>CM076463.1:18053475-19272642 GCA_038419695.1 Scomberomorus guttatus
TTCTTCAAGTGACCCCTTTCACATTACAAATAGTCATTTGATCAATCATTATAGAAATATTTGATTATAGACGTCCTAAAGTCAGTAAAGTATTGATTGTACTGGCGTAACATACAGTAGGGAGTCTTTCGCAGCACGTTCTTTGTGAGAATATCCTTATTTTACGTAACACAGTTAGCAAAGGCAATAATAACATTCACATGACTGTGTTAAAGTATGCACTGTTCGATTTTTTTAATATTTTAATATTTGCACACAACATTCACTGACCAGGAAACTAACATTGAAATTCCTTTGCTGTTACTATGTGAGGAGATGGTGACAGAGATTGAAAGTGAGGAATGGAGGTGAGATGGAAGAGACTGATGGCAACAAACAAGAAAGCAGGCAGGTTTAAGGTTATTTTATTTACACATACACATGATAAAAACAGAGGAAGAGGAAAAAATACAAACTGTGTGGAGGAGATAAAGGAAGCCAAAGTAGCATAAGAGAAAACAGTCAACATAGCAAACAGAGAGAAATCTGAGAAAGAGCAGAGGACAAGGTAAAAGGGTACAATTTAAAAGTCTTCACTCATTTTCTTATGCATTTATACGGAGCTCCCCTGGGGTCAGCTGAGAAATAAAAAAATCCATGTATAAATCTGTGCACACGGTTTATTAACCATGCTCTTGGATTTGTAATCCATGCACTCAAACAACTTTTTTCTTCAGAGAACAAGTACCTTCGTACATTAAGCATTTTGACAGCGACCGCATCCGCCAAGTAAGTCCAATTTACCTAGAGGGTAGATTTAATGCTATATTGTGTTGTGTATTGGACGTTTCACAACTTTCATTGTGTAACGTTGTATTTATTGTGCTTTTCACTCCAAAAACAACCTTTCAGTTTGAGGCTAGTGGGTCCACGGTGCAACTGCTTATCCATGAGGTAAATTTTAAGGTAGATTATTGTGTTGTGCATTGGACGTTTCATAGCTTTCATTGTGAGTTTTGCACCTCATTTAGATATTTGCTTGGGTTATTTCCTTGATCCTTGGATCGACTGGACCTTTGCCACTGTGACAAGATGTTTTTGTCAGAGTTGTATCAGTCAGCGGAGTAATATTAGGCTTCATAGGTGAGTAGCTTGAATTTTGTAATTGTTTGTTTGTTGATGTTCTGACAGAGGCGTTTACTGTACCTGCCGATAATATCTTGAAATGGTTTGCATCAATCTAATCACAAGAATCTTAGCTTTCCAAAGATGTGTCACATGAGTACCCACTTAAAGAAAAAAGGTACTTAACAGTCTGAAGGCCTGTGGGCGGGCCGTTGGACCGTTAAGGGGTTAACAATGGCAGGAGGGGGCACAATACAGAAGTAAAATTAAGTTTATTATATGAATTGTTGCATTTGACAGAATTAGACCACGTTGTGTACACCATCACTGATGAATACAAATCCAACAAAACAATGCCAGAATGACTTATGATGAATAATTCATTTTATGGGAGCAGTATAAGCTACTGTACATGTTTCATGTGTGCACTGTACAAAGATTAACCATCTATTCTAATCACTTTTAATTCAAGTGAATTAAAAGACAGTGTTTAAATCCAAAACTAAATCAATGTACTCTTACATATCACAGCATCCGTACATGAAAAAAAAATGTATTTAATAATCTCAGGACTCAAAGTGTCTTAGATTTCTTACTTGTTTACAATTGGTTGTACTGATATCACATATCTTGTCAAACTTTGATAAGACATCTGGCATTAAACTGCGTGCTGCCTCTCTGGATCACTGCATTCTTTCTTACAAAAGAATTAGGCCAGGCTGTGTATGTAATCAATGATTAATACAAATTCTAAATTCATTTATTATAAATGTTTCAATAACTGTAAAGACCCAGCACCATATGTGTGTTAGTCCTTTGCACTGAAAAGAAAATTATGTTTCGCTGTGAAAGCCAGTCTTGGTAGGTACAGTTAGGGACTCAGAAAGCAGACATGTGAAACCCCAGCAAAAGCATCCGAGGTGAGCGACACGCCATCCACAACTGTCTTCCCTGGTGTCTCACATGCTCTCTCTCTCTGGTCCTCAGGAAACTCTGTAATGAAAGAAAATGTTTTGTTAAGTTTAAAACAGATAGAAAATAAATAAATAAGTAAATTCAGTGTGAATCTGTTTGCTTAACTTATACTACATGTAGCTCCATGCCCCTTAAAGCCTGAGTGATGGTACATCTTGCCAGCCTGCGACAGGTGAACAAGGTGAAGGAAGCTAGTGTGTAGACAGCAAGTAGAAAGTAGTGGAAAACAATAAGGTAAAATTCCCTGAAAAAGTCCCAACATATTGTCTACTTCAGTAAAGCCACATAGTATGTAATGCTAAGTTGTGTACCAGCAAAGGTTTAATAAGGGAACTGTAACATGACTGATAACACTGTTCAAGAAAAACTGATTTAAACAATGACACATTTAGTTAGTTCTGTTGTAATTTATCTGTACTTTCAGCCATTGGCTTTGAAATGAAACCATGACTATAAGGTTAATCCTCCGTCTTGACTTTGATGGTGTTTACATCCACAGATGAACAGTGTAGGAATTGTAGCTTTAGTTTTTACTTGTAACTAAAGTCCTCCAATTTTAGTGGACCAAAGATCATTTGACCAATTAAAACAAATTTTAGTCATGATATATAATATTTGGTGTCAAACTGTTTTCAGTAATTGTCTGAAGTGTGTGATCCCAGAGGACACTTCTATCTCCCCTGGTGATTCTATGCCAGACCTGAGCTGCAAACTGGACTTTTGCCTTCAGTCTGATTTTGGTTGAGTGACACGCTCAGCTGGACTGAGGTCAGTGTGTTTGTGTGTATGTCTGTCTGTCACAGTCTTTGATGTGTGTGTGTGTGTGTGTGCGTGTGCGTGTGTGCGTGCACATGCTCACAGTTCCTGTAATCTGTTCTGTGATTGGGCAGGGAGGGGTATGATGGAGGCCACAGCTCTGGGAAAGAAGCTGTTCCTCAGTCTATTGGTGCAGGATCTTATTGTCCTGAACCATCTGCTGAATGGCAGTGGTTCAAACAGTGAGTGGCTGGGGTGTGTTGTGTCCCTGATAATGCTGCTAGCCTTCCTCAGTTGACTGGCATAGATAGTGTCCAGGTTTGGGAGCTCCATCCTGACAATGTGCTGGGCTGCCCTCACAACACAATGCAGGTCATCACCCTGGTAACCAAGAAAATGGAGGAGAAGCTTGTTCTGGCCATGTCTATCTATCCTGAACTTTATATGTCAGACAGAAACTATCATAACAAAGACAGAAAAGACCATCTGTGGGAGCAGATCGGCCCCGACACTGAATGTTGCTGATGAGTGTTGTGCTTTTATCACCATACACATTGTGAGCTTGTTGTTAGCTGTGTAGTCAACCCTCTGTTAATGTAGCCTTAAGTTAGCTACCTAGGTACTGTGGTTCTCACTACACAAGCACTTCATCCCAGCGCCCTATGGACACACACCCTAGGATTGTCCTCCTCCTGCATTGTCCTAAAATTGGCAGACTACCTAAAAAAGGGGGCTAAAGTTGCTTCACTGTATGGATGTAAACACACAATTACTTAAAACTAAGTCAGGACTTTCATTTCAGTCATTTTATTTCAAATCAAATATGCCGGAGCCAAAACAACCCAAATGTGTCACTGTCTAAATGATGAACTCTACTTTCTACTTACCAGCTGCTAGTTTCCCCCTGGCTGTTTCCAGGTTATCCTGGTGCAGTCATAGAGTAAGTTTATGAAACAGCCAACCAATGGAGGTCCCACACCTGTCAAATAGAGACACATGACATTTATTATACTGTTTAGAACATTACTTTGTAGTCTGCATGCACAAAACCATAATATACACATATATACACACATTTGTGAACACAAAGACCACATTAGATCCCCTAATCCTTGCACAACAACAATATAGCATTAAAAAAAAAACATAAAACACACCATGAAACGAATATGGACAGTTCTGATAAAAAAAAAAAGTAAATAGTTCTGTTTTTCTGTGTAATAGAGAATTTATGAATAGAGATTTTATTTATTTTTTGTTTGGTTTTCAGCTGAGGCCTTGGTCTACAAATGTGAAGACAGTAAACATTTGTATATAGTTGTTTGCTGCAAAAATCACCCAGAAACAAATATGGACAATTGTGATAAAAACGTAAATAGTTCTGTTTTTCTGTGTAGTTGACACTTGCAGAGTACATATTCAAATAGCCCATGTTGTGCTGAAAAAAAATGCTTGTAACTTACAGTGCTGAATCAATTATATATTATAAGAGAGTCGAGGCAACAGTAATAGTAAGGAAAAAATCTACCTAATGTGGTCTTTGTGTTGCACCGTGGAAGTCTTTGTGTCTAGTGACAAAGTTTGGCTAACAAGTAAGCCTGGGAAGCTAATGTTAGCTGCCTTCCCGCTAGCCTCAAACTGAGAGGTTGGTTTTGGAGTGACAGTCACAATAAATACATTACACAATGAAAGCTGTGAAATGTCCAGTGCACAACACAATATGGCATTAAATCTAACCTTAAATCTAGATAAATTGGACTTACTTACCTACTTGGCGGATGTGGTCATGCATGAAGGTCCTTGAAGAAGAAAGTTGTTTGAATGCATGGATTGCAAATCCAAGGGCACGGTTCATAAATCCGTGGGCACAGTTCACAAACACATTGGCACAAATTACAAATCCGTGGGCACAGGTTACAAATCTGTGGGCACAGATTATGAATCAGAGAGCACGGTATATAAACTGTGTGCACAGATTTACACATGGATCTTTTTTTTTTTTCTCAGCTAACCCTAGGGGGGCTCCGTAGAAAAGGCATTAGAGTGAAAAAGGGGAAGAGAATGAGAAAATCATAGGAAAAGATATGCCACTGGGTAAAATAAAGCTGTTGCACATTAATAATTTTAGACAGCCTTGTTCTGTTGTGACTGGAAATAGATAGAAGGGGGTGAGCAGGGTCAAAGTGTAGGAAAAGGGAAAGAAGAAATTGATAAAAACAAGGAAGGGTGGTGCATGTGAATGTAAGGTTAAAATAATACATGATATGTAATAGCTGAGAACGATGTAACAGAGTTGGTTTGGGAAGGACGGAGTAAAGGAGCTATCTCAAGCAATATTATAATGAGACCGAATTTTTCATAGTTAGGGATTGGTCAATTAACTGATTAGTTGATTGACAGAAAATCAATCAACCACAGTTTAACAGGATGAATAATCATGTAATTTATCAAGCAAAATACTCAGCAAAATACAGCAGTTGCTGGTCAGAATTTTCTACTGTTGTCATTTTGATAAACTGAATATCTTTTAAGTTTTGGAAGAAATTGAAATGCAAGTAGGGCACCGAATGCATAGTCTACTCTAAACTTCACAAAAACCTAGCCCTTCTCCAACTGTTTTATTGTACTGTATTTTCTACTGTATTTATGTATCATATTCAATTAATGTCATTTGTTGATGCAGTGTCCCTGTCACCACAATCTTTCCCTAACCTTAACCGAAATCCTTTGGCTAAACATAACCACACAAAGCACTCCAGGTCTCCACTGTCAAAGTCCTGCACTTTGTATGCTCACCCAGACCATCTCCCTAACTGCAAAAACATAGCACTTCCTACACTTGAAAAATGTTGCTTGTGAACAAAATCTGGACAGCAATTACATTGTATTTTTTTTCTGGCGCTAGATGTAGACAAAGAGAAAAAAAAGACAAGGACTCAAACAACAGTTGAGGACAATGAGATGGAATGCGAGGTACTGGGAGGCAGAGGAGGAGGTGGGACTGAGTTTGGGGAGGTCTGTAGCGTGAAGAGAAAATGAGAATGTGTATTGAAGTTTTACAGGCCACCTGGCTCGCATACGTGGGATTTACTTGACCCGTCTCATGAATCATAGACTTTTATTGGGACAGCTCTTAAAACTTCTTTGCAGAGAGAAATTTATGAAGTGAGAAGATGAGATTCACAAAAACTACTGTAGCTTGACATTTCCCATTTATGTGCATGTGTTGCTTAGGAGCGCATATGCAGGTGTAGCGGTGTCTGCACATGTACACATACACATTTGTACGTGTGTGTTGTGTGTTATTTGTGTGTATGTGTAATACAGCACTGTGAGATATTTGTGTTATAGCCATGCATGATGATAGTGATCAAATCCAAAGACTGCAAGGTCATTCCACCCGCTATATTATGTTGTATACATGAATGCACTCACTCCAATTTATCTTAAAGCTCAATCTTTGGTGCAAGACCTTGAGTCTGGCTAATTGCTGCAGAGGGGAATTTGTAGCTGTCCCATTTAGCCAACCCCCTAAAGCAGCTGATGGAATTGATGGAATTACAGCAAAACCTACAGGGCATGCTGAGTAACATGATGTTTGTTCACATGCTTTATGTATACTTTACATATCACATTAACATATATACATATGACATACATGACATTTAATTATGTTTTTGCTAGTGTGCATCCTTCTTCCCGTTTTATTTTTGTGTTTTTACCTCAAAGCAGACAGAGACAGACAGTTCACCCTTGAAACACAGTCTTTGCCAAAAGGTGAGCTTTATAATGGGATTCATTCTGACACTGGAATAAAAAGAATTAGAGGGTCTTAGATCCTCTGTAGTTTGGTGACAGGTTGATGGGCAGCACGGTGGCTCAGTGATTAGCACTGATGCCTCACAGCAAGAAGGTCCTGGGTTTGAATCCTGGCCATGTGGAGTTGGCATGTTCTCCCCATGTTTGTGTGGGTTTCCCTGGGTGTTCCAGTTTCTTCCCACCATCGAAGACATATATGTTAAGGTTAATACTCCTTTCAGTGCTCATGACCACTGGCACTGGCAAAAAGAACTGGAGTTGGTTCCTGGGCACTGCACTGCACTGCACTCACTGCTGCTAATGTATAGGAAGGGTCAAATGCAGAGGATACATTTCGTTTCAATGTATGTGAGAAATGACAATTAAGAAAAAGATGTTGCAAACTGCGAGGCATTTCTGCCTGTCACACCACCGCTGGTGCCTGGTTACCAACTGCAGGGTCCTCAGCTGGGAGCCATCCTTCACTGATGGTTCACACCTTTAATCCCAGAACATCTCAGGATGGTGAGGCAGTGGTCAGGGAC
Source organism: Scomberomorus guttatus (assembly GCA_038419695.1). Lineage (NCBI taxonomy): Eukaryota > Metazoa > Chordata > Actinopteri > Scombriformes > Scombridae > Scomberomorus > Scomberomorus guttatus. The sequence continues at coordinate 18,060,654 of CM076463.1, forward strand.
ATCTCCCTGCCGCTCCCTGCAGCTGGATTTAGATAGTCAGGTGACTCCACTATGTGGACCCTTGGTTCTCCCAGCTCTTGTCTCTTCTTTGCAGCCAGAGCCAAAAACCTTCCTTTTCTGCTTCTTCAGAGAGATCTTTTAGGACTTTTTTGACTTTCGCTGATGTGGAGCCAATGTCTCTCAGGAAGTGCTTGGCTGAGGGGCTCACAGCCAACTTCCACTGGATACGTTGTTGCTCTCCAGCTTTTCTCTTGGCATTCTGCCACTAGTTCAGCATACCACAACTTTTTTTCTTTCATATGCTTCATATATGGATGCCCTCTTCCCATGGAACTGTCAGTTCCATGGGAAGACTATCAAGACACTCTTCTTGGTTGCTGACCACAGGACAATGTCGGGTATCAGCGTGGTGGTGGTGATGTCAGTGGGGAACCTTAGCTGCTTGTCGAGGTCTGCTCTCATTGATTGGCTGAGCTAGGAAGGGTGTCATATGTGGCTCTGATTAAAAACCTCAATCTTGCCTGAGAGATCTTCCACAGGTCACTCCATCCCATTGGCCTTGGGAGAATGCCCTCCCACTTGGTCTACTGGCCTTGCTGACGTTGGCTAACAGACTTTACCCATTGTCCTCCATTCTTGTCACTTCCCTGACCACCAACTTCTTTCGTTCTTTCATGGATGCTTCTGTGGCTCTCCCCAGCCCAGACCACATCTTCCTTGTTGGGTTTTCTCGACAAGTTCTTGGTGCTTTAATCTAGAGATGGTTGTCCACACAGTCTTCTGTCTTTCATGCTCTCCCTGTCCAGATCTTGGTATCAGCGTTCCTGACCTGTTGGTCACTTGACTGTTTGAGTTGTGGCACCAGCCTGGTCTTTTCCAACCTGTAACCAAGTGAGATGTTCTTCAGTCATAGCTGTAGCGCATTCCTTCCAAACAGAGCAGCATCAGAGAGGCACCTGGGAAGTCCAAGCCACTTCCAGATGTAGTTGTTGGCTTTGGCTTCCAGTTTTGCTGTTATTTCGCACATCTTCAGTGGCCACATCACACACTGATATAGCGTGAATTTATAGCACCAGACTTTATATTTGCCAGGAAGGTAGCTCTGATCAATCCTCTTCAGTTCGTCTTTCAGTTGGTCTGTGACTGCAGCTGCCATGTGCTTGTCTATGAGATCAGCCGTAAATTATCTACCCAGGCTTCTAATTGGTTGTTCTGCAAGCATCAGGATTCTCTCTCCTGCCACAAAAGAGACTGTGTCCACTTGGCTACCCTTGCAAATTGAGAGGCTGCAGGACTTAGCAGACTATATTTTCATCCTGGCCCAGGACAGCAGTTCTTCAAGTCTCTTGAGAAGCTGTGCTGTGCATGCAGCTGTCTGCAGTAGGCTTGTGACATCATCCATGAAGCAACAAAGGGGTGGCAATCATTGGCCTGCACTATTGCACAGTCCTCTGGCCATTGTCCTCGCGCCAATCAAGATGACCTCAAAAGTGGCTGTGAATAGGATGCGTGAGGTGGAACATCCCATCGCTATTTCCCTGCCAAGTTGCTGCCAGTCAGTTGTGTAGTCCCGCAGCGAGTGGCAAATCTTCAAATCAAAGAATGTCTAAGAAGCTAATGGATCTCTGTGGGTAGGCATAACAATGGCTGGTTTTTAAAATGCGATCCTTTGAAAATTCCCTGTGTGTACTTATCATTGAATTTGTGCCGATATGATATCTATTGTGGTTATTTGTTGTATCTTTTCTAAATCCTGCCTGCCAGCCAAATTGCCCTCACGCGTCCATGAACCTTAGAACTAAATGCATTTGAGTAACTGTTTAAATTTCACGTCTGCCCTCAGTATTGATTTTCGGGCTTCTCAAAGTATTAAGAATGATTGAGATGTTAGATTTATGCAATTAGGATGGATAATCTTTTATTTCAAACAAGCTATGTTGCGGAAATTATTTGAATGGTATTTGATTTTATTTATCAAAGCAGATGGCTTATAAAAATGCCCCATATAATGAATTATTAAAGTGGTATTTTGGAGCTGATTAGATGCTCAGATGATTTGAAAGAAGGCAAAGGTTTTGAAGTCTGTTCAAAAAGCAATAATGAATATTAAGCCCTAAAGCATTTTGGTGACACTATAAACATCAGAGTTGAAAAATAAACTGCTCATTTCCAGCTGATTATAGTGGTGGATGCCAAAGATAATTTTCAGTATTGTTTTTCAGGTCACACAAACACACACCCCCCAACACGCACACACACACACACACACACACCCCAACACACACACACACACACACACACACACACTGTGGGCATAGTGATAATGTTGATAAAGCACTGTGAAATGTCAAATATGCCATTTCCTTAAAGATCCACTCCAAGGAGACACATACAAGTTAGTTTTGAGCTAACCCAATACACAATGTTTTTTTACTGTTGGAAAAAAATCACCAGTATTAACATCATATGCCAACAATAAATAATTGAGTGCACACACAAATAAATAATTAAGTGTTCCTGAACTTCCTCTTTTAAGTGTTTTAAAACTACATTTAATTGAAAAATCCAGAATCTATGAATATGCAAATATTCTACACTTCAAACATTCAACTGCTGGACACAAGATATCTCCTACTTCCCTGAAAGGTCCATTCTTAGTGAATGTGAACTGGAGGCTTCATGTTTCCACATCACACTTGTGTAACGTGCATACTGGACCATGATTGGCTTTCAGATGAGTTGTGATGTCACAAAATCATGCTTGTAGCTACACGTCTTAAACTCAGATTTAAGGTGAGTTTAGGGAAACTTCCCCCCCCTTCAGCAGATGAATGTGAAGAATCTTCAAGTGTTAAGTATCTTGTATTGGTTAAAGGTGGAAAACTGGACATAAAAATAACCTTCCTTGGCAATGCCCTGATCCTTTCAGGTCAGAACCTCTGTTAAAAATATGTCACCCATTTCAAGGTTGTCACAATCAAGTCACAACAGCAGTGTGGTATAATTATGAGTGTGTGTTTGTGTGCCACTGACTGGAGAAAATGTGGCGAGCAAGTCACATATGCCCTTTTGTCATCTCTGTGTGAGTGAACTTGAATTTGTATGATGAAGCTAAAGGCAGACTTTCTATGTATGTGTGTGTGTGTGTGAGAATTGGCAATACTAGAGGCTGATAATCACAAAGATTAACATCACATCAACCATGTAGTCATACATGATGCCTGCTGTGACTGATGCATATCTGTAATAGCCATTACTGATGACAAATCAGCAACTTAAAGCAAATCCTATTTTGCCAAAATGAATAAAAATCATGTGTCATGTGTGCATATTTTCTATTGTGCAACATCGATAAATTATTACTACTAAATTATTGATATTAAATTATCTAATAACTTCTAATTAGATTTGAAAACATTCATTCCTCTTGCAGAGAGTAATTGTACACAGTTTGGCTAAAGGCAAAGCTTATGTAACTATGAAGCATAATTCATACCAGTCAGATCTGACCCTCATGGTCTGTAGGCACACTGCAAGACAGATAATGAAAAGCCACTGCATCCCACTTCACTGATATTTGAACAGTAAGTCCTGCTGTACTTGCACTCTGACAAAAACTCATTGTGCTCTCTCAAGACTCATTTCACATAAGCTTTTGTGATTTAACATGATACCCAAACTGTCATCATACATATATATCCATCCATAGGGCACAAGGGCTCACTGAATGGTTTGATGAGTATGAAAATGATGTGAATCATATGCTATAATTATATGCTGGACTGACGTGTTAGACACTGCTCTCCCCCACCATCATCAAAACACCAAATGAGGGAATAACGTTTGGAAGAATGGTGTTCATCCCTCCAGTAGAGTCCAGAGACATGTAGAATCAATGACAAGGCGCATTGAAGCTGTTCTGGCTGCATGTGGTGGCCAAACACTTTACTAAGATATTTTATGTTGGTTTTTCCTTTAATTTGTCACCCATCTGTGTGTGTGGAGGGGTCTGGGGGGTGAATAATGTATGAGTGCAGGGGTGGCAAGGAATTTTTCAAAGCCAGAAAAGCATGCCCTTACTTTAGTTGGCTAGAAGCACGTTCTTTTCAATAATTTGTAAGTGGATGTAAGTAATCGTTTGACCCTTTGCATATTTGTGCTTGTATGTGTGTGTGTGTGAGAAAGAGTGTCAAGGTACGTGCCCACTGGTTAGAGGGATATTCTTCTAATTTAAAGTATAAGTGGAACTCCATTTACTGCCCACAGGTTGACTAATTTCATTAAATCTCAACAATGATGGTTCTACAAGGTACAAGTAAAAAAAAAAAGAAAAATGTCAAAAGATAGTTTCTACAAGACCCTGAGGCCACATTCACACTGCAACTTACTGTGAACTTGTTTCACCCATTTGTTAGTAAAAATGTCAGAGAACACGTCAACAAGACACCCTGGCCGTGACCTACTGAACCTGATCAACAGTTCTCAGTTGGTTAGCTTTTGGAAGCTGCATCTTGGCCGACTTCTGGTAGCTCGGGAGGCGACGTAAACAAACCTGTAAAAAACGCTTTATTTTATTTTACAGGTCTGTAATTGGCTCATAATTTCCTAATAATTTCTGAAAAACACCTTCCAGGAAATATATAAGTAAATTGGTACTAATTTTAGGGAACATAGAGACAAAGTTTGTTTTATTAGTTGTCTTTAAAAGCAGTTGTTGATTGCAAACTTTATTTTTCATGTTGGATTGCGTACTTGCCTGTACACAAATTGCACATTTTTGCATGTTTAGCTGAGGTTACACTAGCTTATCCTTTAACTGGAATGGATTATTTGGAAGTTTACTAACTGAGAACAGTCTATAATTTACATATTATTAGCACCAAATTACATTGCTTTGTCCAGGAACATTCCTAGGAAATGATTAGGAATTACTGGACCTGTAAAATAAAGCGTTACCGATTTCACTTCTTTTTCTTGTTCTTTACTCAAAATGGAAACTAACAACTAACAGACATCTGACATTATAAAACAACAGAAAATCCCCAAAAGCATGACATGTTCCCTTTAAAGCCTTTTGGTAAAAATAAAACTTTGTCATACACAATGAAGCAAGACATTTGGTCTCATTTGTGCTGATGTTATGATCACGTTATATTTCTGTTAACTCTGTTTCAATTCCCCTGTTTGGCTGATTATTTAATGACTGTTGGGATTGATGTTTGGTACACATGCTTATTTTGCAATTTGAGGAATATTAAATGTTCAGCCCTCTGCTTCCAATCAAGCTTGGGTCATATACATTATTTCATTGCATATTGGAATTCACATCTCAGACCTGGATCTCTGGTTTAGCTTGTAGCAGGCAAACACACAAATCTCACATCACAGACTCTGAATTGCCAATGAAAATAAATCTTGAGAAAAAGAAATACAAATAATTAATGAAATATGATAAGAGTATGTAATCCTCTTGTCCACAAGCTAATATTTTGTCCAAGATACAATTTATGCATTCAAATGCAATGTCCAAAAGCAAGGCTCAGTTTTGATCATATTAGAGACAGACTTAATAAGAAATTCAGAACTGTTGAGAAATCAAATCCTTGGTTTTCCTCTGTCCTGTGTTAATAATTTTTTTTTTTTTAATCCTTGGTTTTCTCCCAAATTATTTGTAGTTATTCAGAGTACAGGCAAAGTGTGGACCAGGGCCAGAGCTGCTGGCTCACTGGACTGTTGGCGGGGCTTCAGGCTGCTGAGAAATGAATGTATGAAAATGATCGGAGAAGCAAAACTGGACTTACCTGAATTGCACCAGAAGCCAGGCGAGTTATTGGAACTTTATAAAGTCTCCTAAATCTCCCAAAAATAATCACAGGCATTCATGTTAAAAACCAAATTCATAGGTGAAGAATTTAATTCAATTTTTTTTCCTCTGACCTAGATATACAAACTAGGGCACCATATCACCAGCAATCACTGCATTGTTAACTGTATTTCACTGACAATTGATTAGCTGCAATGTCCTGAAAATATATGTACATGTAATGAGCATCAGGCCTGAGTTCTCTTAAACGTGCTTTTATCATGTGATGAAAAATGTCATTGTCATTGTGTGGAAGTTAAATTCTTAGCGGATGTGTTCTTACATTTTTTGCTTTGTGAATACACCTCTTCAACAACATGACAGGAAACTCTACACAGACCCACTGTTAAATCTAAAATAGTCTTTGTTTTTTACACTCTGTTGGATTTTATAACCCTTGTAGTCTGCGTTGGGGGATTACTGTGAAACATACAGACAAGACAGTTCTTGTAGAGTGGGGGGGTTGGGTTTGGGGGGGGGGGCGGGACTTGTTTCCAGGATTCTGCTCATCACTCTGATACAATTACATAAACATGCTTGTACATAGAGCTACTCTGAAGGCAGAAATTATCTGATTGGTTGAGTGAAACATCAGTGGGAGGAGTGAACGAAGCACAGGCTACATGAACACAGTGACAGAATTTTTTTTTTTTTTTTTTTTTTTTACTAATACTTTGATTACCAAATAAAATCTGATGCTAGCAAAAGCACCTGGCTTTAAAATACCTAAAAGTCACAACGTCCTCTTTTTTTCTTGCAGTCTAATCCTTTTGACTTTTAAACAAGCCTGCTGAGTATCAATGACCTGTATTACCCCTTTTATGGATCAAAGGTCGCTGGTTTATGTGCAAGTGGATATTTGACTGCTTTTTTTTTTTTTTTTTTTACCACAACATGCTGTTACACAAATTACAAGGAAAAGGTTGCATTGGAATTTCTGTGAAAAATTATTTAAACTGGTGGGGAGAAATAAAATGCAAAAATTTTTGCCACAACATTGCAGGCTGTATTGTGATGACTCACATAAACACATTTAGATAAACACCTGCAAAAATAGAACTGTACATAGGTCAGCCACAACACTGACAGATTTTGTCAGGAGGTAGATGCCACCAGTGCCTCTTACTGCTTCAGACCTGCCTGCCTGTCCTGTAGCGTATCCCTTTGGAATTTATGACTGTCCACACTCCATTTACCAGTCGATGTAAACAGCAAACAAGGAGGAAGCTGTGTGCCTGTCTGTCTGTCAGTGTCTGTGCCTCTGTGAGATGATGTAAGTCACGAAATTCACATTAACACCTGACCTATTGTGGCTAATCCTGCTGACGCTGCAGGTTAGAGAGTAAGAGAGAGGGAGACAGATTGACAGACGGAGAGAGAGAGAGAGAGAAGACGGCCTGATCACAGTAAAGAGAAGCAGAGACAACCAGTGACAGAGAGAAAGAGACCAACAGAGATGCATAAACACAGAGGCAGTGTACACACCTAATACGTGTGGTTTAAACAAACTGGTGTGTTTACTCATTGAGTTTGTCTAAACAACAGTATAGGTCTAAAATTCATCCGGCAAAAACAACCTGTAGTTACGTTTACACCATCTAGCGGCCGTAGTAATTATGACTCGGGGAAGTGACGCAGTTCAGATTACATCAATAAAAAAGGTGACAAATTTGCTTTATTAGGAGGAAGCAAGGTTGGGTGGATGGCATGATCTTACCCAAACCCTGACCAAGCAGATTCTGTTCCTAAACCTAAGACAGACCTTAACCACAGTGTTGTCAAACCATAAAACTTAATTATTTTTTAACAGTGATTTGTAACGGTTTTGAAAAACGGCTTCCTATTTTGGAAAGCAGCATATTACGCTCCTATGGGACGTTCTGGAGTGCAGGTACAATCAATCTTGGTGGTCGTGTAATTATGCGGATATGTTGGTTTGTTTAGCCTTCAAAACTGGTGCATTTGTGCTAATCCAACACTGGCTCATCACAGGATGTTATGATGCGGGCATCTGGCTCTTACATAAAATCAATCAAGTTGTGCAGAGGTTCGGACTATATCCTATCTAAAGAACTGACTGCTTTAAACATTCCTATATTGAAAAGCTTCCAGTGGACATTGGACTTGTGACAGATGTGGACATATCAGGTAAAGCTGTATTTGTCATTGTAGCCTCACGTCCATGATAGAAATAAAATATTCCTTGAAGGCAAAAATCATGCTTCATACAAAATATCATTGGTAGTTTGCAAGGAATGTTTTACTTAAATAAAAACATTTATGTAGGATTGACATCACTGACAGCCTCCACAATTATAACTAATCATATGTCATATTCATGTAAAATTCAGTGTAAAATAACTAAGAAGTTTAGTCAAATACATACTAAAATACATATAAATAGAGAGTGAATTGGTAGCAAATTCATGGACATAGCAGTGTCTTTCTTCTTAGTTTTATGAGATAAGTCTCTCATACCAATTGACATTGTCCTCATGGGTCATCGTCATGGCCTGAAGTGTGTGCATATCTACAGGATGTGGTTTTGTGTACATGTGTATGTGTGCTCTCTTGTTAAGCCTGAGGGGCAGCAGACAGAATGACAGAAAAGATGATAAGCTGCAGTGACCTCCTCTCCTCTCCTCTGCCTGTTTAACCTTCCTATGTGACCCATGGGACGTGTGCTTGCTATGCTGTGCACTCTACACTGAAAGTGTGCTAACACATTTAAGCTGCAGATGCTGCAGGTAGAGCGCAGACTTATGAAAGGCTGTGTTTGTGCATGTGTTGTGTGGTAACAGATGTTTTTTCCATCAGTGAGTGCATTCACTGAAGATTCTTCCAATATGTTGTTTGACTTTGCTGCTTGTGTGCCACTTCTCAGCTTACAAAAAAAAAAAAAACCTATTCCCTGCATATAAAAAATTATATTCTCATTCTATCTGGCATATACTGATATGAATCTCTTCTGGAATGCAAACATTATATCTGATTTATTGTTAGAAATGCTAATCAAGGAAATATCTGGCTTAGCCCCCTTTCCAAAATATCAAAACTACTATATAAGGGAAATGGTGAAACAAAACTGGTTTTGTTTAAAATGTACAAAATGTACTGTATATCTCAGTTGTGTAAATGTCTTATTATATTTTGGACGATAATGTGTATCTACAGTAATGCAATCACTGTAACAGCAGCATGTTGTGTTCAAATGGAAAGGATTTGTGGTACAAAATAAGACGCTGAGGTATTTATCTCACATTTGTCATAATCTTGGCATGGTGGCATGTTGGCTGAGGCAATATTTGTATTGTGGTTAAGTAGACAAAACAATAGAATGAAAACCAAACAGACAATTTTAGTGTGAAAATGTTTTGCAAATTATATTACACATACAGTATGTCTGCCAGTTTATAATATCAATGATATTGGTTACACAAAGAATACAATAAAAAAAAAATCATATGCAAGTATAAACTCAGAATTAAATATAAAGGTTTGTGGTGCAAACCTACTGCTGCAGTGAATAAGCTTGAGATGGGAAAGGTGGGGTGTTGGAGCTGTAAATTGCTGCTACCTCTTTGTCCTACAATCACAGTATTAGGTGGGATGCACTGGATCATTTGTGCCAACAAACCAGCCAATCTTCCCTTCACCCACTCTAAAAATCCTGTTGTCATTGCCGTGAGGAGGAAGCAAAGACTGTTTGGTGAGTTGCCTGAAGCTACATTTTTGGAATTCTGTGAGAGTTTCTGTCCGCATTACTGCAGTATCTGGAGTATGATCCATCTCCTTTTTGCTTTTTTAACGCATTCTTCTCTCACTCTCTTGCTCTTAATTGACATTTTTCTTTCCTCTTGCTCTCAACATCCAGTTTTGTGGTATTTGATGCATCTTCATGTAAGGTAGGTCATGTGACACTTACGACAAGATCCCCTTTAGTCTCTGGTTGCAAAAAAGATTAGACAGATAAAGACAGAAAGTCTGATCACACATACCCTTCTGCATATACACACACACACACACACACACCAATACACATACTCAGTGTGACTGGCATGTCAACATTGCTAGGAGATCCTCGTAAATGATGTACAGGTGCTTTTCATGTGTGTGTGTTTACGTCTATTGGACTGCTGGCTGTTTGTTAGAGGAAAGAATTGACACTGCAACTTCAGTCCCCCACAGAGTTTTTGTCTACCTGTTTTTCTTAACTACATCCCATGCTGGGCACCACTTTGTGATATCCCACTGAATGTGTGTGTGTGTGTGGCTTTGCATGGCTTCTTTTTTCACCTCAAGCTGCAATTTCCTTGTCAGACGCTGTACTGTTTTGAACAGTTGTCTCCTATCTTCCTGTGTGTGTTTGTAGGGCTATTTCTCTGTATAGGTTTTTGGAACCGGCTTTCTGTATGTGTGTGTGTGTGTGTGTGTGTGCGTGAGTGATATCTCAGACCATCAGACAGTGTTGCAAAGGGAGCAGCACACTCGTCAAGTAAAGGTACGACACATCGGACACATGGGGTTCACAGCAGGAGAAAAGTAATGGAGTTCACATGCACACAAACTGAGGAAGAGAAAGAGTCACAGACATGAAATAAAAATACCTGGTGGTGTGCTAATTAAAACAGCTTTATTGCTGATTAATTTAAAAAAAAAAAAAAAAAAAACACACACACACAATACTCTGATTATGCAATAAATATTTATATGTTGGGACTCAGGAGCAGGTTTGGTTATTAGCAATAGTTAATAAAATCAATCTATTTAAAAACTCAAATTATTAATGTGAATTAATTATAACGGGGCACCATCCTGAGGTCAGGGACCAATAACCAAACAGTGCATATCGTCTCAAAATGGGGTGTTCATCCAAGAATGTCAACATCTGAGAGTTATTAACATTACAGGAAGTGAAGGTTTGAATTCAAGCACTGACCCCGTAAAAAAGCTGTTATCACAGTATGTATACAAACAATCACAGGAAACTTCTCTTTAAATGCACAACAGGGTTTATTACCATTAACAGTATCAATAGCAACTCAATAGCACTTAATAAACATCTATCATACAACTACACTACGACAAGCAATCATAAACGGTGATTGACGGTGGTTATATGCAGCAAGACAAACATACAGCACAAGCAGGGATGTGTGTGTGCGTGCGTGAGTGCAGGTAAGGTGTGAAAGAGGAAGGACGAGGAACAAGATGGCGGACGTGAACTATGTGGGGTTATGTCACGTGAGAGTTCTGGTCAATGGGGTTGACCACGAGATTTGAACAGAGTCTCTGATTAAATGGCGACTGCCAGTCAACACGTGCCTCTGATCACCAAAATGGCGTCGGACAAAGCTGAGCGTCTGTGTTGCCTAGCAACATGTGTCTGACTACAGAATAGCGTGAGTGAGCGTCAGAGAGTATTTGTGTGTACATGCAAGTGAGATTAGCAGAGTAGAGGGCGAAAAAACCAAAGAACGGAAAGATCTCAGCGATCGTGAGGAGAAGTGGTGCTTGCTTTTATTTTCACAGAGACGTAGCGTGCGAACATCCTTATTCGCTAGCCGCTGACTTCAACGAATAAAATGCAACCTATGGTCTCACACGATGGCGAGCTAACACAAAGCAGTCCAAGCAGTTGGACAAACACAAATCAGTTTAGCGTGATAAACAACCACAACAAGCAGCAAACAACAATAATACTTCCACAGTATTCTCAGCAGCAACAACAACCGGATTCACGGTTAACTTCACAACAGCAGCAATAAAGCTGAAAATAACACTGTAGTAACCTATCTCTCTCTGCCCACACTTAAGACTCTTACTTGTATCGCTTAAGGGAGCTAGTAGTGTGTTTTAGGCCGTCTTTCAGGGCCGGCTCGGTTCCTTAGGCTCGGACGCTGACGGGGTCTTCTCGCTCTGACGGTGAGTTTTTTACGGTGGCTGATCCTCAGCGGAGTTGTGGAGGATTGGCGAGTCAACTGACTTAAAGACGAGCGGGGCACAGGGGTTATCTTTCGTCTTTCTTCTGCAGGAAGGGTGGAAGCACTGGGTTGCACAGCAGTCTCCTCCTTTGGATTGAGTAACGTGCTCGGGTGAACACAAAGAAAATCTCTACTCATCCAGCGAGGTTGAGATTGTGTGGGGGTACTTCCTTACATTAAGGGGCGAACAGCTTGAAGCACGTTTGGAGATTGTTGTCTCAGGTGTTTATACTCTCGGTGACGTCATTGCTGGGGAGGGGGAATCCCCATGCGTTCCTGTGGGTCGCGTCCAGTGGGAGCAGAGAGTTTGAGTCTGCCGGATTTCACACTTGAGTGTGGGTTGAGCAAAGCACGATGGGAATTGAAGTCCGTTTGGACTCCTTTTGTTCGACTTGGCGCCGTTTCTTGTTATCAGGCTTCAGTCAGGCTTTATGACTGCATACAGGCCTGCCTTTGTCTCTTACAGTATGAGGCCCAACATATATTACATGCATAGCTGTTCTTATCTCTTCATTGATTTGTTAAACTAATTGATTCTTCAGGTAGTTCCACAAGTTCTCATTTATGAGACTTATATGCTTCACTTTTACTGCTCTTCTTCTCAGTTAGTGTGCACTATGCAAAATCTTGTGCAAATAATGCACCTTTTGTGCGTCATCCTTCCATATGCTGTTACTCTAAAGGAATATTTCAAAAATATTATTTGCATATCCTCTTTTTTGCAAAAGTGAAATGAGAATATCGACACCAATCTAATTTCTGTGTTTAACCTAGCTTACCAGAAAGACTAGAGGCATGGGGAAACCGCTAGCCTGGTTCTGTCCAAGGTAATAAAAGAAATGCCTACGAACAAAGCTGACTAATTTTACATTTCTGTACACAAACAAAAAGACATGGTTTTAGGGTGTGTCCCTAAATGACAGTGAGAGGTAAATGTTTTCTTGACTTAAAGAATATGGGGGGGGGGAGGGGAGGAGACATTTATTCACTTTCTTAAGGGTTAGTTAAGATAAGAGGTTTCTGTTGTGAAGGCACTTTAATCTAAAGTTACAATTAATCTCTTCCTATGGTTGATGTAAATTACTCACTTACTTACATTTGAGTGAATAACTTTACCAGCTTTTAATCATGCAAACACAACAACCAGTGCAGAGTGGTATGATGCAAATGATTAATGAGCTCTGGTAATTCGACATCTCGCACATAAACAGGCAGAATACAGTTAAAACAGACTAGTGTGTAGAGGTGTGCGTGGTTATTTGAAGCAGCCAAGTGTCATTTGCATGTGATTCAATCAAGGTAACAACTGTACAAGGCCGTGCGCTCTGTCCTGCTGCCTTCAGGGATTTAATGAGCTGACGGAGAAGGTTTTCATACAGTCTAATATTACTACGGTGGCTCTCTAAGCTCAACAGAACCGCAACTTAAGAAACCACATGCAAGAAGACAAAACAAGCTAATGAAGACAACATATTCATCGATTTGACAACGTGTGCAGCATTTAGAATAAAATAGCGAGAAAAAAAGTGAGAAAACACAAATGAATACAGAAACATACATAAATAGGGCCCATTTATAGTCAGAAATTATCTGAAATATATGATGTAGAATTTATCAATGCTCTAAGATCAAGAGGTTTCTTCAACCACAATTCTACACAACAAATCTACACAAACGATTTTGGTGTCTACTGTATTTAACACATTTAACACATTACTACAACATTACTACAGTGTTGGGAAAGTTACTGAAAATTAGCAATTGGTTACAGTTACTTCTCTCAAAAAGTTATTGAATTACTTTACCAATTACTGCATATAAAAAGTAATTACTTACTAGGGAAAGTAACTTTGCATTACTTTTAATGCAAAAGTGTAACTCGTCCCAAAATGTCAGAGTTTAATCTACTCAGTAAAGGGTCCGTTTTGTTTTCCTCACAACCCCAAATCAGTTCAATCCAGTTTCACAAACACCAGATTTTTCCGCAGATCCACAACTCCAACCAGGAAAAGCAGAGGCAGTTTCTTTAACAGGTATTATTTACAATATATAACGTTACAACTCCAGAGACAAGGCTCATGTTTTACCACGAGTTGGCTACAATGATGTGGACTTAACGACGCAGCTCTGAGACACAGTAAGATCAGCTGATGTTGTGTTTGTGTTGTGTGGGTTTGTCTGCTATCCTCTGCAGCTGTCCACTATTTTCACGTAAGACAAAAGTAACGAGTACATTTAAATTCCAGTAATTGTAATTCTGTTATTTAATATAAAAAAGTAATTAGTTACATTACTAGTTACCACCAAAAGTAGTGGAATTACAGTAACGCATTACATTATTCCCAACACTGGTAAACTTTGCACCTATTTGCAGATTTCTTAAGAAACACATTTTCACTTCAAGAGCCCTGCTCTTACATTAAGTACTGTATCTGGGATGGTGACTTGTTCAATATGTGAACCAATTCACTTTTAATCTTTGTATTTAATCTCACAAGCCTTAAACATAATAAATGACTCTGGTAAATTAGCATTTTTGACATATTCGGCCACATTTTTAAGACCAATCTAATTAAAACTTAACAGTGCCAATTTCCTTTATTTACATAATCCTCTGTAGGAGTCCAGTGTATGTACTGTATGAGTCATCAGTTTCAATATAAATAATCAACTTCTCACCCACATCTTCATGCAGCATGACACTATTGGTGATGAATCGTGTACATTGTATAGACTCACTTTGTATTTATATCTCTTACCTTAAAGGTTGAGGAGGTATCCAAATTGGATGTAGAACGTTTTGGCTCGTCAGAAAAGGCTATACAAAAATGAAAGGAAATAAAAAAATAAGTATCAGTATACACAGGAAACAGTGCCAGAGCTTCTACGTATGTGACTGTGCATGCATATGCATTTTCTGCACCTAATCTCCCTTCTGCCATTTCAGCAGGCAGTACTAGTTGTACACTTGGCTTCGATTTAATCACATATTGCATTAAATGGTTGACTTGACGTTTACACTCCAAATTTTGTTCTTTTTAGGTACACTTGATTAATGTAATCACTATTACACACTGTTTTACAAGTTCCTGTTTAGCTGAGCCAGCACTGAATTCACAAGTCTTCCCATCATTGTAACTGAAAACAGTTTTACTCTGTGATGATGTTAATGTGCATGCAGCCATTGGGAAATTGGAATGAGAATAATAAGGTTATTGAAGCTACCCTAATAACTTTAAAAAGATGATGCAGTGTACATTAGCTGACATATTAAAGCATGTGGTGTACCCTGGGGAAGTCTTAATCCAAAATTTTGGTTCATAAAATATAATTGCACAAAAATGACAGTGAAGAACAGCTTTTGGGGCGTCACTGAGACCTGACACAGTGTATAAAATTTGTTTTTGTAGTGTCTCTCTGTGTCTGTGTGTGTGTGTGTGTAAACTTGCCTGTGGTTCATTTTCATTGTAGAAATACATGTGTGGCTTTCATAGCTGTCTGTCAGCGAATTGAAGTTTTAGTAACACGTGTATATACACACACTTACACAGTCGTATATATTTCATTCTGTCTCTATACCTGTATCTGCTGTCAACTCATAAACTACAGTCATAACAGCAGACATATACAGGTTGATTTATTGCCCAAAGGTAAATGCAGGACACACACACATAATGGATGTGGAGCCAATATGCAGAACAAAGCATACAGATCCTTGCATGACTGGGGATTTCTTGGATTCTTGTCTACAAGTGAAAAAGCCAGACTCACTCCATGTAAATATGTTTTCCCGTATTTACCATCTATGTCTGATGGATGAGGGGAAAAAAAATCTTTACACAACATCTACTGCACTGGACTTAATTTTAGTTTTTACTGAAAACTTTAGAGTAGGCTACGTGATTTGCAGTTTAATCATAGCACAGTTAAGAGGAAACAGAAAAGAGCTTAGCTTTTAAAAACTGAACCTTTCACTTTGTTCCTCTTATCAGTGATGCAGCATTGCAACTCTGATTATGCAATTTCACTGCTGCAGGTGAGAAATGTTTATTTTTGTAACCCATCAGCCCAAGAAATGTACACAAAACCCTTTATGTCTGCAACTTGCTGAACTACAAGTTAAAATACTAAAATGAAATATTGAAATAATATATTGAATTTCAGTTGTGAACTAAATATAAAATTTTTATTTTCACATGTAAAAGTAGAAACTGAACAAAAATATATAAATGTAATCTGAAGGTAAGGCTACAATTACTGTGGCGTTAAAAGTGCTGAGAGGCTTTGCTACATGCAGCAAATTGGTAATGCATCACTCTAACAGAACATAAAAGGAACACAAATTGTTGGGTTTTGTGGATACAGGAGCTGGTAGGTGGAGCTGGAAAAGTCATTAGCTGCAATTTGATCCAACAGAGCCTGGCAGGGTAATCTTTGGTATTAAAACAGTGGTGGGATGTCTCACACAATTGCAGAAGTTGTTTTGTGTCACCTTGATTGTTCCTATTTTTGATCAACACCCCACTGTGCCTCCATAACACCCCTATAGAACACATAATCTCATACTCTGTACCTACACATGTGACATTTTAGAATTTTATTTATTAAACTGTTTTTTTTTATTTTTATATTTCACTACCTCTTCAGCTCCCTCATCTTTTTCATCTAACCTTCTGTCAACATCTTACTTATTCCTTTTCTTTTCCTCTGATTCCCCTCATCCATCCCCATCATCTCATCCTTAATTTGGTTTTGTTTGCACTCCCTATCATCTCTCACCACCCCACCCCCCTCTCTCTCTCTCTCTCTCTTAGTTAATCATTTTGATTGGATTGATCAATATCAGGAAATGGGGTTGCGCAACAAAGCAGTGGGTTGCATCCCTTCTGTAAGCTCACTGTCTCAGCACAAATTCAACAAACTCTAAATGAAAAAAAAAGAGGGAGTGTGAGATGGAATCAGTCTATTTCAGTGCACAGGCAGAGAATTAAATGAATGCAATAATTGCCAGTTGATATTTCATAAAAAATGGTCTGTAATGTAGTGATTATTTCAGGCTGTTGAAATTTGTGTTTCTATAGCAGCATTTTGTCATTAGAGGTGGATTGTTGTTTAAAAAAAACTGCAGTAGTTCATCCAGAAGGTCAGACCTACCTAGTTTATAAAAATTTAAACAAAAATTGCATCAATAAAATTCTCTAGGGAAGCTGCAGGCATTATTTAGTGATTTTTTTTCTCCCTTCAGTAAGTATTAATTACATGTCCATCCAGATTGACACCTTATGATTTAAGATTTTGAGTCTTTGCCCACCATCACTTTTCTGTTATTTGAAAATTTAAAAATTGCTAATCTGATGGATATAAACCCATTTATACTAACCCAGGGCAGGAATTATACCACGGCCAAACAGCAAGTGCCGCGCATGCCCCGGAGTGTGGCCGTAATGCCACTTCTAATATTAACTACCCACACGGCCAGTTTAGTATGCCCTGTTTTGAACTGGCTGTTGTTGATTTCCTCATTTTAAAACTACATGCGATGTAGCAAATAGACTCAACGTTTCCCAGTGTCTCTGTCATCACGCTGGACATCAACAGTAGCGCAAGATTTCTCCCACTCCTGCAAATATATATGTAACGTTAACGTAAATGTTAACAGCTAACCCGCTAGCTAATACTAGCTAACAATTAACATTATGTGATAAGCACAAGCAGCTAAACACTGTACACTGTAAGTATTAATACACGTTGTGTTTTAAAGTTTACCAGTCACACACATAGCATTTATAAGACTGCCTGTTTGTCTTTTTGGGTCCTTATCATCTGTGACAGTGGTATTTGACAGCCATTTCTGCAGTAGATGTCGGAAGACGCTTTGGATTTGTTTTTACTTCATGAATTTATTTTCTCCATTGCAGAAAAACACGTTACACAAGCCTTCAGAAACTCCTGCAGGTTTAACTGGAAACGAATAACGAAACTCTTATAGTGCTGTCTGGCTCTAACACACTCACTATAAAGACTAAGACACTCGCTAGCAACATTAAGGCTACAAACAACCCGTAATGCAACACTCTGTAGGAGTTTTACATCAGTACTTTAGCCATTCAAAAAGATCTGATGTTGTGAATATGTAATTGTCTAGCCATTAGCAGAATGTGTATGCAAATTACATTCACTCAATTAAACTCAGTTCTGTTTTTCAATACACTGACTCCTATTTGTTGATTGCATACTGTTTTGTCTTCATACAATCTAATTATCACTTATTGTTATTGCACAATTGGTTTTGGCCTTGGTGCCCTACATTTTGTCCAACAAAGAAAAAAGCCATAAGGGGAGCAAAACCCTGCAAGCTCATCATACTGTATGTGCTATTGCAATGTCAGCTAGAGGTACGTTTTCTATCAATGCCTGATTTCATGTGTAGTTTGCTACACATAATTAACAAGCCCTCTGGTGATGCGAGTCACATGATTATCCCATAGAGCCTCCTGGGACTGTAACGTCTATTACTGACCACATCTTCTAATTTAGTGGTGGCTTAATACCCCCTGGCAGGATGAGTCTTGTTACCGAGAAACATGGCCCGTATTTTATCACCCACATCCTCTGGGACTATAAAACCAAACAAAATTACCTAACCTGCCCTGGCGGAAAAACAATTGTCTGAATGTCTGAAAAGAGCATCATCCCCATTCAGATGGCATAAATGTATCTAGAGTGGGTTGGTAAAGGATAAATTCTGGTTTATTTCAACCTGCTGTATTTCCCACAAATGTGGCTCGATGGATCATGCTGGGACTCACGCAAAACAATGTTTATCAGGGTAAGCTGCATGAGCCTCCTACAGCTTTGCAAATAAAATGATTTTAACACGAATCATTTCAAATACTCGTCTCTGTCAGACTGAAAGTACACGTTTACATGTATGAGGCTCACCTTCACTGCCGTTACACTGTATTTTAAGGAAATGCAAAAGCTAACTTTTCCTCTATCGCCACCAGAAGGGCAAAGTTGTCACTTAATCAGTGAAATATCAAAACATCTACTTGATAGATTGGCACCAACATTTATGGTTCCCAGAAGATGAATCTTAACAAATCCTGACTTTTCTTTTTAACCCCTAACTTTTCTCCCTCTGGATGAATGGTGATCACTTTGGAAAACGCTTAACTTTTCATCGAGTGCCATCATCACATCAATATTTCAATTTGTCCAATACGTTGGTTTGTGACTTAATATCTGCAACACTAATGGCAGCCCCATCAGCCACAGCTGTACTTTTCGTTTAGTGTTTATTAGCAGATATTGGCATGCTAACATGCTAAGATGGTGACCATAGTAGCATTATACCTGCTAAACTTGCCAACATTGTACAGCCTCCTAGAACCACCAGCATGGCTGTATGGAGTATTGTTTGAAAATGTATATGCAGCATACTGGATCTGGTTTATATGAATTTGCGGTGGCTTGTAAGCCGCGGCCTGGGCATAGTTGAATGAATGACAGTCATAAAAATTCATTTTTATTCAAAAATGTAATTTATTCTAGTATTTTATTTGTATATACACTCCCTCCAAACTGAATCCAATTCTTATTTACCCATATTTTCTTGTGCATAATTTTGACCTCTCAAATGATCAGCCGATTTTGATGGAATTGTCCCTTTAGATGTGTTGCCATTGTGTGATGGAGGCAGGAGAAGAAAACGAAGCGTGTTTCTTCCTCCTGTGTTTACACTCTCATTATACCCAGGTAGAATACCTTTCAAGAGGTAAGAGGGAGGTTAAAAGGGGAGAGAGAAAGCAGGAAGAGAATATAAATGAGAGGAGAAGAGATTGAGCCACGGGAGGGAGAAAGAGGTATGCAAAAGGGGAAGGAGAAGAAAAAGAGGGAGAGAAGGCGCACAGAGGAAGAAGCACTAAATGAGGGAGAGAGCAGGTTGTTGGCTGAGCTCCAATGAGCTCACTGAAGAAGACCCTGCTGTCAACTTGTATCAATGTGACAGACAGCAGACCTGCCACTTGGGGGCCTGCTAACACACACACACACACACACACACAGAAGCGCGCACACAAACATAAAAACAAAAACGGACATACACACTCACATAGGACAGCCGAAAAAACAGAGACAGATGCAGACATCTACACACATGCACGGGCTGATAAACATGAACGCATGCACAACATGGCCACTCATAGGGCCTCTCATTATTATAAGACACACACACACACACACAAACACACATCACATTTACATGCATTACCTCGACTTTTATTCTAACCTTAACTTAAACCCAATGCTAACTTTAACCCTTAAGAAAAGTCTCTCACAGCTCTTTAAAAATGTGAGGACCACTCCAAAAACTCTCTTTCAAGGTGTAAAACTAATAATGGTCCTCACAAAGATAGAAGTACAAGAACACACCCACGCAGAAATGAAAAAAAAAACAAAGACAAATGACACATGCACACACACACACACACACACACACACACACACACACACACACACACACGCAGACAAACATAATTTGTCTGATCATTCATGGATGTCTCTCCTGCAGCTTGATGACACACACTGCCTCTGCTTGCTCCTCTGTGTAATATGATCCTGTGGGAGTTATCTGTCACCAGTCCGTGTGTGTGTGTGTGTGTATGTGTGTTGCTCTCTCCTCTCCCTCTTTGTTTCTGATAATAATGACACCTCTGACCTCCCACACTCCAGTCTGCCCTCCAGGACCCTGTAGCCAATCACAGTTGGAGTTGCTCTGTGAGGGAAATCCTGTTAGAACTCCTATCAAGCAATTAGAAAGCCCGATGGGAACTCCGGTGGAACGAGATGGGATCCTGATCACTTCTTCAGACCATCCGAGAAGGGTAGAAATTGTTTGTTTCTACCTGTGACTGTGTGCGTGAGGCGTTTCTGTGTGCACTGCTGTGCGTGTGTGTGTGTCTATCATGAGACAGACAGGTTAAATAGAGACAGCAAAGCCATTACCATACAGCATCACGGATCAATAACCAAACCCTTTTCCTGACCTCCTCTTTACCTGACTAGTTATCTGTCATCATCATCCTGTCTGTCTTAAGTCAGACACCCACACACACACACCTTTTTCCTGTCCTCATGTCCTCTGACATGCTCTCAGCATGTGGCCAGACTTTGGATGTTCACCTTATGGCTCAACATATTCATTTCTATGTACTGTCATTGCTTATTTGTGTGTACATTTCAAAATAAACAGAAAAATACACAAAAAACTTCAGGATTTGGAACAATTTTTGACGAAGTTCAATTGTTTTTGTCTGTCTTTGTTTCTGTCTTATACTTCTGCCTTTAACATTGAATATTAGCTTGGTTCTTGGTTCTCTCTCTCTTTTTTTAAGCTTTTTTTAAGCTAAAAAAAAAAGCGTGGATGTGATTGACGCAGCTGTACAGATTAAAGATAATTCCTCCCAGCAAACACTACTGCAGCCTCTGTGTCAACTGAAAATAATGTTCAAAGTACATCTCTACTGATTGGTTTGGGCAAAAGACACTAACCAATCAAAAGTGAGAGAGAATATATTGGAATGAACTGATGTTAATGAAATTCATGAATGTATCAATATATAGGGGTGCAGAGGTGGACATCTTGAATGACACACCAGTGGTGTTGACTCCTATTTTTGCATCTTACTGTATTGTTTTGCTATCTTAGACAGCATGTGGGAAAAATAGAGAAAAGGAAAGAAAAATAAAGTAGTAGACACACATACAGGGAGGGTACAGGGATTTAGAGACATTCACTTTAACTATATATTGTTGTTGCTCCAGAGGCCACATTGCTAATGACTAAACAGTCTCTGGCTGCGTATTGTTTTGCTAGAAAGAACATCTGCTCCAAACAATAATTGGATTGTTTTACCAATAGTTGCATTCCCCTGTGTGCTAATTGGAATTCCAGTCTGTCAGAAAATCAACTTTGGTAGACTGAACATTAACAGGTGTCTGTGTCCTTTGATAAATCTCTCTCTCTCTCTCCCCCTCTTATTCCCTCTGTCTTTCACTTTTGCATGTTGTCTCTTACATCTCAAACCATGCACACACACACACACACGCAAAAAACATCTTCATCCTCTGGATTCTGCGGGCTGCGATTAGCACGACAGTAGCTTTCTTTTACAGGGTTATAATAATAGCTGTCAGGCGAGGAGGAGATGTCATCTTATCATGTCTGTTGTGATGCTGATTAGCACCACTGAGCTCCACTGAGCTGTAACACGATCCCTCTGTAAAACTTATCATAAACGACTTTCAGTATTTTTATTTCCTTAGCTGATTAGGAAATATGGACAATGACAGGCCTGGGTCAAATTGGGCTGTGGTCGAAAAAAGCAATACCCCAAGACTGGGTAATAAACATAGGTGGGGAAAGTGAATGTGAACCGCCTCCCCTTCCCTCACACAACATCTACCATTCAGGCTCCCGTAAGGAAGGAGTTAAATTCCCAAATGCAGCAGTGAAGTTACTAAGTGGCCCACAGAAGACGGACACTGTTGTTTAAACCAGATCCTAGGAGAGAGTATGTATAGGAAGCATGTGTGCTCAGGTTTTTCTCAGGAATTGTTTGAAAGTTGGAGATTATTTGAGCACATGTGGATAACTAAAACAGTGTCAAATAGTTTCATATAATGACGTGTTTGTACAAAATATCTGGCTCATGCTGGACAGAACTTTTCCCTGTGTTTCAAATTTTCCTTCATAATGAATGTGACATAGGATCAGACCTGCATCCAGAAAATCAATAAATTAAAGGTGATTGTACAGACCTAATATACAGAGTTTAATATTATTAAATTTGAGGAAACAGGTCTGTTAAAATTTAAACATTTACTAACTAATGAATTGATTTAATCAATTACTTGCCTAATTAGTCATGGCGACTACAGTATGTGATGTTGATTATGGTGGGACACTGGGGAATTGAAGAACCACTGAGTATTAATTAGATGCAACCGAATGATTTGTGGAAAATCAAGCTGTACAAGACAAAGTGCAACAGCCCTTACTGACTGTTCATGCAGAAATGCAGATAATAGCAGCTGATTGTAACGTATCTGTTCTAAATGTGTAGCTCTGAAAGTAATATTTTTAGAAAATTTTGCAAATCAAGTTCAGCATTTTAAATAAAAATGCCACAGCTTAATGCAAATAATAAATAAGCATCCAGTGACCTCTGCATTGTGCCAGCCTGCCCTTCTCCAATATTCATGTTGCATCTCCCTGTATGCTTTCAACTTGTTATAAGCTAAAAGCCTAAATCACCCCAAAGGCCCAAAAGCTTTTGACTGATGAGTCTGTTTCGCTCCTCATCTGCAAAGTAATGCACCAATTCTTGTTTTGCTAGCTTTTTCATAAAAACCATCTCCTCGTCCATGAGCCCACAGGGTTCAACTTGTGAAATATTTTGCACACAGCATGTCAACTCTACTTCACACTTAACATCTGCACTGTGCAGTTCCCCCACCCCCTCCTCATGTCCAACCCTTTCTCCAGCTCAGCTGGCATCAAAGACTGAGGGAGAGCAAGCGAGAGAGAGAGCGAGCTACCCTGAGTGCCAAGCTAGTTGGATAGTGATGAGTGATCCACGATGTGGTCAGCATACTAAACACTAAAACTGAGAATTTTAATTCTACATCTGGCCCTTGTTCAGAAGCCATGCTTCTTTCTTTCCTTTTCTTTCTCTTTCAATTTCTTTTTATTTTGTACATCTCACCACTGTCCCCTCCCTTTATTTAATTTTTTTGCTCCTCCAGATGCATATTTGAAATGAGAGAGATGGAATGGGAGGAACGACTCATACACAAATACACCACAAGCCCTGAGCATGCAGCTTTTGTAAACTAATCAATATGGCAATGAGCCAAACATAGCACACACACACACACACACACACACACACACACAGGCTGAGCATTGTTTTACGTCTGTATGGTCTATATTTTGTCTCCATTGACTACTGTTTTCTTATTCTTCCTTTATTACTTTTCTGTTTCACTTTGCTGCTTCCGAATTGTATGACAGAAGGAAAATGGGTGTTATGGGAAAAATGATGAGCATTACAAATGAAATATACGTTTTTTGCATTTGTTTGCTGAACCATGACTGAGTGTCAAGTGGAACATAATCAACGTCATTGATCAAAGCTGCAATCAGTTATTTTTGACCAATAGGGAGCAGACAAACAGAAACCCAGGCTTGGTATACTATAAAGTGCTTAAGACTAACCTGTTAACAAACAATGACCCACCTGATTATTAAAAACACACACAGTCCTCCTTTTAGCCACCTGCCAAAAATAACTATTTGGCTAATTTTTTTTTTTTTTTTTTTTTTAAGTACATTCATGGATCTTTTAATTTCTCCTCAAACAGATTAAATATTCCCTCAGTGGAAATTGTGACCCAGTCTCTCCTTCATATTATATCTGCATTATCATGTACACTCACCGGCCATTTCATTAAGTACACCTGTGCAATCTAATGCAATCCAGTATAACAGCTCTGATGTAATAGGTGATAATTCTACTTTATGTTTATTATTGAAGTTGTAGTGGGTGGTGGTGGTGTGCTGGAGTGCATTATACTGAAAAGTGTTCCTAATATTTTGCCCTCCTCATGTATGTTAATGGAGTGGATAAATTAGGAGCACCGTTCAATATAACGCACTCCAGTACACCACTGCCGCCCACTACAACCTCAATAATACACATAAAGGAGAATTATCACCTTTCTGACAATGTCAACAAAAACTGAAAATGTATAAGCTTCATAAAAGTAGAATTTACGGCAGAGCTGTTGTATTGGATTGCATCAGATTGCACAGGTGTTCCTAATAAAGTGGCCGGTGAGTGTATAACACTAGTGACATTTGATTGTCATTTTGGTGTATTGCAGTATGCAGGTTGGCATATGGTCATATAATCAAGGTGCAGGAAATTTTATTTTTGTGGACGGTACTGTATGCACTGTGTGATGTCAGATGTTTTTTTTTCATTGTATTCTACATGGTTTGTTTGCTTGTACTTTCATGTTTGTGTGTATTGCGTCTTTATGTGTTTGATCAGCTTTTTGCTGATTGCAGTGGTGCTGCATGTGAGCTGCTGAGCGTGGCGTCTGGCCCACTAGTAGTAGAAACAACAGATTTATGATGTGGTAATTTACTACTGCAGTCTTAGCGCTAGCAGCTGTTGTATATGTGTGTTTGTGTGAGAGAGAGAGAGAGAGAGAGAGAGAGAGAGAGACATAGAGGCAAAGTAGATGTAAGAGAGAGAGAAGAATGAGAGAGATAGAGAGAGAGGTGAAGTTATTTACAGTAAAATCTAATCCTGTTTTGTTGTGCAGAACTCACCTCATCAGCTGAGGCATCTGTCTTAGTCTACTAAGCAGCCTGTTTGTTCAGCTAACAGCACTTGACAGATGTTTAGAGGAAGTGCTCCTTTGCGGAAATAAAATATAAATACATAAACTTTTTTTTCCTTCAACATGCAGCTAAAAAAACTCTCAGTTGGAAGAAATGTAACAGCTTGCCCTTTATCGTGAAAACAATGAGAAAAACAAGTACTGCAAAAAGTGGTTCCCTGTGGACTCATAACTTCACCCATCTAGAGAAGTGGTTCTTATCCACGGCCCAATGAGACTAAATCGTATGCAGCTTTTTCTGTGGCAATCACTACAGCAGTTGATTTCCCATGATTCATCACCCCATCTTTGACTGAAAGTAAGGTCTTAATCAGTAAAATCATCTTCAACATCATATTCACACCATTTTAATAACCATGTTGTCAGTTAAATCTAATTTATTTGAATGTATGGCTTCATTCTAACTTTTTGTTATACATAGCTTGTGAATCTACAGCATAAACGCTGCCTCCGGTAAATAAATATGAATTTTAATTCAGCAAACAATGACAGCTCACAACAATGTTACAGACAACATGAGGCTAAACAAGTAGCGTATATTCTGCAGGTAATCATCTAAAAAGTTCAGTGAATTCAGATGATTTCTACAATTCACACAGTGACGTGTCTTATAAACTTGTCATTACACTGTTATCTGGAAGAGTCACAGAGAACCAACAGTGTGTAACATTAAAGTCAAGACATTTAAAAGTCACTGTCATCATCAGGCACAGCAATTTTACATGATAAAAAAAAAAAACTACAGGGAGAAAAAAAAAACTACAAAATTAATTTTACTCTTTACATTATGCTTGAGGCTTGAGTTGGACCCAACTGGTGTCCTGTATATACTGTAGCTGTGATTCACTTAGTGCTGCGCTGCATTCTTGATGAGCTGTAGGGGTTTTTCAAGAGGCCAAGCAGAGGCTACTTTCATTAGCAGTACAAAGCTGAGTGGAGCTTAAACAAAGAGATAACCTGAAACTCCTGTGAAATGTTTGCATATTTAATGTTATGTCCACTATACATGTTTTATGTTTTAACAAAAATGACCTAAATAATATATTAAAGATATATTTAATGCATTATTCATGTATTCTATGTGTTTTTAGATAGATTTGCAACCTATAATTTTAGACTGAATATGTTTCAGATGGCTCTCAGACTAAATTGCTTATACTGTTTGATTGTAATAACTTTATCAGGTACTTATACAGTGTAATGGGGGGTCTGGTAATTAACAGAAATACATTTGTTTTTATGTTTATTTCGATGATACTACCAGGAGGGGGTTTGCGGTGGTCTCATAAGACTTTCCTGTTAGATGGACTTCCAAACAAAGCTGGTAAATACAGCAAATGAAGAAGACACGTTTTTTTTGTTTTTAAATCAGGTGTTTGTTTGATGACATCTGTAAACTATGTATTGTCTTCTCACAGTGTTATCTGGCAGAAATGTATTTGCCCTTTCTTCATCCAGTGATACTAGTTCATGTGAGCTGCGCCAAAGTTTGAATGAAAGACATTTTTCCTCCTCTGCGTGGTGAAGTATTAATAGCATCAAGCTGAACTGCCCTTAACCTAAAGTGAGTTTCAGAGCCCTGACTAAAGACAGAGGCTTTAAATGTTTCAGCAAATGACTCGAGCTATGCCTGAAATCACTCCCTCACCATTTCTTACTTGAGCACACATATATACACTGTAAGTAGTAAGATAGAAAATTTTAGAACAATTTCACCAAATGGGGTTGACAATTTCAGAAACATGCAGTTATGGATTTTGAATATTTCAGCACCATGGAGAGGCAAGAGACAGGTGTTTTTATTTACTGTTATTTTGATTTTGTCAGGAAAAGTCAGTGTGAGAAAATTCAGCAAAGGTACATTTACATGTTTTACTTATATGCTGCTCTTTCTTTGACCTTATTGTCACCCTTCCTCCTTGCACCCTGTCACCTCATCTCTCCCTTTCCTCTTCACTAAACACTTATTCTGGGTGGTACCACACCTGAAGTCTCCTCTCACCTCTTATTTGAGCTCCATTCTGGCCTGCTATCTCTTCCTATAGCTGCCTATAGCCTTTTTTTCCCCTCACTCTCCTTCTTTTGCTTCACCCCTTTCCCTGCTCAGATTCCCAAGAGACCCTTCATGTCAGGATGCTGACCCATGAGTCCTCTCCAGTAAGATGTCTTTGTCATTCTCCCCTTTCACCTCCTCACTTTTTATTTTCTTTCTGTCATGTCAGAAATTCAATCTCCGAAGGCATCTTGCCATTCTTCACCTCCGCTCCTCTTCCTTTCTACTTTACTCTTCCTGTCTGTTATCTGCAAAACTCTTTTGAGTGCTCCCATCCCTCTTGTTCTATCAAGAAATCTCAGACCCTAGGCAATCATAAATAAGCACACAGCTATTCTCAAATGCATGCAGGTTTAGAAAGGATACACAAAAAAATATTTGCACAAGCACACACAGAATTGTCCTCCTAGTTAGAGTAATTAAATGTAAGTTATAAAGGAATTCTCACCAGTAAAAAGTTTTAAAATACTGTTTCCAGGAGAGAGCCCTCTGATACCGCAAACTTCATATCCTGCCTACATATGTAGTCATCAAACTGACATCTCACATGGTTCAAGAGAGGTGAGCAACGCTCAAGAGGGGATAAGAAAGTCAGTTTTGCCATTTCAAATTTTAGCATTTCTGTTGATGGAGCACACAAGGCAACGTCAGCTGAGCTACCAATGTTTCCCCAAAGCTTTTCCAGTCTGACACATTCATTTTCACACCTTTTGGTCTTCGGTTCCTCATGACAGGGTTTGCTTTTAACTTGAAACAGCAATGCTTATACAATGTGATAGCATTAATTTAGTAGTCTTCAATCACACATGAACAAACACCACAACACTGAAAGTAAACACATCACAATCATGTAGTGATACAATGCATCTGCATCTGGCCATAATTATCCAGCTGCATTTGTCATCCCCTCCTATGGACCCAAAAACAACAATGATGGCCACTTGATGACAGGCAACACAGAACCTGTGTGATTGGGCCATAACAAAGAGCTAGTTCACTCATTCAGTGGCAATAACAGTTTATTTTGCAGGTGGTGGTTCAAAAACAGAGTGGCTAGACTATTCTATTAAACAGGATGCAACATTTTGTTATGTTTGCCACAAATTGGACAATTTGAGGTTCATTTATGTAATGTTGCAATTTTAAAGTCATACAAGAGAAAACAACAGCATTTGTCATTTGTTCAAATGACTAAAAAGATCAGGTGCCCGGTGCCTACCACATTGTTATATTAGTGACAAAGTCTGCATAGGGAAGAGTTCGGGGTGGATGGATGATTCAACAAAACATTGGGCTTTAACACTGTTTCCACTTTCCAACCAGTGAGAATTGTTGTTTTTTTAAAAATCCATGACCATGAACCTTGATCTTTCCCTAAACTTAACCAAGTAATTTTTGTGCCTAAACCTACCGCATTGTTGTATTAGCGACAAAGTCAGCGTAGGGAGGAGGTTGGGGTAGATGGACGAGTCAACAAACCACCAGGCTTCTTCTTTCCCTAAACCTAACAAGACCTTAACCACAGCACAGCGTTGTCACATAATAAAACGTTCATTTTTCGACAGTGATTTGTAACAGTTTCTGAAGGCACAAACAAATGTCCTTCCGATAGGGGCGTCAGATTAGAAAACACTTATATTTGTCATTCTGGAGTGCATAGACCAACAACAAATTATACCGTTTAATTGGGAGGACTTGTGGAAACAGGAAGGGGTTCACAAAGCTGTGTTTTTCCTGTTAAAGGATAGAGAATAGCACAGCATTCTGCTACAGAAACACAGGCTGCCTCTATCTGCCGCCCTCTGGCTATCTGTCACAGACACACACATTAGCTTCCGTCTATCTTTCCCTCTCACTCTTACCTGTGATTTCTCCTATATTATCTGTTCACTTTTGGTCACCTTTCTGCTCTCCCCTCCAGCAGTCCCTCAGATCCTCAAGCTGCAGCTTCACAGAAGCTGCTTGAAAAGTCTCTTTTCTTCTCCTGCAGTGTATTTGGACTCCTGGCTTCACGCAAATATAAAACGTGTTTAAAATTAAATCTGTGTGATTCTCAGTGAAAGCCTGACTGTTGCTCTCCTTACCCACAGTACTACTGGTGCATTAATTTAGAAAGGCAAACAAACACCTTTATCATAATCAAAAAAGAAAATTTTCATTGGTTATGGTATCAAGTGGAGTATTCCAGCTTCAATTCTTTATGCCAAGTCTACATTTTACTGCAGTGGAGTGCTGTATTATGACTACTGTTCTTACATTACTGTCTTACATTAACTCTGATTCAGTAACATAATGAAACAGAGTGCCCATGCGTGAGATGAACTGAACTAGCCCAGAGCTTTTTCCAACCAATATTTTGAATAAACCCATGTGCAAGCAAAGCCAGCCCCAAAATCCTCAACACACACATGAAATAGGCCATGTCTGAACGAGAACAGATCAACCGTGTCTGTCACAGT
The DNA here is from genome assembly GCA_038419695.1 of Scomberomorus guttatus. Classification (NCBI taxonomy): domain Eukaryota; kingdom Metazoa; phylum Chordata; class Actinopteri; order Scombriformes; family Scombridae; genus Scomberomorus; species Scomberomorus guttatus. The sequence continues at coordinate 18,090,486 of CM076463.1, forward strand.
CAACATAGGACTTACTCTACCCTAACCCTAAATGATAATGTTGTTTGAATTAAAACCTTAAGACCTCTTTAGTTATTTTTTTTCCTTTCATTAAAGACTTATCAAATGAAGAAGCACCTCAACCCCATCAAATTTATGCTGGTGCTGGTAACTGCTTGAAGGGGGAGGACTGCACACAGACTTGCTCTTCGTTCTTCTTCTTTAGTGAATTCACATCAATGGTTAGTAATAAAATCGTTCTCATCAGCATTAATTTCACTCCCCTTTTCAACATGTCAGTGGTGCCTTGTGTGTCGGAGAGCAAGGCTTTTATAAAAAGGTTCTTAATGTGTGAATCCACAAAGATAAAAAGATTTTCTGTTAGGGAACCATTACTGGACACAATGGGCCTGTGAGGTGGATTTACCAGTGTCTTAAGTATTTTTGAGAGTCCATATAACACAGAAATGTGTGGATGTTCAACAGTCAACAAATTACAAGTACTTTGATCTATCCACTTATTTTCCAGGCCCACAGACAAAACACTCTTGATGTCATTTCGATGTGTAGATGTCGGATCATAAGAAAGTGGGCAATAGTACTGTAAATCTCCTAACTGGCGTTTCATTTCCATTTTATAATCCCATCCTATTGCACCACCCTTATCCACTGACCTAATGATAATCGTCTCATCACTCGTTAAATCTTTTAGAGCCTTCATTTCCAGCTGAGATAGATGAGGTTTATGTTTTTGAGGGGTTCTACAGAGTGCAGAAACATCCCGCTCAACTAGTCTGCAAAAAGTGTCAAGAGAAGCATTTAATCCACTGTGTGGAGTGAAAGTACTTTTAACTCTAAAGGCATCAGATTTATATGACTCATCCTGCTTGTCAATGAAAAAGTGTTTCAGTCTTAAGTTCCTAAAGGATCGAAATAATTAAATCTTTATCTCATTACAAGAATAGACTAGAACAAATGATAAGCCTTTAGACAACACTTTAGTTCCAGACTCATTTAAGTCACATTTCGACAAATTGACATTTACCAAGTCCTGCTGAATCAGTGGACAGGTCTGTGGTGATTATTCATTAAAGATGTACACAGATGTCTGTACAGATGTCAAGTAAGTTTTAAAAATGCACACACCTGAGAACATCCATTAGGTTTTCACTACAGAGAATTGAAGAGGATAAAACCTTACATTCTCTGCCTCTCTGCATGTGACTTGTTTCACAGAAGTCTGTTGTATTTGCTTATTTTAAAAGTAATATCCCCGTGTTTACCATCCCTACCAGTTGTAAGATTTACAGTTGGATATATCTGAAAGCCTGTGGTCTCACTGTTAGAGTTATTCTGGTTTGTCAGTGTGTACAACCTTTAACCCTTTCTAGTAATTTTACAGCAATATATATTTTAAAAAATGAAATGCTCTAATTGTTGCTGAACACACCTTTTTTTGTTGTTTGGGGAAGCAGTCTGTTCTGGGCTAAGATGTAACTTGAAATATTTGCTAGGGCATGCAGGATAATTGCTCTGCGAAAACATTTAGTTTGCGTGCAGCTTTAAAGGCCATCTCTACGTCTGATTGCATTGAATTTATTGTTTAGGATCAGCAGGGGAATATCTCCTCTGTGCATTCTTCACGTCAATGAATTCATTAATGTCGGGAGGTTTTTCTTGAACAGAAGAAACTAAAACTTGAACTCAGAAAATTGACTCTTTCTTTAATGCAAATGTCTAATAAGATCACTGGCACACTGTGACAACACAAAATGGGGGTCAGAAAAGATTTATCCTGTGTGATGTATATTTGTAAGGACTGGCATGGTTATAGTCTGTTTTGCTGTTATTTTGTCTTGATGAAAAACAGCTAAATAGGTTTTTAAGGGTGTGTCATTTAGACTGCTAAGGTTGAAACCTATTTGTACAAGGGGCCTGCGCGATAGTGAGCGAACCTTTCATCAAAATTACCTGCCCATGCACACACACACACACAGTAATAGTCAATCCGGTTCTCGTCAAAACTACATATTAGACACCTGGGTGATGGCTGTCATTATCTGTTTTGGCAGACTCTTGCAATACTATGTCCACAACCAGGCCTTTGCCCTCTGGCATTAAAACTCCTACAGACAGCAGTTTGCATCCCCAGCTGAGCCCATCATATTAAGGCTTAACACAGGTTCATAGGGTGTCCAAAGAGGAGGGAGAAATACTCAGCCCAACAGCTGAGTCAGCAGATACATGACGTGACCAGACCTGTCGTATTTTCTGGTACTTCTTAGTGTTTTATGTAATAGACCTCGGCCAAATCCAATGAAATTCCTACAATTGCTGCATAACGCCTGTAAATGCTTAGTATCTACCAATTAAGATGTCTGAAGATTCTCAGCCATCCAGGTCATGGTTATCCAAGGAGGGTTGAATCAAGGACAACTGGACTTCTTGGTTGTAGATACTTGAAGACGTTTCGCCTCTCATCCAAGGGGCTTCTTCAGTTCTAAATGACTGGCAGGGAGTCCCAGGTATCTAACGACCGTCATTTGTCATTACAACAGCCAGGAGCACTAACGAACCAAGTGGTATCAATGACATTGCTAACAACCCCACAGAGGCTAGATACCTGGGACTCCCCGCCAGTCATTTAGAACTGAAGAAGCCTCTTGGATGAGAGGTGAAACTTCTTCAAGTATCTATAACCAAGAAGTCCAGTTGCCCTCAATTCAACCCCTCTCCTTGGACTACCCATTATTGTTCCCCCTTTTGCCCTGTTTTGGAGTGTCCAGTGCCCTCGACACTGCAGTTCTGGTCACTTCTAACTCCCACTCTTGCTCCACGGAGGGTTCGGACAGCTACGGGTTTCTTCTGATACATATGGAGTTGACAGCTACATCTTTTCACCTGACAAGAGTGGAGGGATGTGACAAACACAGAAGCTCACATTCCCCACGGGTGCCCAGACCAAGAAGTTGGAGTCTCTAATGCAGTGACAAGGATACAATCCCTCACCAGTTTCCCACCCTTCTACACTGCCAGTTATGTTTAACAGGGTGCTGACTTGATGGGCCAAGGCTTTATCTTTTAAATAGTAACTTTTTTCCTTTTTTTCCTGTTGAGACTGTGTTTGAGAGGTCAGAGTTTGTGGTTTTGAATATGAGTTTTCTAATTACATTTATCTTGCAAATGTTGGAATAATTGGTTAGTAAGTGTTCTTAATTAAACCATAAGTATGCAAGTAAGTAAGAAACTATAACTCATGATCTTAAATGATCTGAAAGCCTATGATGCTGCTTTATTTTCACTCAGTCCTTCAGAGAGATCATTTAACAGTGGTCATAATCAAGAGTGGGGGCAGTAATGTGACATGTTTTTGATATCAGATTCTCCATTTAGGTTTCTTGTAAGTGGGGCTCCTTTTTGATCTGTTCAAGTAGAGTGGTTGTTTTTATCCATGGTAATTACCCTGCCAGTGACACAGTAACAGTAAAAAATGCCATGCTTCTCAACTTGTTGCGAATAGGCCTTTTTAAAGAAGACATTCTGGACATGTCATGGTAGGAAAAACACAAGTGTAAATAATAAAACTAATGGCTAATGTGGCTGTTTCAGTTTCTGGGTCCTAGTGTTGCTGGCTCACTGTCACACTGTCATTGATTACTGGGGCACTTGAAAAGAACAGAGCCAGGGTTAATGTTACAATACCTGCAATACCTGTGCTTTATACCATAACAAGTGAAAAAGTCTGCTGTAAAAAAAACTTATTGGGCAACAGGAACAGGAATAGAACAGAAAGGTTAGCTATGGAAACATTTCAGGCTGACAATCTTCGTTGTTAACTTGCCAGTAAACTATACCAGACAACAGACATGCACCATGTCAGGGGTCTGGAAATGGCACACCAAAATGGAACATTGATCCTTTAGGTAGAATAAAACAGTAAACATGAAGTTACCAAGGGCTCTGAAGGTTGCTAAATATAGAGTTATCAAGTCAGCAAAGGTGTGTTTATCCTTGCTGTACAGTAATGTTAGTTTTAAAAGGTGTGTTGCTGTGGTGCAACCAACACAACAGTGATAATGCCTCAAAAGCAGCTCTGCCTCTAATGTTGCTACTAGCTCAACTAAATGTGTGTTGGTGTATCTGTCTGATTAGTGGACCTGCTGTTTATCTGTTTATTTGTTCTCCTGATTTTATTGTCAGTCTATGTATATTTCTACCCGTCTGTCTACCTGTCCACAAGACTGACTGTAACACTGTCCAGGAATTGCAACTGACATCTTCCTGTCAAAAAAGTCTGAACATTAAAATGACAGTTTAGTAGACTGAAGTTTGAAGAGCAAAGAGCTTGATGGATTTGTGTGTGTCTGTTTGTGTATTTGTGACTGTGTTATTCTGTGGGAGCAGGGGAGGTTGGTAGGGGTCACTATTGGTGATAACTGTAATCACAAGAGTCTGATGGGTGAAATCTCATTAGTGCTAATACCTGATAACATGAATCTGGCTTACTTCGCATCCTTCATGGTGTCTCCTCAATTATAAGCACACACACACACGCACACATCACTTTTAATGAGCTCCTAATGACAGAGTTTGCTAATATGATTTACGTTTCGGATTAAAGGAACCTACTGCATAATGTGCACTCATTAACCAAACCAAAGAGATTTTATAAGTTCCTGGCCTCTTTGGAATCAAGATATTAGGCTTATGTAGGCGTATAATGATATATTAACTTATATCCTAGTGTTATATCTTATCACAGTGCCCGTATTTGTTGGCACAGTAAGAAGCACAATGGAAGCATTTTCTAAATTTTCCATTTCTCCTTTTTATAAATCACCATTGCAAATTAAAACAGTTTTCTGATCTGACATCTCTATTGTAAAAGTTTGATTTGGCCAAACCAAACTTTGTGTGCCACTTTGCCGTTGTGAGTAAGTCAGTAAGTAACCAAAGGCTGTTGGTAGGAAACAGAATGTGGGCAGAGGTCTCCCATGTCCCATCCAACCACCACAACCTCCAGACTTTGTGGCTCCATAACGACAGTCAACAGTCTGAGTGCTCAACTGTGATTGGCAGCAAAGGCTAACTACTATGCTAGCAGTTGCTCCAGCACAGTTGTTGATTGTCTTCCACCCCCATAATATGACTATTTGGGAGCCTGAACTATACGCAGAATTTGCTTTTATTAGATAAACAGATGGATACTTTTCCATTGGAATTCATGAATACATCTGACTCTGCAGTTCTGAAAACGCAAGCAACTTTCCCCTGCTCATCAGCACAACTGTCTCAAAGACCTGGCTTTCCGTGGAAGATCTAAGCTTGTTGGACAGGTATTATATATGAAGAAATGTGAAGAACATTGACAAGTACAAAACTGAGCTTCTCCTTCCCCTCTTCAGACTGTGGTATATATTTTTTTTTCTTTTCACTGTCAGCTGCAGTTCCAGAAGGCTGATTTATATCCTTGTCACATCTTGTTTATTCTGCTTTGGTTGCTCATTGTGAAAAATCTTGTGCCATTTCCATTTGTTTCTTTTGATCTATTGGCCATACAGTACACACAGAAGTCCCAGTGAAGCACATAATGCGTCTAATACCACTGACAAAAGGTTAAATCACACGGACATGGACTACGGCCTCAGTTACACCTGGATGCTTGTTTTCTGCTATGAACGCATGCATTGACAAGTATTCGGCAATTTTTAATTTAACCTTTTTTCCGCTCCAAGATTTAAATCTGTGAAACAGTGAGATAAGAAAAACAACAGAACCCGTTTTTTCAGCAAGTGCCCCAAAACATCATATGTTTATGTGACAAAGCCATTAGGTGGCCGTAGTATTTATCGGAGCAAAGGAGGAAATGAAGTGACCTTATTATAAAGTGACATTATTATAGAAAGACACATTATTTTTATTATACAACTACTGAAAAACACCAGACTTTAACATGGGAGATCGCTGATTGTTTGTTTCTTTAATCATAATGGTTATTATTGTAACTGTGATGCTAATAACTGCTGTAGGATTGTCAGATCAGAAAACTTCCTTGTGCTGTTCTGTTCTGTAAGAGTTTAGGCAGATCAGATACATAGAAAAAACTTTTACATAGAAAACTCTTGATTTCTATTTAAGTACATAACTTTAAGGGATCCTGAGGCTACAATAACATCAGTTTGAAGGAGTAACAATCTGTGGAAACCAAAGAACATGGATGGATGGAGCCAAGAAGAGCACTACGGGGACTTGTGTCAAGCTCAGTACATGCTGAGATATTTAAATAATACTGGAAGAAAAGTATGAAAAGCTGTTTCCTGAATTCACCTTTAAAAGTACAAAAAAGGCAAAGAAATATCCACTTACTATTTAATTTAACAATGTTATTGCTTACAAAATTGATTTGGTAAGGCACAGCAGCTATCAGCCAACTAATGCTCCCACTGGTTGTTCTTGGCTTTTGGTCAAATTCCCAGTGGATCAATTGACAACTCCCCCCTGCCTCCATCCAAACTGTTCCATGGCAGTGGATTAAAGGAGGAGAAAAACAAGTCTGAACTCTAGACAGTCCCAAGACTGCTACAAAAATGGCAAACATTTTCTTTTTTTCCCCGTCTGCTTTTAATTTAGCTTTTTTCCCCCCCTCTCGCCTCTCCCTGAGATTTCAATCCATGAAACAGCAGGTGGCACCACAGCACAGCAGGACTTTGTATTTTTAATACCTTGTCTTTTGAAATGAGGAATTTTGAGGAAGGTTCAGCTCTGGTGCATCCATGACTTATTTAAAGACGTTATTGTAGAGCGAGTATCTGCATCATTTTAGTGTCATCATGGAGGTCAGTAAGCAGGAGAGCCCAGCAGCACAAATATACAAACACAGACATAAAAGGACACTCAAACACAGCTCTACTTTAAGAGAAAAAGTATAGGGAGGAGACGGAGCGTGTTTGATGGCATCTACAAGCTGCAACAACTCCAAATTAAACGATGTGCACTCCAGAATGACACAATGACGTTTTCTAATCTGGCTTCTCTATAGCAAGTAATCGTCAGGACATCATCGTTTGTCTGTGCTTTCCAAAACCATTACAAATAAGTGTTAAAAAATAATTCTGTTTTATGATGTGACAACGCTGTGGTTAAGCTCTGATTAGGTTTAGGCACAAAAATCAATAACCACTTAAACCACTTTGGGGAAAGATCATGGTTTGGGTTCAAATGACCACTTTCTTAAGGTTAGAGAAAGATGTGGCTGGATTAAAGTTACTACTTTCCTGAAAGTTTGTTAGGAGTAGCGGAGCAGGTGGACCCAAATACAGGAGACAGCTGGCAGTAGGAAATGAAGAATCAATATTTACTCACTCAACTCGGGAACAGAACTCAGGAGCGCAGGCAAAGCAAAACTGAACAATACTGAACAACACAAAACAGAGCAAAGAATCCAACAACACTAAACTGAAAACCAGGACTTAAATACAAACTAAACTGAAAAGGGGATGAGGTGGAACAGGAGCTGATAGGCTGGGGAAGACACAGGGAGCAGGGCAGGGCTAACAAGACTGATGCAGGGCAGGTGTGGAGGGAAAAGCAGGCGGGACACAGGAGGAAAAACACAGGGCAAACTGAAAAGAAAACTAGAAGCCTAAGAAACACAAACTTCTTCTATATTCATACATGAATAAACTTAAATAACATGGCATGCAGAGGCTGTAAATACACCTTAAAATCTACAGAAACAAATGTTAAACTCCTTTTTTCAAAATTTGTTGAGGATGAGTGAGGGAGAGTCCAGCCATTAAACAAACCTGTCAGTCTCTGGATAAGAACCTCTGCTAAAGTCCAGTTCAGTCTAGTTCAACAAACAGGGAAAAAGTCTGACGGCATCTGGTGGACTGGTGGAGGGACATAGAGCCAGACTGGGACAGATCCATGACAAAGTTGTCATGGCTACAATAATAACCACAGGGTAAAGGCCAGGGGACAATCGTAGTGGCGTTTAAGAAAAGATATCTGTTGGTTGGAAATGTGGCACTCAAACACTGGTCTCTTGTGACAAAGTCAATTGTCGGGTTAATGCCATGGATGCTTTAAGGAGAACTGGATACCGCGTTCAAAGATCGTACCCATTCATTCCTATGAAAGTTGCTCAGTGGCGTATGAAGCCAAAAAAAAAGTCTCCACCATTTTTCCACGGATTTCTAACGCTTCCACGTTTTTGGGCCCATACAGCATGCGCACTAAGTTGTAATTACACAATTCGGCAACTATGTCAAATAGGCTTCACAGCACGGCACTATTCCTAGGTTAATGCCTCGATCCACTCCTCCTGTGCTGAGTCAGGTGGAACGAGTGATAATGTAACTGTGAGAGAGGGAAATAGATTTTTTTAAAAGATGTTTATTTTTCTCAGACACTGTTCTGAACAAATGGTTTCATAAAATGTACAACTCAATTGGTCAATTTGAACACATATGAGTGATTCGGTGCACAGAGCAGGGTTATTTGGTGTACACTAAAGTGGCATTGCACTGTGGATTTGCACAGCAGCCTTCAAAACCCAAGTTGTTCCTTTCCACATTGTTTGTATAAATGTTATCAAAGTATAACATATTAGTGTATCTTCCATATTGGAAGTACATTATATTATTCATATTGAAGTGCTGGAAGTCTGTACAAGTATATTTCAACTTATATCACGGTTTACTGGCACTATATTATTTGGTACCTCTTACTTCGTTTTGCTTTTATATAATACTAATACAAAAAATGAACACAATACTGTTTTATTTTAGCCTGCACGAGGCTGTTGGTCTAGCCTGAGTACATTTACACAATTTGACATAGATGGCTGATGTTTGTTTGCTAGTCAGTGTGTTGATCTTTTCAGTTTTCAAGTTCTTCTGCACTGTGCACACATTAATTAATACTCATTTCCATGACAATGCTATCAAAAAAGCTGTTCGTCGTTTAGTAAAATGAAACTCCCAATATTTGTAAATCTTATCTGAGGAATGTAGTCCTTCTGAAAGAAAAGAAGACTTGGAAGAGTGATTTAGAATGATTGAAAATGAAATACAGCTAATGAAGTGTCTCAATTCAGCTAGGAGATAACCATGTCTGGTGTAGAAACATAAATAGAAACGAGCAGTCTGAGGAGTTACACAGCCTGCCCCAAAGTACATGCTTTTAAATCATTACTTGAAACAAACAGTAATCCTAAAAACAGTCTGTTTTAAGTGATTTGATTAATTAAGCTCTCAGAGCAGATATGACGACAAGCATAGTCTATATGACTAGAGCCACAATAATACTTCAATGATTGTGGCCTTGGCTAATACAATAAAAGTTGGCATCATATCTAATAAGTAAAAATGATTAGCATCATAATGAGGCATAGCAGTACATGTATATCATTGGTAATTTACCTTTTGACTTTTCTCTGGCTAGCATGTGAGATCAAAATAAATATCTTTTAATCTTCTAAACTCGTTGTCAAACTCATTTCCTGCCTGACTGCTTTTCAACCTGACTTACCCATCTGACTGCAATTCTGACAACCTTGTTACCAATTTATAGCCCATACGCCTGTCTTTCTACCCGCCTGTCTGTCTTCCTTTCAGCTATCTTGTCTGCTCTCCTGCCTGCCTACCTTCTGGTGGCTAGTTGTCTTATTTTTTGGGTGCTCTGGTTGACCGGTTGCCCATGTACACTGATGTTTAAGTATCCAAGCTGAGTGTTGGAGGGGGCTGATATACGAGGAGCAGTTAGCGCTGCTCTCTGCCTTCTGGGGCTGTTAATCTAAGATACTGACTTTTTTTATTTCCTCACATTTTACAGTGTAAGGCTTCCACACTCATCCTGTTATGAGAGTTTCATCAAGTAATTATCAATGTCTGAGTAAGTGAGAGCAAGTAAAAGAGGTTTAGTTTTTTTGTCTTTGTAGAAGCAATTTTCAGTGACGCCACACATCAGTTTTATCTAAATGTGAATTTTGCTTCTTCTTTTTGCTATGGTGTTTACATTCCACCAGTATTGCTAATAACTATGTAATAATAAATGATGTGTGGCAATGCTAAGGGGAAAGGCCCCTGTACTATAGAGTTTGCTTTAAATGAAAAGCAAGCTTAACAAAACAGGGTTAAATATAGGTAGAAAGTTGTATAATTGAATTATACTGTGATCATGATGTGATTCGTTAAACTGTAATACTAACCGGATACACAGCCTAAATGCCTTCTGCCTGTATATTCTTCAGAGCAGCAGTACTATTAGTTTTAATATTACAACAAGGAAATCCAGCTGATTTCTTCTCAGGAAGTTAATGTAAGTCTTTGCTTCCACAACTGTTGCAAAAGTGAGGTTGAGAGGTTGTTTTGGAGGGGGGGGCATAGAGAAAGAATGACAAAGAGAGAGGCAGTGTGTGTGTGTGTGTGTGTGTGTGTGTGTGTGTGTGTGTGTGTGTGTGTGTGTCAGTGCAGGTGTGTGTGTCTGACAAGTGAGCATAAATCTGGGTTATATACAGTATCTGTGCTGACACAACACTATACAGCCCCTGCCCACAAGCATATGATGAAACACACACACACCCACATATGTGACCCCACCCCCCAGTCACACACTCACACACACACACACACACACATACACACACACAGAGCAGTGATCCATCCTATACACTCAGTCTGGCAGACCGCTTTTAAACTAATTGGTTCTACAGCAGTGATGCAAGCAAAGCTCATTACAGGCCGTCTGACACAGTCACTTCTGGAAACACGCCTCTCCTAAGGTATGTGACAGCAATGTGTTTTTCTTAATCATTTAATCACTGTGTATAAAATATTTTTGTGAAGATGTATTTAAGGCTCCTTAAATCTGTAACTTTTCACAAATTCACTCTACAGCAAAGACAAATCATTTAATGTGGTGTGCTCTGTGTTTTAAAAGACATGCACAGAAATCAAGTCTTTCAGTGTGATTGATTTTCATTGATTTTCTTATCATTGCCTTCATTACTTCATGCTTTGCAGAGAACTGAACTAGGATCGCCGGTTGGGTCGTCTTACCATATATATTGCACTGATATTTCAAGTGTCAAGATGAACCTAGATCAGCACTCCTTGTTTAAGCTACTTTATCTGCTCCTCCTTTTGCCCCGTTCAGCTCTCTTTACTTTAGTTCCCCTCAGCTCTCGCCTCCTGCTCTCCTGTTCACTCTCCCGTTAGAAGAAGCCAAATGTTTCTTGTTGGACTACAACATGGCACTTCAGTCTTAATTATCTATAAATCAACCATTACTGTGCGTCATAAAAAACCCTTAAAGGAAGGGTTCACAATTTTTCAAGTCTGTCTTAAAACAACAGTCAGGTGCCCATATGAACACAGAGGTTTTCCTCGCTATAATCATTCCTCCTGTGCATACTGACTATTAAAAGATCCCCTTCAAATGTAAGTGATGGCTGCCAAAATCCAGTGTCCCCACACAGTCATTTTGTGCAAGAATGCATTTAAAAGTTTATCTGAAACCTGTATGAGACTTCAGCAGTCAGAGTTAGACATATCAAGTTGATATCTGCCACATCTTTTTAGCATCAAATTCTCTCTGTGTTTCCTCGGACAGCGTTTCCCTGTTGAGCTTCATATTAGCTTCAGATAAACTTTTAAGTACTTTTTTGCACAAAAAGGAGGTTTGTGCAATATTGGTCCCCATCGCTTACATTATAGTGCATTATAAAGGGATCCTTTAATGACCAGTATGAACAACAGGAATGATTATGGCAAGAAAACCTAATTTCAATGTTAATTTAGGTACCTGACTATTGTTTTAAGACAGACTTGAAAAATTGTGAACCTATCCTTTAAGTTGCCCAAAGTAGAAAAAGTGGGTATTATAAAAATTAAAGAGTTGTCAACGACAGTAAAATTCAGCCGCTCATTTCAGCTGTTGGTTTAAGGGAAATCACCACCTTAAAGTCAGTATCTGAATTATGCAAAGCTCCAGGATGTGATAAACACATCTGCAACATTAGGAAGACTTCAGCAGCAGTCTTTTGAGTATGTGAATAAGTAAAGTAAACCATTATGCACAACACATTAAGGGCCTTTGAGCCACACCCCACAATTCGTTAAAATGGTCATTAGTCTGCCTGAAATGTGATGCTAAATTAAACAAATAAATTCTTAGTATGTGATGGTGAAAGCGGTCTTTTTGTCTCCTCTCCTCATTTCTTGATTCCTCATTCCTTTACACATCTTGCTTGCTCCTTTCTTATCCCGTTTCCCCACTCATGTCAGCACTCTCCCTCACCTCCCTCCCTCTTTTCCAGCTACCCCCCCCCCCCCCATTTAATCTTCTCTCCTTCTTCCTCATCTCCTGCTTGCTTTGTAATGTGTCTATCCTCATGTCAGAACATTTGCCCCTTCACTCCTTGTCTCTTGTCTTTCAGCTGACATAAAAATGTAGAGGTTTACAACTGACATCCTTGTCAACATTAGACCTCTCTAACCGTCACTCTGACTGCCCACACCTCCAGCAGACTAGGATGCAAGGAAAAGCTGACAGGTGTGTATGTGTGTGTTTGTGCAGCACCACATAAATAGTGCTGAGAACTTTTTGCATTTTTGGACCAAAAAGGAATAACATATTTAAACATTTATTTTTAGGAAAAACATCCAGCGTGGTTCACATTTTTAGCAATGTTGAAGATTCAGTATCTGGTTTTTAATGCTAGCGTAATGGCTGTAAGGGTGGCAATGTCAGTAGGTTGAGTTGTTGGTTGGTCAAGACTTTGATCCAGACTGAAATATCTCAGCAACTACGCTAGAATTGCCATGAAATTTGGTTCAGATATTCATGATGCCCAGAGGATGAACCCTAATGACTTTGGTGATACCCTGAGTTTTCCTCTAACACCACCATAATGTTCCCATTTGAGCTTTTGAGCAGAATTTCATGGATTGCCATGAAATTTGATACAGAGTTGACATGCATGTCCCCTACAGGATAAATTGTAATAATAACTTTGGTGATCCCCTCACATTCCTGAGAGCCATCATCAGGTTAAAATTTGTGTTTGTCCAAAACTTCAAGTGGTCTGATGCCACAGTTTATAACCAAGGTTATAGAGAAGTGATGTTAAGTTGTAAGCACAGCATTACGTGAGCTGCTATGGTGGTAGATGAACATGTAAACTGTATTTCATTTTGCCAGTGTGCTGTGTTTTTGGATATACATATGACCCATGGTCCTTGAGTGAAGCAACAAGAGAATGAGAAGCTGATTTTTTTCATGAAAATTTGACTTGACTGGTGATTCAGGATTTTTTAGGTCAACATAGAGCACTGAGGATGTGGGTGTGCCGACTTTTTGCCCTTATACATAAATCAGCATTTACTCAAACAGGCATTGTCAACACAGCAGCATATCAAACAAAACTGCTGTACTCCTTCCCACGCTAATTCTGTTAGGTCCTTTGCTCTAATAACTCTTAGCTGCTTTATGCTAATAGTGTTAGTGGCCTCTCTATGCAAGAGCAGGCTAATATTGTTATAGCCTTTGTATCTAATTAGCATAGCTGTGGCTGTGAAAGGGCTGTATTGACAGAAAGCTGAAGAAAACTGGATGAGAGGAGTGTCATTAGACTGTATGTGTGTGCATTTTCATTTGAGTGCATGTGGGTGTTTCCTTACAGTCTTGTTCCTGTCTGACTGTGGATATGTGGGCCGAATGAAGGGTCATTGGATACTATAGTATTTCTATTTGTCAGACAGTCATCAGCTCAATTCTAGCTTAATCACATAATGGCTTAAAAAAGCTGGCAAAGAGAGAGAGAGTGAGAGCTAGATGCTTAATTGCCCTAAGAGTAGGACATTAACATAGTATCATTGCCCCATCTGGATCACAAACGAATTCAATATTCAACCAGCCTCACTAGAAAATTGTTAGCTTGTAATCACAGTTATTCCTTTGAAATTAAGAGACTACAGTTTTCATAGATCATCATTTCATCAATGATGAGCCAAATTTCCTCAGAACAAGACAAAGAAAACATGACCAATGAATGGACAATCTTTTGTTTGCAGAATTCAAGTTGAAATTTCCACTCTGACTAGTTCTTTCACAATTTTAGGAAAGGTGTAGTTTTAAAAGGAAGTGTCTACGGTCATGTTAAAACTGAAACTTTCAGAAACAACGCAGTCCTCTCACAAGATTTCAATGATACCTGTGTTGAAGCAGTGGGGGTGTTGTTGCAGAAGGCCATAGCAAAAATAGGTAGAGTTGTCCAACAGAAGGGTTGAACCTGGCTCAACATTTGTTGCAACGCAACATGTCATGCAGGAATGCACTGCATTTGCCAATCCCTTTGTATGAAGGGCCTCATTCTATTGTTTTCCTTGCGACACAAAGGACAAAATAATTGTCTCAATGTTAACTTTCAGGAGTTGTAAATCCTATCGGATAGTATAACAAACCACAGTGCATTGTTTTGGAGTCTGATAAGCCTAACTCACAGCCTTACTGAAAGCTAACATATAAACATGGCATTCAATGTTTGAATTTAGCCCACATCTTTTGTGCCATGTAATTCCCCTTCATTCCTCATATTTTCTTTCAATCTCTACTGTGCTGTTTAACTGTTAGCTTGTGATCTTCTGGGTGTCCACTGAGTTTGTCTTGATTCACTTTCACTGACATTGGTGTGTAATGTTGGTTTCTGTGGGGATAAACATCCCCAATTAAAAAGTACTCCATTACTGGAAATTAAATTCTTAAACATGGGTATTTCTTTTTAGAAGACCAATGTAATAGCTTCAGTGCAGCGTTGTGTAATTGCCCTTAATTAACCCAACACCAAGTCCTGATGGGAAAACAGGACCACAACAGAGATAACAATTAATGAGTTATCATTAATTGATGGAGGGGTGGGAGGTTGGATGTGTTTGGGGTGGGAAAGAAAATTATCAGCAAACTACTTATCGTTAGATGCTCTGAATTATAGAGTGCATCAAGCAGTCTTCATTAATAACACAGGCAACATTTTATAGTTATGATTTAACAGTGAGCAGCTTCTAGCCAGGTGAATTGTGCAATTGGTTATTTGCTTTCCAATGAAGCAGCTAACACCATGAATGAATTTTTTAAATTTCATTTTAAAGACAATGTAGTGGCTTCATTGTATCAAACTGTGTGTCAAGAGGCCTAACTTTATATTTATTTATATTTATTTTAAAATAATGTTGGCAAATGTTTTCAAGGATTGCGTTTGTCTTGACTGACAGTCTAATACACTCAACTGTGGTGGGTCCTGGCTGGATCAAGCACAGCTCTACCACAGTCTCCACAATGTTGCCCAAATTTGGATTTTCTGACTACAGACAACCACTAAAACGAACTTCAGCCTTCAAATTGTCCCTTTAAATATCCATAGGTTGAGCTCACATGTCAATTATATAGTACTAGTAAGTCTGTAATCCCTTAAACCGTGCTTACATGGGCCCTGTGTTTCTTGCTCTGCCAACAACAACGGCTGTTAAATGCAGAAGTGATGCAATAAATTAGTGAAATACTTTAAATTTATGCCCTCCCCTGTGTCTTCAGTAGCTCCATTTGGCTCTACGGTTACGTCTCTTCTCCCAAGCAAGTATTGCCATTCTGAACAGTTTTACAACTTGCACCATTATCACAGTAAACTGCGTAGAATAATGCTGTTCAGTGAGTTAAGACCAAAATGACTCAAATTGAGTTGTTGAAAGATTAAAAAGGATCCTAACATATACTGGTAAGGAATACTTGAGGCCAAAGCCTTAAGCCTAACACTTGCAATAAAAAGACAGCTAAGAACCTTTGTGATGGCCCTCTGGTTTCTTTGGTTGTGCCTTGTTGTTTCCTCTACAATGTAATTGGTAAGCAGGGCTGTTAACTTGGGCTGACTGTGAGCACTTGGGCCCAATGCTCCCAGTCATTACAAAAGCTGCCATCTTAATCCTCTCAGAGACTCTCTCCATGCTTTGGTCTCCTCATAATTTTTTTGGTTTGTTTGGCAGTTGGTGATCTCGACTTCTGAGGCTGTGGACCTGCGTCCTTGTGCATGTTTTATTATCTACATGTGCAAATGTGTTTTTTGGACTTCTCATGGGGAGCTGAGCTGGTACTGTATTAAACTTTCTCCAAGTTGCTTTGTAGCACTGAGTCGGATGCCACACACTGAAATCTTTGCAATGTCTGTCTCAAGTCATTCCATCTCTCTGTCTCAGTATGTCGACCAATAAAGCAGGAATGTCATAAAAGTATGATTTTTAAAAAGAAGTTGTCCAGTTACAACAACATTGATCCAATCTGATGTCCGATTCATGAATTTGTCACAACAGTGCCCTCCTGCTGACAGTGTACATTTCATACATGTATATCATATTGAACAGTTCTATATCTACATTGAGTCCCTGAGCTCCTTCAGACCCCATTAATGTATGTGTGTGTGTGTGTGTGTGTATTTGATTAGTTATTTTGTTTCTATACACTTTTGCAGGGATGTACAGTAGCCAATATTGTTGCCATTGTATTTTTGTATTGTGGGAGTTTTATCTGGAAATGTGAAGGAGGATTTAAAACAGCATTATAGGGAATTCCTGTAGAAATAAAATAGCTAATTGAATAAATAAAATATGAAACATCCAAATAGTTACGGACCAGTTTTCTTTTCGGCATCAGTAGGTTTCCATTTGTAGTGTAGTGTAGTGTAGAGACGTACGTGTGTGACTATGATGGGGACAGATGATGCAGATCCCTCCCTCTTGTCCAAGGACAGTATTGTCAACAAATCAATGTTTTCAATTTGGTCATTACTATTCCACCATCAGCAGCATTATAATCAATAATTCTGTTTTCTGCTATAAAAGGTATTTACACATACACGCACTAAGACACACACAAACTTTATTTAGTTTATTAAATCCTGTCTTTTCCTGGCCTTCAATGTGACCTTGTCCATTGTCTAATCCTTACAACTCTTTGTGTGTTTAATGGGATTATTGTCATTTATTTCCTGTGACACACATGGCATTTATCTCCATTTCCATGTTAGAATATCCTCTAAGAATGAACGGATTAAGGTTGATTATAAGTGATTATTTTTCAATATTGCACTGATTTCATTAAGTCTGTTAACCACGGACACCATGAAATCGAACTCACTGGATAAATACAGTATATATCAGGCATGGCCAGCTCTAGCAGGGTGTCCTTGGTGTGCACCAAGGGGCCCAACATGACAGTGGGATCGCACATTTAAAAAGAGAAATTAGGCATGCTCTGGAGGCCTAGGACTTAATGTGCCAGCCACGAACCACAACATCCCCAGTTTGTGTCTGGCTGGGGACCTCTGTTGCGTGTCCCTCCCCATTTTTCTCTCTCGTCCCTCATTTCCTGTCATCTCTCAAATGCCAAAGGAGAAAATGAAGAAAAGTAATACTAATAATATGTAATGTCTAATTTCAATAGTTTGAGTACAAACTGCAATTGAACAGCATACTCACCCCATGTGTGAGGAAGTGCCAGGGAAGGTGATAGGAGGCAGACTCAGACTTGTTGAATGACTAAAAAAAAAAAAAAAAAAAAAAAAAAAGTGATTTATTCAGACATGTGTAACCAAAAAAAAAAAAAAACACGTCTTATTTAATCTTATTTAACTCAAGTCACTCAGCAAACTCAGGCATGATCACATGCACACAGCTACACGGACATCATCTCTTTTCTGATCTCCTCCTCAAACTAACAACTCTCCCCTCTAATCTGTCTAGCCCTCTATTGCATGGATTTGCCATATGGTAACAATTACTTTATCTCAATTTTACTAAAAGGCAGTAATATAAAATCCAAGTTTGGCTGTTTCTGCTTGTACTATTCCTCCCTGCATTATTTCTAACTGATCCGGTGAACAAATAGCTTCAAATATGGCCATATATTATCGTTTCAACCGTTTTTTTAGTGCCGCTAATTTTGTGAGGAACTATGTTTCATTTCCTGTAAATTCTGTGTTGCTTATTCAAATAGCTTCAAATATACCAACTTCAGCTTGCGTATGCATGTGCTGGTCATGTGTGTGTTGATAAAATCCACTCAATCTTTATTTTTGCAGTGGTTATTTTCTTTGGTATTGATTTAACATGCTGGTCTGTGCTCAGTTTGTAGGCTTTATATAGCCTGCAGATTCATAGGTTTTGAGTGCTCCCCAGGAAACCATAAATTTGGCAGTAATTAGAATGTCCACCCAAAAAGGCTACAAAACACAATTATCCTTTTAAAAACATTATGCTTTAATCCATGAGTCATGCTGTTTAGATATCAACTGTGGAGCAGACCCATGGAGAGGAAGAGGGTTAATTAAAGAAAGGAACAGAGATAAAATTAAGGTTAAAATTTAAGTAAAAAGTCAAGACAGGGTATCCTATCTATTATTACTCAGGAGATTAGCCATTGTGGACAACACAAATGTATTTTAGAAGATATACAGTACCAGTCAAAAGTTTGGACACACTTTCTCATTCAAGTGAATGGGGAAGGTGTGTCCAAATGTTTGACTAGTACTGTAATTGGAGATGAAGCATGTTAAAATGATATTAAAATACATTGACATGAGACAGGTATTGTACCAAAGCAAAGAAACTGAGAATACATCAAGGACAGAACAGGGCATGGTTTTTAAAAGGAGAAGGCCAGACTGAGAGGGATGGAAATATTACAGAGAAGGAAAACGGAAATTACTTTAAAAATGATCAGGAGCACAGGAAACTGAAAAAGAAGAAGAAAAGGGAGTGTAAAAAATTGAAGGGTGACTTCTGAAGTGGCTCTGTTTATTATATAACATGGTTATCTTTGACTATCATCTTTAAAATGTAACATTAAAAATGTCTGTAGAGCTGCACAACAACAAGCAGAGATTGATTGCAATAAAATATCTATCTTGGTCATGTATAAATAACAGTCAAACAGTCCTAAAATAGAGCAAGACAATAGAATACATACTGTTGTATTTTCTGTTTCTGCCCTTGCTCTCATGGACTGGGACCGCTCTGACTAGTTATCCTCATGTTGATTTGTCAGGTGATGTGTTTGAGCAGTGCCAGCCCACAACAATCTAGGGCATCATGTAGCTATGGGTATGATGGGACTCTTTTTATTTCTACAAATAAGTTCCAATAGCATGTCTCCAGGTGTCCCTAATAAAATATTCTATATCTAGCTCAAGGAGCCTTCAGTAGTACTGTCAAGTCTGGACCTCTCAGCTCTGTCTGGGCTGACAGAGGTAAGCACAGACATTGTTACCCCCGCTAAAAGGTTATACAGCTGCACACTTCCAGATTCACAAACTGTTTAAGATCAAAACAACACAGTTAATCGAGTATCCATGAGAGTCTCCGGGCATAATGAGCGATATAGGGGAGGGAGTTGGTCATATAGTGGTTCTGTGTTTTGATTATAGTGGGATGGATGCAGAATCATTTGCTCCCACTGTGACAGCTCTGTGCAAAATGTAATATATGTATGTGAATTCTCAGATTCCACAATCAAGTCTGTGCTGTCTGTCAAATTCTATGGACATTATGAATTTTTTTCATTTGTTGACTACCAAATTTAATGTTATTTACATCACTCAATTTATTTATTCAACAAATGTATTCATATTAATACTAATTTCATATGAAACCAAGCCCACAATGTTTTCATCAAGGTGTCAGATTAGCTGGCAGTAACCTCACTATACCAGCACTATGCTGCATAGCTTCTTGTCTGACAGCCCACAGCCTGCTTTCAAAATATACAGTATACCAATATATATATCTACAGTACAGTACACTTTAGATGTTTAGATTCTTATCCATAATGCAATACCATCTGGGAGGCATCTGATCAGTCCCAAATTTATTCTGCAGCATGACAACGACCCCAAACATACAGCCAAAGTAATAAAGAACTGTCTTCAGTGACAAGAAGAACAAGGAGTCCTGCAACAGATGATATGGCCCCCACAGAGCCCTGATCTCAACATCATCAAGTCAGTCAGGGATTACATGAAAAGACATAAGTAACTGAGACAGACTAAATCTACTGAAGAACTGTGGCAAGTTCTCCAAGAAGCTCAGAACAAGCTACTTGCCTTGAAAAACTGTGTGCAGGTATACCAAGAAGAACTGGTGCTGTTTTTTTAGGGAAATTATTTTAGGTTTCTTTTGTTTACTGCACTTTGTATGAAGTTAATTGAGATTAAAATACCAGTCTTCACGTGGTCAATGGGCTTTTTTCACAGCATTTATTTTGGTATGCCATAGCATGAAGAGCACAGGGGTCACCAGTAACATTAACGAGACCTGCATTTCATTTAGGTGTTCCAGTTTCAGGGCTGTGAGATTTTGCATGCTGGCACACTCAAATGGAATGGAGCCATCTGTTAATGTTATTAGTAACACCTGTGATTTTCCTGCTATGACAAGTCAAATCGTCTGCTCTGAAAAAGCTAAAGTCAGCACAGGGAAACAAATAAGGCAAGCACTATGCCAGACCCTGAAACCCAAGCAGCTAAATGGAATGAAAAAAGGCCTCTTGCAGAAACTAATTTCTGATGAGGAGCAGCTAGAAAAGGCAGGTGACTGGATCCTTCAGAAGGCTTGAAAGCTGGAGTGAATGGATGCTGCTCAAATGCGATGGTCTTGTATTACACACACCTAAACTAATCTGTGAATCACCTAAATGTTTCACTACAGTTTTGTTTTTTTACATGCATTTTTTCAACACTGAGTTCACTTTTTCAGAACTACCACAGTCAGTACAACAGCGGACACTGAACTAAACTATGGGTAACTTTTCATTGCTTTGACACAAAATGCATTCAATGACCACATCTTTCACATTTCATGAATTGTTTTCTCACTCAAACTCAACTACCACTGTACTGCTGTGTATTTAAAGTCAGTGACTCAGTGTAGAGAATATGCATAACCAATAGAAAAAAAAAAAATGTAAATGACTGGCGGACGGCACAGCAGAATGAAGGATACAGAGCTCTGCTAAGGATCCACCGATTCTGTGTTCCAAACAAGACATTTCATTTCAGCTTCATTTTTGCAACAAAAGACCATGGCAACACGTCATGACGTATTCTGTCTCTACAAATATGGACGCTGAAAGATCCAGCCCCTAAATCGGTACACAGTAAGAGATTAATTAGATTTCCTAGAGGCAGAGGAGATGAAGCACCTGTCGCTATGACACATTGTTCACACGGGTGGCCTCATTTGGTATTGCAGCTCTAACCCTGCAGAATTATGGGCAATCTGTACCCCTTGATGAATACTAGTAGTTTATGATAATCCTACAGTTATCCACTATTCATTTCTGACATATTTCTGCAGAATTCAAGGAGGTAGATGCAGAATACAAGAAAATACTGTAAAACAGTTCTCTCTTAGGAAACACAAAAAGATCCTGGACTGGTTAATCATCGAATTGCTCAAATTTGTTTTTCATTGCGCATCCCTCACATTGATAAATTACTGTAATTCAGACGTAACCTTAAATAAATTGAAAGCTAATTTTGCAGAGTAGCAGAGGGGAAGAGACACTGCAGCTCTGTGGGATGAGGATGCGCTGTTGATGTGTTGAGTCATGTCATATTGTGCATTGCAGTGCAATCTACTTAAGTGAGCAATCTGTGTGTGGATGCTTTGAATGTGTGTGTGCGCATCACTGTATGTTTGCATTTTTGTGTGTCGGTGTGTGTGTGTGTGTGTGTGTGTTATGTACCAGTCTGGAACAGCTGCTTAAAATGATTGACAAATGACAAATCATTGACACTCCTGAGACAAGAAGAGAGTCAAGAGACAGTGTTTATGGATGAATTAAAGAGTGGGGTGTGGAGAGGAATAAAAACAGCGAGGAAGGAACTGGATGTGAGGATGAGAAAGGGTAAAGGGAGCGAAGAAACATACTGTAATCCACTGAGAATATGAGCGTAATCTACCAGGTGCGCAGTAACAAGCAGGTGTTCGTGTTCTACCAGAGTAGAAACCTTGAACCCTTCTGGCCCACTGATGTTTATATCACCCTAAAGGCAAGAGGAAGAGATGGGAGGGGATAGATGGAGAGGTGAGTGGAGGGAAGGGTGAAAAGAGCAAATCCACAGAGGAGGTGGGAGGGATATAGGGATTGGATGTGGGAAGAAGAGGGAAGAAGGAGGCTTATGGTGTGCTGTAGGTGGAGACAAGAGCTTGAGGAAAACAGGAGAGTGGAAGTAGATAGAAAAGACTACAAAAAAGAAAATTGGAGAGGGTAGATTGGAAAAAGGGGGGGAAGGAACAGGTGTGAGACAGGGAGAGGAGAAAGAGAAAAAAGCAAAGTGACTAATCCCAGAGGAAATAAAAGCCAGAAGAGAATCCTCATCTCACATTTACTACTGACACCTCTCTATCACACACACACACACACAGAGATAATAAACCAGCCTGTAGATAACGGTGTCATGGGAGGAAGAGAACCTCAGCGCTCGACTGACAGGTGGACTGGTGTGCAGAGCAGCAGAAACTCACACAAATACATAAAGGCTCATAAAATATCTATACAAACTAATACATAGTAACACAAATCACTCAGTGGTGTATGTACTGTATGCTGCATAAAAAAAAAGTATAAAAACACTTGAAGCATAGTGGGCATAATTGTCTCTTATGGGAGATAGATGGAGAGGATGGGTTGCTGTGAAGACTGGAAGAATAAGCTACAATGATTAGCCATACACACACACACACACACACACACACACACACACACACACAGTTAAATGAATGTCGACAGGCATGCAAACAACCTTTTATGTCAGCATGAACGGATGTACACACTGCCATTCAAGCACAAATACACATGGACACACACACACACAGAAAGCCACATGAGCGTGCACACACACACACACACACACACACACTGGTGTTTAGTAATTTGATTCTCAGTATTGACAATCAGTATGTCAGTGTGGAGACATATGGCTCATCAAAGTCTCATTTAAAAGGCTCTGTGTGAATCCCATACAGGGGTGTGTTGAATATTTCACTCACTTACAATAATAATGAAATAACCAGGAGTTGTAAAATAAAATCACATGGGACTGACAAGTAGCTTGTTTATTGGACAGTTCAAGTGACCGGTAATCACACTTTATTCAGGATTTTGGTCTGTATTTTTGTCACAATTTTAATATATTGAAGGTATTTCACCTCATCCTTTCTAAATGTTTACTCTGGCTGAGTTTTACATGGTTAACTGCTTGTTACGCATGTCAGCATCTGTCTTCCTTTACCTACACACTCTTCCTGACAAATTAGACTTGAAACTGTAAGTAGCTTTCATACCTTTGGTTGATTTTGCCTGAAAAAAAGATACATTGTTGCTTTTTAGTTATAGTGCCTTTTGTGTTCACACTGGACTTTTACAAACGAACCAAGAGCTGTAACATGATGCAATACAGACTGACAGGAAACTCCTTCTTTAGACAGTTTTAGTGTTATCCTGTATCATCAGCGTGGTCCCATGTGGGGAAATCAGAATCTGGTATTGCAAAGAACTCACAAAGAAACAATTAAATATGATTAATAATAAGCCAAGACTACAACCAGACCTCATATTTCGTAAATAATGGCAGACAAGTAGAAACAGGACAAAAAGAGGTGTCTTGCACTGCAATATCACGCTTTACTTAACTTTTTATTAAGGGACTGACAAAAAACAGAGTGGGACACAAGCACAACACACCTCTGTTTGAACTCCTTTGTATTTTCTGATTGATCAGGGAAAAATCTTTCCACTCATGTGGTGACCCGCATGGTTACCAAATGAATTCATTATGAAATCACATGCTACTATCACAAAGTCCTGTGGATGGTGTGTTGTGCTTTCACACTGCCAACAAACCACACCAGCATCCACTTGGAAGCGCACCAAAACCCACCATTTCAGGCAGTCTACGTCCGTTTGTTTAGTCTGCACTGTTTAGATTGACAGCTTCACACCAGCCCAAATGAGCCAAACCAAACCAGGTCTGTGAAAGCATTGTGTGTGTACCCTGAGGAGCTTCATGCCAAACTTTTGATGCAGATAAAGGGTCTGTCTGCTTCCGCAACTAACATGGCTTCATTTTGCAGTCCATAGTTCTGCATGGCTAATACAAAATACCGAAATACAATAATTCAACCCTTCCTTAGATCTATTTGAAAGACTCCATAAACGCTTGAGTTTTGGAGTATAGTTTCCTGTAGCTGATTCCCAGTATATCCTCATTTCTAACAAAGCACTTTGATGTTGTTTTGATATTTCTCTCAGTGCCGTTCTTTGGTCCCACCACAGTTCAAATATTATTATTTTCAGTTGGTCAAACGAACTGATCAAAAGTAAAGAGTTCAGAGACTGTTCAATGTCTGTGTGAACACATCTCCACATCATCAGGGAGGTTTATTGTGACGGCACATCAGACTGAAATTGACATCATTATGCAATAAAAAAACAAAATTGAGAGAACAGGGTGGGGGGCGGAGGCAGGGAATGGATCAAACATCTCTCATCACAAACAACATCAAAAAGTCACTGAAGCACAGAAAGCGACTCACAAGGAATAAGAGAGTAAAATCATCATAGACATACTGAAGCTGACAGCGACGCAAACAGAGAAATAGAAAGAGAGAGTAAAACAACGATAGAGATGCAGAAGCACTCAGACAGAGGTTTAGAAAAAGTAGGAGTGAAATAAACAAAATGAAATAAAAAGGGAGACAGATGAGTTAAATACCGGTAGTTGAGTTAATGTGGCTTGTTTGGAATGATATTAGTTGTTGCACTGACAAATGGCTTTTGGATTTGGATGGATTTTGTCATTTCAGTATGAGGATTGTTGGAAATTTGCCTCTTCTTGTCCATAGAAGTTGGACTGTGGTTAAAGCAATAGTTGTGGTCTGTGGTTTTGCGTAATGTAAATGTAATATGTCCAACAGTAATTAATATGCAAGATGCTTCATCTTTGCAGCAAGGGCCATTTTATCATTCTGACAAAGGACTGCAGATGAAAACTGGCTCAATCCTTAAATTTTTATTAATGTTGCTGATAAATAAATACATATAGAAAACAGCAATTGATAAAAAGAAAATGGGATGACTTCATTTGTGTTTATTCTGGTTGTAATCAAATTATTAGAGCGCAGGTAAACACACTAAAAGCACAAAGGTCGATGAAACGTACAGCACACATTGCACTCTTCACTGCTCTTTGTCAAAATCTTCCACGGCTGACCAGAGAGCCTGACCTGAAGCTTAAATATTTCTTTAGTCACTCTGTCTTGAACAGACACAGACTTTTTAAATGTCACTCTTGCATGCGCTGCGGTGCCTGCAACGTAATAGGAGAAGCACAGCTGTCACAACCAAACATGATCCAATAGCCTCGAGACAGATGGAAACACACCTGAGCCCCTGCACACTGTTACTGGTACGGGGAAATGTTACATTTCAAAAATCCTCATGTATAACCTACAACTTCAAATGGGCTTATTAATCGTAATGTATTACTTAAGCTGTTTATTCAAACAAATATTTAAAATACTTGAAATGAGAATTTAAATATTTGAAATGTCTTATAGTCCAACATATTCCTGGCAGCGACACAACATGCAAGCTAAAATACAGCAGACATGTTTGCCTAGAAATTCCCTCTGAAAATAAAATGAATACATGTTTTGAATTTCAGCATCTCTCTCCTACCCTTTTAATCAAAAGATATATACTGAAATTCGAAATACGCCTCGGAAAACATTGAATTGTGGAAGTGTCACAGTCTGGTGTGATGCAGGCGAGGATCACCCATTTACTGTATGTGGCATTGTGCCTGATCCATTAACCATGCAGGTCTGTGCCATGTTTGGAAAGTAAGTTTGTTTGCTTGCTTGCTTGCTTGCTTTTCCTTGTACATCTTAAATATAAGCTCATTTTATTGAAGAGAATGAAAGAAATATATTTAACTTTTTTTAAATATATTTAACCTATTTGTGTTCATTGTTTATTTTTAGCTAAATTATTTATTTGTAAATCTGCACAGCACCTGTTGGCTTTTATCCTGAATGATTAAGAATGAGCCTATATTATTTAACTTAATATTGATATAACATAGCCTAAAATAATATGATATGAAATTGTTAAAACCGATAAGCTTCTGTGTACATACAGGCTATGCAAGTTATGTTGGGGGTTGGGTGGGTCTAGGGCTGCAGCGGTATTGATTTTTTTCTTTACTGCACAAATTAGCAAAGCCATTCAAACTGCCACAGTAACCACCATTAAAAAAAATTGAAACCTCAGATGTTATAAAATAATTGGATCCTAAATACTGTATTGGACCAAATATAAGGCAACCCTGATTATAAGACGACCCCCCCCCCCCCTTTTCCAACACCTGTTTTTTTAAAAAGTATTTTGACTGTAAACTTACATTATAGTATAGTTACATACTCACACACTCTTACCAGGCTCTTGGAAGCAGTCAAAAGTTATTTTCTCTGGCAGTTAGCATTTATATATGATTTTTGAACTCATCATCTGTGACAGTGGTATTTGGCAGCTTGACATATTCCGTTTCCAAGACGTTGGAAGACACTTTGGACTCATTTTCACGAATTTATTTCCTCCGTGGCAGAAAAACACGTTCCATGAGCCTTCAGAAACTCCTGCAGGTTAAATTGGACTAACGAAACACTTTCAGGGTTGACTGACTAGGGTTGACTAGAGAACACACTCACTATAAACAGACTTTATGACGCTCACTAGCCTAGCAATATTAAGGCTACAAACAACCCATAATGAAATAATAAATAATATTTTATCCATTCAAAAAGAATATCTGATGCTGTGAACACGTAATTGTCTAGGCCCCAAATATAAGAAGACCCACTTTTTCCAGACATATTTGCAAATGCATTTATTCCTGTAGTAGTCTATTCTTTATAGCCTCTATAGTCGAAATGTCTATCTTTATTCCAGTGTTTTAAGAGTCATTAAGAGGCCTTTGCAGCAGGAATATTGGTCGTTCGCATTCAGCAAGGCACGTCATTCTTTATGTAAAGCGGTGATCACCTTGACTCTACAGTGGGTGTTACCGTGGCAGCTCTAGGTAAATCAGACCAAAAAACAAAAAGGGGGGGGGGGGGGTGCTGTGGTCTAAAAGAAATTTTTGGGAACCACTGTTCTAGACAAACAGCAGCTCACCATATTTAAAAGGGGCCATATATTTTTAATCTGGGGCTCTACTGGAATATCTTTGCAAGATTTACATTCATTTTCATTTTTTTTTTTTTATTTAGTCAAAAAAAAACTCCCTATTTAACTCATACTGAGCTTGTTTCATTTACATTTATTTTTTAATTTAGTTTAAAAAAAAAACAAAACAAAAAAAAAAACTCCTTATTTAACAGCCCCGGTCTGAAACAGGCCGTTTTAGCTCCTGTCTCTTTAAGGCCCATGAGCCTACTGTGTTCTGATTAGTTAGCTTCTGGTAGCTACATCATGGCCAACCTCCAGCAGCTCAGGAGGCTACGTAAACAAACTATAGTAGTAGGATTTCACTACTTTTTCTTGTTCTTTATTCGAAATGTCTATTTATTTCGAGTCTTCTTAAATACATCCGTACATGTTCGAGTCGGAATCCGATACAAATATATGAGAGAGGAAAACACAAACAAGTGGTAAAACCTTAGCAACAAACTTAGCAACCAAGGCTATGGAACGGACAGCCATTTATGGACATGTCTGACAAGCTTACATCAGCTCGCTGGCAAGGTACAGTAGGAAAAACAGTTACAGAGGAGCGTTCATGGCAGGTTGAAGCCCTGGCTTTTGACTTGCAGGGAGCATTTCTACATATACGTTCACCTCAAATTGTGGAACTTTGACCATGTTTAACATCGATATCTAACATCATAACAGTTTAAAAATAACAGACAACCAGAAAAAGCACAATATGGCCCCTGTGAATAATCAGACAAATGCCAAAAACAAAAAACCGAAAGATAACAAATATAATAGGATGTTAAAAATAAATAAATAAATTGGCAGTGGCAGATTAAGAGAGAATGACAATAGTATTGCTGTCTCAGAGAACAGGAGCATTACAAAGAGGTGGAATCAAACCGCCAGTGAAAAATAAACAACTGACCACTGGCCAGCAGAAAAGTAAACAACTAGAAAATATATTCACCTGTTCAAACGTTTAAACCCTTACACCACAATTTCTGTTATCATACACACTACACACGTGTCAATGAAGCTGTCATTGATGAAAGTACACAGGTAAAACTACTGCAACTCACTCACTCTCTTTATCTCACACACACACACACACACACACACACACACACACACACACACACACACACACACACACACACACACACACACACACACACACACACACACACACACACACACACACACACACACACACACACACACACACACACACACACACACACACACACACACACACACACACACACACACACACACACACACACACACACACACACACACACACACACACACACACACACACACACACACACACACACACACACACACACTATCTGCTTCATATTCCACTGGGAGTTAATTGTCACTACAGGAGTTCATCACCTCAGTGACACACTTGGTTTCTTCTGCTGAAACACCCGAAGTGTAAATCAAGATTAATTCTTACAATATAATTTCCTTCACAGAAACACACACACACACACGCTTTTATACACAGACATTGCAAACTCAGACACATCGACATGCAGTGAACTCACATACATGGTTTATAACTCAACGCAGACGCAAATACACTCAAATGCACAAACAAAATCTAATTCACCTTCATCTCTCAGTACTCAGAAGTGCTGCGTTTTCAATGTTCTGAAATCTGAAATATTGAAACTGTTTACTCAGCTGACATTACTTCATGTTGAGACGCTCAATAAGTGTTTAGACACTGTTTAAATATTAATATGTCAACAGAAATACGATTAGTAGGAGTTGCTAAAAACTCAAGTATTTGTATTCAAGGAGTGTGGGTGTGTATGTGTGTTTCTATCTCGCTCTGCATCTGGTTCCCTCTGTTACACTGTCACTCTTTAAATACTCATTACAGCTTTTTGTAATGCTGAGTTCAGCTCTGCTTCTCTCATTGTCCGCCCCCTGAACACTACTGCATGTGTGGTACATGCTGATGAAGCTGACTATTTCAGGAAAGCTTTGATTCACAGTTTGGGATATTGTTGAACTATTACTTTAATCCACAGTTGGACAATAATGTTGGAAGTTAAGCTTGGGGATACAGTAATCTTTCTCTTTCTTGTTTTCCCCTCAAGCGCAGAGTGTTTAAACACATGGGGCCCTATTTTAACTGTGCAAGTGCAACGACAAGCGCAAGGTGGCAGGTCTTAGGCCCATAGACAGTGTGGGCCTCTCCATGCGCACCTGCTATTTTGGTTCATGTATGTGCAGCAGCGCAGCGTGCAAAAGGGCTTGGTGAAGGTGAATATAGATCAGTGAATGTGGTAATTAATAAATACGCTCTCAGCCAGTCACATCACTGCTCTCATAGCTCTGAAAAAGTTGTGCCAATCACAGTTAATAAAATGTTATGTAATGTTAATAAATGGTAACAACAGCTCAACAACAGAAAGCTTTACTTCAGGAAATGTCTGGATGGTTCGGAGCAAATATGCAGCCAAAGACCGATGGAGTCGTGTTTTTTTTCGTCAGTTAGTTACTATAATAACGATAGAAATAAAAAAATAAAGATTCAGAGAAGCCGTTTACATGATTATATCGGACCGATGCTATTTCAGCAATAACTCTAATGTATCTCACCTCGTACATGGTCACATCGTTTAGTGATTAATGTTACATGTCTGCAGCAAGTATTTAGTTTGATCTTGTTGATAAAATCACCAAAGCATCAGCAGATTGACGTGCCACAAATAGATGTGGTTCTGAGACATCTGGTTTCAGCACAACGTCTTCTGTATATAAAGCAGCACAAAGACAGTATTTAGTTGAAATTTAGTCCTAGATGTCGCCCTGAAAATAAGACGTCTCACAACCACATCTATTTGTGGTGCAATGTCAATCCGCTGCTGCTTTGGTGATAGTGTGACCAGAAGTCCCGAAAATTCAGGACAGTCCCCAATTACGAGCAGCTGTCCTGAATCTTGTCCTGTTTGTCCTGAAAATTAACCGTTAAGATATCAGTAGTAGATAATATGAACAAGCTAAAATGAGAGCTGTCTGTATATGCTGCGAGACGTGACTTGAGACTTGAAGGCAAAAATGCTGAGGAGACCTGACGCTGCACTAAATGTATTGTGTCTTTTGGAGTGCTGCCAAATTGTCATTAATAATTAATAACATAACAAGCTGCTGCTGTCACTAGCATAAAATGTCGAAGACTCTAAATTCAAATGACAGAACCCTTTCATTAAATTATCAATTAGGCTAGTCTACATGAATTAGTAGCTCAATAGTTTGTTTGTTTTTTAACTCTCTGAATCTGTGAAAATATCCTGATCAAGTCACTTATGCAGGTTATAATTCCTGCTTTTAGTTATTAAAAAAATGTACTGTTCGTTTTTGTAAAATATTAATGATGTGTTTTCACTTATCTATTGATTAGGCTATCATAAATAACGGACTGTTGATGTCATTTTACCTGTTTTAAAGCAGCCAACATTGCGGGAGGAATTTGTGATAAAAATATCTAAAAAATGTGTTTGTAAGTTCCTACAGCTTCATGACAATCTTAGCTGCTGAAAGACATTTAAAATGACTAACATACCTGTCACCTGTGCGTAATGGTTCATGTGTCCTATAAACACAGCCAGGACACTACACTTCATATCATCCTCAGAACCAAATTTATCTCTATTTTATCCATCTGTACAAACTGATCTTCATAATATTATTAACAAATTATCAGAGTTAGAGTCTGATGTTACGATAAATTATTCTATACATTTTAATCCTTTTCACATTTGAAATTAAGCCACCCATTTGAGTCATTGGTTCAGTTGTTTCAACATGACTGTTGTAAAATTTAACTGAACTACGTATAAACATTGTGAGTCAACTGAACTCAGGAATATTTGTTTCCAGTGAGGTATTATTGAGCTTATATAGTGACTTTCTGAGGTAAACATTACTATTGCTGCTCTAGAAACAATATGTTGTTATTTTTGTGTTCAGTTTTGACTTTCATGTGTTTTACTGTTCGTTGACACTGAATGTAACGTACTGGAAGTCACGCCCACAACGGCCACATGACCACGCCCACCCCCGAACTCCCCTGTCCTGAATTTCACCTATTCTCATCTGGTCACCCCATTTTGTGATTTTGTCAACAGGATCAAACTAAACACTTGCTGCAGATGTGCTGCAACAGATCAATGCACAGCTGCTTTATACTGTATGAAAAGCTTCTCCTTCAGTTCATTAAATCCCTGCAGCATCTGAAGGCAGCAGGAAGAAAGCACTGATAAATCTGCAGCCTCTCGCAGTGCTGTTACGCATGGCCATTCACTGCGTTTACCTTAATTAAATAACCTGAAAACGACACCAGGCCGCTACAACATAACCATACACACCAGACTAGTCTATTATTACCTGATATTCTGCTTTTTTATGAAGGAGACGTCAGATTACCAGGGCTCATCCAACCCAGTCTCACAGCAGTTCGTGAAATAGTCATGAAATTTAATCTATAGATTTGTGTAAATGGACACAAATTTTCCATTTTTCCCGATACTCAGCTTGACTTTCAAATTAATGTCTTTCAGTTGGAAGTATGTTTCGTGTCTGCACCACTTTATTTTTCTGTCAGTCGGGACTCGGGAGCACAGAAGCTGTACTGGTTTTTCTCATTTGTTATTAATTTTTTTTTAACTATAACTGCTACATTAGTTTAAGATAAGATTTTATTTCTTTATTTTAATTTTATTAGTACCTGCACAGTCAATGGTCTGCATCATTTTTAGTCTGTGTTGTGTTTTTGGGAGCAAACGCCTAGACACATTCTTTGGCTAATAAAACAAATTCTGATTGAATGGGCTAATATAATGCTGACATACAATCCCAAAACCAAGAATCAAAAAAATACAAGTGTAACACCCAACCCATGTAGCTATTTAGTTAGTAACAGTCTGGCCCTGGGTACTTTTACCTGTGGCTGGCCTTGCTAACCTGTGTAACAAATGAAATTACCAGCTTTTAAACTTTTAACCTAATCATGAACTACGGTCATAAGACGGTGCCTCCACTTAGCAGGACTGTATAATAAGAAGAAGAAGAAGAAGAAGAAGAAGAAGAAGAAGAAGAACCACTCATTTTAAATCCCACTAAGAATTGTTATTAATTACTATTCCCCTTTTTAAACTCAAATCACACCATAATGAAATGTAAATATGACACACAAACACACACACAGTACTTTGAATGCAAATAATGAAATTAGTTAAATATTTAAACCAATTATAACAATAAAAAACAGGTATAAAAATATTGTACAAAAATTAGATGCGTTTCCGTTTTGACTTTAAACCTTTCCCAAAAGTTATCTTATTTACCAATTGCAAAGCTCCTAACTAAAAGGGCCCACACTCACACGCCTAAAACAACTGGCCTTCACTTGCAAATGCAAGCTACAAAATAAAATAACAAGTGCACTGGATAATTGTTACTCACAAATCCCTGAGTTGAAACATGGGCGATGCATGACGAGAGGAACGATGAGTGAGGTTACAGGATGGCGGGCGACAACAGTCCAGATGAAGGGATAGCTGAGCGGGAGACGTTTCCTCTTCTGTAGAGTCCAAGGAGTGTTTCCTGGTCCTCAGTCTAACGAATGTACATGACAGTTTTTCTCAGTCACTTAACTCATCCCAAAGCTCCTTTACTTCTCATGCCGAGTTCATTTGGAGCTTTAAAGTAGTTGACAACACTAACACAAACTAGCAACACACAGTAACATTAGCTGCTACTACCGTGAAATATGTGCTAATATAACTAGCGCGCTAATGCGCTAACCGCGATTAGCATGTCTTTTACACACTACATCGTGATGAAGCGATACAAAAATACACACACAGCGGTATTTTCTTTCTGTAGGTTGCAATATGTCCGTTGCCCGTTGGTAAAACTCTACATCCACCAAAGTACTGAACATAAACATTGTCCAATAGCTATACAACTTTCACACAGCTCCTATTTGTCGTCTAGCTAGCCCGTGGCTTTACTCTACCGGGTCGCCTCTACATCCCGCCCCTCTACCTTTCCAATTGGTTGACAAGTTGGTAACAACCAGTGCAATTATCAAAATGTCAAGATGGACAACCTTATTCCCTCTAGGACTAGGTTGTACGCTAAACACGCTACTCTTATGAGCACGGCAAACAAACTACTTGAACTTCAACACAATGACAAAGATTTATCTGCCTATAGCGTTTTTGAATTCACTATGAACTGTATTAAACATTCCACTTAACTGGTTTGTGGACTCCCATTTTCCCAAGTTTTGAGTTCGGCATTTTGACCGCCGCCATCTTGGATTTTTGGAGCTAGAAGTGACCCTATTTGGACGAGAGGGTGGAGCTGACTAACGCTAGTGTTAGCTGCTAGCTTGGTTAGCACGGTGCATTTACAGTTTTTAAAGACTTTTTAGGGCAACCAGAAATGTTACAATTAACTTTCATGAACTGAAAACTAGTGACAGTGACAGTTATGCCTATACTCCCATTCTAATCTGGGTTACATTACTTATCGTACGTAACCAAAGTTGTTGCCGTGGTAGCAACTTGTCAATCACAAGGTAGCCACGCCCTAAAGCATACCCTGCTTTATCATCTATTTTATTCTAAATGGGACCATAATTTACAAAATGAACATCATGCTGTATTGAATAAGACTTGAAATTAGCGATTGAGACCATAAACACATTAGGAAAGTGTTTACTGAGGTAATAAATCAAGTGAGAGGTAGGGTCATTTTCTCATAGACTTCCATATATAATTCTTTCAGCTTGCTTATAATTCAACAAAAGGAGCTACAGATATGGGACCAACTGTTATAGAGAGCTCTTGATCTCAGCTATCATGTGAGTATATAAGATATATTAAAATTCATTTTCACCCATTTAACAATTAGATATTTAAAATCTGATTACACAAATGTGTTAACCATCCCCTTAAACTCCTCAGTGTACTCTCAATTCAGTATTTACAACTTCCAATTCTAGGAAAAACACTTATATTCATATTCATTATTTGAATATGAATATAAGTACTTGAATGATTACAGACATAAAATAAATGAGAAAAAGACCCAACCTCCTTTTTGCAGAAGGAACATAAAGGGGAAAACGTCAGATCTAAAATTGTTAATGAAAGGGACAGGACCTGTGTAAAATAATTTTAATATGAATTTTCACTAATTTTTGGGGGGACAAAAAATCTGTTAAATTCAGTAAAAGTTAAAAGTAAATAGCAGATATAATAGTAAATAAAAGTTTTGTAACTTAATGCAAAGCAGACTGTCTTCATCTCCATAACAGTCGATGAGGCTCATGGCAGCTTCCACTATCAAAAACTGACCAAAAACAACTTGATAATTTAAATGGATGGCCTTAACATTAACCTATTATATTGTTGAGTTATCAAGGACACTTCTGTGTTTTTGTGTTTAAGCGAGGCGCTTATAGTAGTAATTGAGATTATATGGAGCCTTATTTGCATTTTGGTACACTGTCAAAACCGACCAAAAGATGAGATGAAAAAACAGATTCAAATAACTATTTACATCCCATATATACAGAGTTTCTACAAGTACCTCTCCCACCACCACCAGGGTCCAGTCATCATATAAATACATTTAGGATGGTGTCAATGAGTTGCAGAGTCCAGAAAGGATACCGTTGCTCGAGGCAGCCTCTAACAAAAATCTGTAGTGGCTCATGTGTCTCTGTCCTTAAACCATGGTTATTCCATTGGTTAATAAAGTCTCTCAAATCTCTGTAGCTCTTTGGCAGAAAGATGTACTGGAGAGCCCAGAGGTGCATTTCATTGTCAATATCAATGATGCCCTCGCTCCCCAGATGGCGGAATAAGTCATAATAGACATTCGTCAGTCCACGCCAGAGATTACCCCAGAGCCTCTCAATTCTCTGGTTATGGGTACTCCTGCCCCTGAGAGCACTGCCATGATCAAAGCCTCTGTAAATGTTCATCATCAGCCAGACTGCATTGTTCTCACCTCCTCTGTCCATCCTGACCCTGGAGGGTACGCCATAGTGGACCACAGCACTGGTGAAGCTGTCCAACACAGTGCTGCTGTGATTGTTTTCAGAGGCATGCAGGAAGACCACAAGACGACCATACCCATCTATAGCCCCATGAATGACTATCCTCCACCTAAAAGCAGATAGAAAATAGAAAAAGGTGGGCACTGATAAAGCAACAATGGCAAACGCATACAGCTGATGTAATATTGATTTATTTTTTCGTCAAAATAAGTACTGAATAAATCTGTTGCTGTAGCTACCTTATCAGCTTGTGGTTTCCATCAATATATCACAATGAGTTTGGACCCGCTACCTGATAAGACCATCGTTCTGGTCTCTTCAACACTGCTCGAAGTGCAGCAGCTCCAGGATTTATTCGGAGAATGCTTGCTCGCACCCTCCTTCTCCGTACACAAAGTCCACTGGCACGCAGGGATGCTCTGACAGCCTCAAGACCAACTAGGTCATTGCCAGCCAAATGTCCTGCACAAGTTCATCCAGGGCAGAATCTGTCAGGTCTGCATACAGCGAAACACAGGTGAAGTGGAACTGTCTGAAAGGTAAAAAATGTAGTCCAGCACAACCATTACCTAATGTTAATATCCAACATGACCCAACAATATTCACACATATTACATATAGAAGTGTGTGTGTGTTTTTTTTACAGATGACCTTAGGAATGACAGCTGTTTCCAAGTGACAGAGTAACAGGATCGACACCTACCTCCACTCAAAACCAGCTGTGCCTGGTAGCCAAAACTGCCTGAAATGACATCAGAATCAGAATCACACTTATTGGCCAAGTATGTTAACACACACAAGGAATTTGGTTCTGGCAGTTGGAGACTCTCAAGCAATACACACACTATAGAGGCAGTGTACATGAGTGTAGAAAGAGGCCTTTATTTCTAATTCCCTCTGTTTGGGAAGTATATTTGTTCATATTTTAGTACAAAACCTCCTTGTTTTCTGATCTGCTTCCTTTTGTTCTGTAAATTTTTGTCGCCGTTATCTCCATGAACAATATTGTGTCTCCTCTGTCCCCCTCCCCTCTCTGTGACAGTCGGCTAGAGGGCTACGCATGTACTCATAGAGCTGGAGTTACATCCAGGTTAGGGCTGTCACAATATCAGATTTTCACAACATGATTATTGTGGCCAAAAGAATTCATGATAACGATATTATTGCGATCTCTGTAGAAAATTTGGAAAAAAATTGATATCAGTCAAATCATCTTTAACTTTGTTTATTGTGTGTTTGCCTCTTTTCTGGCAAATTAATTACACTCAAAATACGAGTGTAGGGAGGTGGAGAGAGAGTTGGTAACCATAACCATAGTAACCATACTTTGAAAGAAGTTTGAACACACTAAAGTATAATAATAATAATATTTTATTTCCACCTGAATATTTTTTTGCAAACGGTTGCCTGCAGATGACCTATAGCTTTGACGTATTAGCTGGAAAACACAATAGGACCACAGCATGGAGCCTTACCTAGTCCCAGTTCAAATTTAATAACAATACCACAGAAAATGAATATTTTACACGTTTTCCTAAGGGTATGTGTAGGCATCTTCCAAGAAAAGGCCACTTAGAGACACCAAATAACCCCTGTTTCAGAGTAACTGAAGCATAAACACATTATAGTGCTTTGTTCCCCTGTTGAAACTAAACTTTGTGAAAATCACAGCAAACTATTTATATTTACATAATTTCCATATTGTGGCTTTATAAAAAGCAATAAAGCAGTATATGGTAATTTTTGGAATTTCATTGGCTATTTGAAGCGCCAGTCATCAGCAGACTCTGTTCCTATTGGCTCAATCTTTACACAAAAGAAGAGAGGCAGGCATCTCCTTTCATCACGGATTCTCGTTGGCTACTGTAGGCTGTGGACAGGACATGGAAGCTCCTATTGGGTCAAGTGAGGTGTCAATGGAAAGGTCAGAGCGCAGTCTCAAATATACGAGACAACTGTTAAAAAATGAACGGGAACATAAAGGGATTGAACACATGGACTTGAAAACACTCCTTACAAATGACTCTGGAAATTCTATTTTAAAACATGTCTTCCCTTATCTACAAAACATGGGTTTAATAACAAGGATTTATGAACTATATAATTCAACAGTTGGTGGAGATAGTGCTCCGAATGGTGGAATTCGCCATTAAACAGGCAGAAGAAGAAGAAGAAGAAGAAGAAGAAGAAGAAGAAGAAGAAGAAGAAGAAGAAGAAGAAAAAGAAGGAGAAGAAGAAGAAGAAGAAAAAGAAGAAGAAGAAGAAAGTCAGCGCGCAGCCGCCATTTTGATACCAAAATGTGGCTAATGTTTACATGCTAACGCGAGTTATGACGGAGGATACGTTGGAAGATTAGGACATCTGCCGGCTAATTTGAAATGATGTAACAGCCGTTCGTGGATATTTATTCATGTAATATTGTGTTTTGGACTAAATATTTTACTGGATTGGATCGACTGGACCTTTGCCAACGTAACAAGACCGCTTTTGTCGGAGTTGTATCAGTCAGCGAGTAATATGAGGTTTCATAGGTGAGTAGAGTGAATTTTGTAATTGTTTGTTTGTTGGTGGTCTGGCAGAGGCATTGTTTGTTCCTGCTGTTGTGATTGTATCTTGAAATGGTTCGCATCAATCGAATCACAACAATCTTAGCTTTCCAAAGATGTGTTGCATGAGTACTCAGTTAAAGACAGGAGTTGTGTACATAGCATAGTTGTGTACTTAACAGTGTGACGGCCCGTGGACGGGTCGTCAGAACTTTATGAGGTTTTAAGAGGCGCTGGATTATTTACACGATATTATCATATGTGTATAATTAACATGATATCAATATTTCATTTTTTAAATATCACGGCTATCGTCAATACTGGTATATCCAACACCCCTAATTACAATGAATGTTTGTAAAAGAAGAGATAGTTTTGGACATCATGAATTTATCCATTATTTGTAGAGGCACTCCTTTACAGTTTTTTTACAAGCGTGGCAAGTCTCCTATTTTCGAAGCAGAAGGCAGAATGTGCCCAATGTGCCCTTTTTGAGATACCGGTAATTACAACTTGTTGATCCTGTGGTGATCCTATATAGAAATCCTCACCAACTCCTTCAATTCACCTTTTTGAAATCTGTCTTGCGACACCAAACAGGACAAAGTGCATATAAAGTATTAAAGAAGGGCATATTTACTAAGGGTGATGGTCCCTTTACACCTCTGACACTTGACCCTCTAGGCATTGCTTCTTCCATGTCTTGCACCATCGATGTATTTACCAGCATGGTAACAGAACCCACAACCATAATAACCATTAAATTGTGTCATGTTCTGCATCAGTGGCCTGGAAATAGAGTCCTCACAACAGTATAATCCATTGAGTCTAGTTTTGATGAGAGTTAAACCTTTTTTCCAAATAATACCTTCTAGGTATTCTATTTCTTCTTCTAGGTATTTCTTTCAGCCTCAACAAAACAAAAAATGTCAATCCTTGGTTCAGTTTTCCCAAACCATAGTCCTGCTAACAGCATATTTCATCTTTCATTGGCAGGAATTTCATTAATTGAAATTTGAATTGGCCATATGGAGGAGGAGGATGATTTGAATAGTAGGCTTCCATCAGAGTTGAAAACATAGGAAAGATTGTATTTACTGTGTAGTGGCCCCCCAGGTTTTGCAAGCTCCTTATACATATCTCCATAATATATGTCAGTAATGTTATCACTGGTTGTCACCCTTGAATACCTATGGTTGAGCCAATCACTATTCTTTTCTAGCAGACACTTCACCTGTTCACCTAATGGCAACGTGACAAAATAGCCATTTTTTTTTTAAAAATCTGTAATAGTGTATGGCTGGTTACAAGTAGTACATTTTCAACATATGACTGGCAGAATTTGCACACATAGTCTTGTACTGTGCCAGTGCTCAAGTGTTTGAAAACCTTTTTAAACAGATGTTTAGTGCCAGAACATATGGCATGAAAATATGTGGTTAACAATTTTAAGCAAATCTGTGACAGCAGAGGTTGTCAAATTGTGTTTCAGTACAAAGGTTAATAACAGCAACCCACATATTGGGACATCAAGATTTTCTCCTGAGTTCATGTTCTCTGCACTGTCCTCCAAATGTATGTTGTCATACCCTGCATCCTCATTGTTGTGCTGTGAATCCTCATAGTGGCCTAAAGTTTTGTTGCTGTGGTAACTTAGCTGTCAATGTATTTTTCCTCACACTGACTAACTGTGTGAGCTCGCGTTTGGCATAGTAACACCATCAATTGAAGAATTGACCTGTCAGCCAGCAAGACACGAGTATTTCCACATATTTCCCGTAAACCCTCTCTGATTGGTCTCTCTGGAGGATAACTTCAGTGTAGTGGAGCTTCATTTAATGTAGAGTAACCATAGACTGTAAAAAATATGGACGTAGCCACCGTGACGTCACTCATTGGTTTCTGAAGAGCAGTTTTGAAGCTCAAAGTGGGCAGCTCCTGATGTCGCCATCTTGGCAGTGCCTGACTCTGCCTAACTCCTGGCTAATCCAAAATGGGCAAAGAGGTGGAGCTGAGGCGGGCCAAATGAAGCCTGGTTGCTGAAACAAGCCACCTAGTGGCTAGTGACCTGTCACTCAAAGCGGCCACTTCCTTAATTATGCATAACTTTACAGCTTAATAAAATTTAAACGGGTGAGTTATAAAAAATTCACCCCCTGTACAGTTGTCATGAAAGGGGAAATTAGCTATAGAGACCAAAACCATTTTTTGTACCAGGCTTTAAACATGTTTATTTCTGCTGTAAAGTTGGGCATTTTAACATGGGGGTCTATGGGGATTGACTTGCTTTTGGAGCCAGCCTCAAGTGGCCATTCGAGGAACTGCAGTTTTTGGCATTTCCTCATTGGCTTCATTTAACCGGAGGTTGCCGCTTGAGAGTAACTGGTAGCTTAGCTCACTGCACTTTCCTAGTAGCTTGCCCAACACTGTGTATGAGTATTTGTACAATACAGTATTTGTAGATGTGAAGCTGGGTGTAACAACTATCTGAAGAAACAACAGTAGCTATGTACTAAAAGTTGACACATGGAGTGGTGGGGGGGATCAGCCATGTTTGCAAAGACCTGTTCAGTTACACTAAGGTCTTAAAACCAAGTACACCAAAATCACAAGTAATGACTGTCTGTAATGTTGGCCCTATTTTAAGTCCTGGGTGGGCCGTCTGGAGCCACCTACTTGAGGCTACTCACTAGATGTCCGTGATTTTACTGGAGTGTGTGGGCGCACACTGTTTACAGAGGCACTAGTGTGCAGTGATTGCAGTATTACAAGAAAACAGACTGAGAATAGAATTTCAGAATTTAAACATACAGAAGAGGACATCTGTGCTGTCCTTTGCTTAAATACACAGGCTGAGAAGACATTTTGACCTCTTGAATTGATTCAACCAAGTTGCCAAGAAGTCGATCTGCAGCTGTAACATTTATCAATTTCCTCCTTGCCCACTGGAGGCTTCTCTGCATCGTCTCTAGCCTGAGAAAAAAATGTAATGGTTGCCGATTTTCAAGATATTGTTAGGCCATGTTGGACTAACCAGGCTCCACATCATTTCTCTGCAAACTTTTGTAATATAGCATAATCATCAGAACCCAAAGATCTACGTAGACAAGTCTATAACTTAACATTAGTCAACAGTGTGTGTAGGCCTTCTACTTAATCCTGTTATAAGGTTACCTTAATCATCCCTAGACGTTTTCAAGCATGCTTCTAATATCACAACATACCTCGTTAATGTTAACAGTAGCACACCAGATCCGACATTGTCCATCAGCAGACGTTGTGTGCAATCATCAAAAATGTGCCTGCACCACAACATGAAAGTCCTCCGAGCCATAGTTTCATTCTGATGTCTCTTCTGTCTCCCCTCTATTTATAGGGATAAGGCTGATGAGGCCTATTGAAGGAAGTGTTATGCATGTTTTTGGTACCAAATAATAAAATAATGTCATGAAATAAAAAACACAGAAATCTTTCACTCACGACTTGACTGTACAATGTTATAGACAATGAATGTGGCATTCAATCTGTAGTCTGTGCATTTTGCCTGTCATGAAAAAGCAACAAAACCCACAAACACTTGGGTCAAGATTATAGTTTGTTAGTTACAACTAGTGGCACTTCATAATTGGACATGGTCATATTATTCAATAACTATCCACATAACTCTGAAAACAGGCAGTACATGGCAACAGGTCATAAAAAATATTGGTTAATTTTAATTACAAAATAATGATAAACTGTACAAGAACCACTGAGCACATACATTAAACATTGTACTGACACATTGACACAGTTGATCTGACACACTGACAGACAGAACAGAACCAGAAAACATCAGCACTGAAACAAACCGTTTAGGCCTTCCCAAACCCCAGTGACCCCCTTTAAAGCAATGTACATCAAATGTTTAAATTCTCCCTCATTGGCAGTGCCTCTTGGGACAGAGAGTCAGAGGCTGCATGTCGATGCATAGAGGATCGGCTGTGTCCCTGGCTCCTGCTCATAAAACTCTATGCTGCATGACTGCTGAAACCCCAGTGTTGGGAGGCTGTCAGCCCCGGTGACAAACACCAACAGTTCCTCAAATGTGATGTCTACTTCCCCCTTTGTTGACATATGTAGCAGTGTAAATCCTAGAAACAGTGAATTTTCTTTATGAATTCCATACCATGGTGCTTTGTTTATCTAGTGATATTAGTGTAATGTGTTATTTCTATTGTGATGTAATTATTTGTTTACAGCATAGAGTTAATATAAAGACAACACATTTTAGGTCTCTTTTCATAAGTACAACGTTGTTCCTCTGGAGTCAGAATCTGAATATCTAAAACATCAAATTGGCTTATTTTGAAAACGGTGATTCACAACAACATCACAGTGATTAAACCAGGCTCACAGTCGTCAGTTACAGAAGCAGGAATGTGAGCGGGCTATCAAGAACCATCTCACAGAGTAAAGCGAAATGTTGCCACCATTATCAATAATGGGTCTTGTCTCTCCATGAAAAGAAGGGCTGCATTCTTCATTTGCATTATAGCCAAGACCCATTTATAGTAATGGTGGCAACATTTGGTTTTGGAGTATATACAGCGCTTTGCAAAAGTATTCAACCCCTCTGAAAGCCATCACCATTTTCTCAGTTACAAAAGATACGTACGCATATTTCTCCAGTCACTATTTTTATTAACATTTATGCTCATTTATACTCCAGTTACTACTCAGTATATTTCTAAAGGCAAAATAAGTTGTCTGCTAACATTAAAAAGAAATTAATTAAAAGCTGATATATACTACTTGCATAAGTATTCAAACCCCCGTGGCTTTGAGTTCCATATTTAGACAGATGAAAAATTATTCACAAATGATACAGAGATATCACTTATTTGACCATAAATGATGGTAATTAGGTACCTATGAGTGGTTAAAGTAGAGATCTCCTTCTGGATATAAAAATCACTCAGTCTTTAGCCAGGTTGTAATAACAGAGAGAAGGAAGACTAAAGAGACAAGGTGTTTAAAATGCTTAAGTGAGGAAAAGACTCATTTTGCCTTTAGAAATATACTAATACTATATAAATATACTATACATAAGTGTTCACAAAGAAAATACTGATTGCGAAAATATGCGTTAGCATCTTTTGTAAACAAGAAAACGGTGATGACTTTCAGGGGGGTTGAATAATTTTGCAAGGTACTGTACAGGTGCATGTTAGTGCTTTGCTGGCTTTTAAATAAAAATACAGAAAGAGTTTGTTTCAGCCGAGGTTGATGTGTTCCATTAACCTTCTAATAGTGAGCCAAAAGCTTTCATCCAAAATTCAGACTTATTTCTTCAGCTGAAATGAATATCCCTGAAGGTAATGTGCAATTGTATAATTGCTGTATCCTCATTTCTTTATTATAATCACATTTGCTGTCGTGATTGCAAAACACACCAGCATTAATCAAACGTGTGATTGTGTGGAGAGTTTTGTGAGAACAGAACGAACTGAGATATGTATAATTATATAAGAATATGTGCCTTGCATTTTGTGCACTGCATGAAAGAGTTGGCTGGAAAGAACAGGAAATATATTGAGCTATGTCTGTTTTCCTACAGGTGTGTGTAGTTGTTTTTGGATTTTCCATCTTAAGATTCGTTTAAAGTAAATTCTGGAAAAGCAGATCAACAAAAGATTTCCAAATCTCTCAGTACCCACCTTGAATTTCCATAAGCCAACATTCCCACTGGAAAACTGTGGCTTCTTCCTTGTCCCTTCTGTTGCTTCCAGCAGGACTCCAGGCAGTGCTGAAAGGATTCTGGACACAGTTGCTTGTCAGTTTCTCTCCAGTACTGGTAAATACAGGAAGGAACTGTCTCCAGAATCTCTGCGCCATTTGTCAGAACTGGCCACGTGAATCCATGCCAGCAATGAATTGATGTGTCATGCTGGGCGACTCAGTTGAACACAGATTGTTATGCTGTTATTTTGTTTGTTTGGTTCATATCCATACTGCAGACTTAAGAGAGAGCAAGAGAAAGAATAAAACTAATAAATGGTTACCATCCTATTAATTTACCACGATGAATCCGTACACAGATATCAGCTTGGGACCACAGCGTTAGTAAGTATTTTGCTTATACTTTTCACTATAAGAAAAATTAAACTGGATGTAAAAACACGGACGGAATCAATATCCACATAATATTAACATTCAGCCCACTGCTGAGGTGTTGTACCTCCCTGTTAATTCCATCTTCATTTCTTACAGCTGAAAAAGAAAGTGAGCCGCAATCTGTTTCCTAATTGTGGGCAGGTCCTGCAGTGTGGCTGTGAAAATGTCCGAGACACCACAGCCAGCTACCCAGTCCCCATTTGTTACTGTGAGGC
Organism: Scomberomorus guttatus; assembly: GCA_038419695.1. Taxonomy (NCBI): domain Eukaryota; kingdom Metazoa; phylum Chordata; class Actinopteri; order Scombriformes; family Scombridae; genus Scomberomorus; species Scomberomorus guttatus. The sequence continues at coordinate 18,134,786 of CM076463.1, forward strand.
TGGCCAGGTCTTCTGCTGTGCTGCACATCATAACCTTTTAAAGCAGAATAACCGTTTGTAAGAAAAAAAAAACATTGAAAACTAAACATGCACAGATGTAATTCCAGAATATTTTGGCATTTTCTTGAATTTTCTGTGTAGTTAAAATAAAATACGATACTGTCATTATCTATATTCTTCCACTCAAACCTCATTTAGGCACACTCTATTGTCATGCTATGTTTGTCCCTACAAATTACAGGAGCCCTCATTAAATTACCCTCATTATGTTACCTTTTCCAACTTGTTCCTAAGTTCTTATTCCACAAAGAGGTCCGTGTTAATTGATGTGAGGTCTGGCCTCTCACCACACATCATCTTAAAAAGTTATGCATTGATGCTGTCGGCTTTCCAGCTGTGTAGTATTTATTTTGAGCATGGGACTGCTGGTTGTAAGTAAATAATAAGTCCCCTCAAAACCTCAGAGGGAGCTTTGTACTTCTAACATCAACAATCTGCAAGAAAATGTCAAGAGCAAAAATATTTGACAGTTAGAGTTGCATATTCTACTTTCAGGGTGTATTACATGAACTCACAATAATGTATTCACTGTATTACTGTATTCACAAGTATTAGATTTTGGAGTTTAACTTCCCTAAAAAATTCCCTCCTTGGGCCGCTGTAATCATCTGCCATTTCCGACACGAATTCTATGTTTGGCACCTTGTACTTGCAGGATGTGCCTGCATCTGGTAATTACAGTGAAGCTGTTTATGTCGTTGATGTTGTCCCACCGGAAATCAGTCAAAATCGTGGCGAGGTCCATGTTATTGTGAAATCAAATAGAAGAGTTGATGAGTACATGATGTAACTTGCACTAGGAATGAAGAATACATTACATCTAGAACAGTTATGCATCGTGTTTCGTGTGCGTACATCAGGATTGATCCTGACTTTGGATGCATCAGATACGTCACACTCGATGTAGAAGTCCTCTCTATACGCCACACAGGATAGACAAAGGTTACTATTAATTGCAAACAGAAAGGCTGCTTAACTGTTGTTGCATGTTAAAGGACATATTTCACTATACGGTGGAATAGCAGGCATTTTGATGAATTAACATCAGTGTAATGTGTAGGGTTGGCATGGAAATCTTTAAAGAGAAGGAGAGCTTTCACTTTTATCAGACTTATTGATAATTACATAGCAACTCATGATGTGCAGCTCTATGACTCATCTTTCCTCTTGGAAAATTCATACAAATGATACATTTACTTTAATGTAAGGCATCAATTTGATCTGTCAAACTAATGTGACATTGGGTCCCCAAAATGGTGATGACAGTGTGTTTAAAGTTTTGTATTTTTTCGTTTTCTTTGCCTCTCATCAGTCCAGTGGCAGATACAGAACGTGGCTATTGACTGGGCCTGGAAACATCTGCCTGAGTTTTTTTGGGTATGTATAAAAATTATATGGGGGGGGGGAAAACTGGCACACCAGTAGTGAATTTTAGTGTGCCTAGTACTCATGTCCAAATACCACAAGCATATCAATGAGCCAGTCAGATGAATGACTATCTATACATAAAAGAGGAAATAACACCATAAGGGACTGTTGGTTATTTATCGGAGGGAGGGGGGTGGTTGGGGTGTGACTACAAATATTATTCCTTGAGCCTCCCTGAGTGACTGGGGGAAAATGCATGACCCTCCCTCCATCATAAATAACCATATTTTATTATATTCACACCAAAGGTAGGTAGTATTATTGAAAATAAAAAGCAAAGGCTGACCTTTTCCAACCATTATGTTTAATAGCGAACCTTGACTCCTAAACCATGGCCCTCTGACCCCCCTTCCCTTGTCGGGGAAAAAAGCAATTTATTGCCCAACTTACTGTGTCTTCTCCTATAGTACTGCACAAGTAACCTCTGACAATTCCAGCTCTGAAACAAAAATAAGACACTAACTTAGTCCAGCCAATGTAACAAGCAAACAGCATGGAGGGAGTTAAGAGTTATCACCAAACTAACAGCTAATTTCTTAAGCAAAATGCAAATCCTCCTTACAAATAATCACATCATTACACAAGCTGTGTGCTCTTAAGCAGAATATGGTGACAGCCAGCCATCCCTCCTACCACACAAAACCAGCAAAATTTAATAAGCCTACACATCACACACACACACACGCTGCCAACATGTGCATATTAATGACCGTTTTCCCAAATAAACCGTAACATACACAACAGTGGCACGGCGGCCGTTATTAGATTGTAAAAACGTACCCTTTGATGATCGCATTAATGAAAGTTAACTGAAAACGAAATCCTGGAGTTGAAAAAGGTCTTCCTTTTCTGCACCAAATTAGCTCTGATGTAGGTCTTCCTAGTGTCCATATTTTCCAGCTCTATGGACATCAGGTCTAGAGCTGTAAGTCTGGCATAACCAGAAACCTCATAGAGTTAGTGTTATTTTGTTTGGTTGTGAAATTAAGAAGCCTTTTTTTAATCAGTAAAGGATTTTTATATTTTCACCTCAGATCAATCCAATATGATAATGCTCTACATCTGGAGAAGGCTAGTCGTGACAGAACACCATGGCTTTTTGGTACACGGAGAACTATCTGACAATATTCATTTGCTTTGTGGTGAACAGAAACTGCTTCAAAGCAGCTCATAGAAAGAAGTCTGCAATTATTATTATTATTATACCCAAGGTTAGTGCAGCTTTAGTTGGAGTCAATAATGAGGCAATTTCAGTGCTAATATTGTGTCGGACGGCCGGGGCAGGAAATACTAAAAACTCTTTGAAATATTGGATTGAAGGTGACGATCCTTCATCCAGAATGAAACAGGCTATTATTGAGGCAAACTGTCATAATGTGTGGGCAACTTTGTATGTATGAATGTGTGGAGACATCAAATTCAACATCTCCTAAGATGTGACTTTTATTCTATCAGACTACATCATTAATGGCAATAAATGTTAAAAATTTGAATGTGTTATCTGTTTCAGTTTTCACTCTGCCATTGAAGAACAAGTAATCCTCCTAAAAGGAAGCCAGACTCTTGTGTGTCTTTAGTAGGGAGTTGGTTTAGCTATCTGCATTGCTGCGTTGGGGAAGCAGTGAGGGCAAAATATACATAGACACAAAAACAGGCATTCACTCATGCAAGGTTAATAAAGAGATCATCTTCTTATTATCATACTATGTAATTGCTGTTATTCTAAAAAAAATGAAACATTTCCAGTTTATCAATGTTCATCATTAGAAAAAGAGGCAGCAAAGCTTACAATATTCTGTCATTTATGTCATTTTTTTAGTGTTCCTTTTGTGCCTATTTTGTACAATTAGGCTACATTTTAAGAATGATATCCTCTTAAGAATAGTTCATAAAATGTTTGATTCAAACAGCATAGACATAGACAAAATAATCCAATCCAATTTACATGAAATATAATCCAATAAAGACACGAGTTGCCATTACTTTTTCTCCAGTGTGATTTCTACATGGGAGAGGAAAATAAGATGGATAAATATTATTCTGGTAAACAGAAAACATGTGGCCTAAAGGGCTTAAAATTTTATTATTTAAGAATGATTCAATTCTTCTAAATGATTAAAGAATAACCACAACATTTTTAAACTATTGGAAGTACTTGACAATACACATGATAATATGCTTATATCATTACACTAAAGGATATACAATATCTTGTCAGTATCAATCTATCAGAAAATATGCTTTGGGGATTCACTACATAAACATTTTCAACCAATTGCTCCATGTCTCTTTTGCTTCATGCTCCGTGTCACATCCACATCTGGTGTTTCATCACCAAAGAAGTCCTGCATTTCAGTTAGTTCACACTGTGCAATGCAAAGCTGTCGCAATAATATGGGAAGTTAAATTTATAATGTTGTAAACCTCATTGTAATGTGGTAATGTGATGCCATCCCTCCACAATATGAAACTGAAATTTTTAAAACCCCAGAGAAGGAGACTCAGGAGTCAGCCATGGTGATCAATCGGGAAATCAAGGCTTTATTCCTACATCCGTGCACAGAGGGAAAGAGTAGCTTCACAAAATTTGATCCGCTCGTCTCGATAGAGCCTGATATAGGAAAACTAAGAGGTCATGCTGACCCAAGGCATAGCCTTAGGAAACCAGGAGGCGAGAAAGGAAATGTGTAAGTAATAGTATTGTCATAGTCACAAGACATCTAACAGCCTGGTGCACAAGCAACAGAAATGAAAAATGATAAAAACCTTCCCTACTTCAATATGTAAGACTTCTGGCTAAAACATAAGATAAACAGGAACAGTACATGCAGATCCAGAATGGAGCAGCAAGGTAAAAGTTGTGCTCCTAATGCTGTACCGAGGTCAACTCAGCTCAGGCAAATAACACTAGTTTTTCGGCTGTTAAGTATGATGCACACATTATAGCGAAGGAATTTTTAATCCTCTCATATGTGATGAATTCCAGGGAGCCACGTCAAGGTGACATATGAATGGATAGGACATATCACTAAAGCCGCAAAGGATGTTAAAGCAGTTAGTCAACAGAAATCAATCACGTCAGGACTGCTGTCATCACATTAAGATATACTGTATGAAAAAGCATTGATTTTAGTACAGTAGCTGTGACAATATATTCAGAATTCGATTGATATCAATGTGTAGTTATATCAAATTTCATCTGTCTGATAAAATAAAACTAAACATCTTTGGACACATTAGCTGCCCTCTTGGCTATATCAAGGATGCTCCAGTGTATAAAGGTTGGTTACAGTGAAGGGTGCTCTGAAGATTATAGTTTTGCTCGACAAGCATCTCTGTGGCACTGTGTGTGTCTCTTTGTTCTTATGGGTTTATAGGCTGTCAGTCAGTCTCTGACTTCACATGTTGTAGGTCATTAAGATGTAGCTTTGGAAAACAAAAAGATCGTGTACACATATATGTAAAATCTGTGTGACTGCAATCAGTCATGACTATAAATCCAAATTTTCAGGGAGTTGTGACAGGTGAGAAATGTTGCTTTGATAAACATATAATGTATCATGACATCACAACATGCCGGTTTCCTGGCCTGGCAATGATCCAAACTCATAAAAAGTCTCCTTGTCACAGATCAACATTGTCCACTGACAGTGAAGATGTGGGACCACATGTCTTTCCTACAGGTTCACAATAGTCTTGTGGTTGATCGTCTGTTGTGTGATTTAGATAAAAGACACCTGTTGTCTTTTTCAAGTGAAGATAAGCTGACATGTCATTTTCTATTACCTTCCATTCAGTTTGTAAGGCATTTTTTTTAACAAAAGGAGTTTGAAAAGTGATGTAATTTGGCACTGTCGGCTTGCCATAGAAACACTGTGATGCATAATCAGAAGCTCATTTGCCATCTTTCTCTTAACCTGAGCTTTTCTGAGCTCTCAGTGTCCAGTGTTGTCTTGCAACAGCAAACAGACATTGTTTGGGTGTGTGGGGATATGTAATTAAGGTGAAATTGGTTTAAACTGATCTGCCGCTTTAAAAAATCTAGGTATTTTTCAGAGAAAAATCAGCAAAAACCAAAAATTATGAGCCTTAACAAGTACACACTCAACACGTGTGTGATCCAAGAGAGTTGAGAGGAAAATGTAATGAAACTTCCTGATTGGTGTTGTAATATGTCAGGTTTGATTGATTAAATGCAGAACACATAGCTTGAGAATGATTCATGCCTATGATAAAATGAGTAATGTCATCAAGTTTTCTGCATCACAGGACATAATGTCTCCTTGACCTGTAAGACCTGAGACTGAAAGAAAATGAGCGAGGCAGCAAAAAAGAGCCAGACAGCTTGAGATTAAAGAAGGAAAAGATTTTCTTTACTAAATGAGATATCTACATTTTACAGGAAATGATTACCTGATAACACCAAATTAAAATAAATGATGAATTCAAACAAATGGTACACTTTTAGTTGCTTTAAAGAAAAATGGTAGTTTTAGTTATGCATGCTATTTTGGTGATGAATATTTGAAATACAGAAATAAATGATACTGTGTTTCAAAAAGCATGTGTAACGTACTACACTAGCTTGCTACCATTTGTTGTTACACCGATTTAGTGCTTAGCAGTTCGGGTTTTACAGCCGTTACCTGTTGGTGACTTGATGGACCTAGAATGCAACTTAATGAGAATTTACTTCTCACTGAAGAAATTGTTGCACTGGAGTAGCTGTGTGTTTCTGAGAAGAAAATATGTATGTATGTATGTGTACTGTGCTCGTGGCTGTGGACCTTTTTGAGAAATTGCCTGTAAATGTGTTTCTGTGTTGTCTAGTTGGAACACAGGGTCAGTCAGGTAGGGCAGCACCCCTTGAGAAAATACAGATTAACCTCTTTGGTGAGCGTATCATCAGGTTACAAATGCAGGCACATATTCTATCCAACAGAAATGTATTTGAAATTCTGGTCCAAATACCAACATTTCCAAAGATACTCTACCTATTATTGTGAGTCGTGCTGATTTACAGGGAAATGCATGCAAAAACGATGCACAATAGATCTAGAATTTTCCATTAGGTTTAGTGGAGTTGCCAAAAAAGCCTTTTAAAAGCAACTTAATAGGACCTTTTTGATATTGCTGCCAAATGAATTGCAGCATCTATTCCAAACAGTATCGAGTTTGCCAAAATGTACAGTAAAAGTCATATTTAAGCTTGATAAAAAAAAAAAAACAGGAAAATTTAGTGATAGGGTGGAATTTCACAATGCAAACCTTTGTGCTCTGTTCAGGTCAAACTGACTCGACATTTAAGAAAATTATCAGTTCAGCTTGCATATTTGCAGTTTTACAAAGTGAACTAGATGTAACCTTCACAACCTTTTCCTGCTGTCAAATTGGAAAGAACATTTGCCTTTCATAAAAACATCAATATGCTCAGTAATAATACTATTACACACCATAGACAAACCTGTTTTGTTTTTGTTTGTTCTAAAGGATTATCATTATCAGGAGATTTTAGTGTGTGGAGAAAAATGTCTGCAAATCTTTATCTAGCTTTTTTCCTCTCTCTCCTTGCCTTTCTTTCTTTTCTTCCTTTGTGGTCTTCCTAGTGACAGAGCTCAGCTCTCACATTCTCCTCAAGTGCTATGACTGACCAACATAATCCCTTACATGTGAAACCTCCAGATTTAATCCCACCAGGACCTCTGTCTCCAAAGCATGCAAATGCACAATTTGCCTTTGCCTTGACGTTGTGTAATCAAAACCAAATTGTGTGTGTATTTAGTGCCAGGCAAGCACAGTTACTCTAAGATATTAACATAAATACATTCCAAATATGGAAGCATCGGATTGATTTCTTGAGGGGAACTGGGTGTCATGAATAATGACTTAGCCTGGGCTAGTCCTTGAAGTCCCTGATGGAAACCAGGTCAGTGTTTGGTCTGCCTGCATGGTTAATAGACTGGCTGGTTCTGACATCTAGTGGTGAATTAAGCAGTTGCACTGTGGTGTCCTGCTGTGTCTTGAAGATGGTTAGAAAAAGGTTGAATGAATGGGTGGACAGATTTGAATGGGTGGATGCAGAGCTGTTGTACTGTAAAAGAGATGCAGGAAAAAAAACAACTTTGTTCTGTTGGGGTATTAAACTCAAAACTGATCATAGCCAAATGCCATGATAACAGTGCAACTACTACTGCAATTAAAGTGCTTAATGCAGACAAATATTATTACTGTGTCATGTGTTAATTAGTGTGTTCTACTAAATTGACATCATATTGTGTCAGGTAGGGTTGGGTTAAACTTAGGGTATAAGCAGTTAGTTGTTCAAGCTATGGCTACATTCTTAAAGAGGCTAACAAGAACTCTATATGGTTTTGTCCTTTTATGGCTGTTGGCAAAAACATGTCTGAAAGTTAGAACCTAAAACTTAAGGGATTCAAGTTTGAACTGCAGTTTTTGTTGCCTGGGGTCAGCTTGCAAGGCCCCCTGCCTTCGCCTGCTGGCCAGTTGGCAATGTAGAGTGCCCAACCCTTTTGTCTGGCTTTGTAAGTGGTGGGCCCACAAGGCAACAACCCATGTTGACCCTTTAGGCTGAGCCGAACTGGGTCCCATGGGTATAGCCCCGGCCACCAGACACTCACCAGCAAGCTTCCCTCCCAGGCCTAGCTCAAAGAGAGATCCCCAATCTACTAGAAAGGTAGCTTTTTACCAGAAATTGCAGTTTCAGTAATCGGTGAGTTATCGGCCTTGATCTGAGCCCTCGCTTTGGACCAATTTTTCTTGGTGGACCCTAGAGGTGACCCAGAGCATGCTGGAAGGATTATATCTCTGGCCTAGGAAAGCCTCAGGTGCCCCCAGGAAGAGCTGGAGGATATGGCTAAAGATAAGGATGCATTGGCTAACTTGCTTTGCCTGGTCCTAGGTAAGCGGTGGAAAATGGATGGAACTTTGAACTCACCGTACATCATTACACAAATACTTTAAGAGGGGTCCAGCAAATAACCTTGAACCTTTATATGTTCTTCATATGGTAGGGGGAGGCGGGGTTCTTTGCAGGTTCTTTTTTGGGGCATATGGGCCTCTTTCATTGTTTTATTGAGATTTCATTGCTTTAGTATAAACTGTGAACAAAGGAAGTAGAGAGACTGTGAAGATGAACCAACTGGAGCAGAATGCAATTGTAAATCTCTTGGAAACTTCTGGCACTGTAAGTCCAGGAGAAGATACAGAAGCAATTTATCATATGTTCTCTGGGGAATTCATTTAGTTCCCCTGCAAATTAGTTGAGATGGTGTCTATACACTGACGTTTCCTTATCAGTAAAGGTTCCCTGAGTTCCTGATATGTAAAACAGTATGAGGAAACAAACAGGGCTATAAAGAATGTGCCCATTATGGTGACAGCAGAGCAGGCTCACAAATCCTGAGTTTCCACTGATGCATAATTGGGTAAAAAATGAATTAGTGTCATAATACTTTGACATGAGTTAAATTTATTTAGCATACCTTTTTAATCTTGGCAGAAGGGCCACTTAAAATACATCAATGTAACTCACCAGCAAAGCCAGCTGTACAATTAAAGACAAGTGCTTAGAGCTGTACTTCAACAAAAATGATAGAGGGTGCTCTTTAGAGGGGACTTGGATCAAGAGTTAAAAAATAGTTCCAGTGCACTATTCACAGAATTAAAAGACTGTAATAACTGACTAATTTATATGGGGACAATGGACAATACAGTCCATACCACATGAGGTGAGAGAATACACATTTTATTCAACGACATCCAACTATATCCAATACATATGTACACTTTTGTGACTGTATGAAAACAACTCAGGTCAGTGCCACAAAGCTGCCACAGTTTTGTTAAGATATATCACAGTATCACAGGCAATTATTTGCTAGTTTTTTCTTATGCACACTCATTCACTTTGACAAACAACCCTTTCAGTATATTAAAGCATACCTTATAATTTCTTGCTGGTAAACATAAGCCACTGATTTTTGCTTGACAAGTGGAGTGATGGCTGATTAGTGACAAGATATAATATAACCTCCCCTTCCCTGTTGCTGCTAAATAAGGCCTTTGCATGTTCAAATTGTAGCAATCTGTAAAAGACTAGGTGCACTATGATTAGCAGCAGCCAGCTGTGAGTGTGTGTAAATGTGCAGCAGGTTGTTGAAGATAGAGTATGCAGTATATCATCACTCGCATTTCCCTGGATAAATGAAAATAATTACAATGAATAACAATTGTTTGTGCTTGGTAGAAATGAAAGCTGCGTTTCCCTCGGGCACCAGAATCTGAACCACATAATTTTCTGTGTCAAATAAATTCACATGAATTTGTCTCTGTGACACAGAAAACAGTACATACCAACACAAGGTACTGTAGTGACAATACAGTACTTGCAGTGCAAGGCAATGATCCAGGATATAAAATAGGCAGTAGAGTCTACATCAGGATCCCCACTTAATAGCATCATCCATAAGGAACTCTCCATGTGACTTAATGACAAGCATCAACAATTAAAAAAAGCATCTTTATTTTTTATATGGCATGGAAATACAATTAATACTGCAATGTGCCTTCTTACCAGAAGGGGGAGCTACTTGCATGTGCTTTAACCAGATCTTACCTCAAAGGCACCCTCTGCTACTTCTCAGGGAGGTTCAGTAATTGTGCAATAGACATATAAAGATGTATGTTTCAAATTTTTGATTCAGTAATAAATGGCTGTCACAATTTGGCATCACAATGTGTAAAAGTTCAGAGTTTATAAGAGAGAAGACACCCAACCAGTGTGCTTATCTGGCTGCTGACCAACACTCTGAACACCCTCTCCTCAAAATTAGTCTTTATTCTGTCTTTTTCCTAACCCACTAAATTGTCGTATTGCTCAGCAATCAACTATTCACTCTATAAGTAAAATATTACAATATTAAGGTATATTTTGATAAATGTAATGTAATTCACAATATAAGATGGTTTAAACCATCACACACATTTGAACTTCACATCACACTTCACATCTCGATTCAAATTCAGTGCTGCTGATGATCCCACTCATGAGCCAAATGACGACAATTCTTGTAAATATATTATATTATAGCCCCAATTTATTATACTTCTCTATCCTGCCTTAAAGTAATTGGACTTACAATGAGAAAATAACCCCAGTGTAATGTACATTGTATTAAAATGAGACATATATGACACATATACACAACACTCTAGACAGATCATTTCATTGTCATGTCTCACTGGACTGGGCTAATTAATGGATCTAATTAGTATTTTACAGTTAAAAGCAGGTCAGTGGCTGATCTTCTGAACAGCTGGTATGGACAATGATCAGCACTTTGTTGATGTTCTCAGGAGTTCTGTTCTTATGCTACATGGTATCTTATAGTGGTTATAAAATGATTCAGTTATATTTTAATGTCTTTAGAACTTTCCGTGAATAAAACAAATGGCCAAAGTCCACACAGCTGCACATCTGATCTCAGTAATTTTTATAGTCTTTCAAGACATGAGCCTATAATGGGATACTGGTGTGTTGTACAATCTTTCATTGTCTCCAGGACTTTGGCTGACTTCCTTTCTGTTCTCTGCCTGCTCTCTGAGGTGTATCATCAAGATTTGAATTAATATTCCCCAAAACAATACACAAGAAACTATTGTATCTGTCTGGCTGAGCACTAACAAAACAATATTTCCCATTGATGTCATTTTGGATTGGTGTTAACATGGTGATTGCATCTTTTGATATGACAATAAATATTTTGCTCTGAGGTCAAAGGCCCACATGATACACTTGTTTCATGTACTTTTGCCTGATTAGACCTCTTTTCAGGACTGTATGGGTGTGTACAGTACATGCTTACTGTACATCTCACTCCATGAATAAGTGATACCTTTCTTTTTCATTCGAACATTTGAACTTCATATAATTCGATGACTCTAGCCTACTTCAACCTGGACTGCTCTCATAACTGAAAACACCTGTGTGGGTATGCAGGGCTTTTAAAAATGCCCTAATCCTAAACACAGGGCTTATGTCTTGATTTCTGTGGTTTCTACAGACATGACATTATAAACCCACGGACACCTCGCTACATAACTATACTGGCTAAGCTTTGACTTAAATGTGCAGGTTTATGGAATTTAATGGAATCAAAGCTGGTAAAAAAAAAGTCTCATGAACTTACAAAATGTTTGTATTTGGTTTTATTATTTCAAGTATCTACAGTCCCTATAGTAACAGTGACTTATGGGTACAAACTGGATATATACATTTAGTGTTTTGTTGGCTTACATCATTCTAATTCATGCTCAAATTTAAAATACAGAACAGATATGTAAACTTTATGTATGCAGTGTGTGTGTGTGTGTGTGTGTGTGTGTGTGTGTGTGTGTGTGTGTGTGTGTGTGTGTGTGTGTGTGTGTGTGTGTGTGTGTGTGTGTGTGTGTGTGTGTGTGTGTGTGTGTGTGTGTGTGTGTGTGTGTGTGTGTGTGTGTGTGTGTGTGTGTGTGTGTGTGTGTGTGTGTGTGTGTGTGTGTGCGCCCATGTGTTTATGGTTTTAAATGACACTTAAAAGGCTCAGTGAAAGGCTCCATCTGGGTGAATGACATATGGGCCAGTGTTTCAGTGTTTACTTCTCTTTTTTTCTTTGTGTGTGTGTGTGTGATACATGTGATTAAACAGGCCATTTATTACCCAATTAACTGACTGTCTTACACACATAGACATATTGCAAACTGAGGATCAATAAACTATACCTTTAGACCTACTTAATGGCTCTCCTCTACAACACTGGTAATCTCAAAGTCCATGTTGGAAGAAAAAGAAAAACAGGGCATTCATCATGAGCCTTGAGACATGGGATATGGGACTGAGACCGAGGTGAGCTCTGGAGACTGGAATGCATGATAAAAGAAGAAAACCTGTTATAATATCTACCTATTAATATACCTTGAATATGATATGTTCCTACCTGTTCATCTGTCTGTCAATCCTGAGGGGTTAGAAGATAATTATGCCTTTACTGATGTACAGTGTGATTGGGATTGGGGGATTGTACAGTGCATGAAAGAATAGGAAGAGTGGCACAGAAAGATAAATCCAACCCTTTGGGTATCAGGACATTAATGACTACTGTGGTCACTCTGAGCCAGATACCACTAATATATACTACCTGGACATGAATGTAATAATGAGACCATGGTCTCGTTGTCAGTTGATGAGCCCGTCAGTCTGAACACTTAATGGAGTTGACCCAGAAATGAAGAAATCTTTGTAGAATGCCATTAACAGCGGATGGAAAAAACGTTTTGTTGAGTTGAGTTTCACACTTGAAGCCATCAGATTCTTTGCTGTGCATTTGACACATTGTTAGTGCCCTTGAGATGTTATATGTTGACAAAATAACAGAAACACTATTATACAATACAGTACAATACCACCTTTGTGAAGCTAAATAATATTCCATTTGTGAGATTGTGTGAGTGAGGTGATGAATCAATTGTGATCATTTTTCTAAGCTTATACTTTGAGGTGACAGGGACAATACCATTCAAAAACACCACAAAACACACCTAAAATGTTCTATAGAGTTGAGTCACCGTTCTTCTGTCACAGTCTTAACAAAACTTGACTGTAAGCTTCACGTGGGTTGGACTTAGCATTGCTGTTGTATTGCATTATATTGCAAGGTGTTCCAGTCATTTTGTTTACCTCTTGCCAGTTTTGAGGGCATTACCAATATTTCTAAATATAAGTGACTGAAAGAGCTGGTACATAGAATTTCCTGCTAATAATAATGAAATATCTAATTATTATTACATTGCCAATGAAAAAAGAAAGACAGTCAACCACTGAAACGCACAGAAATCAAATTCCTCTTTGTTGGTCGGTAGCTTCTTAGATTTCAGCTTTGTAGTCATCCCTGAAGCTGTAGAGCTAACAGCACCTCCTCATCTTCATCACATCATTCAATATCAGATTTTCATTTAAATGCAAACTTCAGCACAGAGTTATTAAAAGTATAAAAAAAAACAGGGTTATCCCCTTGGCAGCATGAGTGAATTTGCTCATGAAAGTTGATGACAATCTGTCTATTACATTATGAGATGTGCGCAAAGTTGATATTTTGGCCTGAGGACCGTACATTTCATCCTAACATTCATTTTCGTGGTACCTTGTCAGGGACCAAAGTGTTGGTCAAAGGGATTGAGGCACTTCACAAAATGTAAAGCAGTACAATCAAACCATTAGAGATCATCATCTGACTGAGGATCATGAATATACTAATTAAATGAAACTTTATGACAATCTGGATTGTTCCACAAATTGTGTGGAGTAAAAGAGATCAGACTGACATATTTTTAGGCGCCGACACAAACATCAACACTTCTGTTACAGCATCAGTATTTGACATGTATTTTCATAAACTGATATAAATGACCTTTTAGACCAGTATTTACATGCACACAATGGTTGGTGCCGTCCACAATATATTCATCTGTAGACTTGCATTAGCTCTCATTGCGAGGTTTGACTCATCATCCTGACAACCGCACCACAATATGACATAATCAGTCATCATTACCCCAAGTCTTTGCAGTAGTCAAGGAAACGCCTCTCGGCCATCGAGGAATGACAACATTGTGTGTAGAGACAAAACACCCAAGACGAAGCATAACATCAATTATGCACACGCTTAATTCAGTGTTATAAAAAGAAGAACAAAAGTCCCTTTATTTGTCATAAACTTGAAAATAACTGCATGAAATGTTTTTTAATTTAATGTTTTTTTTTTATTTATTTAACTTAACTTTTTATAGACTTTAGTACATTTCTCCTACAGTAACAAGAAAGGTTCTGATAATGATGATACCATGTGTTTTGATGTAGAGTACAAAAGGCCAGAGAGGACGTAGATAAAGACCTTTTCCATTTCTCATTATCGTCATGTTTCCTAATAAAAGATGTTCCACTATCCAAACATAACAAGCTTATTTTCTTTAGATCACAACATAATTAGTTTGTGAACACACAAAAAACAGCTTATTATTTCATTTTCTTGATAGAACAAGCTTGTCTTGTTGAGATAATAATAATTGTATTATTTAAATAAGCATTTTTGCAAGAAAACTAATGATAAATGAAAAGTAATTACACGTGTGGCCTCTTCAGCCTTCCATAGATAACGTTCTTAGAAAAAAACAAACAAAGAAAGCAAAAGCAAACAGTCAACAAATGCTTCACTGTGAATGAGCATCTGCTATGGTGAATACAGGCCTATTTAATGAACACTGATCAGTGTCCAGAAGCAATTAACATGTTCCCAGAGAGAGACAGAAAGCCTTACAAAGGCAAAGAAAGGGAGAGCTCGTAGGCAATTGCCAAACCCACAGAAGGAGCACTCACCTGAGACTCAACACAACATACTGTGGAGGGAAATTCACAGTTCACACTCTTCTCAGATGACAGGAAATGAGGAAACGGGGGTAGAGAAACCGAGGAAGTTGGAGGATGAAACAAAAAAGCAGATAGAGAGGCAGGGAGAAGGAGAACAGAGGGATGAAACAAAGGGAGGAGACAACGTCCCCAGATGGCAGGGCATACGGTGAGATGTGTAGCAGACAAAGCTGGCAAGCTGATGTGACTTGGAGAGGAATAAAGGGACAGGGCTTGTGTGTGTGTGTGTGTGTGTGTGTGTCTTTGATCACTCCTCAGAGAGTCATCATTCTTCAAGATCTCCACTGAAAAATGAAAATAATCTACAGTATCACAATTCCTAATAATGCATATAAACCCAAAACTATCTATTGCATTATGCACTCTATTTATTATTGTTTTTCTGTCTATGTGTTGTTTTTATTAGCCTGCAGAGGGCATTGAAACACTACACTCTTCACACAGTTGTTTAAGCTCTTTCACACAGGTATAAGTAAGAATCTGTGTTATGTTTGTGATTGACGATGTGTGTGTGTGTGCGTGTGTGTCTGCACACATGCAAATGGTTTTGTGTGTAAGTCTGCGTGTAAATCATGACAGCAAAAAATGTCAAATTGGCAACAAGGTATAAAACATTTGGGAAAAAAGCAACACCGATGAAATTCAAAATGTCCTTCCTTTATGTGGTCTGTTTCTCACTTGTCTTTCTTGATCCATCAAATGCCTTCCTTGATCTCTCTCTGGGGTATATTTACCAGCTCGGGCCGACTGCCTGCTATACTGTAAAAAACAGAACCTTTAATCGAATCCAACACTGATTGGGCTGCTGGCTAATTAATAATGGATCAGGTTGGCTCAGCTGCTGTGCTCCGAGGTGTTCTGGTTTGCCCACTTGGAGATCTCAAAATCTGAGTTAGGAGTGTCAGATTAGTATCAGTTTGGGTCAGGTGTGTGCAGGTGTGGTCAGTGGTGGTGACTGTGGTGTACAACTTTTGGAAAAAAAAAAGAGCAAAAAACATTGTCTGTCTTACATTGTCTTTAGATAATTGATAGTGCTGCTCTTGTGGTTGCTGATAACTATCTAGCTCTACCTCTTGACATGTAAATGAATATTATGGATATGCAACATGTGTGAGGTTGAAGATCTGTGAAGTATTCCTTGCTGAGGCAATGATGATCCCTTGAAGATTAAAATGGAGAAAAAAACAACAGGCAACTGAGAAAGCAGAGACATTTTTAAATTTGACTGAAATTTGATGCCCAATCTCACTCAGAAACTGAGTCTTCCCCGCCTGCATTTCTGGATTTACCCATTTCAAAAATCATTAGCTTTACCCCTATACAGTATAGTAAAATTACTTTTTTGATCAAGTTTTTTCTCCCTTTTTTGTCTGACTTCTTCTCCACATCGGTCATTCTGAAACCTTTCAGGTTCACAAAAGCTGTCTTTATTAATCTAACGGTTAAACCAAGCTGAGACAAAAGGTCAAGTGGTGTCAAAGAGGCCAGGAAGTGGTGTGACCGAAGTCAATTATTGATTAGCCCAGTGTATTGATATGGATACAGACACCACAGACTGTCTGAGAAGCAGCTTCTTTGTCATGTATATAAAGAAGGGAAGAGAGAACATGTCTTTTTAATTTTTCTATTGTTTTCTGTGTTAACAGGATTGTAGGTCTGAGATATTTATCTTCCTCTGGCACGTGTGCTTCTTTTTTCTCATTTTCAATATGTAATTTGACTTTGACAACAATGTTACTTCAACATCCATGCATTAAAGCTCATTAAAATTCGATTTGATTTAAAAGTGTTATTGACACAGACTATATGAGCTTTTGTTGTCCCTGTTTGTGACATATGAAATGAGCCGAGGAACATGACGTCAGTTCTCTAAATTCCCACTTGAAATTTTCCAACCTCGGGTCTTTTCAGTAATTCATCTTGCAGGTAACAGGAAAGCTCTTGAGATTCTGAGCAGCTATGCTTGCTAAGTGATGTAAAGCTAATATTTTTTGATACACCCAGATGGTTTCACACCTGTCTCTCTGAGCATAACAGGTTTTATTGCCATGCAGTGCCATAAATTTGAATGAACAACACATTTTAATAGTAATCTGAGCAGTAACAAAGCCCAAAATCCAAGGTTTTATTGATATCAAGAGACAAGAGGTTATACAGTAGAGATTTGATTGATAACTTGCAATTCAAAATTACACACTAATACATGCGCACTGTCCATATTAATCTGTAAGAGGCTCGTATTTCAAGATATTTCCATAGGCAGAAAATCAAGGTGTAAGGTGCCAAACTGTGCAGCTGTGCAACATCATGCAAACCATGCAGCAACATTTAGGAATCATGAAGAACATCATTATGTGAACAAACATATTGGGCAAGGGGTTTGTGGGTACGCTCTTGGGTTTCTGTTGAATTCATGAGACATCTGGCATCCCTGAACCCCCTGCCCTCTATCCCAACACACGCACACACACACGCACACACACACACACACATTCCAAGACCTGAATAATGAGTTGTCATGTCTCTCTCACACCCTGGGACCTCCATTCATGCCTCATCCATTCACGTCATCTCCCAAATTCATCTCTTGCTGCTGTAACTCTCCTGCGTTATACGCTCTTTCTCTCCATATCACACACACACACACACACACACACACACACACACACACACACACACACAGTGACACACAGACACACGCTGAGCGTCAGGATGGGGGTCAGGTCATGTGCTGAGAGATGAGACTTCTATTGAGAATAATTACAGTTGAGGATTGGCTGCTCCCCGACCTCTTCAGTATAAACAGCTCTTATTGGTCAGGCTGGCGCAAGTCTGGCCTACCAGCTGCCCTGTTTGTCTCAGGTGGTAAAGTAATTATTATGATTAATGAAGATATTATTTATCATAGCAGATAATTTGACAGAAGAGCTGGCTCTAGCTGCTTGCTACAATGGCTGCCATTGTTAATGTCCTCATAATGAATCTACTTTGCATCCTTGTGGCAAAAACTACCAAACACCGAGGTGGAATAAGAATAATTTAAAAAAACGTGAAAAGAAAATGGGAATATCTTGTCAGTTTGGTGCTTGGTTATTTTGTTGACTTAGGTAATTAATTGCCAACATCTATTTTTACTTGATGACACTGTCTTGCCTCTAAAGCCTGCTGTCCACAAAGGGCACTGCAGACAAAAGTGAAACCGTCAGATAATGTGCCCTTGACTAAAGAAAGAAAGAATGAATCTGAACATTTATAAAGGATATTCTTTTGGAAGGCTTTGTGTTTTGAGTCCAACAATTCAATAAAAATGTCTGTTATGATGAAGGTTATAGTACAATTGGAATATACTGCATTATTTGAATTACTGTATAGAACCAGTTTTACTGGTACATACAGACTATACTGACATGATGCAACAAAATGCAAAATATAGTATCTAACGAGACTAATAAGAATTAATATGTAATTACTTCTGCACTATTGTGGTGTGCCATGTTGTGATGAAGAGTAGTAAAACTAGCATTTATTGACTATATATAAGGATTTTAACTGTCATATACTATAGCATCAGTCCTTGTACTAATGTTTAAGTGATCCAAAGTCCTCAACCTGTTAGTAAGCTAAAATAAAATGCTAATAATGTTTGACATGCAGTACTTCCAGAATGGGCTTGTAACAGTTTTCAGGATAGCATCTCTTTTTTGATCTCTTGCAAAAGAGATCTTGATCTGAATGAGATTACCTGATGAGAATGAGATTACCTAAAGGTGATATATTTAACTACCCACACAGAGTATCTACCCTATTATAGGAATAAATTGTCATCAAAAACACAGCCACAAAACTGCTTTGAATCACTTCTCATAGCTACCTTGATTGTTCAAATATTCAGGCTTTTCAACATCAAAAATTCACAAAGAAAGCACAATATATCAAAACTATGTCAACGCAACTCAGTGTGAAGCCATTTACAGATCCTCTTCCATCAAAAAAATGGGAAAGTTTTTTTCTTTTCATCAGCATCAACAACTTTTCCCTTTTTCTTATAAAAGTTAAGAGGTTGCTCCACTGGGTAATGGAGAAGCTATGAAGTCATTCAATTCCTGTGTGTGTGTGTCTGTGCGTGTGTGTTTGCTTTTGTCTTTAGAGCCATCAATAACAGCTCAGCGATGCAGTAGGTTAAGGTGACAAGGACACATCCACACGCACACACACACGAGGTGCCATACACCTTCCGTCATGTAACCCCGATTACCGAGGGGTTGTATATTGCTTAGGGCAGCTTTATAGCACTGCTGAGAGAGGCAGATCTCTCATCTACTGTGTGTGTGTTTGTGTGTGTTCATTTGAGTGCATGTATGCAGTTGTACCTAAAACGAGGAGGTGACAGCAAACATTAATGAGTGGATTCAATGATCTAATCTAATTAATTCATATTTTCTCCCTTTTTTTTTTTTTTTTTTTGGCTGCACAAATATTGGGGAACAGACAAAAACCAAAAGGGAGAGAGCGGTAATAAATGAGGGCTGGAGGGAGGCAGAAGTAGATGTGAGATACAGATAGAGGAAATGAGGTAGCAAACACAGGTGTAGGAGGGTTAGGAGAAAGGATGGGAGCCAGATCATTTATTCAGGCAGTATGTAAATAGTGTGAAGTATAATGCTATTAGCTGTGATTATATTAGGCAGCTATTTCAGGAGAGAATCTGCACCCAGCTGCTATCGCAGATGTTAAAGGAGAGGAGAGGAGAGAAGAGGAGAGATGTCTCTAACTTCTCATGCATGCAACCAGAGGATTTATTAAAGTCAGACAAGCCATATACAGCATGTATGGGTATGAATGTTATTTATTGTGTCCATGCTCATACATAAAAATGGAGCGTCCGTGAGCACGCATCTCTTTAAAAGGCAGATTCGCTCCCCTATGGATAAGTGCGTGAGTGTTTGCATCCCTTGATTCCTTTGTGGTTTTCTTTGTGCATGTCTATGTATGCACGTGTACATCTTTCTATAACAGCACGCATCCCTGTAAAGTCATGTATTAGCAGACAAGCGTGCAGATCCAGCATTTGTGTATACGAGAGTGTGTGTCTGTGTGTGTGTGTGTGTGTGTGTGTGTGTGTGCACCCTCTCTACTTCTTCCTCGCCCTCTTCCCCCCTTCTGTTCCTGTGTTGAGGTATCCTTGTTCTCTGTATTGTGATGTTTTTATCTGTGTGTGATTGCTACAGTTCCCCTCAGCCAAAACACACAGCTCTCTGAAGGCACACACAGTGCCAGCTTTAGCCGCCCTCTGAGGAGTAGACGTCAATAAAATATGAGCTCCAGCATACACACAGCCTAACAGACACTCACTCTAACTCGCACATTAACACACACACCGAGGCCCGCCTCAGCCTGTGCGTTTACACTGCTGTGAACAGCAACACTAAGTGGAAGTTTGCACGCAAACATGGCGGCCACGGGAGTTACCTCAGGCCAGCTGCTCTGTCATCCAGCGAATCAAGCGTACCCCTGTGTTCCCTGCCCATCATAACTGATTCTGATTTGACTTTGGGGTATGTTTAATTAATGAGCACCATTTGTCCTTTTATATCGCGGCCTGATCTTTCAAGACCTTCCCATCACTCCTAAACCCCCCCCCCCCCCCCCCCCCCCCCCAGCAAAAGAAGAGGAAGATTGAGGAAGAGTGACACGTGTAAGAGAGAGAGCGAGGGAGAGAGAGAGGGCGAGAAAGAGCGAGCGGTTCCCACATGGGAATGTGTGCGTGTTGGGTTAGCGTGGGAACTGTTGGTGCAGCAAGGCTTGTTTGTTGGTGCATCAAGTGACAGCAACAAACTTCATGTGAAAGTTCTTCAGGCTGAAAGGCTTAAAGTGGGCATCTCAGTAGTGCAACGGATCAGAGAGTTGAGAGGGCACGCACGGCACGCACGCACACACACACACACACTCACACACACACACACACACACACACACACACACACACACACACACACAGTGCATCTATACATATATTGCAGCTAGTGACTAAGGCTTGTGAACAATGGCCATCCCACCACCAAAAATTGAACCTGAAAAGAAAAACTACATAATAATGTAAAAAGATCATTGTCACTGTACTGTAGATGGGAACAAAGAAAAATTGCTGAGGTCACACAATAAAAGCTCTGAATAGACTTTGTCATTTTCAGATTATGTTTTTGCTTTCTGCTCATACGGATGGCCCTATCTTTTGTTTCTATTTCATCGCTAAGAATTCCCTTAATGTCTGTCCACCCTTCAACCCTCCACTAACACATTTAATTGCCTTCTGTATGTCCAACTGCCTGTCTGGATCCTGCCAAGAGTGGAATGCACAACCAATTATCCCTATAAATGCCCACTTACCTCATCTCCTGCATTAAATCTTCAAACCAAAGCTGAACTGGAATGGATCACCTTTACCAATCCATGCCGGAAGTGGACAGCAGAGAATAATGTTAAAGTCTCACCAAATGTGTCCGCGTTGGGCTCCTTCCTGTTGTCACTTGTTCTGTTTATAATGGAACTGCCTCTGAAGTCTTAGAGTATGAATTTCTGAGGAGCTCTGAGAGAGCTCTGAGAGGTTACTCGGCAATGATGCCAGAACAACTGACTCCCACGACAACTGTAGGTGGAGTGACAAGGACACGATCCCTCACTGGCTTCCCACAGCATTAGCACATTTGACTGAGCCAGAGGTACAGCTTCATTTAACACATCTGTAATCAACACAGCACCAGCCACATCAACAGCTTGTGCTTCATAACTGTGACTTGTATTGTGTTAGGTTTTAAGTCTTTTTTTTCCTCTGACTTTCAGGGGGTGTGAATTGGAGTCTAAGTATATATGTATATATATATATATACAGTATATAGTATAAGTAAATATACTGTACATATATGTACTTTGGCAACACACCCAACTCAACAAGGACTCTTTCAACCACAGAAATGTTTTGCCTCATTCAAGTTTGAAGCTCTGTCCCCTGTAACAGTTCCGTCAAACTTTGCTAATTAGTATTGACAATGAGAATTGGATTTATATTAATGAGTGTGTTATCACTTTAGATCCAGACTATTGGGGTATTTCATGGTCTGGCTGGGGGGACGTCAAGCGTGGATTGACGTTCGCAGACCATTTATGACAGTTTCCCGGGCATGAGTCAAATTTAGTCAGACACTGAATGCTTTACTTTGTTAAAATTATTAGTAGTCATCTTTTTTTTTTTTTAATAAATGGAGAACATATATTATGACTCATGCTCCACTATATTGTGCTTCTAATTTCTTCCTCAAAATGATTCTCATAACTTCATCACCTCTTTTTCTTTCTTTATACTTTCCTTTCTCTCCATTTCCTCCTCACGCTTTCTGTTTGTTCTTGTTCTACCTTTCTCTCACTCTCAGCAGTACCTGACTTCACCCTCTCTAACCATCCTTCTTCTCCTCCACTTCTTTCTTTTGGCCCCTTTTCTTTCTTTCTCACCTCTCTGTGAATGGACAGGGGTGCTCATTAAAGCCATTCTTTATCATTTAATGAAGCCATTGGATTAGAGGTGATGCTTCGACCAGTCAAAGGGGAGGAGAGAGGAGGTGAAGGAAATCAGCTACTGGTTGCACCAAGTGAACATGTGTTTGATCATTAATAAGTTAAAACAAAAATATCTGTTTGAAACTACAGCTTTTATTTATTTAGTTGCACCATGGAGACTAAAAACTTAATAAAATATTTTTTTTTCCTGCCAAAAGAAAGAAAATAAAGGTTCTTGGCTGAAATTTATTTTTGTGTTTTTGTACTTTAATGAATACTGGTACTCAGCTCTATCACACTATTTATCAGATTCATGATCATTAATATGACAACATTATCGCTCTACATGTTTTACATCATGTTAATCTTTATGTGCATATGATAGAAGAATACTTCTTTTTGTTAGACCTGGGAACACACTGTTTAAAACCGCAGTAAATTCCTCAACACTACAGTATAGAAAGTCCAATTTTAGGAAATGAAAGTTAAGCTTAAAAGAATGACACATATTTCAGTGACTTTGGTTGCTTCTAAGGAGGAGAGGTAAAGAGCAGATATCTGATATTCATATTCAGATCACATAAGAAAAAAGTTTTGATATCCAGCTTGAAGAAGAGCGGGACTTCAAGCTTTGTCCTGATGTCGATCCGTGGGGGGATAGAAACATCAATAAGGTGTTGGTGCTTTTAAGTGTGGATTCAGGGTGCGCTTGTATCCTGCTGACTCCAACCAAGGAGAACGTACTGTCAGTTTGAGATATCTCGGCTTTAAGAGACAAGAGAGCAGGCAGGCTCATATCTCTTTCACTTTTTGCTGTCTTTTTCTCTTGTTTCCTTTGTCCTAGCCCACGTATCACCACTTTCTCTCTTATTGCTTCTATCACCTCTATCACTCTTTATTTCTCTCTCTTCCTTTTACTACCTGTGTCTCTCCCTTTCTTTTTTAGTCTCTTTCTGTCTCCCATTCTGACATGTCAATGTTTCTTGTGTGCTCTCTTTTTTTCTTCTTGTCATTACTTTGTTCCTCTTTTTCTCGCACAATAGGAAGCACAAGTTAAATACAATCATAAAGCCCATAATAACAAAATTATCCCAAGACTTCTTGGGTAAGACGGCAAACTGAGCCAATTCATTCAGCCGACATTGAAGCTGAAGGCGTTGAATATGGCAATCTGTCTGTGGTGGAACCATCATCTCAGAGCTGTGAGTTTTACAAACTGGAGATTAAATCAGTTTGTGAGAGTCAGCTAGTACTTTCTAGACAATCATCACATCATGCACCGGTCTGCAGAAGTTAATAGTTTTAGACAAACATAAGGAGAAAAATCAAACCAGGAAATGGAAAAGAATATGAAAATATCTATTTATAGGTATACCTGTTGGTAGGGGCTTGTCCAACTTTTTAAAGTTTTTTGTTACATTAGTGGATTGTAAATAGACACCGACATACAGTAGGTAAGGTGGAATGAAACCTAATGTGTGCATTGATCGACTGAGGCATTCCTGGCCTATGCTGGA
Organism: Scomberomorus guttatus; assembly: GCA_038419695.1. Classification (NCBI taxonomy): domain Eukaryota; kingdom Metazoa; phylum Chordata; class Actinopteri; order Scombriformes; family Scombridae; genus Scomberomorus; species Scomberomorus guttatus. The sequence continues at coordinate 18,158,821 of CM076463.1, forward strand.
ATCAGGCTACACAATATCATCCCGACAATGACTGATCCAACAGCATTCTAGTGTCAGGAAATGAGAGTTGGAAGTGACTTGTCCTTTTATCCCTTTTCCTTTCTTAATTTTTCCCTTTCTCTTGCCTAATTTTACAATTCTATGATTTGCTCTGTGACACTTTGGACACCATAGTTGTTGACATCCATAATCCCAGAAATCTGGGACCTCTGCCATGCCAGAGGCTAGTGCCATGATTAGCTGAGGTTAAGTGTGTAGTCTGATATCTCTTGGAGCAAAGTCGGGGAGGTCTGATAACCGAATCAGACTGAGGGTGCCTTCCATTTGGCGGAGGCGGCACCTCGATTCACTCACTCGTATTTCTTCATCGCTCCTTAGCTTCTCCCAACAGGGATGCGAGGAAGAGAAGTAAGGGCAGGGGGATTTTATTTGCCAAATGGGAAATCCTCACTCACTGCAGTGTCATTTTGAGGATGTGGCACTTACCCATGATGCACAGCATCTCAACATTCAACTTTCAAATGTGAATAAATAAGTAACAGCAACAGTTAAAAAAAAAAAAAAAAACACTTGGCATCTGATAGCTGCTGCTGATTAGACTATTTATCTACTGTGGAGTCAGGGCATCACAGAATGTGACTGATTTAACACCACCAGGCAATTAAAATGTGTTTATTACTGAAAGAGCAAAACGGATAACTGCAACTTTGGAGCTGTATTGGACTGTATAGCTGTATGTGTTATGATGGGAGGAGGCATGATTAGCTGACATTAGTTGGTTAGGATACAACTGTTTTTTGGCCATTATCGTCCAACTAGAGGATACACATGAATATGCGATGCACGTGATTTATTGTGGTAAGTTTTGCTGCAGACCCAGACTCCGTGGACTGCCTAAGCCGAGGCTGGAGCACATCGTTCTGTAGGAAGGTGTTATGAGACTGCCCCGGTGTTCTGGTAGAAGGTGGAGTTAGGGTGTAGGTGGGTGCCTTTGAGACGAGCAACACAGAGCATGAGAAAAAAAGGTTCTGATTATTTAATGGGGAGAGGTGCTATGACAGGCGCCAGAACATATGCAGTGATTGAATGAATGAGATGAGTTGGGGAGGTGGAAGGAGAGAGGAGAGGCTGTACCAGCGAGCTGGGCTCAGTCTCATCGTTGAATCTCAATAGACTTCTAGTAATCTTTATAAAACTGCATTATCAGCGCTAGTTCTGAGGCCATGAAGGACACAGCATGTTCTTTTGTAAGGCTTTCTGCTGTTAATGATTTGAATTGAGCGTTTGTCTACTCTGCCTGCTTTTAAATCATTGGCATGTGCATACCGTTTGGCTGCACAAGATTGACTTCATTAGTCCAACTGGAGAAGCCACAAGTTAGTTCAGTGAAAATGATCTAATACAGAGCATGAAGTCACGCTTAATGAAGTGAGACCATCAGCAGTAATTCAAGCTCATAGTGTTCAGACCCAGAGTGCCTACTAGTGGGCAAAGATGTTGAGTGATGGCACAGAATTAAAGCTGTTTATGACTTGAAGTTAGAGGATAAAAAAAGTGTGCTGCCACGTGCTTGAACAGTAACAAAATAGTTTTTATCATTTCTGTTCATTTTGAACAAAAAAAAAAAACGCATCACTTCCTGTGCAGCTCTCCTCCTGTTTTATTGTTGTTGTTTGTGGGATAAGTTACAGCAAATGCTAATCCTGATCTATGTGTCAATGTCTACAAAAGCTGTATTATAGATGAAGCTATCACTGAATGACTTTTTAAAAATTTAAATCCTCTCTATTTTTCCTGTCTCACGTCTTTCCTCTCCCCATTCCTCTTACATCCTTTCTCTTCCTCTCTCTCTCTCTCCCTTCTTCTCCCCTCTCTTCTCCCCCTTTGCTTTTCTTACATTTCTGTTCTTCCTCCTGATCCTCTCCTTCTCCTTCCTTTCTTTTTCCTCATTTTTCCTCAGTTTCTCTTCTCTCACATCTTCACGTTCTCTCTCTCTGACTCCCCCTGAGTCTCCCCCCCCCCCCCCTCTCTCTCTCTGCTCTCTCTCCCTTTCTCTACTTCCCCCACCCTATAGGGATAGAGACTCAGTAGAATTACCATCCTCTTGATCTATAATTACCACACAACTCTCTCTACCCCTGGCTCTCTTTCTCCTTGCTTGCTTGCCAGCCAGTCTCAGAGTGTACATAGGATACATACATCATCATTTAAACATTTTTTTCCCCGATAAGAGCCTGGTCCTATTTGTGTGAAGGAATATAAGAATCAGTGACATGTTCAACAGAGGATGTTGAACACATATTGTATGACATTTGCATAATAGTTTGGCCTGTTTATTGGATGAGCCATAAAGAAAACATGGAAGATATGATGTCTGGTGTCTTTTTTTTTTTTTTTTCACGTTCACGTAGCTGTCAGCGGGAATGCTAAGTGGATATGAAAGTGTACCATCATCTGCCTCAGAGTGTCTCATTTGTCAGTGTATTTCCATGCTTTTTTGACTAACAGCTAATAAATTAATGACTGGTACACGTGATCTTTTCTCTTTTATGGCAGCTTGTTATCTAACCATGGTAGACTGCTAATGACCTCTTGATGCACAAAGCATATACTCACTTCACCTTCACAAAGCTGACCGCTGGAGTGTTTCCTCCACCCCTCTCCTCCATTTTTCTAATGGAATCATACAGTGTGCATTTTTTCTCAAGATGAAACATTACAATGTGCACCGATTAATCCGAGGCCTAAATTTGCACTGCCTGGAGTGCATCTTCTTCAGTTTTGGCTTTCCTCAGTTCTTGTTCTCAGTGTTTTGGAGCAGATACAAGAGATAAAGACGAGACAATACTAACAGATTACAAGCTATCTTGCAGATATTTACTATAGTTTGTGGGTATTTACTAGGTATACAATATCAAAAGAAATACTGTGAGACAAAAGAGATTATGGACTAATACAGTACATTTAGTAAGAATATTTTACACTTTGTCACACAATGACAAAATTAAGAAGTAATATCATAAAAGTACAGTAATCATAAGTAGCAGCCCAATATCTTTACATCCATATTGGATGATTCCACGTCTATACAATTGACATGCTCAGTACCAATGTGAGAAGCAGTGTGGCCTATATGTAGTGGTACGGAAAGTAAGGTTACGAAGATCAGCATTTGCTTCATGTTCCAGACCTGAAATTAATGTTTGCCTTTTACTAACCATGATCTTTCCCTAACCATTGTCATACCATGGTTATGGAATTGTCCAATATCGATGTTCTTATCTGGCGATATCAACAAGTCCTCCAAATTAAATGATGAAATATGTTGTTTGACCAGTGCACTCCAGAACGACACATTTTGCCATATTTTCTAATATGGCGCCCCTAGTGGCAGTAATCAGCAGGACAACATCATTTGTCTGTGCTTTCCAAATCTGTTCTAAATCACTGTAATTATGTTTTTATGATGTTACAACGCTGTGGTTAAGGTCTGGTTAGATTTAGGCACAAAAACCACTCAGTTAGGTTTAGTGAAAGATCATGTTTGGGGCTAAAATGATCACTTTGTTAAGGTTAGAGAAACATGGTTACTACTTAGTTACCAGGTTACTACTTAAAGTTAGGTGACCTTTGTCATCATGGCTACAATAATAACCATGGGGTTAAGGTTAGTGAACAATTGTAGTTAAAGTTTTTGGAAAAACTGTCTTGACTCACGGTTGGAAATGTGACACAAACAGCGGTCTCCTGTGGCAAAGTCCGCTGTTGGGTTAAAGCCTCCATCCACCCCTCCTTGTACAAATGGAGAAGATTGTTGATATCTAAACGCATCATCTGAACAGCACCACTTTCTCTCGGTCATAATTACAGCCGCTAGATGGCATCTATCATTCAAATGTAACTATAGGTCATTTTTGGTCAACTGACATCATGACCTATTGTGTTGTTTTTCTTGGGAGGACAGTCTTGGCGACAGGGTTGCGCAAATAGGAAAAAATGAAAACAGCAAATTGCTTCAGGTGAGAAAAAAATAAGTTCTTTTAAAAAAATACGGTACTTCATTGTACTCAAAAGTTGGGTGACTGCTCAACATATAAGCAGGTAATCAAGAAGAACGATTTAGTTTGAGTAAAAATTTATCTGCAGAGGAAAACACAACACAAATCACAACTCAGTCAGTCTGAGTTTGCTTTTAATTTAATTTTTAAAAAAAAGTCTTTTAACTGTATGTACAGTATAAGATATAATAGGCAGATGGTGAGGGTGGACAGCGTTGTTTTATATACACTTTTTAGCTGAATATGGAAAACTGTGGATGACTGTTTTAATGGGTTGGAAAATTCTGGTTTATTCAAACCTGATGTATTTCCCATAAATGTGGCTATTGTGTCTCTGAGGGTCATGCTAATTCTCTCTCCAGCTCTGTTATAGAGATTAATGGAAACGCACAAAAAGACGTATATCGCACAAAACGACGAGCATCAGGGCAAGCTGCAGAGCCTCCTACAGCTTTCCAAATAAACACGAATCGTTTCATTTGGTTCTGAGTATGAACAAAAGTAAACACAGAAACTAGCCGCCTGTAGCAGCATTATGGCTATATCCAGGGCAACTTGCCCGACAGTTTGTTTACGTGTGGAGGTTGTGGATAGTTCAACGTCTGATCCTGCTAGAGAAGTAGTAATTTAGTAGATTAAATGAATTGGATCGTGCCTGCAAGTTTCCAAATTGCATGGATAAAATTACAAGATAAACGCAGTTTTCGTTTACATGCTGTAATTCCTCACACAGTATGTTACATGTTGTAAATGCATTTTTCTTACCTTGAGGAGCTGAAGTTTGGTCCAGCCGGCCTCGCTCTTTTCCTCCAGTTGGTTTTGTGGAGGTGAAACAGTCTCCAAGACGACAATGTTGATAAATGTTATAAAGCCATTTGTAGTAGTTACACAGCTGGGATTACTATTATCCGTGGACACTTCTAGATTTTCTGAGTCTGGCAGCAACAGGTCCCACTCTGCAGAAAAAAAGTTTTCCTCCTCACTCAGCAGGAACACTACCAGTTTCTCTGAGGTAACCGTTACTGTACGTCGACTTTCCTGACAGTCCTGTTGCCTTTCTGCCTCCGTTATTCATCTTTCCTTTTCCTTCCTTTCCTTTTTTTAATTTTCCTTACAGTTTACTGCCTCATACATGTAAACAAACCAGCATGCACGGATGAATATGCAGGGTGGTTAGGTTGGCTGGCAATTTGCCCCGGATATACTGTAGATCTCTATGCAGTTAACCATACTGGCTGCTACAGGCGGCTAGTTTCTGTGTTCACTTTTGTTCAAACTAAGAAACAGACATTTGAAACGATTCATGTAAAAATCATGTTTATTTGGAAAGATGTAGCAGAGTCCGCAGGTTGCCCTGCATCGCTTTGTTGCTATTAAATCAGCACCAAACGATGACGACGATCATTAAAGTGAATGGGAAGGTGTGTCCAAACTTTTTACTGGTACTGTACGTCTTTTTGTGAATCCCCCGAATCTCTATAATGGAGCCAGAGAGAGCCACAATGGCCACATTTATAGAAAATACTGTATCCGGTTGAAAAAAGCCGGAATTTTCCTTTAATAAAATCACTTGGTCTTTTGTATGATGAGATTAATAAAGCAGTATGAGGCAGTGACCCATTATACATGTACTTCCCATCTATGGCTGATTTGGGGCCACAGTGGCTGCCGGTTTTTAACATGAGCATCACTTGATAAAATGAGTCAGTCAGTCAGTTGTTTAACTATGATGAAATTAATAAGGCAGTAGATGAGGCAGTGAGGGTAAACACAGTTTGTAACCTACACTTCTATTCTTCTCAACATCTATTATTCATCGACCAAGATGATTCTTTCATGAGGCAAGCTAGTTGCACATAATTCATAACGCAGGCTGTGGAAAGTAGGACAGAGTGAGATACAGGCAGAGAAGGGGGGGAAGGGGAAGAGGGGGATGAGAGGGCTGAGTGAGAACGAGGGTGACGAAAAGGATGAAGACAGAGAGAGTGTCAGGATGAGGAGGTGAGAGAGGCGACAGGAATTGGGTTTACAGAAATACAATCGAATGAGGGGGGGAACACGCTGCAGAATCTGTTCAAGTTCACCACAGAGGGAGAAAAAGATGGAAAATTGGGAGATTAAAGGCATGAAAAAAAGAGAGATGGAGGAGAAACACTGAAAAATATCAGGGGAGGAAGACTAAGAGAGATTGTAAAAGAAAGAGAGAGACAGAGAAAGCTTAAGACAGGGGAGGAGGGCTGCGTCTAGTCGATGTGACAGACATCTCTATCAGGCGGCGGGGGGGAGGAGCCTGCAGTAAAGAGAGAAGTTTATCATTGGTCCTTTGTTTTACCAAAGATAGAGGAGAATACATTTGTTCAAGCTTAACTGTGCTGCTTGTTGGGGAGACAAATGGTTTCCCTGCATTCTGTGTTTTCCGGAGGAATCCATAGCTACAGGGAGGAGAATCCATCTTGCAAAAGTAATAGTAACGGAAGCACTAACCCACCAAATCACCTCTTTTCTCATACTTAATTTGTTTTCAGATTCTTGAAAGGAAATTCTTTAAAGCAATTGTATTTCAATTTGTCTTCAAAATCACTGCCCGCGTAAGACGTCTGTTTGTTACGAACCAGTTTCACTGCCTCGCAGCTGTGACTAATGCTTCTACAAGTCGAAAGAAGGAAAGACGGCAAGAAAGAAGAGTGTAAATGAAGAAGAAGACAGGTGCAATTCTCTGGTTGAAGAGGTGAGACGCGAAGACAAAAGTTCGGATCACTTTTCTTCGGTCTGGTGCGGGGAAGTGAAAAAGATTAGAATTCAAACATCATTCAGCTGTGTGTGTGTGAGTGTGTGTGAGTGTGTGAGACTGTTAGATAGATAGAGAGGGAGAGCGAGATCACAGAGAGAGTGTGCACTTTCTCCCCTGTTATATAGCTCTGGGCCATGTACACAGCAGAAAGTCACGACCCCAAAGTACAGTACATGGTTTGAATTCCAATGAGTTTTTGACTGAGATAGCGTGTGTGTGTGTGTGTGTGTGCGTGTGTGTGTGTGTGTGTGGGGGCAGGAGGACAGACGGGTTTAAGCGTATGAGGGACAGTATTCCTTTGGGAGCTGAGAGCAGAAAATATAGAATGCTGAATTGTGACAATGACACACTATACCGGTACACAGACAACACATATGCGCACGCAAACATACACACACACATACACATCATCCACCCTTGGAAGAGGTGCGAGTGTAGGGCAGTACAAGGTGACCGCAAATGGAGTTGGAACAAGGCTAAGCATCTCGGGCACCAGCTACCATATACTGTGTAGCCATTCCGGTGTACTGGAAAACAAAGTGTATGTTTAAGACCTAAAAAAAGAGGAGTTATCGCAGATGACGCTCCACCTTGAAGGAGCAACAGCATCAAGGCAACGAAACTGGGTCACGCAGGTTCAAAAGAATATGGCAGTCACCACGCTGAAGTGTTGTTGAGCCGTTTGAACACATGCTCTGCCCGAAATCGCTCCCTAGTTCACCCATTCACTACTCCCTATATGATAGAAACGGACTGGTTTACTATAGTGATCATAATCACAATCATAATCATCTTGCAACATCCCTGATCGGTGTCACACAGATATAACTTTCTCATCTAATGAGACACATTACACTGTGCGATCGTTAGCAGAAAGTAGTGTACATGTCATGGACACTGCGTTTTCATTCCATTGTGGGAATTTTTGAGGGCTCTACAGTTTTTATACTGAATATGATGCATTATATCTGAGTATGTAGTGTTTTCATGCTGGAAAAGTGACAACATTTTGAATGCATTTTTTTTTAAGTGTGATTTTTTTTATGTTTGAGTGTGCTGTCATCATCCTGCAATGCTACAGAGTCCACACCGTTTGAGGGGTAGATGTCTAAAGCAGCCTAATACCTTTTTTTTTTGCTACAGCCACTCTGGAAGAAAAGTATCACAATATTATAACAAAATGTGTCTTCAGTGATTAGAGTTTTTTCCTTGTATGTAGAGAATGCTATATAGAGTTGTATTTACATGTACAATTGCTATTTGTTTGATAATGGGATGTTTTTTTTTATTAGTTTCTGTGACAACCACAATGTTGCACTAAATGCAGCACCATTACATCATGGTTTAGTTTTTCCTCACTTAGATACATTACATCATTTATTTTGGTTTAGTTTTTTTTTAAACTCATCCAATATTTGCTTAGTAAGAGTACTTGGCATTGTAGTATCATGAGCACATTTCTTTGGTTTGCAAAAAGCTTCCAGATTTGTCCTGGTTTATATTTCAGTTCTCCATCTCTTTCTCATTTAATGTGTGTAAATGTGTGTGTGTGTGTGTGTCTGTGTGTGTGTGTTATTCACTTTACACTCCTTTACACTTTACAGCCTATTATTTTTGTATAATTGTGTACATATCTCTGCTTATATGGCAATATCTATGCAGGTAATACATACATCTGCACCTTTTTGCATTTGCATTTTTTTTTTACTGTAACTGTATGTTTATATTAATGTGCGTCTCAGACAAAGTGAAGCACTTAGGAAAGGAGCACCGAGTTTGTTTCTCATATTACAGTATAACTTACATGTAATAGTCCTTGAAGTAAGCAGTTCTCAGACTGTCTGATGGCTTCTCTGAATGCTAATGCCATTACAGCACTTCAAGCAAGAATCACCAATAAGCTTACGTGGCAACTAAATAATCCTCGAGGTATATGGTATACTGAACAAAAACGTTTTTTTTTTTTTAAAGTTTTTAGCAAATCTCTTGCAAGCTTGCTTATGTAATTTGTGATAAGATCATCCTTCCAGTCATTTTTAGGAAATTATCTTGCAACAATATCAAAAAATGTGCAAAATTACAGACTAACCATTATATATTGTCTGTCTATCACTAAAAAGCATGTTGTGTTCAGAATAATGGGTACAATGCTGTTATTCACATACACCGCTGCACATAGGCCGCTGATTTAATGTTATTGTTGATAAATTCAGCATCTCATTAACATTCCAGCCACTATGTAAGAGACACTTTACACATTAAGCATGATTTTCTTGTGTGATTGTTGATTTGATTTAACTCTAAAGGCAACATGGACCACACTGGCTGGGAGCTAATTTACCAAAAGTCTGTTTATTGAGTAGTTTTTTTTCCCATCAGGACAATGCAGAGCGCTTTTTTTCAGTCCTTCATGATATATTTGGAGGTCACACGCACCAAAAAGACTTACAGTACAATATTTCATCTCTAATAGAGGCAGAGGGGGTCATCATAGGTCATGAATTGTTAGAAAAGGTCTCACAGAGAGACAGAGGGCACTCAAGGTCACCAACCTTCACTTAATTTATCTGATGTTATTTAAGAAGTGTTGTTTCTTCCCTCCTTTACTTAAAACCCTCGGATTTGCACTCAGATGAAACTTTAGAGGATCCTCTGGCTACCAGCACACCCATTTAAAATCAATAGGAGGAGACACTGCCCCCTTTAAAGATCAATAATGGCGCTTAATGGAAAGGCTTTGGTGAGGTCTTCTTTTAAGTTTGGCTGTCCACCCTTTTGTTCTATTTTTTTATTTTGTCAAGATCAAAGACAAAAAAGACAAAAAAATGTGTTGAAATCAAACAAAACTACCAATTACATATTTATGACTCATCGAAACACGTGCATAATATACCATTTTTGCAGTGGTACATATCCATCTATTTAGCTCTCCAGACGTCAGGACAGAAATATGTTTTCTATTACACCTCCTCTGACTAATAACAAATGAACTGGAAATGTGACTTACAGTAATTACCTACATGGGCTGTAAAATCGAGTTGGCCGCCCTCCAAACTCTGCTGCAGGGTCTTACCTCAGCAGGACATGTCTTGCACTTAATAGACAGTGAGAAAACAGCTTTAACGTAATGTGCTATGTAAAGGGGGAACCTCAATCAGTTTAATAGATTTGCAGTTGCATCAGTACATTCACAGAGCTGTTGGTGGCTCTTGCAGGGCTTCAGTTTCTCCTGTTTTAGTTGGATGATGCTATGTTTAACCTGCTAAGGGGAACCTTTAGATGTGTTCTAGACCGTGAACGCCCACCCAGTATGATTGCATCCTGAAAAACACCATCTGAATGTTTATCTCAGTTTCCACATTACCATTGGCCATTGCCAATATATCATATTGATCATGAAATGAGACCTAAAAACCTAATTTGGATCTGCCTTTGATCCATTACCTCACACACACTGCACTGCTGACATATGTGTTCATTGATTTATTGTAGACGAGGCACATGGGAAGCAATTGCGTGGCACGACATTAACCAAGGTTTCATTTAAAGCTGCATGAGAAACAAGGTATCTTCAACAGCACAACGACATGTTTTTGTAGCTGTTGGGTTTTGTTTGATTTCTTCAGCATCCATCAACCCAAAAGCAAGCAGACGCTAATAGCTATCTAAGCAAATCATGACCATTTTGAGTCAACTGATTTGACTCAATTGACAAAAGCTATAAAAATGTAGACGCAGTAACACATTCATAACTTCCTCACATCACTGCACAGTTGCCTTGAATAACCACATCACTCTCACTTCATGCCTACAGCTCTTTAGCGATGGTTTAGAATTCATCTGATAGGTTGGACTTTCTACTTGCTGCATTATCTGCTTGGTTTTTCAGTCTTTGTTGTCTCTTTGTCTCTCTTTCTAATTCCTTTCTTTCCCCTGATCCTTGTGTAGAAGTAGGTTGACACCCCCTCTGAGAAAACTTCATGTAGCATTTCAAATGATGACTCAGAAATACCTCTTTTTGTTTCTGAGTGTCTCAGTGAAGCATGTGCACTCACACTATGCGTGTGTGTTTGCTAATGTATGTGTGTGTCTAAGCACACCAATCATAATTAGTTGTTTCCTGTATCAAGCTGCTTGCAATTTGAAGCAGGGGCTTTGCCAACTGCCCCCAGGGTGTGTGTGTGTGTGTGTGTGTGTGTGTAGATGTGTGTGCATATGCATGTGTGACTCTGGTGGCTCTTTGTTTATATTGGGGTCAACTGACATCACACTTCCTGTGTATCAGCATTCCCTGTCTGTCAGTGCGTCTCTGTGTGTGTGTGTGTATGTGTGCGTGTGTGTGTGCGCGTGCGTGTGTGTGTGTGTGTGTGTGTGTGTGTGCATATCATCACTGGCAGAATGGTGAGTGTGCAGAGACAGAGCCCTCACCCTTAATAAAGCTGTCACCAAACCCAGTGATTTTTTTTTCTTCTTCTCTCCATCTCTCTTTCACCACTTTCCTATCTCAATTCTTCTTCTCTCCTCTTCCTCACCAAAGTCAGTTTCTTTTCCTCTTCCCATGCGCTTCATGTCCCTGTCATCGACTATGGTCTGTCCTATTTCCTTTTTATCCCTTCATCTTTTTTATCTCTTTTGACCACACAACTAGGCTCCCTTATTTCCCCTTTTCTTCACATTCCCCATTCATCTCCTCTACTTTATTCCTCCTTTCCTCCCACTTTGTTTCTTTTTGACTCCTAATTCCATTCCCTCGCTTTGTCTAATCCATCCCATTCATTCCTCTCCTCATTATTCTCCTTTTTACAACCTTCATTTTTCAGTGTTTCCTTTCTTACTCTGTCTCCTTCTCTCCATTCCGCCATTCCTCCTTTCATCTCCCCCTCTCTCTCTCTCTCGCCTCTTCTCTCCCTCTGCCTGACACTCTGCCTCTTCCCCTCTCCTCCCTTTAGGAATGGGGGGATTATGGAGATGAGAATGTGCATTGTTAGGGACAGGGCCTGCCTGTGATCCTCTGGTAAAATGTCTCATTGCCCCCAACTGGAGAGAGCTGCATCACCAGGATAAACAGCATGTGGCTGTCAGACACATACAAACACACCTAAACATACCTACTATTATACTGCTGTAATCGTCTCCACCTACACACAAAGGCATATGCAGGTATAGATATATATGCCAAACTTCATACTTTATACACATAATCAGGCAGTGAAATAGATGCAAACACACCTAAACAAACACCTCCACACAAACACATAAACACCTAACAAAGCTTGCATACTGGTGCAACTAAGTAGATGTGGCAACCACCAGGGGGGTATTATACCGCAGAAGGGGGTTTTCTCTCTCCATTCCTATCTCTCTCTGCATTTACTCCTTTGAAGTTTTAATTTCCATCTCCTCGTGTTTGCTGTGTCTATGCTGTCTGTGGGAGAGGAAGAGAGTGGAAACTGAACACGGCGCGATTCATTTTGTTACAGTCTGCACTCATGTAATGTCGTATTTTGTAATCAGATAAAATATAGGATGTGTCAGGGTATGTATTATAACTGGATAATTAATGGGGCAACACTGAACATGAACGCGTAACCTTTGTAATTAGCCCGTGCTGCAGGCCATGAAACTGGATGTGATTATACATGAGCAACATACAACGCTGCATTTACACAAATAAGGTGGGCCTTTGTAACAGAATGAATAGTGATGTGATGATACAAATCTGAACTCTAGAGTGAAGCTACACGGAGCGCAGTTGTATGAAAAGATACTGATCACAAACAAAACGGCAAAGTCTGTCCATGCAGTGCTGCAGATGTGAGTCATGACCCGAAGTATCATCTTCACTGGATTAAAACAGACTGTCTTTGTTTTAGACAAAAAGGTAGACTAGGTGATCTTCTCACATTTATGGCTTAAGAGTTGTTTGGACTGTGATAAAACAAAAAAGTGGAATAGAGGCCACTGAAATTAACAGCAAAAGTACACAGTATTCAAAGTACCTGTAGCTAGTTTCAAGGCTCAGCAGCCTCAAGACAAGCACATTGTTTGACTCATACACTACAAAATGCATCTTTTAATGACTCATCCCCTATCGGCTCGAGATAAAAGTTGGAAGGTGTGCCCTTCATAGAAAACAGCAGCTGTGGTCAGTTTGAATTTGTATCACTTATAATGGACATCTATGGTGCAAAACAAAAATACCAAAGTAATAAAAGTGCTAAGACTGCTCCTGCAGTCCACTCAGTATGTACCAAACACCCATATTTTTATATGGGTGTTTGTATTTGTGTTCCCCCTCCACTCCAAAAAATATGTTTTTGTATTGTTCCTACAGTTGGATGTTTGAGCTTCACTGTGCAGAACGATGTGTGTGCAGAGTTTGACACTAGAAGGATGTTTTCACATTTATTTGCTGAAAGTAGAAAGTTTCTCTGAGCTCATTGAAAATCTGATTTTAAGGGGGCGGGCCTATGAGCATGATTTGTGACATCACAACCAGTTTGGAAGCCAATCGTAGTCCAATATTCAACTTAGACAAGTGTGATGTGGAAACTTGAAGACTTAAGTGCAAATAGACTGAGACTTTACAATTTGCATATTTGTAGATTCTGGCATATTTAATGAAGGGGGATAAAAAAGGATTTAAGGATTTTAACGTGGTAATTATACTTTTTTTGTGCAAAATCACACACATTATTGTTCAAAGCAGAGTATTTTTATATGTCTTAATACATATCTGGAGGGGATCTTTAAAATGTGCCAAATGTGGGAAACTATGCCCCTTCCATTGGTTGCATGCCACTACATCACTCTAAAGATACTTCAGGCACCTACACTTTGTATGCCAACATTTTATTTCCTGACCAGCAAATGTGGATTTAGAACATAATGATTGGTTATTGTCATTACAACATCGGTTGTCATGGTTTATAATATTGATTAAAAGTCCCTTACATGTCCAACAACTCTTGGTGTTATAGGAACAGCATAGAAGATTGTTTTTTGCATAACTGCTTATGAGAGCATTTTTCAGTCGCAGCGCAAAACACATTTGTCACACGAGATAACATCAGACGGTTCAAGCTGGTATGTGAATTGTTGATGAGGCATTTAATCCTCTTCTTTTCTCTCCTTGTGACAATTTGTGAAGTTGCCACCAAATGAATTTTTCCATTGGTTGACATATAAGGGTCTATAATGGAGCGCCGACATGCTCGGAGAGCCTTTTTGTCATCTGTCCAGTGTATACTGGGATACGCTCCAGTCTAATCCACCTGAAACCAGAATTTAAGTAAGTGGGTCCATCCATCCATCAATTTTCTAAAGCTCTTATCCTGTTCAGGGTCCATATACACATAGAAGTGCAAACATGATGATGAACAATCGCCTTGTTTATGTCCTGCTTGTTTCTTTTGTTATTTATTAGGGAAATATTGGATGGTAAATTGGGAAGCGAGCTCATCAGCAATCTCTTTTATAGGAGCTTTAGTCAGATAGCGAGCACAGATCCCTATAGAGGTTACATCGAGGGGATTGGAATAAGCTCAGATAGTGATGTAGACTCTTGTAGCTTGGAAACTTTATGTTTTTGTGCCTGTCCCTGTCTTTTTTATAAACTGCACTGTCTGCGTCATAGCACACTGTACAATGGTAAGAAAACCTGTCTGCTACCTTCCAGAAAGCAGACCTACAGTGTAGGTCAAGGCACTTTCATTTTTTGGGGATTAATGAGATCCATTAATTACTTTGATGTGTTACTTATATAACTACTAAACAATTAACATGCAATGTATCTTCTTTATGTAACTGCTGTTTTCTTTACCAGATCTCCCTGAAAAACAAAATGTTGAACCTTAATTCATCTCATCTGGGTAAATGAAGGTTTTTGAATGTAAAACCCTTGACTGAAATCAGTGGTTTCAGCATTTTTGGTCACAGCGTCTCCCAGCACATGAAATAAACATAAAGCCATAAGGTCTTTTTATGTCTCTTTTCATTGCCGTCCTATATGTCTGGCTGCAAGCTGTTCTCGCAGCACCACTGCAGTGTTGCCAGCTGTGCCGCTGCTCCTCTGGCAGGTAAATGATGAGGCCTGATGAGATGAGATAGCGTCCTAACGTCAGGTTTTTAAGTAAAAATTTGTTTTGCATCCCAAGTAGGTGCGTTTATCATAAAATATGGGTAACGTAATGCGTCATGGCATATGGCAAATAGACAACATCTGAAACATGAAAATTATTACCATGTTGACCTTCAGGCATCCTCGGCATGGCCCATAACCAAGCTACTCAATGCAATGGGTTCCATCATCTTGCACTCAGGAGAGTCCTATACAACTGCAAGGTTAAGTTTGGTGACCTATGATTTCTATGCCAACTCTCACTTTCAGAAATACCAGATATCTTTTTTTTTTTTTACCCTTTTGGATTTAACAGCATCAGCTGAAAGCCAAAAAATTTAAATGTTAAAGTAATGAATGACCTATTGAGCACAACAGGCTTAATTTTTCAGTGATGCGCTGTGAGCATCCAGTGAGCCCATACACAAGCTGTTATTAGGGAGTCTCTGCAGTGTCTACCAGCTGTGCCAGCTCTCTCCTGGCAGGCAGCACACAGTCACAAAACCATCTGTGTCTGCGGGCATCAAGCAGCGACACCAGCACAGTATATATGTTCTCCTTTAAACTGGCATTGCACCACTGCTTCCTCCACAGCTACCAACATGCTTCTCAAAAAAAATCTGACAGTGCTCTACCGGCTTGCACGCATCTGTATTCCCCTTTCTTATTTTAGTTTGAGAATAGAGTAATCATTTTCACTTCTCTTCAACAAATCAAACGCAATTTAACCTGAGCGGTTAAGTGCTGAGCTGGATGTCCTTGTCATTCTTAATTCTGGCACTGTCAGGTATAGATTGAAAAAGTAAAACTGCAAGGCAAAGAAGCTCAATTATATTCTATATAAAAGAATAAGAAAATGTAATACATAAGAAGTGAATCTGCTGAAAAGGATAGCCCCTGACCTGGCTATAGTGACCTTAATTACTGGAATCTTTTTGCTATACAATGGCATGAAAAATCAATTTTGCAAGGTACGGAAAAATATGGGTCCCTTGTGAAAAGACAGACAATCCTGGATATAAGACCACAGTATAATCCCAGACTGTGGCAAATTGTAGTGTGTCATACTCAGAAGGCTCTCTGCATGACATAAACTGCACGTCCACCTAGCTTGGCAAATTAGCCTTTTGAGGGAGATTTCATGGGTTCATTATTGTATTTTTCAGGAAGACTTGGTGTGAAGTATATTTACATATTGCATAAATTGCATGTATTCATACTCTTATAAATATAAACATACAACATGTGTTGTTATTATGTTTTACAGTGTATTGCTAGGAAAAAAATTAATAGTTAGTTATAATTAGTTTCACATTTAGGAGAGCTGTGACCTCTCTCTGTCACTTTTCCTTTCCAAACAATCTGTCCCAGATAATTCAAGCTCTGACCTCCTGCCCAACAAGCCCAATTTTCCACCCATTATTCCTCTTCCTGGCTCACACCTCACCAACCTGTGTTCTGCCATCACCCTTTTTCTCTTCTCCCAGTCCTTTGTTGTTCTTCACTGGAGATTTAATAAAGTCTGCTCTTCCAACACAAGCACAATGTCTTGATATGCAAATGATAATACTTGAATGTTTTTTTTTTTTTTTTTTAAACTTGCATGAACCCACCATGAAAAGAAGCACATGACGCAGACACAATTAAAAGCAGGCAGTATTTCACTGTTGAATGAATGGTGGGAAGTAAAGCTGTACTTTTTCCTTCAATTATGAAGACCAAGGTTTTGCTCCAGAAAAAAGTTGTATTTTTCATGATGGCTCAGTATCAGTTTGCCATTTTAGACAGTATAGATAGAGACAATGAAATTGCGTACAGTACTACTACTTATTTCCATTACAACAGATGGTTTCACAATATGTGTCATGCACAGTGTTTCAATAGCTTACATCATATTTTTTTCAATATCTAACCCATTGTTTTAATCAGATTGTTGTTGTTTTTTTTCAACAATGGCTAAATCCTTAGTTTAATGGAATGTGAGATTAATGTTATCTACCAATAATCCTGTTGTGGTGACGGTGATGGATCATCTCCACATTATTCGATTGCACAGTCATTTCAGAGTTTGTGCTAATTCAAAAAAAGGAGGTGTGAGTTTGCTTTGTTTAAAAAAAAATATATACTGCATGTAAACACAATTCTAATACAAGCAAAACAGTTGCTAACAGTTTTTTTTCTGTTACCTGTGTTATACAAATTAGGCAACTTGGTGTTTAGGCATGATTTTTAATAACACAAGTGTTAGCATAATATTATAATGGTGTCACACATGTCTCCAATGATGTTGGCTGTCTGAAATGATTATGGGGAGGTTGTGATGATGCCTTTGGCGTAGGATGGAAGGTGGAGCCTACTTTTGGAGTAATTAGGGTTTAGGTAATGAATGTAAAATGAGTCATTGAATTGCACAATGTAATATGCGTGTAAGTATATGGAGGTGGTTTAAATAAAATGGGACATCTTGCTCTGTAGTGACAGCTGTCATTACTGAGACACCATCAACACCCCTGACCCCAAACTACGATTTTATTTTTGCATACAAAAACACACACATATGCACTGGTGTACACTAGAATAGGACTGCCTCCCTTGGGTGTAACTGAAAGGCAAATATGATATATGTTTATCCCCCAGGGAACTTTTGTTCATCCTCTCCCTTTTTAAAACCCATCTACACACACAAACACACACACCATCCAGTCTATTATTGCTCTATAGGGACTCATTTGTTTTCACATATAACATTCAAATTAAGCAGCATGTGTATGTGTGGGCAGGGGGGTGGTATATCTTGGTAGGGGTGGAACAGAGATATATATATATATATATATATATAAATATATAGAGGATACAGTATGTGTGTGAATCCTGTAGGTGTTTGAGCTTTGTGAACAAATCCCACATGTGACTGACACTGGCTGGAGGGAATACATTGATTTGACTTATTACAAGTCATCAGAATATTGAGTTCTAATTGGTCAATGAACCCGCTCTGTGGTTAAATAGGAAAATTACTCCAGGCTTTTATCTGTTATTGAATGCAGGGAAAATATACATATTATGACACTGTCATTAGCAATTTTAGCTGATTTTTTTCATGTTTCTATTATTTTTGTATTGTTGTAATTTAACACTTGAATGCTGCATTTCTGTGGTCCTCCATAAATGGTTAGAGTTCCTTAGCCTATGGGTTTCTTCTTAGTGTGGGTACTCCTGCTGGATTTGATTGCTAAAAGAGGCTCCACAGCAAATTAGCCTGTAAAGAATATAATTACAAATCAATATCTTGTGTCAAAAAAATGTCTATTATCAGTAGTGTTAGTGTTTTGACGTACTGCAAACTGGTTATTTGTCTCTTCAGCTTTGCTTTGCATCCAGCTCTTCATTCACCCCCCTGAAGCTTATTTGGGTATAATTGCAGCTCTTTGAACACTGTTGTTCACATATACTGTTGAGTATTATTTATTGTAAATTTAAAATTTACAATACAATTAAGTGAGAATTGAAGCTCATTTTGCCCTGAAACCATTCTTGATAGGCCTGTTGGCTACTCATGTTTTGAAAAATAATTGTGTTAGTTAGCTTCTTTAGTACTTACATTATCAACCATCAAACATGCTCACTGTGCCTGCAAGTGAGGGCCGTGTTAGTGATCAAAAGGTTTGCTGACTTTATCTTTTTGGTTTATCATCGTGTCACTTAGTTCAGTTGTCAGATCAATGCTATTGATATTGTGGTGCTTGTATCATGCAGTGTGTCTCTATTCTTTGCCCCTCTGGCTTCCTGTGGTTCAAATAACACAAAGAGTGCTGAAAACCACAAACGCCTTTTAATGCTGCTCATACATTTTGCATAGTTTTAATGTTCACATGATTGATTGTATTAGAATGTACAAATCTGCTAGTCTGCAAGGTTGTTTTTTTTTGTTTGTCACTATACCTGAAAACCTGAAGCTCAGGAAGCATGTGTCTGTAATATTTTCCTATAGATTGTGTAGATTGTATTTTGGTGGACAAGCGACTTGTTTGTCATTGTTTTTGCCCAGAAAGGGAGATAAATAACAGATGGACAGAAACAGGAAAAAGAAAGAGAGATGCCAGCATTTTGCTAACACCACTGAACTGGACAAACAATTGATTGGATTGGCCTGGACCCCCAGGGTGTGTGTGTGTGCGTTTTTGTTATCTCTTTGGGAGCTTTTCCGGTATAAACACCGACCTTGGTGGGACCAGTAGTCCTCATGGGGGCCAAAGCCTGATCCTAATGAGGCAAAACGTTATTTCTGAGGTCCTGGTTAAGGTTAGGGTTAGGCTGTCCACAATGAATGGAAGTCAATGCAAGGTCCTAACAAGGATAGCTGCACAAACTTGCGTGTGTGTGTGTGTAGAAAGCATGATGTGGAAGTTGTAGGTTAATGGGAAGAGGAAACACATGATTTTAGGGATGGGGAGGGTGCGTGTGTGTGAGTGCATGTGTGTGGATGGATGCACTTCTATACTATTGAGGGCCTAATGTCCTCACAAGGCTCAAACTGTGAGGAATGTCCTGGAAGTGATTAGATTTTTTTTTTAAGGATCTACTTTATATGAATTTCATTTTTTAAAATAGTTTTTGTCTTAATATCATAGTTTGCCAACAATCCCATCGATTATGGAAAAAAATGTTTAACTAGGAGAAAGAGGGCAAGAATGTACTGTATGTCTTGTTTGAGAAAAAGCTGAGGGAGAGAAAAGTGAAGTGACAGAAAAGTGCAGGGATGGATGTGGGGGAAGGCTGGTTGAGACGAGGAGGAGAGGAGGGGGTACATTGGAGAGACAAAAAGGATAAAATAGATAAAAAGGATGGGGGAGCAGGGCATGCCTTTGGGAAATGGAGGCCATCGATAGAAAAAGCTGCCAAAGTGGTGGTGGTGGGGGGAGGGGGAGGGGGGGGGGTGGGCAGTAGGGGGTAATGTGTTATATAACTCCAAAATGGCAGCCCTGACTTTCGGGATAATCAGAATTCTGTAGCACCCGCATCTCTCCTCCAAGTTGACTGCATTCAAACCACAGAAACAGTCTCCTGTGAACGGAATTGCATGAACCTGAGGCCATTGTTTATGCATCCCAAAATGTCATAAAAGCGTGGTTGATAAGTCGACATTTTTACTCTGAAGGATTTTTTTTTTATAGTAAATATCAAGCAGTGACGGGTCAGAGGCATCTCTAATAGGATCAGTTTGATCCCACTTGCCCATCAGCTAGTATAAAGTCAGATTTTTTTTTTTTGTTCCAATTAAAAATGTAGCTTGTGAGATCACAGTTTTGTTTTGTGTTTTTTGTCATACCTTTTTAAATTGAAGAAACAACATTCAGCATCATTTTCAGCCCACACATCAACTATGGAAATTAATGAATGCTGCATCACCATTACTGATTGCTCTGGAGAACCTGCACTCACAAACATTTACTTAATGTATTATGATTTTAGTGCATTATAATCTACTGTACAATAACCTCACATTTTTTATACTTTATTATGTTTGCAATAAGTGCAATTTAGTACCAGATAATAAAACACAAACACAAAACAAATGTATAAATTGATTAATTGTGGTTACTTCCTTAATCTATCATTGTCTTTATGCTTTTTCAGTCAAGACAGCTGATATTTTTGTCTACTTTGGTGGCACTTTTTAAACATGGACGATTTTTTTTTTGTAACATTACAGAATACCCATATTCAATAATGTGTGATTAAGAAATGTGATATATTCTGTTTTATGTTATGAAATTATGTTAAGAAGTTTTGTTGCATATATACTGAGAATCTAAATGAAATCACTTTGCCTTTGATTATTTATGCAATGGCTCATCTTGCGTCCTCAGGCATTTTTTTCTCCATGGACTGCACTTAGAATAAGTTATCCCTGCACCCCTACACACTCTTTTTCATATGAAGTATGTATTCTGTAGGTCCTGAGTTGGGAGATAAAATGTGTGAAAAGAGAGCAGTAGGATTTGGAGCAGCCTGCAGAGGAGAGCAGCCAAAATAGAGAGAGAATATCAGCAGCACTGCCTGCCAGCCTCACTGAGCTGCTAAGCAGGGCTTAACGATGCCCAGGGGGTTGTGTATGTGTGTGTGTGTATGTGCGTGTGAGTGTGTGTGTGTGTGTGTGTGTGCGCGCACTCCTTCTTTATAAGCCCAAAACAAGAGCTCCATGTTTTGGGGTCAAATAGAGGCCAGAGAATCTGAAATGCAGAACTTTGTTCGAGGATTGATAACTTGTCAAGTAGTTAGGAAACTATCAAAGTGAATGCAGGTTACTTTAATGGCAGCGAGATGATGGAAGTGTATGTAATCCTTGTTTTCTACCTGCATGGGAGTCCACGTGTGGTGGTCCCGGGTCACATAATAGTCTTTAAGTCAGCATGGTGCTTCAAGAGTCTTGCAGACGTCCTTCAAAGCAGCACATTCTTGCTGCCGAGCCATGACAGAGTCACCTGCTGATTCTGACCTGACAGGGAGGAGTTTCACCATGAGAGCTGAACAGCTAATGAGGTTCACACTATCTCCCAGATTTCCTCTCTTCTTCTCAGTGAACAGTCGACCTGACCAACCAGTGAGAGTTTGACAGTGCATTAATGATGATCCCTTTCTGACTTTCCATCTGTGATTAGGCCTCTATCACTGCAGATATTTTAACTTGTCAGGGAAAAGCAAAGGTGTAACTAACACATTTAATATTGGCTCTTTTTCATTTGAGTGTTCCAGTAAGCCGTGCACAATAGTGGGGCCCTGGAATTGGGATATCTAAGTGGAATGCAGCCATCATTCATGTTAGTAATTATACTTGTTTTTCCTGCTA
Source organism: Scomberomorus guttatus (assembly GCA_038419695.1). Classification (NCBI taxonomy): domain Eukaryota; kingdom Metazoa; phylum Chordata; class Actinopteri; order Scombriformes; family Scombridae; genus Scomberomorus; species Scomberomorus guttatus. Next base: position 18,180,639 of record CM076463.1, read on the forward strand.
TATGAAATGCCAAAATGTCTGCCGTGAAATGTGTCTATCACAACATCTCTGGTCAGGTTTGTAAATGTTTTTCCTCCATGCCACCCAAACATAATCAACCCACCCTCAAAGGAACAGTGTTAGATTCTACTTTAATTTAACTCAAAATGTTAATGATCATGAAATTAAAAAAAAAAAAGCTGTCATATCCACCAAATTCAGAAATACTAGAGAAGAATAAGTCATGTTTAGCAGAAAGAACTACATTTTTACAGTTTCTTTTACATAAAGTAAATGTTGCTCTGAAGCCCCTCATGTGTTGTAATGTCTCACCACATATTGTCATGGCATTCTGGAAAATCCCAGAGTTTCTTGCAGCAGAGGCCAGCTGGTCAAGCCTCAAAGCTGATTATTCTGGGAATGGGGGTGCAGTGTGTGTGTGTGTGTGGGGGGGGTGGGGGGGGGGGTGGGTGTGTATGTGTGGGAGGAGGGGTGTAGGGCCACATTTATACCTCAAGGCCCATTTCTCCCCAGGGTCAGTCTGGCAGACCAGTAGGAGGAAAACTTACACTCCTTCAGCCATAAACGTTCATGTAACATAATATTTGAGAACATAAGTGTTTACGTAATATCATTTGCTTTTGTGCTTATTTTATTGTAAAGAAATCTGCTACTGTATATTTTGTTTTCAATATGTTATTTTCTGTTACGTAAAGACATAAAAAATATTTCAGATGACGCCAAAGACCAACAAAGAACATGCAGTGCATTTTGTAATTTAAGTTGTTATAGAAGCGCTAACATGAACAGATCAAGAGGGATTACTGTAAGAAAAGACCATCAACTGAAAGAAGGAAATGTAACTATGGCTAATATTTATTTGTATTGTGAAAATAACTGTACATTCATGCTGGTTCATGCAGAAATTGGAAAAGTTATGAACAGGAAGCAGCCAATCTTCTTTTTGTGTGTGTGTGTGTGTGTGTGTGCGTGTGTGCGTGTGTGCGTGCGTGTGTGTGTGTGTGTGTGTGTGTGTGTGTGTGTGTGCTCGTGTGTGTGAAGTGAGATCTTCATTTTTGCCTTCTTATTTCTGCAACGGACAAAGGAGTCTCAACTGTGCCAACAAGGTACTCTACGGTACAAATGTGTGTGTATGTCTGACCGAGTGAGAGAGAGGCACACACACACACACATGCGTGCGTGCGCTCGGCTGACCCTGCATGACCTTGCTTTCCCATTCCCTCCCCTACTGTCATGAGTGGGCAGACACCAAATCACAGCTGACTGTTCAGCCCCCAAGGTACCATCACATCTGATTGCACCAAAGCATTGGTTTTGGAAAATGCTTTACTAGTAATATGGTGCTGCATCCTGCGGTGAAAAGACCTGTTCAGCCACTAAAGAAAGGGGTATGTATAATATTTGGTATGTACAATTTGAACAATATATCTAATATGGAGGCAAAATGAAGAAAAATATGCTCAAAAATGTGTTTTGCTAATGCAGAATAACAGCATATAAACATGAGGAATGAGGTTGCTGAAGGAATAAAATGACAATGTTAATATCTTCGACTAGTCTTATTCTGTTAAAGGTGGTTATTTTGTGATGTTTAATGCATTTAGAGGAGATTCTGATGTATCCTCTTCCTCCATCCTTCATGCACCATCTATTTCTTAGTGAGTTCCTAAATTTCCAACACACTTTCTACGTAAGCTAATCTACTAATAAAAATATTGACGTCATACTACTATGTTGATCTGATAATATCTCAAATTGACCTCACATCATCCACTCATTTATTAAAGCCCACCAAACAACAAACTGGAAAGATACATCACCGCTACAGACTGCGAGTGTAGTTTAAGGTTTGGAGGGTGGATTTTTCTTGCACTTTCCTCTCCAGACATTTTAGAGAATTAAGTCGACGACACCTCCGGAAAACAACAGTTTCTGGCATCCCAGAACCACCTCCACACCCGCTGTCAGTGCTGATCAGACCCCTACACATCTACAATGTACCGCCACCACCCTGGCATCACACCTACAGTTATGCTTATGCTTGGCAAACAATGTTTCTCATTTACTGTAACACGTTTCTTTGTGAAAAAGTTTGCGACAAGAGTAGGAGGTGAGCACTTCTATTTGAGTTTGACAAGGAGGGTCGCAGCGGGGTCACTGAGGGTCTGATTGTGCATTCCTGGCTTGGGTGAGTGAAAAATGAATCAGTGTATATACATGCGTTTATGTATGTGTCTGTGAGCTTACACAAGGAGCGTGGGAGGTGTCAGCAGGGTAAGCCATAGGAATATCATTCAGAAACCATCAGTGATCAAAGACGCACCATAGAGCGTGAAAAAGATGCAGAAAAAAAAAATAGTAAACCAGACAGTAAAAGCTTGATAAGGAGGGAAAGACTAGAGCAAAGACTGAGACAACGACCAGATTGAGAGAGACAGTACAGTACACATTTTCCTGACAGTGAGAAAGTGAAAGAGTCTATGTGTGAAGGTTAGAAATGAGGGGGGAAAAAGAGGAGGATTGGAAGAGACATGGAGATCAAGGCCAAGATGCCATTGCATTTTACAGTTTTTATGATCCCATAAATATAAATCAATTTAACACATTTTGAGGGATCATGATGATACAATATTGCTTTACAGCTTTAACTGTACAGGAGAGAGTGTATGGCAAAAATATTTTACTTCATCGCACATTTAACCAGAAAGCAGAACAAGAATAAATTCTTATTGAGAGCTACAGTGTAAAGAGTTGGCGGAGGGTATATATGTGTGTGTTTGTGCTGAGGGTAAATGTGTACGTGTAATACATTTTGACATTTAAAAGATGCCCAGTGGTGCACCTACACTATCCTGAAAGATGGAGTAATGGGGCCATGTTCAGAGATCCAGATTGTCCTGTTGCACTGAATGAAGAAGTGAAGAAACTTGTGAATGATTTGATTCTATGTACATCAACAAAGAGCATCTTCGACCGCAGCCCTCACTGGCAATATCTCATGCAACTGTAGATACTAACACCTTCTTACCAGTGGAAGAGTTATAAAAACTCAATTCGAAATGTGGGTTCACATGTCAAATCATGGATTTTAAGAAAATTGTTTCAGACATTCATATTTTTAAAGGTGGTATTCGCTCTACTGAGAATATTTCAACCACAGCAGAGGGACTAATCAGTGGAATAACCCAGTGAAAACCTGCAGACGTGCTGTCAGTAGACAAATATGTGTATGCAAGTAAGTAAAACTTATGTAGCACTTTTCAAAACCAGGCTTACTAAGTGACTCACTGTTACAAATAAAAGAATGTAAGTGTATACCAAACAAATTGGGGCAAAGAAGTATCAATAAAATGCCTTTGATATTACATTATATTATGTCAGGCATTGTATGCATTCAAAGAAAAAGTCTATTTCTATTTTTGCAGAAGACTAGGCAGCTATTCTAGTGGTAACTAGATTTTAATGATTTGAATTGAGTTAAAAGCATATTTTACTCAAATACATTGATCAGCTGATGAATGAAGAACAGTCTTTAACTGAACTTTAATGAAATGGTACAAGATAGACATATTAACAGAATAACACAATGAGATCATGTGGAGATAATATTCATTACAATCTTTAAAAAGATTTAAAAACAACATTCTGTAATTATTTCATAAAAAATGTATAATATTTTCTGAAAAAAAAAACATTTAAAACATCTAGCAGCAAAGACTGCTTTGAATTATATGATATTCATTGAGATAATATTAATGTTTAAAAATGTTTAAAACTATGAAAGATTAACCTTTGAAATGTTTAACACTAATATTTTTCAAAAACATTGACATAATGATTTGCCATAGTACATACTGTTAGTCTGACTCTCAGTTGTGGCACATGTAGATGTCACTGCCACCAGTGCAGGCCATGTGTGCCCAGGACCAGCAAGACATACAAGACAGCCAGACGTCCTTCGGTTCTGAATAGCTCTCCAGGCAGACAATGCAGAATTCTTCCTCTTCCTCACATTCATCCTCATTTTCTTTTGTGCACTTCTTTTTTTCTTGTTTACATTTTTTTTTTTACCTTTTCTGCAGATACCTGCTTTACTTTGGAGGAAGATTTTTTTTGTTCTGCTCCTCTGGCGAATTCAATTCTTCCTTCACACTCTCATCCTTATTTTCTTTAATGTATTTTTTTCCTTTCTTCTTTACCATTTTCTCCTTTCATTCTACTTTGGACAAGGAGGCCTTCTGCTCTTCCTCAAGGGAATTCCTGACTGGTGTGCCTGTAAGAATTGGTTCTCCTTCTTCTGGTCTTAGTTGTCTGTCTCACCAAGACAGGTGAAAAAGTCATCAAGGATCAAGGAAGATGTTCCAACAGCAGGCACAGTGGAGGCAATGGAGGATGTCCCAGTGACAGGCACAGTGGAAGTGGTGGAGAATGGCCACAGCAGTAGGTATGTTTAAGGCAGTGTAGGTCGGCCCAGAAGTAGACTTTACTGGCTGGCCAGTATCCTGTGCTCACAGTAGGTGTGCCCTCACTCACTGTCAACCTCTCCTTCTTCTTAATAAAGCGAGATGACAGACGCCACGTGACTTTGCTGCTGCCCTCACTGACTTTCCCCGTGCAACTTCACTGGCTGCACTCTCAAACAGTGGCTGGACTCCCCTATCCGTCTTCCTGGGCCTGAATCTAGACGTACTGTAAAGAAAAAATGTCTAAGTTCTCTGTTCTAACTTCATAAAATGTGTGTTTCTTACAAGTGAACTAATCATCCTCTTTGGTTTTGCTGGGTCTTATACAATCAAACCACTTTAAATCCACTATACAGACAAACTGACAATGAAATGAAATATTCATATGTTATGTCAATATCTAATATTGTTTGAACACAAACACATTTTATACAAAAAAGTGTTGATGAGCTGCTATACTAGAACAAACATTTATTTTAATACACCCTTTTTAAAATGTAATTTAACATTTAAATTTAGTGAAATATGTTCATTTTCTAACAGAAAAGTTGCTTACATTGGGCCTCGTGGCTCGGGGGCAATTGTATGCTAGCTAGCAGCACCTATATTAGCAGTTCATGGTTGTTCATGTTCATTTTTAACCAATAACCTCAAGATAAAATTGATGTAAGTATAAATTCGCAGTCATCTAAACTTTAGACAGCAGAAGAAAAATTCTGTACAACCAAAAAAGTAACTTTCATACCTTTTAAAATCAGTTTTTTGTTGAAAACTTCTGCCGAGGTGAAACGATCCTGCTCCCTTTCCACAGGCAGAGGGAGAAACCTACTGAGCATGTGCAGAGTAAGTGTCATCACTCTAGGTTGTTTCTGATTGGAGGAATTGAGTGTGTTACAATTGCCGCCAGTCTCTGTATGAGCACACAGGCTGATTTTCACGTTTTATATGCCCTTGAGGCCTGGCTACTATTCTCATACATAAAGTTTTAATACCAACTCTAAAATAACAATATGACACATAGCAGAATATTGAAAAAATAATGGGTGCTAATATTTCAATATATTTCAATAATATTTCAATTGCTGATGGTCAAAGTGAACAGTTTATCTCTTTGAACATAATCTCAGTGATAATCTAGTTATTAATTGCAAAATGTCACCATTATGACATTTTCTAATTGTAGTAAAAAGTTCAATTATTTTAGATTGATAGATCCCCATCCTCAAATTCACTTTGGGGCCGTGCAACAGAAAGCAGTACAAAAAAAGCAATTCAAAAAAAGCTATTCATTGCTTTTTAAATGGCTGAGCATGTGGTAAAGCTTTATAAGTAACAAGCCCCGCACTGATCATCACACACCCATTTATGCTGTCTCACTCATGCAGAAATGTATCAGAGAGGGAGTCGTTTATAGGCAGCATAAAATGGCATTACATTGGAAAGTGGTAACGAGTGAGGAGTACTTGATTATCATTTTTGGAGAAAGGAGTCCAGCAGTGGGGTTCACCTGTGGAGGGTCTGTGATTGGAGAGACTTTGCGCTTCACTCCGCCCCCCGGCGCGCTGCCCGCCTCCCCAAACCCAGAGCGCACACAGCTCCTCAGTACCTTCCTCTACCCGCCGCATAACATGAGCTCTCATCTCTCTGAGCGGACGCGTAACGATACAGATGGTTTCAATACGGTATCCCGCTTTATGCTGACCGAAAGTGCTGTTGTTTAGGAAAAATCCCCCCTTTTAACCGGTTGTGTTTTTTGGATGCGCCATGCAATCACGCTGGTGGAGTTGTGGCATTCGGCTGGTGGCATGGACGTGGGTTTGGAGTCTGGGATTGCTCGGAGCGTGGTGCATCCCCGCGAATGAAGGTAAAAACACGCACGTATTGTAGTTTTAGATTATTGACACCTGCTGGTACACAAACGGGCTTTACTTGGTGCTGACAAGTCTGACCGGTTAAAGGTCCGTTGTGTAGGCTACCTCTGGTGCACCAGAGCATCGGTCCCCCCACCGGCTGGCTACGCTTCCGACGCTGTTTGACAGAAAATGAGGTCGTCTATAAAATGCAGTGTATCCCTTAAATCTGTACATATAATGACTCTGTGTTCTGAAACGGTAAAAAGGACCTTTGAACACAACATGACTCTCCCCACATAATCAGTCCTGTGAGGACTTGGCAGCGCCGACAGACGCACAGTGCGCTGCGAAAACCCCTGAATTAATCTTAAACATTTTCCTGTGGAGCGTTTGAGGTGCTCACCGTTACTGTTGAGTTGACACTGACCTTAGCGCACTGTGTTATATTTTAAAATAGAGGGGAAAAATGATAATAGGAATTCCTTGACTTGGCTTTGACATTAGTTCGATATTTCTCTTCATTTCCTATAAGACATTTAAAGATTTAGTCCGTCTTTAACGATGCGGATCAAAGCCCTTTTTTAAACTCTGGATCCTGCCTGGCAGTGCCGGCAAATGAGCTCAGATAACAGTCGCTTGCGGTAATTATTATGCTATCTTGTGAGATATTAACGGATTCATTTGCTACCACTCATAATGTGGCGCAGTTATTTCCTTATGCGTGCAATAGGATGCAAATGTTAACTAATCAGTTTTCACCTCAGCTGAACTAATGCACACCTGCATTCATCCCGAGTAAATGTGGATATTTTGTAAAGTGGCTGAAAAACATCTTCTAAAGAGGGGGAAAAAAACAATAAGTAAAAAATATGGAACAGTGTGTCAAATATTGTTCCCACGCTATTGTCTGCAGGCTGAGCAGCGTTTTAATAGCTGGAGATGGACGCTATTGTTTAGAGCTATTAGTTGGCATTGTCCGGGAAAGAGAGAACATTCATCAACCTGCTTATTCTTCACATGGCAGATTTATTTGGTCAAAGTTTAGATTCACAAAAGTGGTTCCCATTGTGTGGCTGTGGGACTGCTGAAGGATCCTGGAGGGGTTTGCAGGGCAACATTTAAAAGTTCACCAGTGTTAAAGAAAGAATGTATAGGTCCTCCTGATTACAATGCCACACATGGGGTTTGGGCATCTTACTTATGTATTTGTTTTTTGTTTTTTATACTGGTGCAAACTAGCCTATAAGTTCCACAAAAAAGTGGAAAGTTTACCCAAATCACTTGAAACAAGACAAAACCTAGACTAAACAATGACTCATTAGCTTTGTCTTCAGCACAAATTCCATAGACCTGAGGTGAAATACTTGAATTCCCATTTTGTTAAAACACAGCCTTGTTTAAGCCGAGCTTCATTCAGAATATTGTGAATCAATGGCAGGCCGGATGTGTTTTGTCTGTTGTGAATGAAGACGGAACAGAAGTGTTGAAAAGCTCATTCACATTTATCTCTCACATCTTAAAATTTGTCAGACATTTGGCTTCTTTACTTTTTTTATTTTATCTCTTCATTTATTTTGTCTCTTTTGCATTGTTAAAAACCTGTTTTTGCTCTCTGTCTCTCTCTTTCTCTTTCTCTTTCTCTCAGATTTAACTTGAAAAGTCACGATCTACTTAGCAAAACACATCAAAATACTGTTTAACAACTCGGCCCCACATTTTCCAGAGGCTGCCATTCAACACAAATTTGAGATTAATTTGGCACATATTTGCATTGCAATATAATCATACCATGGCATGCGTAACTGGAGAGGAGAGTGAAACCCATAATTAAAATATCTGCTATTCTCTCATTGGGATAATGTATTGTAATTGGAAAAAGTAGAATTAAACCATTTTTCAGCTCGCTTAAGACATCTTCGAGGAATCATGGGGGACTTTGACCACTTGCCCATTTTTAATGTTTTTGTTAATATGACAGGAGCGTCCTGTCAGGCTACATGCTGATGTTCTGCAGTGTCATGTGTCCTCACAATACACAGCATACTTACATCATTCAACATAAAAGATAACCGTTTTCCAACTTTAAGTTCACGTTTCAATTGCAGCTAGATGCCAAGTTTGTGCCCTGAATGGTGACTAATTGAAGGAAAAACAAGAGAACGGAGAAAAATCTTGGTGCCTCCTTTTATTATATTAACATTTTCCTAACAGTGGGGAAAGTTTTCCTGCAGCGAGGCTCCACCACTGATGTACACGCAGTACCAAGCTGATTAATTTCCTCTCTTGAAACGAATCCATTCTTATTTAAACGGATCAATTTCTGAGAACATCTCGACGCAGTGCCAGATGCCTCACATCTGTTTTAAGAGATTGTTACCGTGTTCGATTAATAATAATATCTGACTAATGAGGGTGATCTTCGGGGGTGTCAGGCTACACATTAGTGAGTTTAAAACCCATCGCTTTGCTTTTTGTTGTTAATGGTGTTGATCAGCTGAGGATGGCGGATTTGCTGTGTGTGGGTAAATTATATTAAATGGCTTGGGGGAGGACAAAAAGTGCATGTTTGTGTGTGCGTGAGAGAGAGAGAGAAAAGGCATAAACCCAGAGCGAGCATGTAAATGCCAAAATCAAACATCATGAGGCACAGACAGACAACAAGGGAAATGTGTTGAGGAAAGTACATATAATATACTTCGACCATTGTTCTTTTTTTATTGTATTAAGGATCACTGCACAGCTGAAAATAAATACGCCAGCAGCCTTTTGCCTCTCAGATCAACTATCCAGTTGTCATTTTAATTTTATCAGCATTCCCCGAGCTGAAAATCCACTTACTCCTCAACATATTTGAAATACTTCCTTCAAGTAATGCCACTACAAGACTAAACCACTTTGTGCGTTCGGTGGTGATGCCTTTTAATAATAAGTTCCGTAGATCATTGTCACAGCTGAGCTCTAACTTGTTAGGTGCTTTTTTTTTCCTTAGAGAGAGTGAAAGAGGTAACATATCCCTTATGATCTAGTTCAGCATCACTTATCTCTTCTTTGTGGCCTAATTAGTTGTCTAATCGCCTCCTAAGGACATCTTTTATTATTCTCTGCAGAGCAGTGGAGACAGTAAGACTAGAGTCGTGCGTTGGGAGGGGTTTGCGGAGCGAGTGTGTCTCAGTTACTAAACTAGCTCTTGCCTCCATATTTTGTTCCGCTTACTTCACCTTCACACTGCCGAAAGACTTTTTTTAAATTTTTTTATGGATGTCTAATCTTTTGTTTACACTGGGGCAGGGTTGTTATATGGATCGGCTGTTTTTATAACGTGGCTTATCGTAGCACGTAGCCTGGACATATTGTACCCAACAGCTGGTTTAAGAGATGAATAGTGTTTATGAAATTACATTTTTTGGATGATCGATAGCATTTTTTTAACATAAAAGTATGTTGATATTACACTAGGAAACCTATCTAATTGATAGCTCTGAGCAGCAGCAAGAGGTAACACTGTAAATTTAACTTCAATACCCAGAAATCTTGTAGGTTTAAGCCAGTAAGATGCTCACTCGTTTAATGCTTTATTAAACCCAAAGGGAGGAGGAAGAGGACAAATATCTACTGCAATAATGGGGGGTACAGCTTCCTCTGGACTGAGCACTCACTCACACACAACTTTAATATGTCAGTTCCTGTAGATTAATATCAAAATTTGAAGAAAAAAAATAGTGTGAAAATTCTCATTTGTTGCCATCAATGATTATTTATATAAAACATTAAACGTATGGGAGAAAATGTGTATATTAAAAGTTTTGCAATTTGCAAACAATATTATAATCAGTGTTGGACAGTGGCTAAAAACCTTCTACACTACATCAGTCATGGACAGGAGTGCATGAACCCTGCTGAGGAAAGCAGCAGTGATCTTTATGAAGAATTTGCTGGTCAGAGTTAGACTGCAACATATGTGCCAAGTGGGTTCACAGTGGATGATGTGGGTTTGTGCAAACCCAAATAGGTTTAATGAAGCAATAATCATCTAAATGTATGTTTCTCATGAAGCAGTCGTTCTCCAGCACCTGGTTCAGAAATAGTGATTGCCTTGAATTTTTATTGGAGCATTCAGCATATTTTTTTTTTTCCCTCATTGGGTAGTGTATGGTTCACCATCAGATGTGAGCTTCACACTGAAGGAATATGCGCCAAAAGGTACAAAAGGACTAAAACCATGATTTTACAAGTGGACCACCTGAGGCCAGGCGGTAAAGTATTCTCCAAGACCAGCGAGCATGTCACAGATACACCAGTAGTACGCTCAGATGTCTAGCTCTAAATCTGCTCCCATTACATGGAGACCGAAAGCTTTGGCAGCAACAATGCATCATTCAACTGGACTTTCTCTTTTATTGTTCGAGTACACACTGTGTCAGATGCAGAATGAGCTAAACGTTATCATTGATGAGATAAAGAAAACTGAACTCTGGCCTGACAAAACTTGAGTCGTGTTTATGGCACGCCACGTCGCATACACCAGAGGAGATGCAACCTATGTTCATTGATGTGAGTTATGTCGTGTCTGTGAAAAAGCTGTTGAGGATTTTTTTTTCGCCTTTTGAACATTTGCGACTTTGTTGTAGAAGAGGCAGTTGGGCACACTGATAGGGGCAGAATTTACAAGACTACTCTGTCACCAGCGCTGTAAGAGGAGATGGGGACATGTTTTGAGGAGTGCAGTGGTCAAGTAATTGCACTTGACAGCTTTCAAGTGAGAGGCTGTGAGAGGAGGATTTTAATAGATCAGTTTGTGCTGAGAGCTATGTTATAGGCGCTGACTTTTGGCGTTAAAACTGCTATGTGCTAACATTCCTTCGAAATTCTCACACATCTTCATTTAATGCCACTGTGTATTATAAACATGGAAAGTGATTTTGATTGTCAGCCTATAAGAGAGATACAAGTCCAGAAAGGCAGCTTAAAACTGTGAACAATTTGATTTAAACTGGAAATTCTTTCTGACAAATGCCTACAAATAAAAATCCTGTTACTGTACCTGTCCTAAAATTTGGTCTGGGGAACAGATATGACATCTCTAAATCTCCGTTTGTGATTAAGATTGTGTCTAATCCCAAAACTCACATTGGAATCTACACAGCAATCAGCCTTTGTGATGCAAATGAAACAAGTCTTGACCTTCATTAGCTGGATACTTAATAATGTAATAATGATTGTAAATGGTTTTATCTTGGCCACATTAGTGAATGTAAACCCTTTTTTTTTTTTTTAATGTTCACATTTGTACTGTCTTATTATCAACTTGTCATCTGTAAAGCACTAAACGGTGCGAAAGGTGATAAACAAATAAAGGTTGATTGATTAAGATCAGGTCATGAGTGAATTTCTGTGTATTGGAAGCTGGGTTTCAAGATGCAATTCCTGAGTTAAGTTCTTACATATATTTTTTTTTTTTTATTGAAAAATCCACCACTAACATACGTTGTTCTTTGATATACAATTCCTTAAACCTTAGATTTTTTTTTGTCTATACGACGTCTTTAAACTGTGATTTTCATCTCTAACAGTGAACCTGCTGGACTCTCGCTCTGTGATGGGAGACCTCGGATGGGTGGCCTACCCTAAGAATGGGGTGAGTATGACCATTGCTGAGATAGATTTCAGTTTTATAGCTGTTGTGGTGACACCCAATGCTCTGATGCATTATTATTTTTATTTTTTTTTTACTTAATCTTGAAGGAACATGGTTTCTTTTGTTGAGTACAGGTACATAGATGTGATGTATTTGTGTGTCTTGCATCACTTAGTACTCAAAGCTATGCAGTGTCATTATCCTTACAGTGTTTATAAAAACATAAAATTAAGCACATGCTCATAAGCACAGTTTAGGTTTAGTTAGTGAGCTCACCCTCTCTGTGTGATGAATGACACCAATGAAACTTTATTATTTTACAATGAATTACAGGTACTTGATTTTTTTTTTTCATCAAGGTTAAAGGTCATTTCATTTCCAAGAACTCTCAGTTCATTATCAGGGTAAATTGAATTCATGAATAAGATATTGAAAGTCACCATGGAATACATTATTCTCAAGCCAGGAACTGAATTTCCATTTCCAAGTATTCCCAGGGTGATGGCTAATTAGAGAATGACTTACTAGAGTTGGAAAATAGTTATTTCATGCTATTATATTGTGTATTTTCATGAAAAAGATGAAAAAAAATGTATTCTAGAGTTTCAGCATCACCTCTACAAGTGAGACAGGAGTTCACAGTCAAATCTGCCACCTTTCCTGGGAAACATTTTAATTCTCCCAACCTCGAGGAGATTGATAGGGCTGCGGTTGGTTTAAACAGGAATTCATTTGTGGATCAATTTGATCCGCATAGAAAATCTCTCATATAGTCGCAACTCCTATTTGCAAATATGCAGCTGTACACACCGGACCAACAGTGCTGACCGTGGCGTTTTCTCAGCTCTGGGTATTCAAATCACGGCTCACTCTGTGGCTGTATGTAGATGGGGGAGATAGTGCTGACAAAAGCAGCCGTATCCATAATCATATTAATGAAGATGTGATTATGGTGTGTGCGCTTTCTACAATGCAACTGCATAAATAAGTGCATTCAGGGTAGACGGAGGGAGAGAAAATGAAAGATGTGATGATGTAAGGATTTCACAATGACTTCCTCTTTTATTAGCTGTTATGTTTTTATTCAGCTACAATTTAAAGTGATTCATTTGTTTTCTATTTGACTTGTTGTCTTAAACTTGCCTTAAAATCTAAAATCTACTGCCTGTTTGGCATTTTAAATAACGTTGTTGGCTATTACAACCATTATCGCGTTCGCTCTTTATAGAGTGGAGCCCAATCTGCTACATACAGTCTTCACACACACACACACACACACGCATGCATGTTCACACTTGGCAACAGCACTCTTCCATGGCTAAATAAGATGTTGAGGAGGCACAGAAGTTTTTTTTATTTATTTTTTTAGCCTCATATTCCAGATGGTTTGTTTCATCCCTCGTTTTCTTCTCCTCCACCCCCCTCCATCCCCATCATCGCCTCTCCTCTCGTTCATCACTCCTTTCCTGGCTCGGCTCTCATCCACCCATCCTTCCTCATTTGTCTCCTTATGCACCTTTTCCTCCTCCTTCTTGTCATCTGTTTATCTCATTATCTTCTCTCTGCCCCTTTCTGCTTTCCTCTCCCAAAGCTTTCCATGTACTTTGAAACTTCTTGAAACGTGTGTTTAAGCAAAAAAAAGGAGATGGAGTATAATAAGGGCTTTAAAAAGGCTTTTTTTTTTTAATTTGATGGATGACCTTGAAATGTTTGGACTCATTTGAATTAACAGCATGACCAGTAACTTGAAATTGAAGATTGTAGATTGTTAAACATGGATATTTTGGTTTAAGAGCTGAACTTGTCACTGAAAACTCATGAAAACTTGTTTCTCCTTGTCCATGATGAACGCCTTGAACTTAAGAGAGGCTTCTTCTCTTCTTCTTTACACACAGTCGTCTTCTTACATGCACAATATAAAATGAAATTATAAAGACCTTAAGAAGTGATCTTTTTGTCTAATTTTGAAGTCTGTCTTGAAGCCGGGGGCCAAAGAAAATGTTTGCCTTGAGGCTCCTTAGCAGGTTAATCTGGCAACATGGAGACAGATGGGGTGTGAGACAGGAGTGGTTAGAACTGGAGAAAGATGGAGACCTTTGGACTGTCAGACAGTGACAGACTGAGACAAACAAAGAGTGTGAGAGAGAACTAGGGAGAAAGCGGGCGGTCTTCCTGTGACCTCAAGAAAACAAGTGCTCCGTCTCCTCCCGATCTGAAGCAGAAGAGCGAAAATCACTGCCGATGGTAGGGAGAAAGAGGGCACGTGGGCAGTCTGGAGGGTAAATTGGAGAAAGAAACAAGAAAAGAAGAGAGTCTGTGCCATTTAAAGTATCTGAAGAGCGGAATTATTTTTGTTTTGTCTCCACTCGTGTCTCATTGAGGGTAAGTGACAGCTGCGAGCAGATGGGCTTGATGAGGGTTGAAGATGGAGGTGGAAAGAGAATAGAGAGAAATAGACTGATATAATGCAATTAATTAGCACTCTTGAGAAGAGATAGAATGTTATTATTCATGAAGATGATGAGAAAAAAAATCATGGAGGAATTTTGGCTCCTTTCCCTTTGGGGTTATTTGGCTGTCAACCCTTTGTCATCTAATACCTCCATTACTTCATGTCCCCATTGCATTGGAGGAGTGCTTGTTCATAGATTGGGTGGGCCGCCGATCACATGCTATTTGGTGGATGCTTTTATCTGCTGCATCTTCCAGCATCACTAAGAGACAAGAATAAAGTAAGAAAAGTCAGGAGGGAAGGCGGCATAAAAGGGATGGATCTCACAAAATGGAATATTTTGCTGTCAAATCCATCTGTGTCATCTGTCTCCATTAGCTCCCATCAGTCTGGCAAATCCAAAAATCCATTTCTACTCTGTCCTTATCTGAACATTAGTAGGCAATGTCCACCAGGCCCGTGAAGGCCCTGACACATCAAGCCTCGATCTCAAAGAACCGAGTGCCGACATAGGCTGACTGATGAAAAGCTTTGTGTAGCCTTACGTCATTTCAATTCTTCAGTTCAAACTTTCAGCTGAAGAAAACACAAAGCCTATAGCTGATGGATACCTGACGGCTGACATGCACCACATTCTGCGCCCGCTTGAGAGGAAAAAGTTGGGGAAAAAAATCCCAAAGACTCATCAGACCTAACTAGCCCACTATTTTCACAGCTCTGTGAATCAGTTTACATGGTCAGATACTTGCTCCAAATACAAACTGCCCTTTTTTTTTTTTTTTGCTTTGCCTCAGGGATGAATGATTTGAGGAAAACGGTAAATTTTTTGACCAATATTGCATCTGTGATTTCAATTCACTACTATTCGAGTAGTTATATTGTGTCATAAGTCAAGTCTGACAACTTTTGAGATCTGATAACTGATGACCCTTAATGATACAGTTGACATCTCTGCACTTACAGCTGCTTGAGCTAATGTTAATGTTTAGGGCTGTTGCGTTGAAGGAATTTCCCCTGCGGTGATTGAAGGGTGGTTCAACAGTGTGGTATGAGTTATTAGTGCCATACTTTTTTGTTTTTGCAAATTACTTCATTTATGCTGATTTTAGCACTATATAAATACACCTTATTGAAAGGCTATTATTATGTATACTGTTGCTTTTTAAAGGACGAAAATGACAATTTTAAAACAAATTAAACAGCCTACTTGTTTGTTGTTAAATGCAGAACACAGAAGGGCAATGAGACGCAATAAGAACACAAGGTAGGCTGCACGTGTATCGATTTAGGACCAGTTTAGGATGAAGGAGGACATTTCTCTTCATTTGTTAACGTTAAAAGTAAAGTTAGGCTTTGTCTATCTAAATAATCATCAAATACTCAACAGATGATTTACTGTGGAAAAAGACTCTCTCTGCATTTCTGCTTTTCATTCATTCATTACATCCAACTCATGCAACAAAGCGGTTGTGGCGGTTGCTTGACATCCCCCTGCGGTTGGCTTGTCATTTGCGAAGTATTGCAATATTGCGGTTATTGCGACAGTCTTATTAACGTTAGCGACACAGACTGACACGCTGCCTGACAGCTCTGAGATCCCAGAGATCCTGATTCAGAGCTTTTGAGATGATGAGCTTAAACAGCAATATCACACACTTTATTCCAACAACCAGCTGTCTGTCATTCACACTTTGACAACTACTGAGCTACCTGCTAGCTACCTGTCTGAAATTAATGCGAGGCTGTCAGCTTATCATTCAGCCCCGCACAAAGTAAAAAACTAACAAACAAACAAACATAAAACCACGTTAAATTGGTGTAATCACTGATTCATTAGGCTGAACAGCCATTCAGAGAGTTCTCATTCATCAACTGCCTTCGCTGATTGAGCGTTCCCAACTGACCAGACAGCTATAGATAAGGGCAGACTAGTCAAAGGTGCTGAACAAACAACAAAAACCGTCGGGCACTGACGCTCAACAATGGCCCAGTGACAGCTTGCAGTTAGCTCAGTGTGTCAGGGTCTTAAACTGTCTGTCCCAGATGAGGTGGCTGTGGAGTGGCTGTATGAACAGCTCAAGTAATGTTTGCTTAGAGATTTCTTGTGCTGCAGATCATATGGTGTTTAGCGGATGGTCTTTTTTTTTTTTTTTTTTTTTTGAAACCATAGCACATTACAGTAACATGAAGGAGAGAAGATGCGGTGGGGTAAAAGGGGCAGAAGAGAAAGATGAGAGAACAGTGGGGATTAGTGACAGGAAGGGAGAGAGAAGTTTTAGAACGGAAAGGGAGAGCAGCAGAGATTGGGGACAAGGAAGAAGACGAGTCAGAAGCTGCAAGTGGATGGGGGGGAAGGAAGGAAAAGCGAGCAAAGAAGCGTCACATGGAGAAGGAAGGAAGGGGTCGAACAGCATTTCTGGGTTAGACTTAAGATTGGATAATTAAAGGAACAATAGAGGACACATGGAGGGAAAATGATGATAGACATGGATGAAATTAAAAGGCAGAGGAATGAGGAACGAAAAGGGGGATGGTAGAGAGAATGAGATGGATGCAGAAATAGGAAAAGGGGTGGGGGGGGGGGGGTTCTTGTATGGGTTTGGAGTGAGAAGGACAGTTCTATTACAGTGTCATGACGGTCAGCGGTAATGGGCGGTAATAATAAGTTGGAGACAGCTTTATAGACTTAGAGCCAGGAGGGCACTCAGCGCAGCCACAGGGGGTCTGCTGACGGATGTGACATGCGCGAACGCAGGCACTCATGCACACCCGCACACATAATGGTGAACAAAACAAACACACACACACACTAATGAGGAGCTAAAAGGATGCCTATAGGGACAGTTCAGTGTACAGAGCAAAGTGAAAAAGGGCAGGAAGTGGAGCAGAGATGATGCAGAGGTGAAAGCGAGGTTTGGGCTGCACCAGAGGGTCTGAAGGGACTGAAATTAAGAACCTCTGATTAAATTTAACCAAAGCATCATTAGAGTCAAACCACACAAAAGATAAACTGTTCTCAGATTTTTAAATATCTGCCTCGGAAACTCCTGCCACCACCCCAATACGAGTAGTTTTTTCTTTTTTCTTTACTGTTTTTTTTTTTTTTTTTTTTTTTTTTTTTTTTTTGGAGAAACAATATTCTGACTCACTATCCAGATTCAGGATAATCACACTTTCTTTAGGGACTATTTCTTCAGTAAGAAGTAGTTAGGAGGAGTAACTTTTTTCTGAAAAGAAACGGCAGAAATCTGAGAGAAAGATATCTGAAAAATTCAGCAGGTAAATCTGCATGCCTAGATACCACAAGGGGTAGGGGGAAAAATACTTGGACTTTGGTTGAACTGACCCTGTGAGAAGAGGTTGTGTGAATTGCATGAAAGGTGAGGTGGGTGCAGTACATTTTAAAAAAAATGGACGGTGAGGGCTGCTTTACAGAATCACTGAGAGAAGAAGAGGCAAAAATAGATGCCATTAAATGAATGTACAAACAGTAATTAGGTTTTAAAAGGTATACTATTTACAGTATATGCTATACATACATTATATTATCAGCATAGGTGGTCCTGACCCCGCAGTGTTAGTATGTCGCTCTTTGCACTTAGCTTTGTGTTTGACCTCTGAAGTCCCAACCCACCTAATACCATGTACAGTGGTCTTTAAAGATTCTTTGAAATTGGTTTGAACCTCCAAGAAAACAGCTACTTTCCGGAAAACTGTACATGCTCAGTGGTCACTGCAAACTGCACTAATGGCTGTTATCTTATCACAATTCCTCCTTCCTCCCTGTCCTATCAGATTGGTTGTTTTAAAGGGAAAGAAGTTCCTTTAGTGGTAACTGTAATGGTGATGTGCCTTTCTGTGCTCATTTCATAGGCTCATGTTAGATCATTGTTTGATGACTCAGTTTAAAGAGTTAGCTTATGCAAGTGTCATGTCCCATTTACATTAGTAATCAAACATTATTAATACAGTAGAGCTGCAGAGTTGGAGAACTTCCAGTGGCAACAAAGGCAAACACGCTTTATACAGAGATACTGAATCCATTTGGTAACCAGCGAAACTAGAGAAGGTCGTCTGTTCAGCTCCCTGCTGGGCTGCCAATAATGGTGTGTGTGTGTTTGTGTGTGTGTGTGTGTTTGTGTGTGTGTGTGTGTGTGTGTTAAGCTGTGTGAAGCTCAGAGCAGGCTGGTGGATCTGTGTGATCTAACCAGTAAGAGGCTTAATGTCTGCACTGGGACTGACTGGGCTCGAGTCTGGGAGAGAGAGGGACGCAGTCACACACACGAAGACGTAGATACGTTTTTTGCATATATACTTGTGAGGACCCTCGTTAACATAATGCATTTAACCCTCACCTTAACCTAAGTCTACAAGTCTAACCTTAACTTTTAAACCAAGTCTTAGCTCTCGGACAGCCCTTTGAATAAGTGATGACAGTCAAAATTGTGCTCACTTTCTGAAATCGTCCTCACTTTCAAGGTATAAAAATCAAATTGGTTCTCACAAAGATGGAAGAACAAGAGTAGAAACACACACACATTGTTAGCGTATCAGCACAGAGCCATGTGCATTTAACAGCAAGTGTACTTTCTAATAACACTTGACAATGCCTGCATTCATTTACAAATGGTTCAGAAACTGAATGGTAATAACCAGAAAACAAAAGAAACAGATTAAAACTGGGAGGAATGAGACAATCAGGAAGAAAAAGACAGATGGAGAACACGACAGGGAGAGGAGAGAGAGAAAAGACAAAGACAGAAGGTTGTATACAACGGCTACAGCAAGGATTGATTAATATGGGCTATTAAGCTATAACACCAGATCATAGTCTGGTCCCTCTGGCCATATTACGGTGACATGATGAAGCGCCTGTATTAGCCATGGGAGAGTGCTAGTGATGCAGATAATAGCCACGTCCCAGGAGACTTGCAGAGGGAATTAATGCTGCTGCCTGACACACACACACACACACACAGGCATAGATGCAGACAAAGACAGGTTTGATAAGAGGTATGGCTATACAGATGAACACACCTATAAGTGCACGTTAATTCCTTTTTTGCTGACAAGAACTCCTCCCCTCATTGATGGTCAATGCATATATACCCTATAACACTATCTCTTTCTTTTCTGTCTGTTGCGGTAGGAGGAAATGAGGTGGAAGGAATGAGGATTATCATAAGCAGCGCTAGGAAATCATGCTTGGGGAGGCTAAAAGTCAGCAAGGGAGGTGGGGGTGGGTTGCTGAGCAAAAGTCGGAGGAACAGCTGAGATTGTCACTAAAATGAGAATAGCTGGTGGACCTTAAAGGTCAGTCCACCAGCCATGGTCAGGATGACGCTAACTTCGGGGCTGGTCTACATAGCATGTTGCTATCTTTTCAACCACTGAACTGCTGACACAGGCGTATTCATTAATTTAACTTTACCAGTGAGCAGTGTGGGGTACACAATAGCTAGCAGTAAATTTAGGGAAGGCTTAGCCTGTTTGCCCCAAAAAAAATCATGATTTTGTTGAAAGTTACACTTTTTCAGTGATAATTTTGGGGAAGCTAAGCTTCCCCCAGCCTCTTAATGGCGCCGCTTATGAGGATTATACCTAGCCACACAAATGCGCGCGCACACACGCACACACACACACACACACAAACACGTAATTTCTTCTCCACTGTTAAGCCTGTCGAAAAGGCATTGCTGTAGCTCATTCTTACTACATTTCCACGGTTCTTACTTCTCTTTACATCTGGATACCGTTTGAAAACTTTGGACTACTTGCTAGTGCATACCTGACACTGATACCAAAACTATTTTTAAAAAAACGTTTATTTCCAAATGTAAAATGTTATCTATAAAAAAAGCTGCAATACAAGAAACTTTCCAAACAAATTACAGTCTGAAATTGGCAAAATTGTGATTTAAATCGGAAATAATCTGCAGTAAAGAAGAGAATGAATATTAGTAAACATTTGTCAGCTTTCGGTTTATTTGACAGTTTATGATTTTGATTTGACTTTGTGATAAGACACATGTTGATCTTCCCTTTTTTCAAAGGCCTCCTCGATGATCTGGTTTTTTTTCTGACCTTCCCCTCTTTTGCCCCCTCTCCTCCTTCTTCTCTCTCTCTCAGTGGGAGGAGATTGGCGAAGTAGACGAGGACTACGCCCCCATCCACACCTACCAAGTGTGCCGGGTCATGGAGCAGAACCAGAACAACTGGCTCCACACCAACTGGATACTGACCGAGGGCGCCCAGCGGGTCTTCATCGAGCTCAAGTTCACCCTGAGAGACTGCAACAGCCTACCCGGGGGGGTCGGCACCTGCAAGGAGACTTTTAACATGTATTACTACGAAACCAATGGGGACGAGGATGAAATGGAGGATGGGGAGATGAGAGACGGGACGGGGATGACGGAGGAGGAGGACAGGGCGATGAAGGAGAGCAGATACATCAAAATTGACACCATAGCGGCTGATGAGAGCTTCACCGAGCTGGACCTCGGGGACCGCGTGATGAAGCTCAACACTGAAGTGCGCGATTTAGGTCCTTTGACCCGGAAGGGCTTCTACTTGGCGTTTCAGGATTTGGGGGCCTGTATTGCTCTGGTCTCAGTGCGAGTTTTCTACAAACGCTGCCCGTTTCTAGTGAAGAGTCTGGCCGAGTTCCCCGACACCATCCCCGGCTCAGAGGCCTCGCAGCTGGTGGAGGTGGTGGGCCGCTGCGTCAATAACTCGCTGCCTTTATATGAGCCTCCCAGGATGCATTGCAGCACAGAGGGCGAATGGCTGGTGCCCATCGGCAAGTGCGTGTGTCAGCCAGGGTTTGAGGAAATCAACGGATCCTGTCAAGGTGAGTGGGGAACGTTTGTGTATGAAGCAGTGCTAAATTGGTTGATTAATTGATCAAGCAAAAGTGCTAATTAAACTAAATGCTTTTTAGTTTTTCTATCATTGTCCAGTGTTCATGTTTTAGGTCTTTTGTAGATTTGTTTCTTTTGGGTTGCTATTGGCATCCTACGTGTTTATTTTTACCTGCATGCACATGTTTGTTTTTAGTGTTGTGTACTTGAGTGTAGGCATGGATCTGTTTATTCTTTTTTTTTTTTTTAAGAGTGTGTCTTACTGTGTTTCTCCCTAGCTTAGTGGAGGGTATTCCCCCGAGCCCTGCAGCACTTTGCTGCTCTAGTACAGCTGCCTTTCTGCTCTGACTCCAGCCCAAACATTTCCACCACTGACCTTAACTGCCATTTCCACGGGCACCCAGGGCCTCCCTGTTTTGTTTTTTTTTCTCTCTTTCACTCCTTCTCCAGTTTTCTTCTGTGCTGTCTTTTAAATTACTCAATTTTCAGACTTGAACACTACTTGTGCAAACAAGAAGTAGCTCTGAGTGGTGTGGCAAAATTTCAGAAAAGCAGTTATTGCAGTGGCATGAAGCTGTGTGGTACAGAAAATTGAAATGTGTGATTATGCGGTACCTCTTGAATGTTTCATCTCTTCACACAATATCCTACCGATTAAGTGCCCTCAACTACAAACAGATAACTCTTGAACTGTACACACAAAGACATACTTTATTTTTTTTGCGTTTCTGAGTGTGCACGTGGAGTATAATAAATCAGAATTACACAAAAAAAATTCCTTGTCCTCTGCAGTTTCAGCCACAGTATACTGAAACCAAGAATGTTGCTTTGTAGCTTAAAATCATGTCCAAGAACAAGCTGAAAACTAGCCATGGCTAGAGCTGTCACAATATCAGATTTTCACAACATGATTATCATGGCCAAAAGAATTCACGCTAACGATATTAGTTATTATAAAAGCTATCAGTCAAATCATCGTTGGGAGGTGGAGAGTTGGCAACCATAACTATACAAAGTTTGGAAGAAGTTTGAACACACTGAAGTATAAGGTTTTTATTTCAGACTGAATATTTTTTTGCAAACAGATGCCTGCAGATGACCTATAGCTATGACTTATTAGCTGGAAAACACAATGGGACCACAGCATGGAGCCTTACCTAGTCCAAGTTCAAATTTAATAACAATACCACAGAAAATGAATATTTTACATGTTTTTCCAAGGGTATTTCTAGGCATCTTCCAAAAAAAGGCCACTTAGAGGCACCAAATAACCCCTGCTTCAGAGTAACTGAACACTTATAGTGCTTTGTTCCCCTGTTGAAACTAAACTTTATGCATATAAAAGAGTCAAAACAAGTGTTATGGTGAAAAAGCAGTTTATATAAAAAGTAAATCACAGCAAACTATTTATATTTACATAATTTCCATGTTGTATAAAGCAGCATAATGGTAATTTTTGGAATTTCATTGGTTTTTTTGAAGCGCCAGTCATCAGCAGAATGTCTTCCTATTGGCTCGATAGCGGCACCTCCTTTGAACACAGACTCTCGTTGGCTATTGTAGACTGTGGACAGGACATGGAAGCTCCTATTGGGTCAAGTGAGGTCAATCGAAAGGTCAGAGTGCAGCCGCCAATTTGATACCAAGATGTGACTAATGTTTACATGCTAACGCTAGTTATGACGGAAAATATGCTAATTTGAAGTGATGCAACAGCCGTTAGTGGATATTTATTCATGTAATATTGTGTTTTGGACTAAATATTTTACTGGATTGGATCGACTGGACCTTTGCCAATGTAACAAGACCGTTTTTGTCGGAGTTGTATCAGTCAGCGAGTAATATGAGGCTTCATAGGTGAGTAGAGTGAATTTTGTAATTGTTTGTTTGTTGGAGGTCTGACAGAGGCGTTGATTGTACCTGCTGTTGTGATTGTATCTTGAAATGGTTTGCATCAATTGAATCACAACAATCTTAGCTTTCCAAAGATGTGTTGCATGAGTACCCACTTAAAGACAGGAGTTGTGTACATAGCATAGTTGTGTACTTAACAGTGTGACGGCCCATGGACGGGCCGTCGGACCGTTAAGGGGTTTTAAGAGGCGCTGGATTATTTACACAATAATTATCATGTGTGTATCAATATCAAAAATGTCATTTTTTAAAATATCACGGTTATCTTCAATACTGGTATATGGCGACACCCCTAGCCATGGCTAAATAATAATACACCACATATACTGTATTATTTCTTTGCACTAACGCTTGTATGATTGTGTACATCCATTGGACATATCTACGAACTCTTTACATGTCAGATTTTCTATTGAAATCATCAGACAATCATCTCCTACTACACTACACTAGCACCTCTTTTATCAATTATTATTTGATCAATTATAATAATCAAACAGTGAAATGTGATAGCTATGTAACAAATTATGAACCATCTCTAGCTTCACTTCGTCAGACATGGAGTCTCTGCAGGGAGATCATTAGGGAATAGCTGTCAGTAGGCCACTGGCCTGCCTGGAGTCATACTGCCACAGACTGTACAGTCACTCAGACTGTTACAGATCTATGGCTGACAAGGCTAAAAAATCATATTCTGGTGTGCAGCAGTAATCCCTGAGAGCTCACTCTGTACTGTATATATCAGTGCTGCATAACAATATGTACAGTATGTAGTCATGACTGTTAAAAAACTAAACTAAATGTGTGCAGTTTAGAAAAGAAACATCTTTGAGGATGTATATGTATATCTGAGTACTGTAGTCTAAAGGAACATTCATGTGCATGCTGTGGTTACCATTCATTAGCTGGCTGCCCAATTATGACACAGTTAATCTGGTTTGACCAGTTGGGTGAAATGAAGCATGAATATTCAGAATTATGCTACAGTACATGTAGTCGTTTCATCCAGCAAAATGCATCTTCTGACTTTTCGCACCATGTAAGCACCTTTTTGCAAGTAGAGAAAGACATTTTTCTAATCCTCGGCCTGTGGAGTCATATCTTTATGCATTATCAATGTGCAGATCTCTGTGTTTCACTTGTGCTTTAGTTGTTATTTGCTGATGCTTATGGTACACAAAATAATGTTGGCTCAAGTGTTCTCCAGTTTTTCTTCAGAAGAGTATTGTTCTATGAAGTAAAATGAATATACTTTGATGGTGTTAACATTAATGCATCATACATCAGTTGCTTTGTTCCAGCAGTATGTCAGCTGCACAAGCAAGAGCTCTTCCCCTTATTCAGGGGAAACGAGAAGCTGAAATGCATAGTTGGTTAGAATAACATGCCTATTGTGTGTGTTATCACCTTGAAATGTGTGGACAGTATCATTTGCATACTGTGTATCATATGCTTATATGTCATATTGCAACTGAAACTAAAAGCAACATGAAAAGGAAAGCATTGTTCAAATGATCAGATAAGTGAACAGAGGACAATGAACTAAACAGTTATTTATAAGGTTTATAAGCCTGAACAGTTTTTTTTTAAATTCATTTACATAGATGAAAAAAAACTTGCTAAGCATGTAACAGAAAAGTGGTTAGAGCTGTTGTGGACAGCAGCCAAGATTAAAACAGTTTTTTTGTTTTGTTTTTTTGTTTTCATGAGACAGGAATAAAAAAAAATACAACTGAGTCTTTTCTGGCGCGGACTGAGCTCTTAAAAGAGACGCCCACAGAGCGGCATTTCCTTTGTACCCCTGTTCACAAAAGGGCACGGTTGTGATATTGATGACACAGTAATAAAATCTGACCCTGCCACCATGTCTCGCAAAAAGCTGACGCCTCGTGGCCCGTGTTCACCGTCCTGCTGCGGCAGTACAAAGTTTCACGACTGCAGAAGGTTTAACTGATTTTCATTTTAATGAGTTTCTGTGCGCTTTGCATTCCACGGAGATGAAGTTGAGTGATATGCAAATTTTTTTTATTTTTTTTTTCCAACGGCTAAAGATTTTAGAATAAAAACATCTCACAGGCGCTTACAGTAGAAATGATTTTATTTATCACGGTCTGTATCTACAATAAAAGGAGGTAAACAGACGTAACAGTAAGCTGTCACAGTACAACACACTCCCAGCAATTAATGAAGCTACAGGATGAAGGTTTTCTTACAGTTCCGTATGCAGATGAGGCTGTTAAACCGACAGCCTTTGAACGAGTCTACAGAGAGAGACGTGGCAGGGTTTCCTCTCACTCAGCTTTGTAACCATGTGTGTTCACTGCTTTGGCGAACTCTTTTTCATGTGCATGTCAGTCACTCACATATGAGCGTGTTGAATATTTTTGAGGCGTTGAGAGAGCGCCTGGACTCCATACTGGGAGGAGTTATGTATTCTGTGTCGCTGGTTTCTGGTGGAAGTTCGGATGATTTGCTGAGTTGGATTTGAGAGCCTGCACAGGGTGTATAGTTTAGTATTCGCTCCATTATGTCTATTTTGCCCTTTCTGTGAATGTCTGTGTAGCTTTAAAAAAAAAGGGTAGAGCGGTTTAAAAAGAGATGCAGCATTGTTATAGCCTGTTCAGCCTTTTCAGTTAGTGCTTTAAGCATGTATGTCTTACCTTTAGGGTGTGAATTAGTGGGTTGCAGGTCAGAGTACAGTATGTGTGTGTGTGTGTGTGTGTGTGAGGGGAAAAAAATGTGCAAGTGTGTGTGGATTCTGGCTGTATTGGCTGCATGTGCTGCCTAGTAGAGCATGATTTAACGCAGCCTTTGTAAATGTAGGACAGAACTCGTTATGGACGGCTCTTTCTCCTCCTCTTTGTCTTCCACTTCCCCTCTTTCTGTTGTTCTTTCTCACATCTCCACTTCTTCCTCTCACTCCTTTGCTTTCTTCCTCTTTTCCCTTTTGTCTGTCTCTCATTTTATCTTCCTGCGACTGCCTATCATTTATTGTCTCTCGATCCCCTCACCTCTTTCTCTTTATTGCTGCCACCTACATACATCAGCACTCCCCCTACCTTTTACACTCTCGCCAGTGTCTCTCACTCCACTTCCCACTCTTTCCTGCTTTAAAGATCTGTCCATCTTTCTCCATTAACAAACCAACTCTGTCTCTTTTACCCTCCTCTTCATCCTTCAGCACACACACACACACACACGCATCTCACTCAAAAAGTACATCTCTATTTATGGAAAACATTCAGCCACCACTCACCAGCATAGTGTAAGTGGTTTCCACAGTGTGCAAATACTGAAAACATTGTCTCTGTGTAGCATAGTAACATCTGCATGGGAATGCATTGTTGGATAGTTATTCATTGCTCTGCTCTGCTCTTGTCCACCCTCAATGTTTGATTATTTTATTTTTCTTATTTGCTATTTATTCATATGACCGCATAGTCAACAAGATAAGATTATTATTTCATTTTTCCGTTTTCATTTCATCATTAAGTGTCAGCACAGTAAGGAAAAGATGCCTGAAAAATAAATATATTCAGCATGTTGTGATTCTTCTTTGTTACACCAGAGATGATGTTGTGTCCGTTGACATCTCAAGACACTGTATGTGGTTGTGTGAAATGTATAGATGTTGGCACAACTTTAGCTGGGATAATTGGTGGTAGCCTGCAGCACTGTCAGCCCAGCAAGACCGAAGAGAGGGAAGGGGAGGGGAGGGGAGGTTACATGGGGAGATGGATGGATGGATGTATAGACGGAAGTATGGGAGGAGAGGAGAAGTGATGGGAAAATTAGGGGGACACAAGATAAATTGAAGATTTCACACCACAGGGTGTGAGGGCAGAGAGTCAGGGAGATGGATGAGTGTTGTTTCAGCGGTGATGGTGATAGAGGAAGGATAACTGAGGATAGAAGTGGGCAGATGGATGAAGAGAGAGAGAGAGAGATGAAAAGGAGATGGGGTGGGGTGGGGGGCTTGTAGATTGAGTTCAGCCTCGCAGATGTGACTTAGACAATGAATTTGAGAAGGAATGAGGGAATAATGGCTGAATGGAACATTGGAATAATGTTTGAATTGATTTTTTTGGTTCATGGAAAAAGCTAAATGGGGTGTGGGAATGACTAGTATCCCAGTTTTGAGTGTATTAGCCTGGTTTGGATTAATATTGGGGATAATATGTTAACATGGATCACGAGAAACCTGGTTATTTGGATTCTTGTACACACTATTTCTTATCCAGGTTCATGTTGGTGAAGGAAAATCTTTGTCTCTGTAACACTTGTGTACCAACTGGGTTCTCTCAGCAGTTAAGGATGAACCCAGTTTGTAGTTTGGCTGCTGGGACTGTGTGCTGTATTAACCCCTCTGCTGGATTTGACTTCTCCATATGATCACCGGTGATAGAAAACAAGAAGCGCAATAGAACAAAACACTAACACTAAACTTTAATTTGATTTCAGCATGCGCCCGCTGATGAGAAACTTGGATGAAGTGTTGACATGCCACAGTCTGCAAACTTCCTATCTCAGTACTTGCATAGAGCTTATCCAAGTTTCTGAAACCAGAATAAGATGTTTGGCAAAAGTCTGATCACAACCAGGCTGCTTGGGTTTATGTAAACGCACTAAATGCAGAGTGGCTGAATGGAACTTTATTGTTGAGTGATGGCTAAAAGAAATGTTGGGATGGTGGGATTTGGGGATAAAATGATGTCACTCTAATGGAACAAGGGTTAATTACATAGTTGGAATGATAGATTAAGGGGTGAATTGAACGTTAGATGGAATAAGGCCTCCTTGAATGTTGAAATAATGGCACATGAGCTGAGTGAAATGTAATGATAGTAAAAGAACCACATGAAATATTGGAATGATGGAATAAGTGCTGCTGAAGTAATAGAATAAGTGCTAAATTGGATGTTGGAAAGATGGAATAAGGGCTGACTAGAACGTTGGAATGATGGGATAAGAGCTGAAAGCCATGTTGGGAAGATAGGATAAAGGCTGAATGGGATTCTGGGATTGACAGCTTTGTGATTCAGGCTGCGCTGCATTCACGTGACAAAAGGAAAAAAAGACTTGAAGGTATAAGATGGACAAGTATAATGATGTTGAGCGAAGAGAGGAGGGGAAGTTGGGGGAGGGTAGAAGAGAAGAAGAAAAAGGGTGACAGTGGATGAGGAATACAAATGAAAACGAGGACGACTGTTGCTATCATCAATTAAAAGAATTGCCTGGAATGATAAACTGCTGCTCACTGGTAGAATAATAAAACGGCAGAGCATTTCATTCCTCGAGTGGCGTCTAAGTGTGTCATGGGTAAGGCTGGATTTCTCTTGACAATACTTTGTTTCAGTGCCAGGGCTCCCCTGATGTTCCTCTGTGTTTGCCTGCCTGTCAGACATCACTGCAGCATATGTCAAACTCGATCTGGTCACAATGGCGGTGCTGCCATCAGAAACTGTCTCACTGGCAAAGAAATGTGAGGAAGCCTTCTGCCTTCCCGCCTCTCGGGAATTATGGGATATCGAACGAGTGGCTCACACTTGCAGCGCGGGGCTTGTGGTTGACGGTGTGGTGACAAGGGTATTACAGTTACTTGCATAACACAGAGACACGCACTTGATCATGGCAGCATCTGCTGTTTCAATATGATTACCCACATGTGCTGATAAGGATCTGAGTACCAACGCAACCTTGCTTTGAGTTGCTTTATTTATTCATTCATTCATTTAGTTGATTATTTAATTACTTAATTAGTTCATTTAAATTTTTGTGTCATGCCACATTTTTGGCACATCTCACATGGGATTTACAAGCCGCTGTTTGTTGTATGTAGGACACCAAATGCACAGGGAAAACCATCTCAAAACCAAAATGAAACCTAAATTTAAACATGTACAAATTTTCAATTAAAATAAATGATTTCACACACATGATGTTCACCATATAATGCTAACAACATGAACATACACCCAAAGAGGAGAAAAGAAACCAGATTTGCTGCATAATTATCTTTTTTTTCCCCCTAATAAAGAGCTTTTTTTCATCTCCCAGGCTTTCTCCAAGTAACTATAAATGAAACATTTTGAATAGCAAATTTGCATTATCATCATTTTCCTTTGCCTTATTAAACAAAGTTAAAGGACAATGGAAAAAAAAATCTGTGTAATGGAAACGGCACATTGAACAAATTAGAATGAAACAAAGTAGTTGTGTGCACATCCACAAAACCTCAGTGGTGTAGGTGCTGGATACAAACATTGAACAAATACCCCTTTTTTTTTTCTTATCCATTCTCATTTAACTATCTTCTATTTTTGGTTGCTGTGTTTACTGAAGTTAGCGTTAGCTGTACGACATTAGCCCTGCATGTTCCTTTAGCTGAATGCGCAGATTCAAGCAGTGCAACCTAAACTTTTGGACGCTACTTTTTGATCTCGTAACTTTTAAATTTTTTTTTTTACGACTTGAGTTAAACGGTTTCCAGTTACCCTTACAAATATAAACATCCTGTCATCCCTGAATTGCTCAAGAGACAAAACAACATGGTGAATGATCTGATCTGAAAATCTACAAATGGCAGGAAGCCTTTCTGTTTCCATCATCTCCTGAAATATGAATCAACTGGATTTATTGAGAAAATTCATCTTTTTAGGTCTTTTTCAATTGGAAACTGCTACTGGCTTCTTTCACTACAATCTCTCATTCTGTACTTTCCTCCTGCATCTCCTGCTCTGTCTCTCTCTTCTCCTCCATCTTTCTCCCCACCCCCTCTCCATCACCCCATCATCTCAACGTGCTGATGCTGTCATGACAACTAAAGTGCTTCCTGAGTGCTTGTTGGGTAAACTGACTTTCCCAGAAGTGCTTCCTCCCTTTTACCCTTCCTCCTGCTAACATGCACACACATTCGCATGTTTTATTTCTGTACTTGTGAAGACCCTAATTGACAGTGTGTTGCCCAGCCCTAAACTCCTATCCAGATTGCCTACATCCTTGTGTTTGCTGTAACCTTATCCCTAAAACGAAGTCTAAACTCACAAATGAAGGCGAGCAAAACATTTCCTCACTTTCCAACAATGTCCTCAACCTCTACATCTCAAAGTGGTCCTCACGAAGATAGAAGTGCAAGAGCGCACACACACGCACACACACACCTTCCTGCAGTTGGTGAAATATTGATAAAATGCTTCATTCAGCAGAGCCGGCTTCTTTCCGTGAAAGCCTGGCTGTCTCCAGTGGCCCAGCCAGCGGTGGCTTGTAGAACTGGTTAGACTGGTAGTTATGCTTACCTCCCAAATGATACAGTTCACACAACAATTCAAATTTTACAGCAGTTACACGATTGTTGACATGTTTTTCCTTGCACCTTCTTTAGAAGTCTGAACAGAGGTGACAGCGAAGCAGAAATACATCCACATTTCTAAAGCTTCATTTGAATTTTTGTATCTAAATGCTGTTGTAAGTGCAGCAGATGTATAAATGTACATATTTTGTATCCCTGACTGGCATCCTCTTTACTATAGAGAGAAAAAAAAAGCTTTATGCATTGTTGTTGGCCTGTATATCTAGAAACTCAAACAAATTGTGCTTTGCTGCTTTAGGGAAATTAGGACATACAGTATACAGCCATTATATGTGATATCCATGCATTTATCTTGGTTATACATAGCTAATGCAGAAAATCAATTACAACACAAAACCTGCAAATGTCTCTAAATAAATTAATTACCGGGTCATCTCTTTGTAACCCTTGGCAGATGAAAATATATAGCATTCGTTTTCCTGGGAATGGAATCAAAGTACGTAATGCATCAGCATGCATGCAGAGTACAGTGTTCTGTGCACACAGAAGCACAAATATTCAGCATACTTTCATTTAAATGGGTCAAAAGACATATTGCCAGAATTCACAGTCATTTTTGTGCACAATCAGTGCATTTTACATCCATGTCTGATCTGGCAGCCCTCAGCCTTTTTCTGCGGTCTAATTTCTCAGGAGTACCGTAACGGCAATGAGGTCCTGACCCATGCACACCTAATTTCTGGTGTTTGCAATTTGTGTTTGCAGTTGTTGATCGACTGCAGGGGACTGATTTTTTTTTTTTTTTTTTTTTTTTTCATGTAAACGAGTGTCAGCTAAATGCTGAAATAGTAATATAATATGTACTCTGGTAGTCGTAGTTGTGTAGTTGATTGAAATATTTTCCCAACACATCTGGTCAGCATAACTTGACACTTGATTTGTCTTTATGATGTATTGCTAATGTTTAATCTTCCCCTCTAGACCTTCACTGGTCCAATAAATTGGTTTATGTTCCAGAGCTATCGTGACCTATTTGACCTCCTGGTTTCTGCTTGTGGCCTGATTGTGAGAATAAATGGGTGCTGAACAATGACCTCCTCTGTCATCC
Organism: Scomberomorus guttatus; assembly: GCA_038419695.1. Taxonomy (NCBI): domain Eukaryota; kingdom Metazoa; phylum Chordata; class Actinopteri; order Scombriformes; family Scombridae; genus Scomberomorus; species Scomberomorus guttatus. Next base: position 18,212,233 of record CM076463.1, read on the forward strand.
AACATACAGGAAAGCCCCATTGACTTGATTGTATATTATTATGGTATTATCATCTGGCCTTGTTTGTGTTCACACACAGGCATACACAAATATGAGCATGCATCAGCCCATACACACGCATGAGACATGTACACAATGATACAACAATAATGCATGAAGGTATGAAACCCTCACACATGCACACACACAAATAGGCACACACACATAATGTGTTTATGTTCTTTAAGACAGTAGCTCGCTGTGGAACAAATACAGGAACAGGATATTTACTGTGTTTCCTTGCCTGGTTTATTAGTTCACAATAGTATCTGTTGATAACACAGGCTGTGTATTAGGATTCAGCCTCACCATTTGTGTGTTTCTTCTGTCAAAGTTTACTTTTGTGTCCATTCTGCTAAATCTGCGTACAGTTGGAAGAGCGACAGGAAAGATGGAAATACAAGTGGATGTTACGTGCAACAAATGATGTGATCCATTTGGCTTTTGGAGTTCTGTATGACCATCACTGCTATAATGTAACCAAGTACATTCACTTAAGTACATTTTTAATCACACATACATTACTTGAGTATTTCCATTTCATGCTATACTTCCACTTCACTACTTCTCAATTATTGTACTTTTCACTCCACTATATTTCTTTGACAGTTCTAGTTAGCAGTGACTTTGCAGATTTGCATCTGAAACATATGGGTTTCTGAAATATGATGCTATGATATTATACTATATATTATTATCAATTAAACTACACAATAGTGTATAAAATAGATAAAATTAGCTCCACTGCAACCAACTACAGCATTAAAATGCCACTTCCTTGTTAATGCATCAGTAATAAGCCAGTAATATTAAAATGTAGGATTATTTATTTATTATTATTTATTTTAAAGAGGTCTCTGAGTGGATTTATCACAATCTTTGTCAGTATTGATCCTTAATCCTGTGATTTTTATTTACATGTTTTATCCCAGGATCCATACTGTGTCTATTCTATTCCCATATCACTTAATTTGTGTCCAGTATACTGTTGATATATATACATCAAGGTTTTTGTCTGGTTTTATATATTCCCACAACTACAACTACACACACTCTCTCTCTCTCTTTCAGTATGTCTCTCTCTCTCTCTGACTTAATCGCTTACTCTCTAATCCCACCAAAAGACAGCCAGTCATATAAATCAACATGTTTACAGTGAAATGTTTCCAATTAAAGAGGACGCTCGTTAAGAAGCATCAACGGACACCACTGGATCCTTAATTGCCTGGGATGCCGGTGTGTGATGCATATTAATTACGTATTAACCTCTCTCTCTCACACACACACACAAACGCATGCGGGCACATTAGTGTGTATTGCATATTAATTACCTATTACCCTTTGTGCTGTGCATTAAGAGCAGCGTGGCATCAGAAAGACAGCTTGCCCAAGGGCAACACACGTACACACACACACACGCTAATACCACCAACACCGTCTATTCAGGTTGCATCCACAATGAGGAATGAGCCATTTCAGTCCGCCAGCCATGACTAAAAACTCATCTCAATACGTGTAGGAATATAGTATGTGTGTGTTCAGGTATGAAATGGTATGTGTGACTGGGTGTGTCCTTTCAAGACAATTAAACAATTCAAGCACCTGATCCAAGGATGCCTGTCCTTGCATTTCACTGTAGGACATCTAACAAGACAAACGATGAAGAGTTTATCAAATGGAATTAAGAAAATAGTCACCATACAATAGGTGTATGGTGCTGGCCAATTTAAAGACCCTGCAGCATCTACATGTTGTTTAAAAGATACGTTGTCCATTGCAAATGGTTGAAATACATTTCACATTACACCAAAAGGTTAGATTTGACCATATTTGCTCCACAGTTTGTGTTTTGGCAGAAAAGGGTGACTATAATCATTGTTTGATCTTTAATAACAAAAGTATGTAAATGCAACACAATGAATCATCAATATAACTGTTTTATGAGCAAAATGATCATACTTTTTTGCAATAAGGCACAAAAACCTTCATTTCACTGTAATAAATCAGATAGCGTGTACAGTTTAAAGCACATATGAGAAAGCAGTAATCATGACGTGCAGTAATCCAGTTGCCATTTAAATGACATTTAGTCAGCTTGCATGTTTCTTTCGCTCTTGTCCTGACAGGCACACCATGGACTTTACGGCTGCCCTTCAGCTGTACTTTTGATTCCGCTCTAACCATACTGTACATGCTCTTATTTACTCTGTGTGGCATTTTAATCGGTTTATCCAAGTGTCACCCTTCAGCTGGCTGCCCTGACCTTCATGCCCCCTTTTGCCTGCATGTGGTAAATCCTTAGACACATAATTAAGTGAAAATGCTCAGAAATGCTACATGATGTAACTATGTAGTCATTTGCACACATGTGGCCATGTCACGTCTAACAATACGTGCTTGTAGTTAATTTCCACACATTTTTGTTCAGTGTTCACTTTTCCTGTAGAGCGTGGATAATCTATTTAGCCTAGATGGAAATGAGCAAGAATTAATGATAAATACCTTAACATCTACACTATTGGTGCTTATGCTGCTGGAATTGACTTTCATTAAAGTGGCATGCAATGGATTTATTTTTCGCATCCATTTGCACATTTTAATTGCAAATTGTTTATATTTTCATTCTCATAATCATTTGCAACTTCCACAGGGGGCAACATTTTCCGGGCATTATTTTAATTTAATCATAGCGTGTCATCTAATCTTTGATACCACATTATCAGCAAATGTCTATCTGTCTCTGTATTTATCTGTCTTTCCAACATGGCTTTCTGTTCTCCACCAACAGCTTTCAGTAAATACATACAGGTTTTAATTTGAATATACAGTAAATGCCAAAGTTAAGCTTATATGTTTGCTAAAACATTGACTACAAGTCTTCGAACTCTCTTCCAAGAAAAACTGAATCGTTATGTGATTTATGCGCCCAGTATGTTTGGAATAAATAAACGAAACAGAGTAGTTATCTTTAGCAGTGACAGCTGACTACCGCTGTGGCCAAAACACCTAAAAACAGAAAAAATCTACAGAAATCTTCATCAACTTTATTAATTCAACAGAAAATCCAAGGAAGGCGCCATAGCGCCTCACTGTGCCCACACCATACTGTTTGATAGACAGATGATCTTTGGGGAGTGCAGCACAGTTGCACCATGCGGTGAGAGCTTGGCACCAAAACTAGAATATAAATAAATAAATAACTACAGTTATACTTTAATAACGATGGTATCTAAGCACACTATCTCAAATAATTAATATTCCCAAAGCAGCTTTTATTCATCAGTACTTTTTCTTGCTACTTTTTCTCCACCCTACGTCAAACTGTGCCCGTGTGTCTGTTTATGTGAAATGAGCTGCCACCCCATTTTTATTGATTTGGCCATGAGGGTTTGGGGGATGAAGTCAAGGAGAGCTAGACACCGGACGATGGCAATAAATCTATATGCAACCATAAGTGTGTGTGTGTGTGTGTGTGTGTGTGTGTGTGGCAACAGGCTGAAGCAGACAAAGGATCAGGTGTATCCTATTACCCTGAATGCAACACCCCTTCTTTCTCTCTTTCTCACACACTTACATACTGTACATGTAGAAGGTGATGAAGTTGCGCATCAGTATGCAACAGGAGTAAAATGAAATTAAATGAAAATATGAAAAAATGATGTCACCAGATGTGTTACTGTCTGCTCAGTCAAAACTAGGCCAGCTTCACAAATGCCTCATAAGCAATGTCTTGAGCCTCAATTCCTAATTAGGGTATGTGTGGCATCCTACATGCCAAACACATTTTACCAAAGGCTTTCTCTGTGTGTGCGCGTATGTGTGCGCGTATGTGTGTGTGTGTGTGTATGTGAAGCAGAGGTGAGACATAAAGAGAGAACGAGGGCAGAGGGAGAATTTTTCAGGCCTAATGTTCCATGACAACGGACCAAGGTTCCGTCAAGGTGAATCACAGCCACCGCTGCCTAACGCCTGAAACGCACACAAATCTTCCCCTCCACTCCTCCTTTGTCTCCTCCTTTTCTCTTCCCCCCCCCGTCTCCCCCCCGCCTCCCCTCGTAAACACGGCCCTCTTCCCCGTTATTCCCTTTTCCAATCTTATCTCATTTCTACCTCCTCGTATTTTCTCCTCTCCTGCTCGTTATCCTCCTGTCGTCTTACCTGAAGTTTAATTATGTAGTTCTTAATCACGGTTTCAGTCTGAATGGGCTTCACAACAGACACATTAAGAAACAGGAGGTGAAAACAACAGCTTCCCAACCTTAGGGTGCTTTCACACCTGCCTTGTTTAGTTTGGTTGAATTGAACCCTGGAGCGTTTATCGCCTTGGTGCGGTTCGTTTGGACAGGTGTGAACACAGCAATCGCACTCGGGTGCAGACTAAAACAACCGGACCAAGACCACCTCTTCAACAAGGTCTCGGTCCTTACAAACAAACTCTGGGTTCGTTTGTGGTATGAATGTGATCCGACCTAGATCCAACCCAACTGCAGGAAGCATTGCGCATTTTTTTGGATTAAACCAGCTCGCATAGCCTGCTGCGCTGTGCATTATGCTTCTTTCTCTTGACGTGAACGACACATTGTTCTCTCCATAAATCGCATCGGGCGAGTGCCTGGGGGCAACAGCCAGTTTGCTGGGGGGCACCAACGGGAAAAAAATGAAAAACATAAATAGTTCTTGTGATCAGAAACGGCAGGTACACCATTTATAAAGCACCTGATTTCACTTTTATTTATTATTATTCCCTTTTTCTAAGAATATGAATAATACAATTTAAGAAAACGGTTGAAAAGTAGCCGCTGCTGTGCATCCTTTATCATCACGGAGGCGTGGAGAGTGGCGAGGAGAGATAGAGAGAGACGCTGTTTATTTCAGTAATAACAGTAATACACTTAATTGCTGATAGAAAATATGTTCAAAGACCATTTTACTAATCCACAATCCTGTGTGGAACAAGCACACCTTCGTATCCCTGTTTTACAAAGGCAAGAAGAAGAAACCAAGTCCTTTATAAATGTTGTAGCCTATCTGCCATTTCTGAAAAACAAACTCTCCTTTCTCCACCCGCCAACCCCCACGAGATTTCTGACCAGTGAACGGAGTGACAGCTCCCATGTGGCTTTTGTTGATACATTTTGGTTCGCTTAAAATTTTGCCATGTGAATCCAAACCGAACCAAAGGGAAAATGCAACAAACAAGCAACTCATCCACTGATTCGGACCAAAGCAAACAAACTATAGGTGTGACAAAAACCAAGAGCCCTTAGAGGACAAACACAGATGAAACATCTCCTCGCTTTTGTCCAACACTCCTCGCTTTGGTATCCTCAACTCTGACCTCCTCTCATCAATTATTTCTCTCTCCTCTTTTCTTCACCTGTATCTATGGACACAGTGATCTGTGGAACTGTGGTTATGAAAAGTCCAATATCCCATTAGTGTTTCACTCTCAGTAGTATATTGCATGTGTCTATTTGTATCTGTCTGGGTGCAACAGCAACATCAAGAGGAAAATGATGCACTGATAAGTCAGTGATTGGTTGGCTTCGGGGGTGCAGCCATGGCGACAGAGGTTGTTGATGTATTCTTGCGTGTTACCATTCTGAGTGTGTCACCCTCCTGTCTACCTGCCCCACTTAGATCAGCCGTCTGAGTGTGTTTGTGTGGGAGGAAGAGGGATTATGTCTGTTCCTGTCCATGTTGCGTTTGTTTGTATATGCTGCACGTACGGAGCTCAGTGGGTGCAGTAATGTGCAGCAGATGCAAGTGCAGATTCTTAATCAGGTGCTGGTGCAGATTCTTAATCAGGCGCTGGTTACAAATCACTGAATTGAACTGAAAACTGACACAATGTCAGGGTGTGTAGAAAAAGCGGCGCATTAGCAGAGTAGCAGCAGCTTCAGTCCTCAGTCAGTGTGTGTGCAGGATGTGTTCAGGCACAGGATTGAGTGTTGGTCACCCGTGTTAGACCCCAATACTCAATCACTTAGTTATGTGCATAAAACCGACTTGAAGTGCAAAAACACGCTTGTGGTCATGGTTATGCGCGTATACATTAATGAGAGTGAAATGTGAGTCGTAATGTGTCCTATGTAGGCAGCTGGTTTAATTAAAATAGAAGCGTATCCGTTCCAGCGCTCGTGTGAGACGACAAAGTAGAGACGAAAGTGAAAAACGTGTCTGAAGGGCCTCCTGTGTACAATTCGTGACTATAATGAAGGAAAACCCCATAATAGGAAAAAAAACTTTTTTTTTTCTTTGGTGAAGATAAAACATAAAGAAGAGAACAGGGTTGCACAGGGTGGATAAGAGAAGTAATCCCTAGAGGGATATAAAAATAAATCAGACTTCAAAAGAAACAAAGAAAAATACAAATATGACAACAAAAAAAATAGGTGGCAAAATGCTTTTTTTTCCCAATTTCAGCACTGCAACTAGTATCTGTGATGAGGAACCTCAAAACAACCGCAACCACCCAGGGAAGCTGTTCTACCGCTGTGATGCTGACCTCCTTTTTTTTTTTTTTTTTTTCAAAGGAACTAACCATGCTGCCCTGCTTTTTCTCTCCCACACTTTTTTTTTTTTTTAACCTCCCTCCCCATGACCCCCTTCCCTTTCCTATTTGTACGTCTACTCTTATCATCTCATCTCTTCTTTTCCAACCCCAAATACCCCACGGCATCCACTCCCCTCCATATTTTTCAGTTTGCAAAGTGGGGTTTTACCGCTCGCTGCTGGAGTCTTTGGCCTGCAGTAAATGTCCGCCCCACAGTGTGGCCAGGCAGATGGGAGCCACTGCTTGCAGCTGTGAGGATGGATACTATAAGACTGATTCCGACCCTCCCAATATGGCCTGCACACGTGAGAATATAATAACGATTTTATATTTGCACATGCTTACCTATGATTTTACTGCTCTCACAATTTTGGCAATTTACTATTATTCTTGGAGACACTAACAAAAGCTGTTTACCTTTTGATGATGTTTTTTTTCTTCTAACCCCTTCCTGTCACTCTCAGGCCCTCCCTCCGGTCCTCGTAACGCCATCTCCAACGTCAATGAGACCAGCGTCTTCCTGGAGTGGTCTGTTCCTATGGAGACAGGTGGCAGGAAGGATGTGCGTTATAACATCCTGTGCCGACGGGTCTTGCCAGATGGAAGGGGCTTGGAAGAATGTGGCCCCAACGTTCGCTTTCTGCCACGCCGTGTCGGCCTGTCGAATACCTCCGTGATGGTGGCCGACCTGCAGTCACACACCAACTACAGCTTTCTGCTGGAAGCTGTCAACGGGGTGTCAGAGCTGGCCAAAGACCATGCCAAGCAGTATGTGTCGCTTAATGTGACAACCAATCAGGCAGGTATGTTGTGCCAGATCTGTCATAACTGTCAATACTTTTTTTTTTGCCAATCACAGCCTCCCCACGAGTGCCGTACAAGGTCCAGCCATATACTAGGTTTTGACCTAGTCTTGTTTTTCATCTTATTGAAACTGCCACAGACCAACCTGTGCATCAGATTCCTGTTGCGAATATCTTGGTTTGATAACAAAGACACCAGATGATCAAATTATCACAGTATTTATTCAACAAATCTGTTGCTGTATTAATTTTCACTCGTGCACCATCCCCACAGTGAATGAGGGAACATTGCACAGCGGAAATCTTTTTTTTTTTTTTTTTTTTTTTTTTTTTCGCCTTTGAATCTAGATATGTCATTGAAAAAGCAGCTTGGTCCCCTCAATTAGGCAGTACATTTCATCAACAAAATTTGCAGGAATCGGTGGCATAATAAAAGCTCTCGATTCGCAGGCTGTGTGTGTATGGGCTGTCTTGTGTGGTAGCAGGTGTTATTCTGCATGCCTATCAACAGTGATGAATCAGGCTGATAAGATTGAAGTACACATGTAGTTTTTTTAGCTGGGAAGTACTATTTTTGATCAGCTATGGGCGGGCGGGGAAAAAAAGAGCTTTTTATCTGCATGTTTTCCACTTGTAACTGCTGGGAATGTTTTATTATCTGCGATGCCAGAGCAGCTTGGAAAGTCTTTGTGAGGAATTATAAAGTATGCCCGAGCAAGGCACTAAACCAACAACAAGTGAGCGCCACAGTTACCAAACATAAAAGACCACGCTAATATTGGACAATGAAAGAGTCCAACTGCTACCCATAGCTGTAAATATTAGAGGCTTTGTTGGCTTCCCTTTAAATGGAGATTAAAATTCATATCTGCTTTGGGAACCCATTTTTATGTTTACAGGAGGTATGTGCTTGTGTAGTTAATTTTATTTGCCTGTAATGAAATGGGTAGCACACAGTGTAATGAAATGAAAAAAATATGAGATTAATGCTCTTCTCCCCAAGGCTTCCATCTGGAGGCAAGGCTAGAGAAAAAAAACAGTTTTTGAAGGAGCGTGCTCATTCCTGTTTGTTAACAGATGGTTCATTGGCAATCAAAGAATAGTTGGAAGTAGTAGTAGTAGGCTAATAGTAGTAGGGAGAGTACAGTATGTGTGTGTAGGAGAGAGGCAGGCAGAGAGAGAGAGAGAGAGGCAGATGGTTGTCTGACAGTCGAGAGTACTGACGGCCCTCTAACCATGTTGTCACTGTGGCTGTCAGCAGACTGAGTGGATTACACCAGACTACAGAACTCACATTCAGTTTATTGGAGTTGTCGCTGGATTAAAGTTAGACAGTCACTGGACCAAATGGAGATTAGGGATTACATTAGATTACACATGGCTGGCAGAGTCACAGACAGATAAAATGTGCTACTCTTTGGCACGGATGTGGTTCAGCTACTGTAGGCTAGCATGAATACACTTGCTCAAATTGTAGAGTTGTACAGCAATCAATAAATCAAATGAGTCAATCAAAACCTTATTTAGTATGTAGCCTCTTGTGTGTACATTCGTGCAGTTTAAAGTGCTTCACAGGTGATTTGACAAACTAATCAAACTAATAAGACAGTAAAAATATATGAATATACAAATACACATATTAATAAATATATCAATACAGGGTTTTTTGTTGAGACAAAGGTGGCAAAGGCTGGAGAACGTGTGGGGTTCACTTAATGCTGTTAAGTGGGAAAAAAAAAATCATGATTTGACAGACGAAAGTGTCCATAGGGATTTAAATTTCATACCAAGATGGAACGAGATGCTTATCTCCTGATTCAATACCATCACGATACTTGGGTGCCAATTCCATTCAGAATCGATTCTCGATTGAATTAATAGAAAAGGAGGCACAATTCTCAGTCCCTTGCCCCATTAAACTGTGTGCCAAACCATTCACTGGTGTCCTTAGTCCACTGAAATATAATATGAAACATAACTGGCAGAAAATTGTCCGCAGCCTTTTTATTTTAAAAAGTTACCTGCATTAATTAATGAATTAATTAATTTGAAGCATTTTACAGTCTCCTGCCTGTATGAGAATAACAAAATTAGGGGGGGTAGAGTGCTCCGCTGTGTTATTAATGTCATGTCTCCAGCAGTGGAGAGCAGCCTCTCTGCTGCACCGTCAGCTCAGGGCGAAGCCATCGTTGTCCAAGACACTGATCGAGCGCAGGGTTTTTGAGGTGAAACAGACTGAGCACCGAGTTATTTTTTTCATCTCAGACGTTGGTTTAAGTTGTTTCTCTTTGGAATGACAGTAGAAACAAACAGGTAAGACTACTTGTCAACATTGATGCCCTGTTGTGTTTTTATCCTGTTTATGGTGGAGAACAGGTGTTCTACTGTGCACTTTGCCAATGTCAATGTGATAATCGCTCTCAATAGTTGAATCATGCTGTGGAAAGTGTCTTAAGAGTCTACTTCTTCTTCTTCTTTCGTACTGCAGGAAAACTCTGTCCGCTGGGCTTCTGTAATGTTATTGCAAAGAAATGTTATATAATGTTAACGTTAAGGCTATGGAAGATGTTTCTTCACCAGCGAGGGATTGCTGAGTTGTCACCTGGACATCGGTGATGTCACAGCCCTCGTTCAGCAAAGGTTTTCTCCGGTTTGACAAATATTGCCTTTTTGAAGCCTCGGTAAATAGTCTCTTAACACCGAGTTGAAGAACATCTTTTCAATTACCTCTTCTTATTGAAAAGGTTAATTGTTTGTTTGGCCTCTGGCCACGTCCATCATTGCTGCTGCACCTTTAAACATACCCAACACTGATCTTTAGGTGTACCAAATACACCCTGAGTACATTGCTACATAATTGCCGCAAGGTGAGGTCTTTGTGCCAAGTGATTTCCCAAAGTAATCAGAATAATCAGTTTAACAATAATCCTAAAGCCATAATTGAATTGTAATTAGCAGTGTCTGCCTCAACTCTGTCACAGATGTAATTACCCAATGAGGACTTTGATCAGCCTTGCAAGCGTCTGTGTTTTGCCCTCTGTGTGGTGCCTGTGTTTTGACCGTGCTTCTGCTTGTGAGGATAAAAAGGTGAAAACAAGAGACTGAGACAAAAGTACAGAGCGATGAAGGCAACAGGAAAACTGAGAGAGACAGAGACAGAGAGAAAAAGTCAGAGGATCTGCCGTTTGATGTGTGGGAAGTGTCATACTCGATAAGGGATCCGTGAAATAGGTGATTTCACAGTGTCCCTGTGAAGCCCTGCTGAATAATAAAGTGTTGGTACTCGTGAGGAGGAGATTGGGACAGGTGAAAGGCTGGGGGGAAAGAGGGGAGGGAAGGAAAGAACAAGAGGAAAGTGGCAGAGGGGACAAACTGTGGAGCAGAAATGATGGAGAGGTTGTGATAAGGAGAGGGAAGGTCAGATTGCAAGAAGCAGTGACGTAAAGGGGGAAAAAGGAGGAAACGGGAGGCAAGAAGGAGAGAGAGAAATAGGAGAGGGTGGATATTAACTGCTTGTACATACTTGTAGACATTCAAAAACATGCAAGTCATGTATTTTGCACTGCTTTGATGTTGCCTTTCACACCAGTACATAGTTTTGATATGCTAGCTAGCTAGCTAGCAGCCACTACTAAAGGTCCAGTGTGTAGAATTTAGTAGCATCTAGCGGAACGGACTTGGCAGTAATGGAATATAATATTCATAATTATGTTTTAATTAGTGTATAATCACATGAAAATAAGAATTGTTGTATATGCCATGTTGCACCACCATCTTTCTACAGTAGCCCAGAACAGACAAACTGTCTCTAGAGAGGGCCTTTGGTGTTTTTCGCAATTTTTGCGGCCACCGTACGTCCTACACATTGGTCCTTTAAGTAGTTTAAAAAAGAAGCATCAAGAATTTTAGATATTCATTTGTGTTTTTCAACGCCTGAATGACTATGATCACTTTATTGTTTATTCTACACAAAGAGAAACTGTTAATGACCAATCAGATTTCAAAATTTCCTCATTTTTATGATTTGGATTCATGAATGACAGTCTGTCTTTTGTCAACTCATAAGCTTGATGATCATATGTGCATTAAATGAGTTTCTCGGGTATCTCGGCTCTATTATGTTTTTATTTCAGACCATTTGTTTTTCATGTTGTTCACAGCATGGGAGCACGGTGTGGTAACTGCACAGTAAATGCTCCCATACATTGTTTTTGCGGTTGTTGGCAATTAATCAAATGAATCGTGACACATTACCTTGTGGGTGGTGAAAAGAAGTGCACAGCCTAGTGCTTTGGCCATGTGACTTACTTTTGTTTTAGGCATAGAAAACTAAAGTAGTGGGCTGCATGGGGTGTTTGGACATAATTGAAATGAATTGAGCTTGAAATGGGAGAGGTGAGACATTTGGTAGAATAAAGCAGAGAGGATATGGGAGTAGAGAGTGCAGGAAAAAAAGCTGTCCATGGGGTACACAAGGGCAAGAAGTAGGTGACTTTGTTGTGGGTTCTAATATTTTGAGAATGGGAGCTAATAGCCTTGATCTAACACTGTTGACGTATCATGGTCCTGAACGGCCATTAGAAGGAATATTGCAAGGTATGTTCAGACTGAACACAAAGTGAATTTTCACCTCGTGTCATTCACGTGTATTTTACAGCTGGACCATTTGTGTTTATTTGCCCCAATAAGCCAAAATACATTACTGTACATTAGCTATAAAGTAAGCATATCGCCCATGCCAGTGGGAGGTTGCCTGTGTGTTTGTGTTCAGTTCAATTCATAGAATTTGTTAAGAGAAGAATGGCAAAAATACTATCATAGTGACTTATAAGGCAGTTGTAAGGTAAGAAAAACCATGATTTACTATTAAAAAAAAAAAAGAAATAAATCAAAGATAATGCTGGGTTTTTATAGTTTCACGACTGGAGAAGCAGTGCACTCGGTGCTGCCCCTGGTGGCTGGAGAAAGGGAAAGAGATTAACTGATTTATTGATTTCATATAGTTTCTTTTGATTTTGATGGATATCAACCTGTTTGTCAGATTGAATAATGTTTTTTGTTACTTTACGCGCACCTGACATAGGTTTTGCCTTCCACCTGGTGAGTCAGTATTCTTAGCATTCTTTCAGAGCAAGTGAAATGTTTGGGTTATGTCTGATTGACTGACTGTGATATGTTGTATCTCAGTCCTGGATCACGACTAGGGTTGCCAAATGACTGTCACCATTGCAAACGTATGAATAGACTGGGAGCGGCAGGGAATAGAGCAGGTAGGTACGAGATTAAGATGCAGGCAAAAGAGATGAACTTTGGTACTTTAAAGCCTTAATAAAGTCATATCTCTGTCTGTTTCCACTCTCTTTCATTCTGTTTCCAGATCTATCTCCCTGTCATTCTCTGAGGGTAGTTAGAGGATAATAAAGCAGATAATAGAAGGTCTGTATTGATTTTGGTGATGGTTCAGACAGATAGCAGGTCTGAGAGGCTTATGTTCTGCGCTGTGATAACGTTGCTCTAATCTGAGGCCGGAGTTGTGCCTCGCTTGTCCATTGAATAGGTTTTCTAACCTTTCTCTTCATGAAATAGACCGTCCCACAGCTTCATATTGATCGAAAATCGCCACACAGAAATAAATTATGGCAAAACACATGAATTATGTTCATTTGTGCTCTGTGTTACTGTACTGTAGGAGCCCATTAGCAGATGTAACATTCCCTGGAAGTGTTTAAACTAGGAAGTGTGATTCCCCGTTGCTAAAATGAAGGTGTTGATGGGTCCCTGTCTACACTCTTCCACCATGTCTCCCCACCTCCCACACCCCTCTCTCTATCTCTCATATTATATTCATCTTTCACTTAGTTTTTTTAATTTTATTCCATTTTTGTCAACCCACTGGCTTGTCTTCCTTTCCCTCCCCCTCTTTTGGCACCCTTCCCTCTCTTCCATCACCTCCTGTTCTTTTTCAGTAGCTCTGTCATCATTTAAAACACTTGTTTGTTGAGTCTCAGTTGCTTATTGTGTAGAAAGGTGCTTCTGTTGATTAAAAAGTTGCTTTGGGTGTTATATGGATGTTGCACATCTGTGGTGTTTTGGTATCCGGTGAAAAGACAGAGTTGGGAAATTACTTGATGACTAGATCGGTCTGTGATCAACATATGTTGTGCTCCAAATATAAACTGACTTGGCTCGTTCAATAAATGCACAGAAAACAGCACTGTTACAGTAAATTGGAATTCTAAAGGGAAGGTTTGAACCTGGATTACTGAAATATATTCACAGTTTGAACGGGTGCTGAAACCATTAGTTAACTGATGAATCACCAGAGAAAATTAATCCACAATTTTAATAACACATTAATCATTTAAGTCATTTATCAGCCAAAAATTCCAAATAGCTGCTGCTTCCAGCATCTCAAATAAGAGTATTTTCTGCTTTTTATCATTATACAATAAATGCTGTTGAGTTTTTGACTGTGGATCGGACCAAATGAGCAATTTGAAGACATTTGAGCTCTAAGAAATAGGCATTTTTTAAACTAAAGAAAGCTGCTGCTGTTTCAAATGTATACTTTATCTGTGGTCTGTCACATCACAAGTTTATTTATATAACCCTAAATCCCACAGTAAGTTTGTACCAGAGGGCTTTACAATCTGCACACCCTCATATGACACTCTCAATTCATAACTTTTGATTAAATATAGCGCAGCAAGCTGTATCCATTTTTTGAGGGATTTAAACTTAGAAACAGTTTTGGTGTATTGTTACCAGTTAAGCTGTGGGGGAAAAGAAGCCCCCTCTCTCATCATCGCATCCCCGCCTTTATACCATTTAAGCATTGAGTGTGTGTGATTCTGTCTCTGGTTTCAGGCTTTTAAGATGTTGCAGATAACACTTCTGTGCAACCATTCACTCAGGATACAGTTACTGTGTTTATAGCGATGATTTATTCCCTGTAGAGTTCTGCTGAGGCTATTGAAACCTAAACGGTGTTTAGTGTTTGCAGTAGACACACACACACACACACACACACACACTATCAAGATGTTGCCTGAGGGAGCATTTTGCCTGGTTAAAAGCTCTTTATGTGTCAGAGACTCTCCAACTGTCCCTCTGAGAGACGGGCCAACAGTTCAGGTTGCAACAGGATGGCTCCATGATGGATGCAAACTCACACAACTGAGCTCACTTGACTTCAGACCAGTGAAAGAGAAAATGTTCCAAAGAGCCAAAAACAAATATATATATATATAAAAAAAAAAACACCCTAAGGCTAAAGAAATTTTATTCTGATGATATTACAGCTTTTGAAATCTGATAGTATTTCAGATTTAAGGCACCACATTAGATGTATGACAAATGTTAGGGTTGAAAGTTGACAGGAATGCTTGTTTTTTAATCCCAGGTTTTAATATGTATAACTATGCTATAGGGATCAAGAGTTTTAAGAGCTGTAGAATAGTTTGTGTACTAATTAAGTACAATTATAAGAAAACTAAAACATACTAACCTTGCATCCTAAAGCAACAATTCAGCTGTCTACATTTACATTGAATTTAGTACATAAGTGACATGATCGATATGGAACCTGCAATCTTTTCATCTCTACATTAGAACTGTTTATAATGTGTGTAATATCCTTTGCAGGCTCCCAAACTATAGGTACACTTAACACTCAGTGCCAGATGTGACAGTCATAGTTGACTTTGTGGGCTTCTCTGCCAGCAGCTACTGAATAGCAAAGTATAAAGGGGTAGTTTAATTAGGCGCAGGTGCACCTGAGTGCCGGATTACAAAAAAAAAAGTTCAGTGGCAGAGCTGCTTTGGAATCAAAAATAATCTGTGTTTGAGTTACAGCTCAATGAACTGAGCCAAACAAACTCAGAGCAACTTTTGTAACAAACAAACTTGAATTCCAAAGAAACTCAGAGGAAAATATGACAGAAAATGTTCTTTTCCAGCATGTGAGAAATAAAATGGCTGCAAAGATAGACTTGACCAAAGATAGACCATAAAGTGGTGAACCTTCTCTCCTCACCATCATCCTTAAAATGATCTTACCACCGAGCAAAGACTGTAGAATTTTTTTTGGTCTTTTTTGTGATTTTCTTTTTTCTTCTTGGATGTTTCATCTTCAGTTTAATATTTCATAACATGCAGCAATCTCAGCAAGCATTACAATTAGCTCTGTGCATGTAAGCATCAAAGGATGGAGGTGTCATCATAAGATTCATGTCTTACAGATGGTGATGGTACCCAACAGATTTTACAACTTTGGCACCCTTTCTCCTGTGTTTAATCACTGTTTATTAGGATCTTATAAATCGTATTAAACTGCTGGATTTTTTATTGTTTGAAGCAAATGACTGTCAGTGCTTAAAGCTGTGCTATGTCTTTACATCTTCTGTGTGTGTGTGTGTGTGTGTGTGTAGCACCCTCCCCAGTGAGTGTGGTGAGAAAAGGTCATACTGGGAAGAGCAGCATCGCCCTTTCTTGGGCAGAGCCTGATCGCCCCAACGGCATCATCCTGGAGTATGAGATCAAGTATTTCGAAAAGGTAAAAAAATATATATATAAAATGTTTTTTGTGCTCCTTATACGAAGCCATACATCTTTGTCCAAAAGCCCAGGGCTACCTGTGCTTTCTGAGTACCTCTCTAAAGCTCTAACTGCTGAGCCTGTCATAGAGGTATTGATTTTGCAATCACTATTTTGCTAAAGCGGTTTGTGTATTTAATATACAGCATACAATATATATTGACCTTCTGTCAACAGTCATCAAAGCATCAAATTATTTAGCAATTTGTGATTGTGAGGATTATGATTGGTCTCTTGGGAAACTGCATTAATTACCACATATCTTTTGAAAAATTGTGCGTATAAAACCTTTTATTTTATGGCCAATTTTAAAGTTGACGCATACAGACTCAAATTTAAAGTTTTGTTTATTTGATGTTTATTTCGCCCACTCCATTTTCACCCAAACACCAGTTCATGTAATCTTATACCTGTAATCTTAAACTCTAACCAATACTACAGTACATAGATGTAGTTATATATGAAGGCATGTGGTTGACATTCAAAGAACGTTTTAAAACAGCTGAAAATCTATATTTGCCTTGAGGCAGTATCCATTTTTGAGAAAACATTTACTTCAAAATGACTTTCATGTGACAGTGCTATAACAGTTTTTTTTTTTTTTTAAAGTTAGACTTTGGTAGAGACAGCAATTTGATGCTTCTGTTCTGATCATTGTTCCCATGCCCTTCCTCTTCTCTCTTTTTCATCCTCTGATGTCTTCTTTTCTGGGAAGGTCGGAATAAAGGTATACAGGAGAGCAGAGCAGGGTTTGTGGTCAGTGGTTAGCTAATGGCTTCTGGCTAATGGAGGGGGCATTTAGCCGTGTTTAAATCTGATGTGGTTACAGTTGGGAAACTGATCCTTACACACACTCACACACACACACACACACACACACACACACACTACAGGTAGCTTAACCATAGAAATGTGCAGAAGAATAGACAAAAATGTGAATGCATTGCACAGATGCACATGTACAACATTTTGCAGAAAGATTACTGAGTAAAACAATTCATCAGCAAGGCTAGAAGAATATACAGTATATAAAAAGTGTGTGAGTGAATTACAGTAACCCCCTCTCTCTTTCTCTTTCTACAGGAGCAGGACTCCAGTTACACTATAATAAAATCCAAGGAGACCGAGATGGTGGTGGAAGGCCTGAAGCCGTCTTCAGCCTACATCTTCCAGGTCAAACATTGGGTCAAAAAAATCCATACTAATAAATAATTATGAGAGGACAAGCACAGGAAAACTATTAAGATATATAAGAAAAAAAGCACTTTAATGCAGCATGAGTGGAGAAGAGGTATTTTAAGAAAAGTGTTTTGATACTGCAGTTTATTTTAAGAAATGGATGCATGCTTTGCTTCAGAGCCTTTATATTTTAATCAATCTGAAAAAGAAAAAAACTGCTCCCGATGCCACTTTTCCCACAAAAATCCTCTCAATTCTCCTCGGTGATGCCAAGGCACACCCAGACATGCTGGGTAGTGTTGATGTGGCTTAATATTTAATAGTTTATGTGTAACAAAAGTTTATAATGCATGACGTGATACACAGAATTTGATGTTGTATTACAGGTGCGAGCCAGGACCTCAGCAGGCTACGGTGCATTTAGCCGACGTTTTGAATTCCAGACCAGCCCTTACTGTGAGTTCACCAGAGAGAGAGAGAGTGAATGAGAGAGAGAGAGTGAGCGAGCATGACAATACAGTAAAGTTCAACTAGTACGAGACTCCCAACTACTTTTGGAGGCTGCATCAACAACAGGTGTCAGGTGTGTTGGTGTGCATGTGTACTATGTGTATCTAATTCTGTGTTTGTCTCCTTTCCATGGCAGTAACAGCTACCAGTGAGCGTGCTCAGGCTTCCATAGTAGCGGTGGCCATCACGTTGGCTTTGGTCGTACTGGCTGTAGTTGCTGGTTTCCTGCTCAGCGGACGGTAAGACTTAAATACACACCTGAAGAAACATAAACACAACCAGTGCAGCATGTTGATATTGCAGTACACCTGCAATACCTTACACAGGACAGGTGCATTCTGTGTGCTCACACATATTTTTCTCCTGTAAGAACATAGTTGCATAGGATATCATGCAGTACATTAAATGCTACCAACAGTGCCAACATGAAGTAAAAATTGTGACTTTATGAAATGATACTGCAACATATTTATTGTTCTTGCATTATGGGAGCAAATATTGGCCATAAAGATTTGAATCTTGGAGGCAAGTGAATTCCTAATTTGTAGTCACATCTCTCATCCTCTCATGTTTGGAGTGATGTTATTATTGGATGGTGAGAATAAAGTTTAATGCCATTGCTTTCTTCAAGGGAATAAATACAAACTAAACTTTACAGTCATAACTATTTTAGGAAAAGTGGCCATTCTGCCCAATGAAATTCTGAAGGAAGCAGCTGCACAGAAACTGAAATTTTGTTTCATTTTATTTTTATTCTTAACTACAATCATTTGTAAAGCACACCTTATATACATCTCTGTCTAATGTGGATGTTAGCTTAGTCAGAGGACATCCTCATATCCCCCTTTGACCTATTGCTGACAAACAAAAATGACAGTATCATGTCGGATCCAGATATTTCTATGTTGTTAAGCAGCATTATGGGATTAAATACACGGCTTGAGGTTAGAGTTTTGTAATAGGTCAGGATTGAAGGTTTTAGGTTATACCTTTTAGGTCTGAAGATATGTACAAAGGATTCTCCTCAAGACTAGTGTCTCAACTTTGCTCTGTTACACACTGTGCTCCCTGTATTGAACACTACATTAATATTGTATTTGCATGCCCCCAGGAGCTAGCTGCACCAGCTGTTTGTAAATTCTAATTTAGCTTAGCCATAACTCAAGTGTTTACTAAGTGGGGATTTACGCATCGCTAAATTAAAACCAACTGCACCACCACAAACTAGTTCTTCCATAGAGATGAGTTGTTACTAAATGTTTACCACAAGTGCCAGGTGGAACTGTTGCGTAAGCTAGCTGAGCCAACTGACAAAGCTAATGTTAGCTTGCTAATATCTGACCCGTTTAGATTGAAGAGTAAAAGAGGTAACGTGGAATATGGTCGACATATCTGACCTGACACTTTACATTACATTTCACAGAAAAAACTAAAACTAAACTAAACCTCAAATTACAAAACTTTATGCCAATAATGTTAGACGAGATGACCAAATACTGACAGTTAGCTTAGTATAGTCAGATATTTCCCTCTCACTGTGAACTGCATAATACTACTAGTTACATTTATTTTATCTTTTGGACCCTAAAACTGTTATTTTTGGAAGTTATGGTACAGTTTGTGATGTTACACTGACCTCCTTTAGTTAGTTTAGCAGGAAGACAACAGTGGCACAGAAAGTGTAGCTTAGTGTTATCTATATTATTGGCTTATTATTATATATTTGGCTTATTATTTAGCTGACTTCCTGCAACAACTCAACTCTCGATTTGTGAGCGAGACTTCTCCTTGAGCGAGACTTGGTTAGACACGATAAAAAAAATAGACCGGATCAAGCAAAAGGTAAAGAAAAATGTTTAAATTATCTGTTTGGTCCTTTTGTCAAATGCTTACAATCTGAGCCTTTCAGTGGCAAAAACAAGCACTGTTAGTGGACGTACATTGACGGGGCACAATTGCCCCAAATGATTGCATTGTAGCCTGTTTTGTGGCTGACGGCTGAAATGCGCTCGCTCAATACTGGACCCATTTCAAAAATTCTTGTCCCCATTAGTCACTTAGACACAAAATGATGGGAAAATAGGGTCCAGGTTGAAAAATCCCAAAGTTTCCCTTTGATCTTGTCTGATACAGTAATTGATACATCCAATTTTGATGTCATTTTGCATACATAAATGCAAACAGTAAAGAACCCATCAAAATACATACAAAGCACTCAATCAATTTGCCAGAGTAAAAATATGTGAAATAGTTGAGTCCCTCTTTGTCCATAAAAGGCCCCTGAACTCTTTTACTGTGTTTGTAAAAGTTCCTTCAGCTTTTGACCGTCGCCTGATTTCAGCTTCTTTAACTGCATTTCCCCATGATATGTATCTAATTAAATTAATTACAGACTATGTATGTCCATATCCTTTTAATGAACCATAATTAATAAAGCTCAGGGCAGCTTCAGAGTGTGAATTTACATTCACATCCATGTTTTGATGATCTGTTCATCCATCCATTGCTCCAGTAATTCATTTGTATTAATGACTTATCTTGTGTCCATCTATCCACGGGTCTGTTCATTCATCCTTTCATCAATACTTACATTTTGTTGCTCCTTCATTCATTGAACTCCCATTCCCTTCAACTGTTAGGTCATTATTTTAGTAATGTAGTTTATCCTTATTTAATAATTTCCTCACAAAGATGGTGAATGTGTAGTTAACAGAATGAACAGACAGTGGGTGCACTGGTGATGTTTTAGGATTTAAAAGCAAATCACAAAGACACAGTGGTGATTTTGGTTTAGCCGAACAGGGAATGAGGATCGCTCTGGTTTTGTGTGGGGGAGGAAAGATGGAGGAATGCCAAATTTTCCGGTGATGGATTTAGGACACAAACACCACAACCCCCTCTATCCACTGTATCCCCACCTCCCCTCCTCCTGCATGACCCTCCAGACTACACACTCATGCATAGACACTCAAACAAAGCACACATGTGTAGACACACGCACATATGCACTGATGCATGTATGCATGGTTTAACACACACACACACACACACACACGCACAGACGCACACATGCAGGAAGTTGGAGGGCCAGCTGGGCACTGAGCGTGCTCAAACCCCTTGACTCAACAGATCCGGCAAACTAAACACCCTGAGGCAGACACACATGTACAAAACACACACACACACACGCACACAGACTCCCCTCCCCCTGACTATCTAGCTCCCCATACCGAACGCTTCTAGCCAAGCCTGGCTGTCCTACAGAGAGCTGTGATGGGAAAGACTTGGACATGACCTCTGAGTGTGTGTGTGTGTGTGTGTTTGTGTGTTGTTCATATGTTCATTCACTTCACACCTTTTGTCTTCAAGAATTGAAAAATGAGGAAGATTCTGCAATTTTACAACATTGTGTTGACTCTTAAAATGCAATACAAAGTGCATTTCCCTCACAAATATAGTAATTTGAGTGCATCTCTGTGTCTGTCCTGTCTGTGTGTGTGTGTGTGTGTGTGTGTGTGTGTGTGTGTGTGTGTGTGTGTGTGTGTGTGTGTGTGTGTTTGTATATAGGATCAAGTATAAAATCAATCCTCCAGTTTAATCTGGTTTATCTATGATTATTTCTGATACAGCTTGTCTAAATATTGACATACAGAGGCTCTTTGAGAGCACACACACACACACACACTCACACACACACACACACACACGCACGCACACACAAGCATCGACACAACTTGGAAATGAATATAGGTTTTGGCCTGTGCATCAGGGGATACACAGACAGGCTTGCTCACACTGATATAAAAGAAAAGCATATGCTATGGACACAGACAAAAGCCAGTGTCTTAAAGAATTTCTTTTATACATCCTTCTTCTGAAAATCTTTATTTTGTACATGGCCTTTTTTCAAAAAGTCAGAGTTGCGCTTTTGACAGGGGCTTTCTTGGAAAATTATATTATTTGAAAACTGCAGTCCTTTGCTTTCGTCTATAAAGCTGGTAGTTTCAGCATTTTCAGCAATATTTTTGAAAAGCTAGAAATGTAAGTTAGCAGATCCTATAAGGAAACAAAAAGCTTATCTTGCACTTAGATCCAAGTGTGATTGTGCCGGGGTTTGCTTTTCTGTGCCATTTTGTGGTATCTTTACTGTAATCTCTGTCAGTTACCCTTTCTCCTCTCTGTTTGTAAATGTCAGTGTTTGCTCTTTGCTTAGATATGCAGTAGATAAAATGCATAAGGGCATACAGTGTATATTTTGTGCTACCTTGTACAAGAAATTGGAAATTTATGTAGCTAAAAATGGTACAATCATTGCTAAATGATGCTAAACGGACCAGCTGAAACCACAGAGACAATTTTACTTTCAAAAACTGAATGTTCTCTAATGTGTCATTACATTTAAAAAATGAGAGTGCTGGTCACCAGAACTGTGTCATTGGTAATGTCTAATTGACATTCAACCTCATTTGTTCCACCTTTTGTTGCAGTGTTGATTAAATTACTCAAAAGTAAAATTCATTTCCATGAGAATGTTCTCAATGTTTTATCTACCCCTGCAAGTCACCACTGTGTGTCATTGATACATGTTTAATTATAAGGTGTTCGGCAATGATAAAAATGCTCAGTTAAGGCTGTTACATGTGCACAATACTATGGCATGACATTGATAATGTGTTTGTGTCTCCTCCCTCTCAGGCGGTGTGGCTACAGCAAAGCAAAGCAGGATCCTGAAGAGGAGAAGATGCACTTCCACAATGGTCACAGTAAGTTAAAGAAAGCTAAAACCAATTCTGTACGTGTGTGTGTGTGTGCGTGCGTGTGTGTGTGTGTCTCGGGGCAAGTTCATCCAAAGTTTACACTACATGTTCAGTAGTGGGTTCAGACAGCGGTCATGTCTGTATGAGTTTATTCACCACTGTAGGCCCTTGCTTGTGCGTGTGCGTGTTTTATTCTAGGAGCTATTTTTTGAATGACACAGCTACACAACATGCTCCATGGCAGCCATGTTGGCAGAGGACATGCAGAGCTGTGGTGATTTATAGGCCGTGACAGCTTAATATATTTAGCCACATTTCTGGCATTGTACCCTGCTATCCATCTGTTGGCATCGGAGAAGACTGTGACGGGTACATCAGCTCCGGAGAAGTCAGGAGAAGTACCAGGGTGTCAATATGTGTGGTATACTGTCATGTTGGTTGACACCATGAAAGAAAACATTTTCAAATGAATGTTATTTATTATTATTACTTATCACGCACACAAAAAGTGACTGAAAGGGTGTCTTCTTTTGGGATACTAGTTTCTGTGTTGTGAGCACTTTGAGAACTTGATGCTTTTGAAGATATACTCCTAAAGCCTTTGGGAGTGGTGTACATGGTGCATGATACTGAAGGATTAGGGTTTCTGGAAATTCACTTGAGAAAATGTTTGTAGATAAAGTGACCAGATGACCTCACAAATCAAGGTACTTTATCACATTGATGAAAAAATCCTGTAAATTCAAGGCTGCTATAAAGAGGCCCTGCTCCTTGATCCTTGCAACATTTGGCATGACACTGGCCTATAGAAATAGTACAGATCTGTCATCATATTTCCCAACCCTAATATTGACAATAACAATATTTTTATGGCTGACAACAATGATGAAATGATCAAATGTACTGTAGCAAAGATGGCAGCCATTCATGCTATCACATTGTTGTCTTACATTGTATTATAGATACAAGTCTGACTGAATGTTGATATGTTAAATTACATCTAAATGGTAATGATGCCATGCTTGTGTGTCTGCAGTAAAGTTCCCAGGGGTGCGTACCTACATCGACCCCCTCACATATGAAGATCCTAACCAGGCAGTGCACGAATTTGCCCAGGAGATTGACGTCTCGTTCATCTCCATAGAACGGATCATCGGAGCTGGTGAGTCGACTCGGTGTGCCTGTCCGTGTGTGCGTTACTGAAACACTGATTCTTATTCTGAGCGTTAGTTTGGGGCTGATTTGGCCAGCATAATATACCACAGAATACATTATCATTCATTCTGAACCACTGGAGTGAACCTGCTCAATCAAGCGTGCTCAGGTATAATCCTCTAATGTCCTGTAACAGCTTAATATCAAACAATACTTGATTAAAACAGACTCGATGTATTAGCAGTGATGAGTCTAGCTTAATTCTGTCATGTTGTATGGAATTTAACCATTTTCTCATTACCTTCACCACAGTGCGTCATACTTTCTTTGACCTGCATAAACTTGTCACATTCGTAATTGCACATCATTGTATAGGAACTCATTTACACACAGTCAATTAAGCCGAACACTGCCCCAGAAAATGACAGCTCACACAGCTATAAATGGTGTTTGTGCTCTGCTGGCAAACACGTTGATTGTTAACATTTGTCAGCCTCAGAAACTCTCTAGCTGTACATCAGTAAAATAGGCCCTTCAGTGTAACAATGTTTCTAGGTACTCTTCTATTGTGTTAATGAATATAGAATCAGGAGTTGAGAGATGCTTGCCAGTTGTTTACTGTACAGAAATGACTGCATGGCAACACTGATTCCAAAAAGCAAAAGAAAGTGATCTATTCAGGATTGTTTTACCATTGGACAAGACTTTTGCAAGTCAAGGTGAGCTGAAATGTTGAGGCCACAGTCGAGCTCTGTCTGTCTCTTTGCCTCAGGGGAGTTTGGCGAGGTGTGCAGCGGACCGCTGAGGCTGCCAGGGAAAAGAGAGATCCAGGTTGCCATTAAGACCTTGAAAGCAGGCTACACAGAGCAGCAGAGACGTGACTTCTTGTGGGAGGCGTCAATCATGGGCCAGTTTAACCATCCAAACATCATCCGTCTGGAGGGCGTGGTCACCAAGAGTGAGTCATCAGGATTTCTGTTTTCTGTGTGTTGCTTTTCGGTTGTGAGCCCAAGATGCTCCCTGTGGAATATTAACGTATGTCACAATGCAGATTACTGGGACTGCTCCTATGGCAGCTGTAATGTGCATGTTTAGTAAATCTGAAGCTCAATTTGTCAGGTTTAGGTTGACTTGTCAGACTCGGATTTCTTCTGACTATAAGCTGCACTGTGTCAGAGTTTTTCAACATCCACCATTCTCGGCTATATTTCAGCTTCAGCTTTACTTTGAGTTGTACTTTTTGAAAGGACCATTTTCTGACTCATTCACCAAAGTGGTACAGTAATAACAAATGTAAACTTCATATTCTTCAGAAAGCTTCAGAAACATCTTCACAAATGATTCACTGAAAATAATTGTCACATTAAGTGATTCATGGAAATAATTGTTAGTTGCAGCCCTAATATGGAGAGACTGAAGCTGACGAAGAACAGCTGAGTCTAAGGGATGGTGAACTTGACAAAGTAGTACACTTCAGCCTGATGAAATCAGGACTACATCTGACAAAGTAGAACTTAGCCTGACTAGATGAGACCTGAGAAGTCCGTACAGCCATTATAAAGCTGTGAGCAGCTGTTAATACTATCCTAAATTATTACTAATATGTAGTATAAATTACACTATTGTATGATACTGTTAATTAATATTGTGATATTCTGTATGTGTGTTCAGATTAAAAACCACTTGCCCACTCCTACCTCTTTATATTCACATTTATAGTTCAGCATCATCTTTAGATTTGCTTTTTTGTAGTAAAATGCGTCCTCTTATTTTGCTTCTCAGGCAAACCAGTGATGATCATCACTGAATACATGGAGAATGGATCACTGGACACATTTCTTAAGGTAGGAGAAGAAGTAGGACAAGGATGCATAAGAGAAGGGTTATGGGGAGTCAAAGGATAAGGAAGATTGTAAAGAGAATGGGGAGGAGGAAGATGAGAAACAGGAGGATGATAATTATAGAAGGTAGACGGTGGAATGATTTTCAAGAATCAATCAAAAAGAAATGTTTAAGCAGTATATTATGCTTTACTAAAAGTAAATGGAGTCAGCTCTCAGACATAGATCTGTGCTGGGCTGAAGCACCTCAATGGACTGAAGTAAGTGGCAAATGGACGGGGGTGGAGAGCCACTACTGGCCAAATTGGAAGGACAATTATCACAGAGGTGGAAAAATGTTTAATCTTCTGGAAAGGAAAATACACTTTTGAGAGCTGTTTGTAATTGAGATGCACCACTGTGGGCAAAGAGGATCAGCACAAAATGAGAATATGTGCACCAAAGCTATCATTATTCCAATTCAGTAGCTCATCATCCTACAGTTCAAACTGAAATTAACCAGAGAAGAGAGTAAAGCACAAGCTACGTGTCTGGATGGTACAGATTTGAAACTACACATTTTGAAATGGTCATAAGCCCCGATTGTGAGACTGACCACTTTGTTAGAAAATAGGAAAGACATCTGAGCTGGTATCATGTGCATACTGTCTAGACAATTTGGACCCAACTGAAAGGAGAAGGTGGATTGATGATGAAGAGGCAGGCTGGCAAATCTCTGAATTAAATGATCCCTCTCCAGTCTACACTTGAGTCTATTCACTGGTTCTAATGGCAAGGTGCTCAGTTGGCGGACAAGGCTTGCATGTCTTGCATGAAAAAAAAGGATAAACTCCGGCAGCAGATGGCTAATGGGGAGATGAGAGGAATGAGGTCATATGATTCAGCACAACAATGGCAAGATGGTAAAGGCATATTTCAGAAAAGCAATTATGGAAATTGGAGAAAGGTGAGAAAAAAATGGTGGTGCTTGGAGGTGTAGGTGTGCGTGAAAGGCAACGCAGACTGGGAAGATCAAAGACATTTACCTGAACATGATGTTCTTACCTAGACCGTGTGGAATGGGAGGATGCTGTGAGACAAAAGATAGAGGACGGTCGGAGGCTGTGGTCAGTGGAAACTGCTTATGTGACCGCCTTTTGGCAGAGAAGTTCAGGGACCAGCAGGCAGAGCAGCACAGAAAAAAAAACCCTGTGAAGTAATTACATGGATGGCTGCTGTACTGAGGCCGGTATAAATGACACAGCCACGAGAAGCCAGGGGCTGGACTGGCTCCTGGATTAGCTGTCACAGCTATGGACAATGCACTGCTGTATAAGGGGAGGCTCATAACTCATACCTTTGGCTTAACATCTCATTTCACTTGTAAGTGGGATGTTCTGTCGTGGATGGATGGGGAAAGTAGTTGTAGAAGTGATAAAAACTGAAACCATGAGGGGAGAAAGGAGTACTATAGCTATACATCTGCTGTTGAAATATGGAGAAAGGATGAGGGTAAGGTTGGATAGTTTACACTTGGATTGGAAGGAGCTGAGGCTTAAACTAACAATGAGAGCTGTCATTGTGAGGAAACAAGAGGAACCCGAGTGGGAGAGTTTTCTATAGGAGGGAAAGAGCAGTCATTATTTTATGAAGCTAGTTTCTGTTCTGAGTTGACAACACCTTGACCTAGCATTAAACAGTCAGCTTAATTTATTGGTCATTTCTTTGGTAGCTGTTTATACACCACAAAAACAACTGTACACATAGTGATTCTGGTTTGTTAAATTATGTATTTTTCAACAGTACTTGACTGACGAGATGCAAACTCTGATCTGCAGCACCACCACAACCTGCACACTCTTGCTTTTCACCCTGCTATAAAGGGCACACCCCTCCCTGCATTGGCACTGAACAGCGTCCAAATTATGCATTGTCGACACCAACATACCAAAGGAATTGCCACTAAAGGGGTGATAGATCAGTGCTGTGACTGGAATTAAGTCTGCCAGCTCTTTCAAGGGACTATGTCTTAACCAGCATGCAAAATTTTAGAGGGAAAAATGATTCTGTCCTTGACAAAAAGTTCTTTATCCCATTATAGTTTTCCCCTGGTTATTGAAAGACCTAGTTATTAATGTTGGGGTATGTAGATTTGGAGCTCCCACAAGGGTAGCAGAAGGAGAAAGTTTTGGAGTCAGGGCTGGAAGTGAGGAACGAGAAAGTGACCGTGACTTGCTCGAGGGAGACACAGCTGTGCTGGTGTTGTCACCAGAGACAGTGATTTCATGACACATGGTGTGACTCAGAGCAGCAGGGCAGCAACGAGCCTTGGGCAGGATTAGAGGAATCCTTAATCTTGGTTTAGGTCCGTCAATAGAGCAGGAGAGCCATTGACACATGTGGATACATGGGAGGAATTCCCTGAGGTACAAAGGCATACAGGTGACATCCTAAACAGGGAGAGCAGTGATTGGAAGACCATTATCACTGACATTAGATGTACCTCCATGGTAAATATACGAGTTAATTTGGAATTTATATTTTCAGGAATAATCAGTGAAAATGAGAGTAGGTTGCAGTCAAGTGCTTACCCTCAAAAATCCACCACTGACATCAAACTATAACTTAAAGTCGGGCATGCATAGTTGTGACTTTGGTATTAACTTTGTTGCTATATTTTAGGTCAATGGGCTTTGTGGCTATCAGTGCTCATGTGGAATTTATGCTTTTTTTAAGCAGCTGTTAACAGAATGCTTAGATATCGTTTTTCAAGGTTATTCATGTCTTCTCTCATTTGCATTATTGTGGATTTTACCTGATTTTAAATCATTGTCATGTGATATTGTTCCTCCCAACTTTTCTCCTCCCTTCTCAGAATGTTATGTTTGCTTGTTCTCTTCAGAAAAATGATGGCCAGTTTACTGTAATCCAGCTGGTTGGTATGCTGCGTGGCATCGCATCCGGCATGAGGTACACAAACAAGTCCACACAAACACTTAATCTATTACGGATCATTGCGGTACATTGCTTAGGTTTAATCCACACCTTTGTGTTGATAAATGCAGGTACCTGTCCGACATGGGCTACGTCCACCGTGACCTAGCAGCTCGTAACATCCTGGTCAACAGCAACCTTGTGTGTAAAGTGTCTGATTTTGGCCTGTCACGAGTCCTGGAAGATGACCCGGAGGCTGCGTACACCACACGGGTGAGAATGTGCATGTTTGTGTGTGAAACAGGGCTGCAAATAATGATAGAATTGTTTGATGCTTGCATTGTTAAATAATGTAAATTTGCTAATCACCACGTCCTAAGTGACATCTTCAAATTTGCTTGTTTTGTCTGACCAACTGTGCGGAACCCAAAAATATTTTCATTTCATTTCTTTTTCTCATTCTTTACTCAAAATGTCAATTTATCAAATACATCCGTACATGTTAGAGATGGAATCAGATCCGGAATATGAGAGTGGACAACGCAAACAACACATGGAAAAACCTTAGCAACAGTCTTAGCAACAGCCTTAGCAACAAAGCATGCGCGAACAATCTGACGTCAGTTCAATGGGGAAGTAGAGGTAACTTTGCAAACAAAGCGTTCAGGGCAGGTTGAAGCCTGGGCTTTTGACTTTCAGGGAGCATTTTTGCATATGTTAACCTCAAGTTTTGGACCTTTGACCATGCTTAACATAGACATCACACATTATTACAGTATATAAATGACAGAAAATCACAAAAAAGCATTTGTTTCAGCACTTGTGTGTGAGATAAAAAGAGAAACGGACATCTAGAGGGGACTCTGTTGTGACATTTATATATAATCTGCTGTGTATGTGTGCAGTGATTGTGTTATATCAAACTTTGGATTAAGTAGAAAACTCTTACACAACACATACACACTTGCACGCACACGCGCGCACACACACACACGGACAGAAGCAGCAGCAGCAGTCTTTAAATTGAGCTGTGTGTCCCAGCCTGAGTGGCGTCCTGTCAGCCAGAAACGGGCTGCTTCCTGCAGGAGGAGGGCCAATTAGTACTCAACTCAGTCTCCACAACACTCAATTAGCACTGAGTCTTGCTGCCTTAGCGCCAAATATCCTGTCACTCACCTCTCACTGCCAGGCTACGTGTCTTGCTCTCTCTCACTCTCGCTCGCTGCCTGCCTCTCTTGCCCTGACAGAGCAGTGAGAATAACATAATTTACAGCCTTCAAATAATCAGACCCTGAGATATCCTGCTGCTGTGTTCATCAATACTGCATCAAGCTAATTTCACAACTCATCAGCTGGAAACACATTTTCCTCTGGAACTCAGCAGTCATCCTGTGAACTTTTCTGAGTCTGTGCAATGAAAGCGCGATAATGAAGCCGAGGAAAACGTGTACAGGAATCTCAGCACCACCTCCCCACCCCCCCCCCCAACAGTTAGGGCAGGGATTTGTAAAAGAAAATGAAACTTGGTATCATGAATCTGTTCGTAAATTGGTAGTCGTTAGTGTAATGGTGGGTTGGACCACATGCTGTAGAAGCGTCTCAATTAAGGTCTGTTCTTGGTTTCCGTCTTTGTGTAACAAAAAGTAAAAATTTTGTATGACTGCACTGTAATGACTATATAAACACATTAGTTATTTCTTTCCAAGCAGCACATTAGATGGAAAGTAAAGTACTTCAGCCTTCACAGAGGTTACATTTCCTAGTTTCCATATTCTTGGATGTTGTCACAGGGCGGGAAGATTCCTATTCGCTGGACGGCTCCAGAGGCGATCGCATACAGGAAGTTCACCTCAGCCAGTGATGTGTGGAGTTATGGGATTGTCATGTGGGAAGTGATGTCATACGGAGAGAGGCCGTACTGGGAGATGTCCAATCAAGACGTAAGTTTGATCATGCTACTGTGGTGGAAGTCATTTGTGTGCTTGTTTTTTTTTTTTTTGCCAGTGTTAATTTGCTTTGATCATGCGTGCAAAGTAAGCAGCGTTTTACAACGGCCCCCGAGGACGGGCTGTGAACTGTGTTCAGAGCTTTTTCCATTCTCTTGATATATAGTATGGAAATATGTCATATACTCAAATTTCTATGACATATTGACAGCTCGCAAATTGCGGGGGTCTGGAGAACAGAAAAGCTGTATATCCTGACTAAAACACTGTAAACCTAACAGCATAAAATCATAAATTTAGTTTTTCTCTGTCACCATAATTTACTCACTTTAGAGTAGAAAATGTTCCTTGGGAACTTGTGACTTGTGGGTAATAAAGACAGAGATGGATGTTGAGGGAGAAGGTGAAATGCACAAGTTTCCTGTCAGAGGCTGAATGAGGCTTGGAAAAGGGAGGGCTGTGCGGGGAACCTATTATTATAAATCTATTACTGCAAGGTGTTGACAATGAGCATGAACAGCTTTAATGGAAACACAGAGACATTGTGGGGTGCAGAGAAAGGCGTGCGTAAGCAAAAGAGTGAAACAGGTGAATACGCACGGAGGTGCAGAGCTAAGCAGAAAATGGTGGCGGGGAAAATAACGGGCTGCACTCTCACTCGGGCTACAGATCACCCATTAGTGTAACACATTTTTAGATTATTTAAAAATATTCGAAAGAAAGAAAGATTTGGCCGAATGCAAAATTGTAAAACTTATTAATAAGCGATCGTGGAGTGGTAGCGAGTTAGCTCTACTCAGCAAGTATCCGATAAAGTAATGTGAGTAAGAGAAAAGGCGTGTGAGGAACAGAGGGAAGCACCTACATTATTGTGCAGCCCAGAGGTCATTTTAATGGGGAGAACTTCAATCCCGTCACATGGCAACGAATGAGAACGTAGCATTAGCTCCAGACACCACACACATGCACTCCTTTCCCACACACAGGCACATATGCACGCACAGCCCTCCAGTGACCTCTTCATCCCCTACTTCAGACCCCAAACTCCTCCTTTTGCTTATTAGACTGTCTCAGAGAAGTTTAGAGAGGGGGGGGGGGGGGGGAGGAGAGGAGAGGAGGGTAAGAGGAGAGAGGAAGGAGAGGAGAAGACGTTTGATGTTTAATTGAAAGTGTTATGCTGGATTTTCTCTGATCTGCACAAGAAAGTGCGGGCTCTAACACTCTCTTTCTCTAAGCTCTTCCCCTTCTGTTTCCTATTTCTCTCCCTTTTCTTCTCACTCCTCTCTCTCGTCCTCTCTTTTGTCTCCCAATAACGCAGTCGCTGTCTGTATTCTTTCTTGCCTCTCGTCCACCCTCTCCGTCTTTCCTTCTCCCACCTCGGCCTCTCGTTCTCTCTCTCTCTCTCTCTCTGATCTTTCCTCCCTGCCAGTCATCTATGTGTAGTTCTTCACCCTCTCAGCATGCAGCGATGATTCGATGCTGCGCTTCTTCTCTTACACTTTTGTGCATGTTTCCATGCATGCATGTGTGTTGGAGTGCTCTCACATCTGTTTTTTTTTTTTTTTTTTTTTTGTGCGCGTGTGTGAATTTGACACAAGTAAAGGCTGTCATGAACTCAACAAATCAATTCTCTCCAGTGTCTTGCACTGGCAGAACTAGGCTGAGAACTCCAGCCTGCATTCCACTGCAGGGTCTAACTGAGAGACAGCCGGGGTTTATTTATTATTCATCTAACTCAATTTCTCCCACCCCCCCCCAAAAAAAAAACATTTCTGCGATTCAGTGCTGCATCTTGTTACTTGCGGAAATGATTAACTGGGCTATGCAGCGTATCAGATAATCAAATAATGCTTTTATGATGTGTTACTTTGTTGATCCTCGCAGGGGATTTGTTTTTGCTTTCTGACTTCACGGAGGTTTGAGTGTAGGGTCAGATAGAGAGCAGAGCACCCCTGGAGCTAGCATCAGGATTCAGGATCTTACTCACGAGAGTTCAACTTGGCAGCGATGTTACCTTGCTGAGGTGTGTTGTGGTCCTGCTGTGGAAAAGTTATTACATTTTCAGGTGCCAAACAAGTTTTGTCCTCTCCATACCTTTGAAATGATTGATTGTCTTCTTTGGGCTTCGTCCGTGCAGAATATTTACCGGTTTCTGTCGTTATCTATCTATTTAAAGGTTATAAAGGTGAAGAATCAGATGTCCAAACTTTATGTTGCATAATCATATTACCTCTTTGGCCCTTCTTTAAATACACACATATGGCAGATTGGTCAATGTTTTTCACTCCACTCTGTGGAGTGAAATGTCTCTAAAGTTCAATCCTTGGAACAAATTTAATGAAGCTTATCATTATATTTTAACCATTAATCAAGATTTTGTGTCTGCATGGCTTATTCCATGCCTATATCCAGGTTATATGAACTCTTTAGGTCAAATAAAAGAAGTTTGCTGACAAAGCTGCATTTGTTTTCAGTCTGAAAACAAGGGAAAGGTTCAATTCTGATTGGCCAGATCTAAGAGGGTGAGGAATTCTCTCTCTCGTGCCGTCAAAGGCTCAGGATCAGTCAGCCGACGATCAGTTTTCCATAGCATTCAGGGGTGATGATTGGACGGGATGATGATGGCTGGATGTACACCAGGTTTTATGTTATGCTGTCGCTGATGCACATTGTTTTATATGCGCTTGTGTGGTGGTTCTAGCATATGTTTTGCATGTCTTTGTAATATGTATTTTTATTGTGTGTCATGTTCATGTGTGTGCGTGTTCTGTGTTTTACCTGCCTGCGAGACAAATTTCCCCTTGGGGACACTAAAGGTGAAGTTGAAGCAGGCTTCAGGTTGGGAGGGGAAGATTGAGACTTACATATGAGGTTTGACCGCTCTCCACTCTGGTAACCCTTTTGTACTGTCAGTATAAATGGGGTACTAGTCTCTCACTTATTCTCTCCACCTCATTCCTTTTCTCTACTTAAAGCGGAAATTAAGGGAAGTCATTATTGGCAG
Source organism: Scomberomorus guttatus (assembly GCA_038419695.1). Lineage (NCBI taxonomy): Eukaryota > Metazoa > Chordata > Actinopteri > Scombriformes > Scombridae > Scomberomorus > Scomberomorus guttatus. Next base: position 18,245,531 of record CM076463.1, read on the forward strand.
ATCTTTGGGACTGTCCTCAGGTATTGTACAACCTCATGGCTTTTTAAAAACTAACCTCCCTCTGTCCCTCTTCATCTGTCTGCAGGTAATAAAGGCAGTAGAGGAGAGCTATAGGTTGCCAGGTCCTATGGACTGCCCCGAGGCCCTGTACCACCTAATGATGGACTGCTGGCAGCGAGAACGCAGCAACCGCCCCAAGTTCGATGAGATTGTCTGTCTACTAGACAAACTCATTCGCAACCCCAGCTCATTAAAAAAACTGGTCAACTCCTCACACAGGTGGGAACTCGCACAGAAAAAAAAAAAAACAAGAAATCAATTTGGATTTTTTGTGCATTTCTATGAAATATTGATGGTAACTGCTTGGATGCACATGTCAATCTTGCCATATAAATGATTTTTTTTATTTAAGCAGTCGACAGCCAACAATTACATTCATACATGAATATTGTATAAATGTATTTTTTTTTAAATTCGAACATGTTTGTTAACAATGTGAATGCATCTAAAATCACCTAACTGTAACACATTTATGTGTATTTGTACAGAATCTGGTCCAAGAGATTCAAATCTCTTTAGGTTCATGTCAACAACCTGTCTAGTACTGATGAAATTAGTAATAAAAATGTATTAAAGCAGACTGCATTGTAGTTATCACATCAGTTGAGAACATCACTGATGTGTTGGTGCTATTTTAAATATTAGACCCCCACTTTCTTCAAAGACTGTTTGAAGTAACAACTAGTGAACCACTGCTAAATGTAAATTAGTTAAATCGTTTCAAGGAGTGATGTATGTTGGCTTTGGATAAGACTGATGCTTTTACCGACATTTTAGCGACGTTTTATTTTGTGTTTAAAAGATAAAGACCTATTCTTTCCCAAGTGAATTAAACCCAGTGCTGCAAGTTAATAGAGTCATCGTCGTTCAGATGAAATATAAATAGGGTCTCTATTGAAGTCTCATGTAACTGCATAATTAAATCAGGTTGGACAAAGTCTCTGATCGCTGCGTGCCGGCAAAGAAGAGCAGAGAAATAAATGAAAGTGGCTCAGTTTTCGTAAAATTAGGCATTAGTGTGAGTCGTATTCAGTGGGGTTTCCTCAGTCTATCAGAACATTTGAACATTCAATTAGTATTTCCCTGCCATGTATATACATTGCATTAGTGTATAATGGCATGAAATGCCTGTAAGTGCTCTGAAGTAGACCTTCAGTCAGACACCCTCATTACTTCAATTTCTTTGTAGACTTAATGAAATAATGTGAGATCTTTTTTTTTTCTTATCTCTCTATTCCACTTACACACACAAACACACACTTGGTAAATCAAGGCATTATCTAACAGCCCATGCAATAACATATGACAGTTAGCCAGATTAAAGGGATGCCAGCAAGGCCAGTGCTTGTTCCACATGACGCTCCTATTCTAGCCGTAGCGTGGAGAATGTTGTTAGCTAGCGTGAACGTTTTTGTTTGATAGCATGGAGCGCTCTGTTTTTTAGCATGAAGAGTGAGCTGAATTACAAAAAGTTTTGAGTGGACAGCATTTTCAGCTATGCATGACGGTGCATAAATAGCATTATGAAGCCTCAGTGGTAACTGTCAGGGCTGTTGAGCTCAGCTCTAAGCTTCAAAATGTGTTTGATAGCACAGTGAATCCCGCTCCTAAAAGCATTTACGATAATGATGTGAAACAGGACAACCATGGATACTGTCTGAGATATATCATCTTGCGTTTTAATTTCATTACTTACTCTTTCTTTGACTGCACTGACTGAACACTCTCTGTACTCTATCTCCGTGCATGTACCAGGGTTTCCAACCTGCTAGTGGAGCATGCCAGCGTAGAAGGGGACTTCAGCGCCCGGAGCAAGACTGTAGGGGAGTGGCTCGACACCATCAAGATGGGTCGTTACACTGAGCTCTTCATGGAAGGAGGTTACTCTTCACTGGAGACGGTGGCTCAGATGACATCTGAGTAAGGCCGCTTACAGTACGCATATACAGACATATCTGTCTCTGACATCTCTGCTGCCACACCAATAGAGTTTTGGTGGAATTTTGTTTGTGGTACTTATGGCAGTGAAAAATTACATTTATAAAAATTAAACTGAAAATCTCTTTCCAGAAGCTTTGTGCGGTTACTCTCAATAATCCACAGACCTCATTGTCAACATATGGACAATTTCTTCATTAGAATGTAGTCCTTACAAAAATCGTGGGTGGACTGACCCTTTAAAGTTTAGTAATGCATGTTTTAGTAATATATGACCCAGATTTGACAACAATCCAATATGCAATGCAGTTTTAATGACACTCCCTGCAGCAGGTCGGCACTATTTCATTCTTACAGGTATTTTTGGGGGTTTTTTTTTCTTTTTTTTTTAGTTAGGTAAGTGATGCACATTGTCACAAAGTGTCGTGAAGGTCGAAGCAAAATAAGAATGCAGGATCTATTACAAGTTTGCAAGCCTGTGAAATTTTTATGAAAAACCGGCACCCTTTACAGAACAGACAGAGATAGTGAAAAAGATAGAGATAGCTCTAGAAAATCAGTGCGATCATGCAGACATTACTCAGGGAGCATCACAGATACTACCGTATTAGTATTGTAAAGTTATTCATTGCTTTAATCGTGCTCGTAAAACCATCTTTAAGAGCTGAGACTTGTGTGAATATGATTATATAAAACACCCAAAAATGGTGTCAAAATGCCAAAAAACAGTTGGCTAAAACATTATAGATAAACCTTGTATTGGAAACATTTTTGAAAAGTTGAAGTACAGTCATTTTATACTTTGCTTTATTTGTTGGTGGTCTGCTTCGGGAATAAAGTCTTGTTGCTTGTGTGCTCTTTTTCAGGGATTTGCGGAGAGTAGGAGTGAACCTGGCTGGACATCAGAAAAAAATCATCACTAGCATTCAGGAGATGAGAGTCAATATGAACAACACCAACTCTACTGTAAACATCTGATGCATATGTACAGGCACATGCACGCACGCACACACATACGCACACACACACACACACACACACACACACACACACACACACACACACACACACACACACACACACACACAGTATATGGACCTAGTATGTGATGAAAAGACTCCGATTTGCTGTTGGACCTAGAGCGGCTTAGCACTTTCTACGGACAAGGAAACCCAGTGTTTATGGATCAAAACTGGTGGATCCACATTTTTGTGGTTCGTGTGTGTGGAGTTTGCTTGTGGTGTCATTAGGGATATTAGACATTGCAGCGCTAAAACCAAACTGAACTGAACTGAGTGGTGCAACATGAAGGGGACATGACGTTGAGGTTCTTATTATTCCATTTGCGTGAATCTTGGGGATTCTGATATCTCTGTGCACTGTTTGGATTCTCTCAGATCAAACATGAAACATAGACAGCAGGTCTGGCTTTGAGAGCAACCAGCACTTTTTGGCTGTATCACAAATATGAGAGTTTCATGCAGCGGGCTCAGTGGGAAGTACAGTTCAGTCAGAAGTCACTGAATTGAGCACCATTCTCAGGCAGGGTAAACGTGTATTAATGGACCAAGAGAAAAATCTTTTCAATCTATGCTTTGCAATGTTGATGTGCTTCGTTTTTTCTTTTTTTTTCTTGCATCAGGCAGGTCTTCATGCCACAAGACCACAGTTGTAAACCAGCTGTACAGCTCACGAAAGGTCCAGACTCATATTCAGCATCATATACTTTCATTACCTTATAACACAATGCAGGACAAGAGTATAAAATTAAAGTGACTGAAATTCAATATATAACAAAGTGTGACAAGGAAACCTTCCTGGGTCTGGCTTTGGTCCAGAAGGGTTTTGGTCTTATTGAGCCTACAAAAGAAAAGTGTGAAGAGACACAAGGCTGCAGGCACTCAGATACTCTCTGCCTCTGCTCTTCTGGCTGAATGTATAGCTCTACACAGAACACAACGCTCAGCTGCACCATCAAACTGTTTGATATGTAAATGTTGTCAAATAGGGATAGAATGTGGCAAAAGAACCATCCTGGTCCATAAAATGAGCGTCTAAATGAAGCTGCAGATTGTATAAGAGATTCAGCTGGCTTTCCGGCGGCTTTTCTCTGGAAAATCTGTAGGAATCTCCAGTGAGATCTTGGCAGATCACCTCCTGAACCATGCAGAGTCTAAAGGAAAATTGCCTCATATACTGGATGCGCATGTTTTAATGGAATTTTCACTCAGATTCTGAGGAACCTTTGTGCAGGTTGTAGTAACAACATCAAATCGGTCACAGCTTCACTCAGATTCCAGCAGAGCGGATTCTGCTGGAGTCTTTGCTCAGATACTAACGGATACTTTATCAAGATTCAGATTCATCTTCACGCAAGTTCTAACAGCTACATCGGACATTAACACTGAACAGTCGCACAGGATCTAATGGAAGTGTCAATAATGTTATATGGCAATTCCAGTAGGATTCAGCTGGATCATTCAATGGGAAGACATGGAAAGTTCAGTCGATCCTGATGAAACATTTGTTATGCCACTCAGATTCTCACGGAAAGGCTGTCCCATTTTCTAGTGGGACCGTTAACCGGTATTCTCAGATTCTCGTGGAATCTCTACAAGGATTCAAACACAGCCTTCACTCAAGAGTGCAATCAGACTTTCAAGGAGCCTTCACAGAGAACCAACAACCTTCAGGTACCCCAGAAAACCCTCAGCAATCTGTTCAGTTCACCATGCCGCAGAGTCTCTCTCCACCACACGTCTGCCACACCACAATAAACCTCACTCAGACAGGACTGCTGAAAAAGAGGAGGCAATATTGAACAACTTGATAATCATTTATTTATTTATACTTGTTTAAAGAAAATGAGCAAAAACGATGTAGACAGTTTGTGTTTCATCATAATACTCTCTCTCGGACTACTGAGCAGCTCTGCCTACATGTCTTTCATGTATATAATGTATTATATATTTAAAGCAGGGAGCATTGTTCTTCTGTCTACCATCATGTGGACAAGTTGGTATTGATCAAGCATCTCAGAGTAGTACACATTAGTTAATAACGACAAATATTCTAAATCAGCATTTCTGCTACGTAGACATGGGTCACTGTCAAGTGGGGACAACCAGCACATCTGTCCCCAACTAAGGGGGCCCAAAGGGGTAGGCAGACAGATCTAAAAGTTCATGTTATGTTGTTGGTGATTGAGTTTCATATCAAGTTTTGGTGCAAGACCTTGAAATATTTTCAGCCGCCCTAAATGAGACGGTAGTAAATACTCTAATGTCTCTAAAAGCTGGAGAAGTGCGCACAGGGATTGATATATGAACTTCTGGTGTATTGTATGGTTTAAAGGTATACAATGATGTCAACGATCAAGCCCTTGCTTTACTTCTCTTTGGTATGGTATGTTATACATTGCTACTCAGTGCTTTATTGCTAAAACTTGACCCTTTTCACCATTGTGTTCACCTGAGCAGGGACTGAGTTCTGACAGTAGATATATATATCCTCTTCGGAGATGACATGCTAATATTTTTCTTGGTTTTACACAGTGTACTGCTAGTGCTGTGGCATGAGAGTGGAAACAAAATGAGATTGTAAAGCTAGTTTTATAAGAGGTGGTATAGAGGGGACACTCACTTGACTGTATGGAAAGCATAGCAAAGCACACAAGAAGAATGTAAGGTTTTAAAGGGGTATTTCACTTTTTTAGAGAACATGTTTGACTTTTAAACAGTTGGACTTCCCTCTGTGCTCAAGGAGGAATCAAAGTATAAAAGGCCTCTTTGGTGGCTCTAAGACACCTCACTTGGAGCTTGAATTGTTCCACTTGATATCAAGATCATACTTCCTGACTGGTTTCATAAAAGAATATGAGTGCAGAATGGTCACAGTTGATATTCTATATGAATATGTGTTTTTAAAAGTCGAAATGTTCTACCAGAGTGAAAATTTGCTTGAAAGATAAACATCTGCATAGTCTCTTTAGTCTACATTTATCAGTTAGGTGGTTTGGCTCAAGCTTGTGCATTAATATACTATACTGTAGTTTTAATGGTGGGGAACAGTAGCTATTTTGCAACATTATATCTGTGGTTTTGTACCTTTTTTCAAACCAGTGTACTTTTTTTATTCAAGCAGTCTTTAGTCTTTTTGGCTAACTTTCTGGCAGTAGAACATATATGTAGACTATTGTGGCCATGCAGATGTTTAATTCAGCGGGGAAATGCATCAATAATATGGTGCACCTTTTATATTACACAATATAAGGCATGTACAGTGAAAGTAATTGTGCTGGGTGCTTTTAATTTACCACCCAGCATGTTTTAAATTAAAGTCTCCTCAGTCATTTGAATACCATAGGTGTTTCAGTGTTTTGATCCGACCCAGATTTCATGATATTGGCTTTTTACAACCACCCTTTTCAACTTAATTTTCAACTTAAAATCTATGCCTAGGGCATGAACAATTGGTGAATAGTACACCCTTATAAGTGCCTCTCATCTTTCGAGCACCATTATTTCCTCCCCTGCCAAAATGCTATGCCCCAATTGTGCCCCGCTTTCTCTGTATTTACTTTTTGCCAACAATATCTGCAGGCAATAAGAAGAATGTCAGACAATGTGTATGTTGGAACTAATTTAATTTGCACTTTATGAGAAATCTGTTGCCCTTCTGTTTGACTAAAAATGTCTATAGGTGACTGACTTTCTAGTGTCAAAGTTTTCTTAATTATTTACTATATACAGCAATTACTATAATATGTTCCCTGATGCTGATTATATCAATTCATATTCTCAATGCTTCCCATGGTGTAAAATCTGACAGTTAAGCACAAAGCATTGGTAATATTTTTTTTTAAAACAAATCCAAGCTAAATACATGGAAAACTAAAGCATCATTGATGTAGAGCACCATTTTCTTGTGTATGGCACAACGCTACACCTTCAGAGCATAATCACAGGGTTAGACAAAAATTATTTAGGACAGTGAGCGGATGATATGATTTTGTACAAGAGGTCAATAGCACTAGCCCTTGATGTCAACACACTACAGCCCGACATTTTGTCTAAGAGTATTTGTGACATTTCAGCATTACCACTGCTAAGTACAAAAGTGTGAATAAAGGTATTGATTTGATGTCATTGCAAACAAACAATACATATACAGTTTAGCTGATAGGTGTTGCTGCGCAAAATATCTTCCATAATTCAAATGATTAATTCTCAGCACTTTTGAAATGACATGATTTTATCCTGGTCATCTCTTATAAAGCAATTCTCATTTAGCTGGAAGAAACAAAGCACAGCAAACCAGCAAGGACTTGTAAAGATTTAATGATGTGTTGTTACTCTACAATGACTGCCAGCTGGAATTCCATCAACCATGCAGTGAAGTTTATGCGGGAGCCAATTTTGTAGTGTCAAACAAATTGCATAACACCTTTGGTGTAACATCTCAATCAGCAACTTTGTTGTTGGAAATGGACTTTCAGAGGACAGTAATGTAATTTATTCTTGTCAATATACACTAAAAGTTCTTGCATTCATACACATTGGGGATTGTTGGATTTGGCTCCATGATAAAAAGCACTGCATAAACTGTTGGACAGCAGGTTTGACTGAATTCTAGCAAATGTACAAAAGCAATACCTGATACCTGATATTATTAGCAAAAAACATATTTGCATACACAAATGCATGGGAATATAACAACCATAAAAGGTTGCACTGACATCTGAATGGTTTTAAGACACTTTATCATGATGAAAAACGTAGTGCGAACGTCTTTGAAAACCTCAGAAATAAAGCCGGGAAGTGGGCTGGGTGATATCAGAGGCCAAGGTTCTGGTAGTAATGTTTCCTTAGACAGTGCTACTATTTGTGACTGGATGTTTGAGCATTTCCAATAAGTTCCTCTAGCTGAATCTACAATTCAGACAATACGCAACTTTGCTGATAAAAATTCTGATTAACAGAAAAAAGTCAAAGGCTCAAGACTGTGTACATCAACTGTATGGACTATGAATGGTAACTTTTGGATTTTGAATCAAACTACGGTGTGTTTTGTTCCTGGTTGCGGGGATGAAATGTTTGCAATTACCTTGAACTGAATTCCCAGCTTTAACTGACATCTTTGTGATAGCAACAGCCAATGAGGTTTGTGGGTACTGTAGTATTTTGTGCCATTTGATAAACCCAGTCAACAGAAAAAAGCTTCAAAGCTTATGTACAGTACCAGTCAAAAGTTTGGACACACTTTCTCATTCCCTCGAATTGAGTGTGTCCAAACTTTTGACTGTTACTTTAAGTTGAAGCATTCATGAGTGATATAATTGTATCAGAGACTCCAGTATTTCTGCGTTGACTAACACTGAGGTTTTTGTTAAAAGGAAACTTTCAAATGCAAATTTGCAGTGGGAAAAATACTTCTGTTACCAATGGCCCCTGGCCACTTCACAACTTAATAGTTAACTTCTCAGGAAGTGGAAAATAGGTACATTTATTGGGTCATTACACATATGGTCTTAGGGAAAAATGTGCAGCTTTCACTCAAAGTATTGACATACAAAAACAGGTATGCGGTTATTAGGTTTTCCCCAGGTCAAAGACAATAATCATTTTATCGGTAATTCACACATAAGGTTTTAAACAACTGAGTAACTGTTTTGTGATTCATTGAAAGCACAGTAAAATACTTAGCAATTGATGTGCTATTGGTTTGTCTTTGAGACTGTCATGTATTATGTTTGTGTTGATGTTTTTGTAGTGTGTTATCAAATTCTATATTTTTGCAATAAAATGTTTAAAAATCAACTCTGGATGTAGCTTTCATTGTCTTCCATGCCATAGGGGTTTCTTTAACTGTTGCTTTACGTGCTGAGTCTGGCACCTGAACTGCTGGGGCTTAGGATGATACGTGATATTTAGACATATTCAGTCATACTAGCGGCGTGGTTCTAGGGATGGCTAGAGCCAATCAGTCCACCGCTTTGATCCAGACAGAAATATCTCAACAACTTCTTGATGGATTGCCACGAAACATGATGAAAATATCCCCAATCCATTCCCATCAGCCTCACAGAGCTGCTAGCATGGCTCTAGATTTGTATCCTGTTAACCCATTTCCTCAGTGATAAATGCACGTCTTGAGTTTACCTCACAGAAAGTGGCAAATGTCGTAAATACAAACTCTTAGCTTGCTAATTGTAGCAGTGACAAATAGAACATAATTCAATTAGTAATTAAATGATTTGCGGTTGTATGCATTGTAGCTTTACTGTTATTGCAGTTCCTCTTCATCAGTTAATAGGACAACAACATGCTGTGAACTTCATTGCAATGTATATTGTCAGGTGATCTGTTTTAGTCTGTGTTTATATCCCTTGTCGGTTTCTATGTAATGAGCTATTTTAGTCAAACAATGTAATTGCTAAAAGATGTTTCCCAACAATGCAATTAGACATGGTTTATTGGTTGAGATAGCGATTGTCAGGGTAACAAGGGAGCTAGTTAGCAGTTTTCCTCTTTGTCTAGACACAAACTGGAAGGAAGGGGAGGGAGGAATGGAGACAAATGGATAAATGATGTTGATGTCGAGAGCAAATCGAATATATACCAAGTACCAGAAGAGACTGTAGATAACACTGTCCCCATCTATTCCCCATCTATTATATGCATAAAACTCATTGTCTGTAGTGCATAATGACTGACAACACAATACAGTAGAATACAGTTCATTGCTGGGTTATGGTGATAATGAGCTGTGAGGATCTGTAAAATGCATGATGTTTTAAAACTTGATGATGCAAGCCCCGGCAATGATGTGTCCATCAGATGCAGTGAAATTAGCTGCTGATGTCAGCAGCTCATGTTATTGTGTGATCTACCTCATACAAATGAGCCAAATATGTGAAAGCCTGGCTAACAATTAACAGAGTGAACAGGACCTGTATACATGATTTTATTAGAAGACTATCCTTTAAAATCTATTGTGCGGGAGTCCAGGAGTGGTAGTAGGTAATTTGAGTTGACATTTAAACCAAATATTATAAGCTAATACAAGCCTTTGTTTACAAAATTGTAAACACAGAAGGTGATGAACAGTTCACATGTCTGTTTATGATTTTTGTGATAACCTTGAATCGTGTGTGAAGGTGACGCTCTGTTCTTACACTGCTTGTTTATATGTAAATGTCAGCACCAAATGGCTACAGTATGTGTGTGTGTGTGTTATGATGTCAAATCAAGCCTAGCTGATCTCTGGGGGAATCCACTGCCTGCATGGCTCAAGGTGATTATTACAGTACTCACACACACACACACACAAAGTGTATGAAGGTGAAATTAGCCATCACACCATCAGCGTGGCTATTACCAAAACCTCTGTATCAGCGGCTTGAAGAAAAGAGCTTCAGGGTGACTGTGAATGTGTGTCAGGATTGTACTGGGGCCATATTCCCACTGGTGCTGACTGGGATTGTTCTTGGATGGACGGGTTTCTGGCTTTGGGCTAGCTTGGCTGTCTCTCCGTATGTATGCATGTCTTCGCGTACCTGCCTGCTTGTCCGCCTCGCTCTGTTTTGACAGGCTCCGTCTGCCTGACTGCTACATGCCTGTACGTCTACATATCTGCATGACATTCAGTCTGTGACTCTATTAGTTCCTCCCGTCTGGCTTTCTGCTTGCCATTACATCTCTGTCCCAGTCTGCTACTCTTTACTGTCTCACTGTCTATTAGACCGTCACTGTGTCAGTCTAAAGTCAGGTATCCCAGGGCACAATAAAGTAATTTTCTCTTGAAGAGGTATCAGTGGTCGAGGCGTCCCGAGGGTTATTTGAAAATCATTGCAGAGACGCCTCTTTAATCATTATGAATGACCTTCAGCAGATCCTTAGCTGTCAGTTTGGGTGTGATTGTGTGGGTGTCTGTGAATCTAGTATGTGCAAGTAGGCATGTCTGTGAGTATAGGGATGAATTTCTCTGTATCTATTTTTCTACATCTGTACCTGTTTCTGTGTTGGATGTTTGATTGAGGTGAGCTGTTTATTAAGTTATATCCAATTTGTTGGTCTAAAGAAAAAAAGCCTGGTAGGAAAGGGGTGTGGGAAGTACTCTGTAGTAAAAAAAAAAAAAAAAAAAAAGCTGGTGTTGGTGCAGATTTTATAGTAAGCTGGGTGTTCAAAATGGCAGTGCTATTGTGAAGCAGAATTAAGTCGCCTTCAGACTCTGCAACAACAACAATCGTTAAAGTTTATTTCATGTCACTTTGTGCGAGATTCCTATGATAAAAATCTTGGTTGCAATCTGTGTCAGACTGTACAATATCAATATGAGGCATGTCAGATTGTGTGCTGAATGGTAAATCATAGTGCTACGATATAAATAGAAAAAATATATATGAAAGGAGCAGCGTATCATTAGCTCGCGCCATCCTACTGCGTTGCTCTGACGTTTTGAAAATGCAGGAAAGTCACTCAAACTTCTTTTTCAATTCACCTCCATCGTTTTGGTTTTTGTGTGCCATTAACGTATTAATGAGAACGAGCGCGTTTTCTCCCTAAAACTTATTCAAAAAAACACAATCGCCAGCCAGTGTATTCGGTGTCATTTCTGAGTGGTTAGTTGACGTGGGTTGTAGCAGCAGTCACGTTGTGAGAATTGGTCCTAAATTTCTGACACTGTCAGAATTTTGCCTCAGGCTGTCTTTGGTCACCAAAGCCCCACATTTCTCTCACAACTGTCAACTCTTGTCTCAGACAAGAGAAAATCACAGTGTAGAAGCCTTTAACCAAACTTTTTGAAATGCCAAGACGTGCAGAGATATTTTAAGCTTCATGGGTTTACAGTCACCTGCACATTTATATTGTTTTTTTCCAGAAAAGAATCCTCCTCAAAGCTGAAATAGTAACAGCTTGTGTGTGTTTGTAGATTATTGTAAATACGCTCATTAACACATTTTCCTTGCAAATACTGCAATTCTTAATTACACTACTTAACCTGTGAAACGCAATGTTCTTTTTACTTTTCATCTGTAAATTTTATGTACACAAACAAAAACATTGGGATATACAGTATTTATTTATTTTGCATGTTTGTAACATAGATATTGAAATCTCAGCAGTGTTTAGACATGGTATACATAGCATGCTCAATGAAGTGTATAATCACTTGAATGAGTGTGTCTCCGAGTCCAATATTATGGTCAGAACAGTCCTCCTGCCTTTTGTCAGCCTTAAAAAGAGTTGCAGTATGGGCAGGTTTTAGGGAACATTGTCATTGGTCTAAATTCTAATTTTCTCTTGTAGAATTTAGTAAAAAAAACATATTTCTCTGGTGTTTTCGGGATCATGTTTTTCTAGCATCCAATTCCTGGCCTCCTAGTTGTCAAAATGTAATATTTAAAATCACTTTTCATGCAGATGCGAGCCCAAGGTGCATATGGACAGATAAAGCTGTTCTCCTCCGTGTAGCAGCCACTTTCAACACCCATTAAACTGTTAGGGAAGGTCTGACCCGGACCAAATAAGCTGCTGGTAAATTGCCTTATCCATTCTGCTACTGATCTGAGAAGCCTGCCATGAGAGGGCTGTGTGATGTCAAGTGGCTGGCAAGGACACACATTCTCACACACGCACATACACACGCTAACACACACACACACAGAAACCTTGCCAGTGGTAGCAGTCTGGCAGGTCTTTGTGTAGCGTTGTGTGAAAAAAAACGCACTCTCTCTCTTGCCCGCAGTATCGGTCTCCTTCATACAAAGGCAGCCGGAGGGACGTACTTGTCACTTGCCCAGATGTTTTTCCAAGGTCCTTTATTCGAAGCAGTCAATCATATGAGCTGAAATGTCACTAATGTGAAGTCCCTTTGGTGCAATGGCTCTGCGTGTGTGTATGAGTTTGTATAAGTGCATTTATGCGTGTGTGTGTGGAAGGTCGGTCAAGGTGAGATGAAAGTGCAGTTAACCCGAGACACAGACAGGGAGGTAATATATTAATAACAACTGCAATACCCCCGCGCAGCTATTTCTCTGGTGTAATGAGGTCTGTCCGACACACGCACGCGCACACACACACACACAAACACACATATATTTGAACTGGCTGGGCACCCTCTTTGTTCTTATTTTCTCCATAAAAACAAAATAGAAAAAAAAATCAAGCATCTTTATAAGTTCATTCATTCAAACCCAATAAATAATGAAAATCAACTGCAATAACTATGAAAATGCATCTGCTGTGATGCAAAAAAATGTTATAATTACACCAATATGTCTGCAATACTGTATATCTGTGAACAAAAAAAAAAAATCTGACCATTATGTAGCGGAGTTGTAATACCACTCGACAGATTAGCCCTTGACCTGATTTTTTGGTCTCAGTATAAGAGTATAGAGCCTTATCTGTATTTGCATCTTAAACAACTCCCTTAGAAAACTCCTTCAAGCCCATTTCCATATGCAGATACTTGATATGCATCAACACTTCCACACTACCAGCCTTCACCTGGTAATGCATCACTCCACACCATGAGAAGTCCAAAACACAGAGGCGTACGACTGAGACGTAACACTTGTGAGCATGAAAGGATCGTGTTAAAGAAGAAAGCACTAAAAAGAGCAACAAAAAGTAAAGATAAACGTCAAGCCTTGTATGGTGTGCACCGCCATATTTGGAGATTGTTAGCCCCCCTCCACCTTGCTCCATAATGAAGAGGTGCTGCCTGCCCACTGAGCTGTCTCGTCTGATAATTATTTTGACATTACCCACTGAGAGCTGGAAAGGAATTATCCTCTGCAGCGTCTGCTTGCCATACATTCTCCATAATCAGCCACCGCCATGCATGGATACATTTGTGCATGCACTGGACACGAGTACAAAATGTGTGTGTGTGTATGTGTAACAGTGTTGCGGATAACGTCTTACAAATGGAGCACTGTCACTTTACTTTTTGATTTAATAAAGGCACGTTATTCAATTTAGGTAATCACATACGTTCACATACCAAACGTTAGCTTAGAACAATAGTTTTATGATGTGCAATAGCGTCGCTTTTCAATCTACTCGAATGTCTATTATTATAAACCTCCAAACTTTGTGTGAACAGGTACAGGTGTGTGCATGTATGTCTAAGGGATTTGTATTGTTAAGCCACGTAACATTGTTTATCAATCTTGTGATATGCCTCACAGTAATGCTTGCACAGTGTGCATACTCACAATTTTGCCTGGGTTTGGCATGTTGCATACAGTAATGCAAAGCAGCAGCAACCCTCTGTGAAAACATCCCAAGGGAGAGCAGGGCCAGATGTTTCTCACAGTTTGATCAAGTCACAGCATTTTTGTTTTTTGGAAATGCATCTTACTGTTTAAGTAGTTCATCTCTTGATCTTTATCATTCAGGAGATTGAAATCTGCATTAGTATATTCAATTATTTACAATGGAGTGCAATTAGGTTAATTTTTATTCATTATACAGAACAATCAGTTTAATGTAATTCAGTTAAAGGGAGAGTCAGTGATTCTAGAGAAAGATCGTTCATTACACTTTTTCAGCAAATTCCAATTCAGCGAATATCTCCTCACAAACCGCTAGCTGTCTGTTCTGTATGTGTGCTGAAAATAAATCTGGTGTTCATACACAACACTGGCTCTGTAAATGGGGAAACAAACAAAGTGGAGGCTGCAGAGAGTGTGGATGGACTGTTGTGCTCACATGGGATGACTTTCTTTTTACACTTGTGATAAAGTGTGAGAGGAACAGAAGTGACTCTACAATTGACTCATCGCTCTGGATTCCACCATATTTCTCTTTTGGTCGTTGCCTTGGCAATGCGCGTCCCATGAATTTGAGGGGTGGACCTTCTGAAGGAGCACAAAGGAAGGGGTGTATTTGTTTGGGTGTTTTAGTTCAAATATCAACAATCCTTCTCCAAAATGGCTGACTCTACCTTTAAAGTTACACCACATTTGAAACATTTGAGTTCAATCAAAATTCCTCAACTCACAAAAGAGCAGAACAGTTTTGTGTAGTGTACAGTACATGATATGATAATGTGTGGTTTTTTATGCAGATATGTCTTCTGGAGTTAGTAGCTGTCTTGGTGTCTGTGAAAAACATCCCATTTGTCTTAATATTCAGCACTCTGCATAGACAGCTAATGACTGCAATGCATCACCTGCATATCGTATTTCAATAAAAAGTGTGTGTGCATTCGTGTGTCTACCATTTGAGCATGTGACAATTTTTCTCCCTCAGTCAGTGTCTCTGTATGTCTGTTGCACATTTGTTAATGTCACATAATGTATGTGCTATGAATGAGTGCCCCACAGCTTAACTCTGTCTCCTTGGAATTTTATTTCTATACAATGAATTGTAATTGTGGATTATGTTCTCCAGCCAATGCACATAAATTGCTGATGCACAGAGTAGTGTGACATAAAAGAGTGTGTGGAGGAGGTTGGGCATACAAAGTGTTTTACTTGAACGTTCGAGGCTGGAGTTTGTGTTTCATCTTTTTCAATATGCAAGAGGTTGGTTCACCCAAATTAGTAGCCATGCAGCTACAGTCAGTGTTATGGCCCAGATTTTAAGACATCCAGATCTGAAAGTCTGCCACCACAGCAATTCAGTGGAGGTCAATGGAATCATATATACGCTATTGTTATTGCAACTACTCTCTAATGAAAAACTAGTCCTCTGTGGATTATCCTGAATAACAGGCACACTGGTGAGACACACTGCTTTTTTCAAATCTAATTGTTCAATGATTTGAGCAGTACATGAAATTCCATTCACCTCCATTCTTTTGGGAAGGGCAGCAGAAATCTCACTGACAGATATTTTAAAACCTGGGCAAAGAAAAACAAAATTATCTGCATGGCAGGACACGTTTTGGGGTGAATGAGAAAACAGATGTGTTTGTACTTTGGCTGAACCGACATGTTAACCATGACTAATCTTTTCCCAAACCCTTTCAAAGGGCTCAGTCTCAACTTAATAAAAGTGCTTTTAGTTGCCTAAACATAACTTAACCATGCTTCTAGTCTAATATGACCATGTCATGAAAATAAAGGCATTTTAATTGTTTTAAAAGAGAGTGCCTTTTTTTTTGTTTGTTTTTTTTTGTCTACATGTATCCCTATCCAACCCTCAAAAAAACTCAATTTGAGTCCAGGAACGCTCCTTCCCAAACATTTTTTTGATTTTGGCAGATAGGTTCAAAATGAAGGTTTTGCTGATATGATGGTAAAAAAATATACCCCAGGTGGGAAAACATATTTAGCTAGTAAAAAATGGTTGCATATGAACATAACTCTCAGAGAAATAGCTCGTCTGACCCTCGCACCAACAGCAGTGTGCTCACGACAGTGTGTAATAAGTCATTATTAAGTCATGTTTCTAAAATGACTATTGATTTTGTCACACAGCGAGAACGAGCTGCCAAGGGCCACGACAAAATGCACAGATAAAGATATGAATGAAGTTTCTATAAGGACAATCCCTGCAGACGATCAGTTATCATCCACAGCTGATGATGAATCACATCACTGTACTTTGATCACGTTGTACTTCACCATAGTGATATACCCCTAGAGGTTTTTTTTTTTTAATTTTTTTTTTTTTTTTTTAATTTTGTACTCTCCTTGGCAGAAAAATCAATGACTGTTTGAAATGCTTTGAATGGATGAATTTGTCATCATGGATAAGGAATGAACGAATGGTGCAAGTTAAGACATTTAAGAGCAAATGTGCCAAATGTCTTTTTAACATCTGTCTGAAATAGAGGAAAAAGAAATTCTTGACTGCTTGACCTCATTTGGTGCAGCGGCTGACTCTGGCTCTCATGTTGTTGCATTTTACTGCAGTCAAATTTTAAATACGGTTATTAAATACGTGCATGTATATGTGTGTGCATGAGTATGTGTCTGTGTGTCTGTGAACCCACTTAGCTCAGTGTCAAACCCTCTGAATGTGTACGTCGTAATACATTCAAGTCCATTAATGCCCGGGAATGAAACTGAATCCGAAAGAAGACACACACACACATGCATGCACACACACACACACACACGCTTGCTTGCTTGTGCATGCACACACAGGCGCGCGCACACACACACACACACAGAGCGCTGTATGTCTCTGATAGCTTCTATTATCTAGGTCTCCCTCCTGGCTGCACATCAAACATGGATGAGCTCCAACCATAAAAGGCTCCATTTTCCTTTGATTTATACAAGGAATAAAAATTGGAAAGGTGAAAAGTCCAAACCATGCATATTTTATCAGCGCGCTGACACCAAAGGCAAGACGGAACAAATTTTAACATGGAGCAAAACTTAAAATAGACCATGATAGGACCAAATACAGGAACTGCAATACCGAACCTCCTGACCTTATTGGGCAAAAGCCTTCTAAGCTGGTCCGGTACACACAATAAACTAGTCTATACTGCCAGAAATAAGCACATTTTAACTATTGTACAAGCAGGTTTGACTTGACTAACAACTCAAATTATGACACATAGCGTTCTCTCTCGGATAGCGAGTAAACTTGCGTTCCTTTTTTGTCTGTTTAAACAGGGGGAAAACACACTAAACTGAAGGCTAGACAGTGATGTAAGCATGATATTTTATGTAAGGTCCAATTTTTTTTAGGACACCGCAGAGATTGAGTGAACAGATACTGCTTCAGGATCAATAAACCAGTCCTCGGGGCCCAGTTTATCTTATTCCCTGTTAAAAGACAACAGTGATTACAGATCAGTACTCTGGCAATGAGAGGCTTTATCTATGTGTCCCCGCAGTGTTTCCACTAATAGTTTCTATGGCAGCGAAGGAGGGGCTTGTGTGGTATGTGTGAGTGTGTGTGCTTGTGTGTGTGTGTGTGTATGTGTGTGGTGTTCTTATTGTTCTTTTAATGCATTTTCTCCAAATGTGCCAGCCAGTCATTGGTGGGTAAATATAGGTGAAATAATGCAACACATGTTCATAATGAAATGACCACATATAGGTCGACTGCATCTGCTCTCCAGAATGACCCGTAGGACCATTTTCTAATATGCCGCCTCTATCGGCAGTAATTGTAAAAAATAATTTTTATGATGAGACAGCGTTGTGGTTAAGGTCTGGTTAGGTTTAGGCACAAAAACCACTTGGTTAGGGTCAGGGAAAGATCATGGTTTGGGTTAAAATGATCACTTGAAACGTGGTGTGGGTTAAAGTTACTTCCTTAAAGTTACACAACCTTCATTGTCATGGCAACAATAAACACCAAGACAATCAAAGTTACGTTTAAAAAAAAAAAAAACTGTCCCAACCTGCAGTTGGAAATGTGACTCCTGCAGCTAAGTCCACTTTTTGCCATCTATTTATCTAGCCATCCACCCAACCTGCCTCCTCCTAATAAAGCAAATTGTCACCTTATATTGATGTCATCTGAATTGTGTCACTTCCCTGGGTCATAATGACTACGGCCGCTAACTATAGATTGTTTTAGCCAGCTGAATTTTCGACCTATACTGTCATTTTTTTCTTGTGAGGATGGGCTGAATAATGAATTGCTAGCTGTAGCTTATCACATAAAAGCTGTAGCTTCTTACATGTAAGAGTCCCTTTCCAATCTGAGTAAGCTGTGATACTAAATGACAAACAGCACAAAATTAAAGCAAATTTAAAAACAATATATATTTGAAAATATATTCTCACAGAGGTTGATGTCATACTGTATTATTATATGAATGAAATGCACAAATATTCTTATTGTATCCTCCAAACATTGACTTCCCTATTTTAAGTGAAAATGACCACAAACATGTATTTTGTCCATACTGTACCTACAAAATTACTGTTAAATTTTGATTGATTTTATTTGCTTTAAGGATAAAGGGTAAAAGAAATCATAAACTAATCACACGGTGAACAATTTTTGTATCCTATGAATTTCAAACATTACTTTCTGTACAAATGGGTAAGAAAGTCTCAGTCTAAATTACAGAAAGCACATTAAGCCTATTGTTAAGAATGGCTAACATTTACAGAATAAATCGTCTATGTTCTTCATAACTAAAGCTCTTGAAATGTGGAAATGTGTCTGTGACACCTCTTTATCTATATGTTTAAATATATACACACAGATACAACTTACATACTACACAACCCTTGTGGGCACATCCACCTGTCCTTTCCTTTTGTTAGTACATCTCCAATCCTATCCACCTATTCTCCGATTACAACCACTCATCTGAACTGTACATCCATCTGCGCCCTCTCCCTCCCTCCACCATGCTATTTCTATCCATAAATCGCTTCATATGAGGCCCCACTCCCATCCCCACTTTTCCTCCCTCATCTCATCCTTCCTTCCTGTGCCTCTCTTGTTCCCACTCACTGTTTTCTCCCCTTCCCCTTTTTCTCCATCCATCCATCCTGCCTGAATAATGCAGTGGCCACGCAGCTGCACTGCCATTGTCCCTGCCTCAATGTTAATGTTGTGTCCTTGTCACAATTATTGGGTCACTATCATCCATCACAGTTAATCATTGTCATACAGATACATGGACAAACAAAACACATTACAGAGAACAAAGGCGCACACAAGTGGGGAAGAAAGGCGCACATGGAGCACACGCAAACAGAGAAGCATCTTGCAGTTTATGGAGCTTGTGTTAAATTAAATGATGCTCTTTGAAAAGGCAAACACAACAGGCGGTTTATTTCAGCACTGAAACAGATGTCACATGCAACATGTATAGATATGAATGTAAACAAATATGTTTGTATGCCTGTTCAGGGATTCTTGTGAGTGAAACTATTGGAAACAAATTATAGTTCTTTCAACATGAAATGTTTTTAAAAAGTAACTAAAAGGTGAACTATTGGACACTTTTTACTGCCCAGTAGCACCCCAGAATACCTAAATTTCACCCCAACTCACTGTTATGCCATAAAATTCATCACAATTTATATGAGTTACAAAACATCAACAGTGAGTTGGAAGAAATGTGTATAAAAATGTTATTATATGATAGATGCTATTCAGTAGCCCTTCTCTTGTTGTTTGAGGTCATTTGTTATACAAAAACATTGAGAAATGAACTCATAAGGAAAAAAATTACAACAAGGCGAATTTTGAGGAAGCACGTAGGGAATTGGAAAACTTTGATTGGATACAATACCTATCTAATTATGATGTTGACAACAAATGAAGACTAATCAAGGCTAAGTTGAACGAAGCAGAGGACAAGCTTGTGCCAATCAGTAAAATCAGGCCTCTGAATAAAAAACATAACTTCCCCTTGGACAGTATTACAAAAAGGAAAATTAAAGAAAAGAATAATTTTGCCAAAACCCAGAGATACAATATGAGTATCGGAGAGTTAGAAACTTATTTACGGATACAGCAGGTGGTGTTAAATGGTGCCACTTCAGGCTGGAAACTGGTGACCTCTGGAGTTCCACAGGGATCTGTGCTGGGCCCTGTACTCTTTGCAGTCTATATAAATGATTTACTAAGTGTGATACAATCTAATGCATGTCTTTTTGCAGACAGCATAAAATATTTTGACACAGCCCATCCATAGCATGAGTAATTGGTGTGATCGGTGGTTACTGAAATTAAATCCAGAAAAATGTTAACATTTACACACTAGGAAATCAAATGATAACATAGTTAAATATACAGTTGGAGAATTGGTGGTTCAGCAAGTAGAAGAGGAAAAGGATATAGGTGTAGTGGTTGATACTCTATGAACTCTATGCTGGTGATAATCAGAAGAACTTTTCAAATTTTATGCAAGAAAATAGTTTTACCATTATATAAATCCTTGCTGAGACCTCATCTTGGATTAGCAAGTTCGGTCTGGTGCTCTTATAAATTAAAATATATAGAAAAAATTGAAAAGGTTCAGAGAAGAGCGACTAAATGAGTTCCAGGTCTGTAAGAGATGTCACATGAGGTAATTTAAGAAAATTACAATGACCAACTCTAGTATAGAGGAAGAGACACAGAGGAGACATGACAAGATTGTTCACAGAATAGGTTATCACAGCCAAGCCAGTCATCCAGTTTTAGAATAATAGGTATGAGTGTTTCATAAACACTGAAGTGTTTCTCTGAAAAGAGACAAAAATCTTCTTCACATGCTGTAGGGCATGGAACAAGCTTCCAGAGGATGTAGTGTGGGCTCAATCACTACAGCGTTCCCTGACTGATCACCCAAAACTATTTAAATGTCAGCAAATGTCTGTTTTCTGCAGGTGGTAAACAATCCTGACTAGTGGTCTTTCAGGTTATGTGTTTTTGGCTTACGTTGGTGAGGAACTTGTGGATCGTGTGTGCTTTCACCAAGACACATTGACATTGGCTCACAGAACCATATTCAAAAGCAGTTTGTAATAATGCTAAAGCTTCACTTCTTTGTGCTTTGGCTTGGCTTCAGATTCATGGATTTAGAGAATGCCTGTGATGGTTCTTCTGTTGGATTATTTGTTTGATTGTCGTCAAACAAACACTTTTCAGTGAAGGACTCAGTATATAGATTTGGACTGCCACTGATGTTAAGGATTTGTGGGGGCGGGTCTGAAGGAAAGGCTAATGTGGATTAGGTTAAATAGATCCATTAAAACATGAAAGGTTGTTGATAGCTGATGTGGGAGTATCAGACATCTCCTCTTAGAGACCGGGGCTTTAGGGTATTGGGCCTTTATATGTGTGTGTGTGTGTGTGTGTGTGTGTGTGTGTGTGTGTGTGTGTGTGTGTGCGCGCGCTGCAACTGAATCAATAGTGATGAGAGCAGGCTGGTTTCTATTACCTTTTTAATTATCCTCCATCAAACAAACATGATAGCACCTTGAGATCACTTAGGCCACAGTCCTTCACACACACACACACACACACACACACACTCACACACTCACAGAGTACACAAAAGTACAGAGACTTTTGCTTTTACTTATTGTAAATAAGACTCAAGGACACCAAAGCAGATAAAAAACAAAAATGCATACACAAAAGAGGAAAGATAACAGTTTCTTTGATTAACCCTGTTCTCTGACCTTTAAGTGGAGAACAGAAAATTTAAAAAGGTAACAAATGAGGACAATTAGGTAGGATAGTTTGTTTTCTCTCATTTAATTCCTTTCTAATAGTCAATTTTAATGTCATGTCTTAAGGAATTTTGTGTTGCCACTGACCTTGTGCGGCTTGAGTCACAAAGCCATGTTTATGTCTGTTACGAAGCAACTGAGCAGTTGCTGTCTACTGCCGCCATTTGACTAGTCATAAATAATAAAGACTCTCTGGTTGAAATCAAAATATTTATGCAGGTAATGACTTGACAGAACTGAACCAAAACAACGGGTCATATGAACAGCGTATTCCATTTGGATATTCAGAATTAGGCCTTATTCCGATTGTAGCATTTTCCGATTAAGACGTGGGATATGCCAATATTATTCCGGTTTTTTGACATGTATACAGCACATTCAGAATATGCGCTTCAACTGGGGTTTTTACCGCAGATTGCAACACACGGCTTCTTGCCTGTTTACAGTCAGCTCTGTGCGTTGTAAACAAATCAACTATCCAACAGTTTGCAAGGCTGGGGTAGAGATGCATGCCCGAAGGAAAAGCCCACATTTCTGGTTCGGAAGGAGAAACTACTTTTAAACATTTTGAAAGACTTGGATATCAACAGGTTTTTGGATATACACGCTGACCTTTTCAAGAAGGTGGTTGAACAAATGAAAGAGGGAGGCTGTGTTCCCACGGTCAAACAAGTCCGCCACCAGTGGAAAACTTTGAAAAAAATCCTAATTTGATTGGAGTGTGCACAGCTGCATGTAAACAGGAATATTAGTGGAATATTCATTTTCATTAGCCATGTAAACAGCTCAGTAGAAATATTGGCAAAAACTGGAATATTTTGTGGATGTAAATGTAGTCACTGTATGACAGACAGCTATGAGAAGTGTGTGTGTTTGCTGGTGTCTGATTAGGCTGGGGTGCCTGTCCTCTCTCTCTCTCTCTCTCTCTCTCTCTCTCTGGCATGATTTGGCAGCGATATCTGTGGGTGTATGTATGTGTGTGTGTGTACAGTATGCACATGCAAGCGAGAGCAAGTTTGTGTATTGCGTGACTCGGTGCATATGTGTGACCCAGAAACGTCGAACAGTCTCTGAAGGCTTCATTAGGGCATAAACTGAAAGTTCAGAATCTATAACCTTCAGATGATCACCATACTCCCTCCCTGAGACTGTGTGTCTTTTTTTGTGTAGTAGTTTTGCACACTTCTTCTTCTATATACGCATACTGAGCTTCTCGCAGCTGTCTTCCTCTCTTTATCACTCCCTGTTGCAAAGTGTGAGAGTTGCTGCCTCTGAAAAGATTTTTTCCCAACTTTGAATTCCCATTTCCAAAGTTTTCTTTAATGAT
Organism: Scomberomorus guttatus; assembly: GCA_038419695.1. Classification (NCBI taxonomy): domain Eukaryota; kingdom Metazoa; phylum Chordata; class Actinopteri; order Scombriformes; family Scombridae; genus Scomberomorus; species Scomberomorus guttatus. The sequence continues at coordinate 18,268,969 of CM076463.1, forward strand.
ATCCTAAGAAATCATTTTTAATCATCTAAACTTTCTTTTTGTACAATACAGCTACAAGAAACAGGCAGGGCACAGTAGCTGGAATGTGCGGGTTCGGGGGCTGAACATGCTGTTTTTCTGGAGAGTTGATGCTGCTGAAGCTGGGAAATAGGACAGTGACATATCCTGACACGAGCTGCTGCCAGTCAAGACATCACCAGTGACACCCGTCATACAACACCAGTATGTGTTGCCCTTGGGCCACCATTGCTACAGAGAAAAAGCCAGTTACTGGTGCAAACTTGGAATGCTTTGTTGTTGTAAATGAGAACAAAACACTAAGCCACATTTGCTGGAGTCATCCAAAATTAAAGCAAAGTAGCGATTTCCTGGCACCAATTCACCTACTCCCAAGGTGCATGGAGAAGGGAAATAGTATCGACAAGTCCAGCAGCACATTATTAAGTGTTTCAGCTTCATCAGGGTCATCATCATTCAAAATTTGCTTCATCTAAATTTGACCCAGAATCTGAAAGTGAACTGATTTTAGCTACTGAATGTTTTATCAGGTATCTTTACCGTCCGTGCAACTGGATGATTGCATGATTGGATGTTTCTTGCCAAAATACATCCTGGGAGTCGTAGTTGCACTTCTCTCCTTACATTTTATGTACACACACACTTGTAATGTTGACTTTTTATCTCAGAACCAGATACATTCTAATGCAGTCGTTCCTCTTCTGCACTGAAGATTCAACCAGAGGGGTTTCATGCCCTCCAAGCTTTGGAAGTGCACCCCCTGCCAGCCGCCTGACACTGTAATGCGAACAGGACTTTTTTCTACTGGAACTCTAAATGCCTGAAATGACTCCTCCTACTTTGGCAACTCTATAATACAGATAAGGAAGGCAGTGCAGGGGAGTTATCAGTTCCAGGTCCTACACACAGGACCACTGCAGCATTTTACTACCTCTCTCTCACTCGCCCTTCACTTTTTATTTTCTCCTGTGCCGAGTCCCGCCTCATCACCTCTCCTTCTCTCTTCCCACTCCTCTGGTGTTCTCTCATCTTTCTCCCCCCTGCTGCATCCTCTCCTCCTCTCCAGCTCTCCCCCTCTCTTCCCCTCCTCCCCACATGTCTGTCTGTTCGAAACTGGAGCAACGTCTTAATCGAGGCTCGCAGACGTGACAGGAATATCCAAGCAAGCTCTGCAGTACAGACACAAACACACACACACACACACACACACACACACGTACAGAAACACACACATTCTGCTTGGCAGCCAATTAACAGCCTGCAATCCAGCGCCAAAGGAATAACTGCATGTTGATGAGCTGGCGGGTCTACATGTGTGTGTGTGTGTGTGTCTATGTGTGCGTGTGTGTTTGTGATGAGCTGGTGGCCGTCAGAACCACTTACACAGATAGAAGGATATCTCTTTTATGTGTTCAGGGGAAAGAGGGGGATTATGGCGCATTAAAAACCATCTCCGTGAGGGACAAACTAAGACAGGAACAAGGAAGTGGGAGTTTGCGCCCGAGATTCTCTTTGCGTGCGTGTGTTTGATGCTGTCCCTGCAGCTTCAATGTATGTGTGTGTGTTTGTGCATACGCGCAGCATTAGGAAAACAATGCAGATGATTTATACGGAGCTGAGCCTTGCTTTCTCCTCCTCCTCATCCTTCCTCTATTTTCGTTACCTTTTGTTCTCATCCTCCTCATCACTTCTATCCTGCCTCCACTTTGGGGAGTTCATCCAAAGGTGAACGCCTGGCAAAAAAAAAGTGTCTTTCCCCCCTCAGAAAAGTCATATATTCTCTTTATGTGTCAAAAATATTGACACCAGCCTTGACACAATATCCTCAAGCAGCAAAGCACTGTGTGTGCCAGGTTTCATCATCTGTTCTTGTTTTGTTTTTTTTTAAGAGATAGAATATGTTGAGAAGAAGCTTCTGTCTTGTTGTTGCCCTACTTCTCTGCACAGTCCTCCATATCAGTCTTCTCTAAACACTCTGAAAAAAACTACTTAATAAAGTTCATTTATGCATTCAGATTATGTCTGTCACATTAATGATCTCTTTCCACAAGGGAGATCTGACATGGGCAGCACACACTGCATTATGATCACTTTATCTATAGCATCAGTACAGTTGTGTTGTTCCTTTTTGATTACAACTAAAATCAGTATGTGTCACATTCATAATAATAATATATAAAGAGCAAATGAACAGCTACCACATTAACTAGAAGCCCTGCATAATCTGAAGTAAAAATGTACAGTGATACTTTTTCATGTTTATTAGTGGTTCAATCTTGTATATTGTTAAACTAGGATGACAACTAGTGGCAAAGTGCTGAGATAGCAGGAATGTTCCTGTGGTTTGGAGAGTTATATTGGTACAAATTTTTTTGGAAGAAAAGACTCCCATCTAGTGGGAAGATGTGCACATGACAGGAAAGGAGAAAGGCATAAACTGGACTGTCTGGTGCTGAGATATTAAACAACATTGTATTTCATTTGGGAAAGTTAAAAGACTCATCATCCACTGTACTCCCAAGGTTTCCATTTTTTCCCCAGACGTACCTGCTGGCTTGGTAAGTGTAGTATTCACTAAATTTCAGTTCTAATAGGTGCAGCTATGATAGAAAGGAAAATAAAAGGTTATTCACTGACATCCTTTCTTGTTTCCTACATTCCTTAAATGTCCCATTTGTTTGTTTTGTCAAAAGAACACAGTGACTAACCTTTTTATTATCTTCCATCTTTAAAGTCAATTTTGAAAGATTGTAGTTTGTCTCTATCAGAGGAATGTTTTCCTGTTTTCCTAACCCTAACCCATTTTTGTCTTCAAATTGGCAATTGGAATAGAAATTAAACCAAAGCCAGAAAATAACTTTTTTCACTTGTCCGTCTAAAAAGAATATTTCTGAAGCTAAACATTAAATTCTGTTTCCCCTGGATAGTTTACTCTGTCCTGTCAAGTTGATAATCACAGTTAGTTTCGCTGTGCTGCTTGACATAATGGAGCTAAGGATTTATCAGGAGGACGGCTTCTTTACTCCAAACAATTTCACTGTATGAACCTGGACTGTGCGTGTGTGTAACAGCTGACCTTTTGGATGTATAGAAGAACACAGAACATTAATTAACATTAGATCTTGAGAGATCCTGTCGGCATGTCAGGAGATTTAAATAATAAAGTTATGCTGCTGTGCCTCGTGCTGTGCCTCATGCATAAATGTGCACAGCGTCTCTCAATGGGGAGATGCAGCTGTGGGGAGATCGCTGCTTATAACTATATTTGTTATATTAGCAAATGAGACGAGTATGCTATTTTTAAAGATAATCTTTATCACCTAACAGAAAGGTTCCTGAAGACACACTGAAAATAAATAGCATAATGCACTGGTTACTTCATCTTGGTACAGACTGTACTTCATCAGTATATATTTTAAAAGTTATAATTTCTTATTGGACTGATTGATTTGACCCCAACACATTGTGCAAATTGATTCTATTGCATGTCAAAGCTTCTGTAAAGATGAAGATTAGTACAAGATTATTTCAAACAGCCAAAAAGTGAGATTGAATCCGTAATATCAGCACTCCTGAGTAACAGCTCCACCCAGTGGAGAGCTGTGGTAATGACAGGAAGGTTCCTGAAGACTCTGGACCTCCTCCAGTTAGAATATAAAAGCTGGGACAGTCTGACTGCGGAGACAGAAAGCAACACAACCAACACAGAAGAGAACAGACACTTTAACAGTGTGTCATCTCACAACAAGAGGATTCAACACTAAACACACACTGAAGATGCTGTGCTCTCATGGATTCCAGTCTGCCCTCAGTCCATTCAGGCATTTCTACTGGCCTGTACACAGCCTGTGGCCAGAGGTCAAACCTCTGCTGTACCAGCAGGATCTACTGCAGAGAAACCTCCAGGAGCTGCGCAGCAGTCTGGAGCTGATGGACAAACTTCAACACAAGATTTTTTGATCACACGACTATGAGACTGATTTCTTTTAATTCTGTTTAAAGGGAAATCAGTGATTTCTTGGCCATGGCTGTGTGTGTCAAACTAGTAGATGTAAACTCTCTGGGCAGATAGAAAGGTCTACACTTAACTATGAGATAATCTAGGTAAGCAGAGCAGTGCCTCTTGAGAATGGCAATGTCTGTGCACCAAGCTTTGTTAATATAAATACACAGTCCCCTACGCCCTTCTGGTCTTACCGGAGTCATTAACTGTTGTAGCTGCCCTGAGGATGTAGCAGGCCGGTAACTCAATGGCGCTATTGGGGATGCTGCTGTTAAACAATTTTTCTATAAAAATCATGAAGTTGCAGTTCATAATCCTTTTATGAGTGATGATCTGCATTTACAGTTCATCCATTTTATTCACCAGAGACCGTACATTGGCGGGGAAAATGCTGCGTAGAGATAGCCAATGAGGAGTTAGCCTTAGCTTAGCCGTTAGTGCTCCTCTCTTCATCCGTTTGTTTACGCTCTCTCCCAGCTGATAGATGCTGGTGTCATAGCATTAGCTGTTATTGGTGAATGGGGGCATTTTCAGTCAAAGGTAGCACTCAAAGAGTTATTTTCAACCCAGCTGAAGCATCCATTGACAGGTAGAGTCTATGTTAAAGCTCCGGTCCACCAAGAGGATTAATCTATGTCCCGCTGCAAGCTGTGCCTGTGTGTCCGTGTGTCATAGAAACGGGTAACGTCGAGACCGAACTTCATTGAAAAAAACGTCAATTTAACATAATGATTGGTGATGGATTGCTCGTCAAGTACACATTTAAGTTACATTTTTACTGAATTTACCTACAAAATAGGTGCCAAATTAAACAGTGGTTACTTTATTTTTGAAATATCATCTGTGTTGCTTGTCCTACACCTACAAACAAGGCCTATTTTAAATTGTATATTTTTTAAAGGGGGTTCGGCATGAGCATTCAGAGGCTGTTCAGTTGGGGGCACGGTTTCAGCACCTTAAGCAGACACGCCCCCAGCGTTTCAGAGCAGAAAATACTGCTTGTTTTTCCATGATTTTGAAACCTAATTTTATATACTTGCCGATTTTCTTAGTAAGTTAAATTTAGCTGGGTGGTTAATAACACATTTTTCTGTAGTGTGAAAAACTCAGAACACATATTTATTATTGCTTTACACAGACTTTAATAAAAAAGTGTAGCTTGTAAAAGATATTGATTAAACATTATTGTGTATTGTATGTGCCTAATTTACATCTGCCAGTGTCAACCAGTTAAATTACTGCTAATTCTTTTTTGGGAGCATTTTGCAGAAAATGGCACCCTTTGCTTAACAGAACTGCGTCCTCATTTGGACACCCTCCATGGCTATTGTCCTGAGTCGGATGCATCTGGTCTCACCATTGACTATATAAAAAGATGGACGTCATGACAGCTAAGCCAATATGTCTCGATCGCCCCCTGGTGGCTGGCTGCAGCATAGGTCATAAGTCCTGTTCCCTCCATGTTAGCGGATGGGATGTGAGCCAAACTAAAAAAATCAAAGTTCACATCAAATAAATTTTTCCTAAAGATAGTTTCTGTCATTTTAGGTTGTTCTTATATTGCTGATGTTTGTTCAAGTGCTCATTTTTCTGATAAGTTTGTTTTTAATTAGTTATTTGACAATATTTGACAATATAAAAAGGGAGCGTGATGTCATGATTGAAAGCTGTGACAGCCACTTTCAAACCTCTATCAGATGGGGGGGCTGAGGGGGCTTGTCCCGCAGGCTGTCATCCCGCCGCCTGACTCTACTGCGCAGACTCTGGCTCAAATGACGTCACACAAGCAAGATAACAGCTCCCAGAGAAGAGATATTTTGGCCTCACTTTTGCATAGCGGTAGGAACATACAGTCAATGGGTCTCACGCACTTTACGGTCTTTTCGTGGGGATTTATTTTAACAATCACTACCAAAGTGTAAGTGGAACTAATTTATATATATCTAAGAATCTATGTCAAATTTCATATGACTACATGGACATTTAAATGTACAATTACTTTACGAAAGTGACTTTGATGAGAGAAAGCAGTAAGAATGTGCTTGGGTGATGGTCTTTACTCCTACACTACAAGCTGTGTCTGTTTTTTCACTGTAATGCCTAAACCCTGTCCTCATATGAGTGCATTTAGTAGTTAGCTTTACACTGCTTTGTCTAAACAATGAAAATATAGGATACTGAGTGACATAATCTGTAGTCAAATTGGAGGGGGCAGAAAAGTGGAGGGTCCGGCTGCAGCCTGTAGACCAGGGGGTGTGGCGTGAGGGGTCGCAACGTGAGCCTCCAGGTAAACCCTTAGACCCACAATGGGGTCAATAGAGGACTGTCAGTCCAGTAGGAGGTGGGATGAAGATTTGATCGAGGGTACTTGGATTTTAGGTCAGACGTTACAATTGGATCTAGGTCAAAGTTCATTAGAAAAGATGAAAAAGAAGAAGAAGGAGCAGTGACGCAGCAGAAGCAGCAGGTAATCACAGCAGGGCTTGACATTAACTTTTTGAGGCACTTGTCCTTCGGACACGTAAATTTGCCTTTCACTTGTCCAGGCACAAAAGTCACTTGTCCGGGTTAAAATGACTAAAATTTACTTTTTTTCTTTTTGTTTGCAAATGCAGAATTCAAATGAACAAACAGTTGAAAGCATCCAAACAGTGTCAACATATAAATTATTCAATTTATGAATTTTATTAAAGCCATTACTTCCCTGTTAATCATCTTTTCATTTGATCCTGAATTGTCAAGCATTTTGTAAAGTCTATTTCAATATGAGCTCTATATATTAATCATTGATCATCCTTTGACATTTAATAATGATGATTGACAGTGTTTCCCCTAGGATTTTTTTCAGGGGTGGTGGTGGTAGGCCCCCTGAAACTACTAGTATTGTTGCAGGGCAGGCGTGTCATGGATACGGATATGTGGGGTCAACGGTGTCGTCATAGATGTGCGCAGTAAGGCGGTTGTCCGTATCACTGTATTTCTCTACACTGAGCTGAAATGAAAGTGCACAAAAATTAGGTAAATAAATATCAACAATGTGTATTCACCTAATTTTTTAAATATTAACAATATTTATTTACAACACATAAATACACGTAGGCCGTATGGATGATAGATGGACCAATCAGTCTTTATCTTAAAAACAAATTTCGATTCTCACACCGTCTATATGGTCCTTAATATAGATCAATGTTTGTAATATAACAAAATAACAAAACTGACTTACGGGGAATGAATTTGCTCAAGCTCAAAGCCAAATCAAAACACATGACTTATAGATTAATCAATCAGACATGAATGATGAATCAGCATTTTGTGTTTCCTAATAACTGAAACTATCTGTCAATTTTAGTGCTGCTTACAAGTTACTGAGGTTAACTACCTTTTAACAGCTGAAGAAAACATCATGTTAATAGAGTTGTTGTGTAGTGTTAGTGCCTGTAGTCAAAGATCTGTTAAGTCCTTTTATAGCAGATTTTAATCTTGTGCTTTGACTTTTGTTTGTTAGAATGTCCTTAATAATTAGTAATTAGTAATTTATCTAGATACAGGTGTAAGTCAGACCTTACCAGTTTTTTCTGCCTCCTGCTTTGAATGTGTTCATGTCTCTCCATCACCTGACGCCTGGGCTGCCTCTGTGTTTCTCTTTCCTCCTTAAACCTTTTCCTTAAATCTTGAATCAGTTCTTTATGTTCTCCTTTTTTTTTCTTTCAACACCATTAACGTTGCATCCTGCAATTCTTCCTCACTTTTGTCTCCTCTCTCCTCATTCCTTCACTCGCTCTGAAAATGTAAAAAGCCTTCCTCGTAAAAGTCTGACAGAGCATGAAGCAGAACTTTAACTTGTATGGTGTTAATCACAGTAATTGTGGACAAACACATAATGGAAATGCATCAGCAGATAAGCTAACCAAACTATCAAGCTAACGTTACGTTAACATTACTGCAATGTAAGCAGCAGCAGATAAACTGGACAGTTAAAACAACACCAATGTCAATTTAGAACACTTTATCTTCACCGAAGAGCTTTTCTAGCTACTTATTTTGTGGTATTTTGTCTGACATTGTTATTTGATGCCCCCACATGTCATTTAGTGTCATCATCCTCTCAACTCTGATTCATTGGTCTGCCCCCTGAAAGCGGCTCCAGTCTGCCTGCTAGCTTCAGCACGGACGATTCGTTTGTGTTAAACACCCACGTAGCAGGAGCTGGTGGTGGTTTGTTTGTCCGTGTTAACAGTAACAGCTGTCTCCGTGTCTCATACGGGGATACAGTGTTCAAATGGAAAACGCAATGAGCGCTCCTAGAAGCTACAACGAACTGCGGTAGCAAGCCAGTCTGAGCTAGCAGCTCTAAAGTGATGAAAGTGTGCGTAAACACTATTTCTGACTTTGAGAGGTGGCTGGTGGTGGTGGTGGTGGTGTTTATGTGTGTTTAGCACTCCCGCTATAATGCTAGTATATGTTACATTTGTTTTTATTTGTTTTTTAGGGGTGTCAGGCAATGGTAGGGAAACACTGCACATAATGTGAAGACACGTTTTTATTTTTTATAACCTTTAGCTTGTCTGGTGGGGCAAGTAAATTTCTCTTCCACTTGCCATATTAAAAAATCCACTTGTCCTGGACAAGTGGACAAGCCTTAATGTTGAACCCTACACAGCTCAGTGCAGCTAAAGTTGGGCGTACGATGTTGCTGCGATAAGTAAAATTTAAGTAACATTTTTAAAAAAAGAAAAGTTATTTGTTGCAGCTGTTTAACGTTAGCTAGGTTAGCTGCAGCTTCAATGTTAGTCTTGCAATGACTGTAAGCTAACGTGAGTTTAGACTGGTGCCTGCATTGTGTGTGTGTGTGTGTGTGTGTGTGTGTGTGTGTGTGTGTGTGTGTGTGTGAGAGAGAGAGATCGGTACTACATATGATGATATTGCTGGATTTTTTGTTTAGGATTAATGTTACTAGCTATAGCAACAAACGTTACTGAAGCTAGATGAATGCTAGTTTAGTTAACAAGAGCGGCCAGCATGATGGTGTATGTGCGTGTGTGTGAGGCGATGGCTAGATACTACTTAACGTTATTTGAGTTAGTGAGTTGTCTACATTTGAAAGCAAAAACTTTTTTCATCAAAATTGTGTAACATAGCTTTTTTTTTCTCTTCCCCTCCTCGGCCCCATTATCTCTGTATTACCTAGGAATTTGGAGCCAGAATTAATACACAAATCACAAAATGTGAATCAGTATCCTCTTTACTGGAAGCAGGGAAACTACTGCATCATGGTTCCTCATTTACAGAGCCACAAAAACAACATAGTTAAACGTGCAGGTAATTGTGATAATAACACATATGAATGTGTTGCATGCGAGACCTACAATGTAATCTAAAAAATCTCATGTTTTGGTTCTCAAATAACCAAAGGACTGAAAAAGTGTGAACTTTGGTTTATTGTATCACAATGCAAAACATTTCTATTTGCAACACATGGTGAAGATCAATTTTAAATTATTTACAGTGACTGGCTCCTCCGTGCCTTCTACAGCTTCACTGGTGTGAGGTGAATAAAGTCACTTGTGGATACAAGATGAGTGTGCAACTATATTTCCTCTCTCCTTTTCATAGTCAGCACCTCATTAGGTATGCGTCCTTGACTTCTTGTTTCTATGCCATAGGAAAATTGCACAACGCTTGTCACCTGGTCACTGGAAAACATCATCTGGGTTTGACATTGTAAGTGTCATAAATTCCATTTTTTTTAAAACTTTGATCGAATGTCTAGTAAGTCCATAGTGTTGAATTTATTTTCTCCAATTCTCGATTAAGGCCTCCCAAGTCAGAAGAATGCTTATGACTGTGGAATCTTCATGTCGATAGTATGACCTATTCATATTAGAAATTTAGTATTGCAACATATTTTTATATATCTATAATTCATATTGTATGCAGGACTCAAAGTAACCATACAATGGTTTTTCCATAGAATGTGCTGTATGTGGTCCTGGATGCACCCTTTGATTTTACTGAGGTATACTTCAACTTGCGTGTTATATTATTTCATTATAGTGTTATTGGTAGTGCTGCATAACCCAGATTACATGAGATTATAATGTGAAACCTCTCCTAGAAATTGTTGTTCCCATAATTGAACATTAAAAGCTGTTTTTCTTTTTATGTTCAGACTCTGTTGAACCACCAGTCAACAAAAGACAAAAGACAGGTAAAGCCTTGTGCTGTTAGGGGTTTAGTGTCTTGCCCAAGGACACTTCGACATGCTGCCAGGAGGAGCTGGAATCACACCGGGAACTTTGTGTCAAACAGGTTGGAGGGAAATATTGTGGATCACATTCTTGTTGTAAAATTCATTTGGAGTTACTTTATCTTTTATAATCTATTGCATCTCTAATTGAACATTTTGATTGTTTGGCATGATTACAGTTATTCATTTCATATTATGTACACCTAGGTAAAAAATAAACAGGACGTTATTATAGGCTATTGTTGGCTCACTGAGATTTTACTCTTTGTATCTGTGTACAGTTTGTAGTGACTTTTGCAGTTTTGATAATAAAGTTTCTTCCAAAGAAAAAAAAAGCATTTTGTGTATGTGAGAGTGCAGGTTTATAGTGATGCCTTTATTTTTCTACTGGGGTCTAAAGGGTTAATGAAGGATATTTTAGAATGTATTTACTCATGAACAGTTACTATCATGTCTACATGAAATATGTAATATTTAAACTTTGGAACATCTTGTGTTAAACTTCTGTCCATCAACAGCCCCACAGCAGTGAGGGGCAGAGCTGCATCACAGTGAGTAATGAAGACCACAGCAGCAACATAGGACGCATGGAGAGTGAAGCCTGATGCAGGACTAAAGCAGAAGCTGCAGGACATCCAGCAACCGTTCCTGTTGGTGTGTTCACGGGAGCTACCACTGATTAAAGGTGAACTCCTGTGATTTCCCACCTCAGTGTGTGTTTCCAGATGCTGTATGTGACTAGAGCTAGCTGTGAGAAATCTGATAAAATAAAAACATGTAAATATATAATATCCTTATAATGATTTGAACTTTGCATCCCCCAGCCTCTTCCTGAGTTGTTGTGCATCGCTGGCATAGTTTTCCCAGGCACAGCCTTCACATACGGCCTCTATGGCTATGGCAAGGTTCCGGGCCTCAACATCCCCTAGTTCATACCCAGCCTCACCACCCTGCAGGAGGGCGTTCTCAGCCAGGCGAAAGCGGAGAAAGTGGAGTTCAAGAAACTGCTGCTGGGTGCTACACTGCATGACCCAGGCCTACTATCTGTTTACCAGGTGTGTGCACCGTGCAGTAGCCTTGACCACTCTTTTGCACTTACACAAGCATGGAAAGTAATTATAACAGTTTTCAGGTCCAGAGAATACTTTGCTTCCATACTTTATTCCATTTTAACCGGGATGGGGACAAGGCAAGTTCTGGAGTCAGTCACATGATTGGAACAAGACAGGAGAATGACTCAAAAGGTCAGGAGGTGATGAGAAAGGAGTAAAAATTCACGTGTGCCAGACCAGCCTGCTCTCTTTACATCATCCGCACCCTTCAGCTCTGCGTCTCTACCTCATCATTCTCTTCTCTCCTTATTTTGCTTTTTAAAATAATCAGGTGCAGTTCGCAACAAAAGAGTTGTTTCAGCTCTGATCCACGCATTCCGTTTCCTCGACTGAGGATAACTTTTTTTATGCAGACTATGCAAAGGTATCAGTAGCCTACTAGGGAGGTGTGGAACATTATCATAGATCAGATCATAGTCTAATTTTATTCAATGCTGCAATCCACCAGGCGCATATTAGGGCTGTCACTTTTCAATTGAACTTTAAACTTTCAAACCTGGTGAAATATTAAAGTTCGAACTATAATGATGTGATCGAATTCAAAATGGGAGCACTGCAGATAACGCTTGCCCCCCTAACAATTTAGTAATCTGCTCTCCAGAGTCCCAGATTCACATAGTGTGCCCTAATGCATGACATCCCACCATTTCTTGTGGGATTGCCTTAATTACTGTGTTATATTGCTTATTAGTATAAGCAAGATTGTATTTTTCAATGAAAACATTGTATGTTAAAATATTACCACGATTATCTAATAAATGTACAATGGACCAGATACCTTTCTCCATCCATTCTTTGTAAAAAAAAAAAAAAAAAAAAAGATTTTCTCCTAATTAATATGCATAGCTTAACTGGTAGTTTCGAAATTTCAAAGTCACATCTTAAGAAATCTATACCACCAAAATTCATTAAGTCATTAAGAATTATTATGTGATTTTACACTTTCTAGAAAGGTGATTGAATCGTCAACAGAATATTCTGACAAATTAAGTTGAGTAGAATCTATATACTTCTTCAGATATACTTTTATGATCTGTGCATTCCACATCATTGATCACTAATATGTTAATTGCCTGTCTCTCCTGTCTCCTTTTTTCTAATCCACTGAAATAAGATGTATTTTTTTCGCCTTCCTCTATCCATTTAGCTCGAGATCTTATATAAGCACCTTGTGCATTTTTAAAATACAAGTTATCTAACTGGGCCTGTAAGCTAATAAAATTTCTTTTATCAACATCAGATATTAAAGTTTTGTTACAGCAGTTTCTTATGTCCTGCACCAATTTGACCTCATACTCTCTCTGTTGTCTACATTTAGATTTGCAAAATTTTATCAAAAACTAGAAAAGCTCAATTTAACAAAAAAACAACTAGCTTGACAATGTAATGTCGGAGCAGAGATGTGGTGCTGCTATTACAATTTCGAAGACCGAATAGAGTGCTGTGTAATCAGACAAGAGTGTGGACTGGAGGAGAAAGCGACCGCCAGAGATAAGCTGCAGCGCAGCCTGACACACAAATGTCAGCTGACTTTCTCCATGATAACACTAACACAAACCAAAAAATTCTGAAGACAGAACAACAGCAAACAGCGTCTGTGACCTGTAACTTGCGGCTATATCACGCAGCAACCGTGCAGCAGTCAGTAAGTTGATCCATCTTGGGAGGAACGTGCTCTGTTACCTGCCTGTGCCTGCTACAGTTCTACGGTGGTTATGTGCTTATCTTTTGTTTTGTTTGGCTAAAAAGTTGGTTCAGTACAGTAATTCAGTACTGTCTTTTCACGTTTTTAGCAATTATTTTCTAACATGTATAATGTGTTTCAAAAGAAATCTCTGATTTTCCTTTACACAGACTTTAAAAGTTACAAATCCCTAGAAGCTCATGAAAAGTTTTGCAGTAGCTGGGTGCAAGATCTGCTAATACACAAGCTGGCAAACTGTGAGAGGGCAGTAGTTGCAAAGGTAAGTTTATAGTGAAGTGACAATAATAATCATGCTTAACAAAGGAGGAAAGTTAGTTGCTTTTTGTATTTCAGTGGTCACATATACTTACATTGAACTCAAAATGATCTATATACAATTAATTTACACGTGATTGTATTTACAGAAGCAGCCTGTGCCACAGCCTCTGTACAGTGCAGAAGATGAAGACACCTCCAGCCTTGACAGCGGACCCTCTGCTGTTCATGTCCACTCTGCCAATCTTTGAAAGAAATGTCGAGATGGACAAAAGTTTGAACATTCACAGAAATCAGAAACATTTATATTTTATTATTCTTACCTGAGCAGACCTGGCTGTGATTCCTCTCTTCTTTTTCTCAGTATTAATGTGACAATTTAACCCCATATTACACATCTAATAGTTTGAATGTAATGTACAGTAACAACATTAAAGCCAATGTAATACAGGACCAGTAGACTTGTCATCATGGTTTATTATTACATTTTTGGTTGATGTGGACACTTGGTAACACAAACAGCATTGGATAATTTTAGGGTAAACTCTTGCAAATAAACGCTACTCATAAGTTCTATATGTCACATTCAACACTTAAGTAGAGGTTCTGTAATATGAAGGAAAAAATACCACATGATAATTGTATAGAATAAAACTATTTTACAAAAGGAGTATGTGAAGGATTACACTAATTAGTGTAATCCTTCACATACTTAACAATGTTCAAGCCACAGGACTAAAGTGAGCTGCTGAGCTGTTCTGCACAAGTCCTAAGCACTCTACCACTAATTGCATCAGCACCCAAACTCTTTCTGCAATCAGTGCGCCTGAACAGCTTTACAACAGTGTCAACATCAATGTTAATTGCTTGACCAGACTTAGTCTTGTTCTTCAACTCATCTGTTTGTTCCTTTTCAAACCTTAGAACTCATTTAAACTGTCAGCAGAATAGGAGTCCAAAAGCCATTCAATTCATTAATTACCATATCATAATAAATTTAAATATTTAAGTGGAGGTTTTACTGGTGGTTATATCAACAAAACTAACTTGTTTTTTCCAGAGATTTCAACCACATCTCACAGTCTTCATCAGATCAGCAGATGGAGTTTGCTCAGTTGTCATCAGGTGAAGCTCTTGGAACATCTAGCCAATTTGAGTTTGTCTGGTACAGTATACAAATCATCCACACCAGACTCTACAACTAAAAAAAATCAAAACAATATACTTTAAAATAACAATAATTCCACAAATAATCACAAATCAACTTTATAATTCTATAAATCCTTACTTGACCAGAATTTATCCAGTCTATTTTTTAAAAGAGCTTACTGAAGGTGCCTGCACTACATTCTCTGGAAGCTCATTTCATGTATTTACAGCACAAAGTGTGAAGACGTTTTCTCTGTTTTCAGAGAGACACTATAGTGGGTATAATTTTAAAGAGTTCCCTCTTTTGTCAACTGATTATTGTTTATCTATCATTTAATCAACTGATTGTTTATAGTAGATTAATGCCCATCACAAGCAAGAAAAGCAGAATTATTTTAATGATACCAAAAAAGAATGAAGAAAAACAAGCTTGTCTTAGTATTTGTAAGTTGTACATTTTGTCAGTTTTACTTTTTTAGCCACGTAAAACTATCACAATTATTGTTCCAGCACCAGAATAAAGGAAAGCTGTAAATCCATAGAAGTGATGCTTTATTGAAAGGATGTCAGTTATCCAAAAAGGGAAATAGAAATCTGAAGTCCAGTTCACTACATGTGAACGGTACTTAGTCCATTTATCAGAGTCCAGACGGTGACGCCGGTCAGAGAGAACAGAGTCAGAGTGATGCAGACAATCTCAGAATGTCACCACTTTAGTCTGCTTGGGTTTGGCTTTCTTCACTGGAACATGAACCTCTTCATGGTCTGCACTCATATTGTTGGACAACCAGCCCACAGTCATTGAGTTTGCTGGGAGGACACAGTGAGGGAAATGTTAAAGCTCAGACACAACAGCAGTCAAACAGGTAGGGCCGTATTAAACCGAATATAGGACAATATTTTTAGGATGCCAATGTCTGTCTGTCGGCCCAACTAACCCAGGAGTTTTCAAAGTCTTGACTCTGTGGCCCCTCCTCAAACAAAATGGAGACAATGCCCCTAATCTACTGTCTCTCGGGCCAATTTTAAGTTGTGATAATTGAGTTTTTGTCTTTATGTCCACTGGTTTTCAACATAGAACAAATGTATGTATATGAAGGATAGAGGAGTGTCAAGACTGTCATCAGTGATAATCATGCTCTCAGTTTTGGAACTACAGCTCTCATAATGCTTTGGTGGATGTTGCTGTGAGCTACCATCTTAAGTCCTGTTTCTTTAGCCTACATTTGTTCACATTTAGTCAAATAGTCTACATTAAAAGTCAGCCAGTAAAATCAGCTATTAGCAGCACCTGTTTGGCGTGTAGCCATGGATGTACAGACAACTATCACTGGATTACTTTGATATGGAAGAAAACTTAAAAATGTGATTGTCAGGCTAGTTTGAAGCCCCTTTTTGGAGGATTTATGGAGGTTTATTGGCAATGGACACTGGAGATAATGGTATCCCCGGGAAGTGTATGTCACACTGAATCTAATATGTTTATCATGCCTTTGTGTTCAGATTTGACCGAGTTACGATTTAAAGAGGGATCACGAGTTTTGACGAGTTTTCTCTCCCTCTGCACCATCCTGAGGAGGTAAAACATCTGACAATTTTTTTTTTTAAAGAAAAAAATTTCTAAATTGTCTGGTTCCAGCTTCTTAAATGTGTGCTCTTTGACATATTCGTTTGTGGACTGTTGGTCAGGACAAAACAGTGATTGTAGTGATTCTGTGACTTATAAAAACATACGTGTGATACTACTATAATGTATTCTCACATTTGAGAAGTTGGAATTAGCAATTTAGCATTTTTGCTTAAAAAGCATCTTAAACTATGAATCTATTATCAAAATAGTTGCAGATGAATTTTCTTTCGATTAATCGCCTAATTGTTGCACCTCTATTTGTCTTATTTTTGGGTTAATACAATAGTTTGAAGACCAAAGAGGAAAAGGAGACTCACTTGAGGCCTGGTGCTCCGGACAGTCCTTCTGAAAATGTTCCACTGAGCCACAAACACGACAGCTGCCTCCTGCAGACATAAATGATCAGTCAAACTGCAATGAAGTGAATTATTAAGCAAACAGTGTGGTGAATATCTGAGTGTACCTTGTGCATACAGTCCTTTAGGATTATCAGGGCAGGAACGTGACAAGTGTCCAGTCTGACCACAGATGAAGCATTTAGCATACGGGTATTCACCTGACAGAGAGAACATTTAACATAATTACATCAGGATTAAACTCAAATCTCTGACAAATGTCTCCACGTCATCCTCACCAAGAGCAGGGTCAACTTTAGCTCTGCATTTCTGGATTTCATGTTCGGTGGAGCCGCAGCGGTAGCAGATGCCTCGGCCCATCTCCTCGTCTCTGTCCGCCTCTGGGCAGTCGGCCAAACCATGACCCGGCTTCCTGCAGTTAAAACACAGCTGGAGAGAAGAGAACAAGACGGTCAGGACTCCTCTGGAGATCAAAATATCAGCACAGATAGTTGTTAAAATCTTTTACTCCTCGTACTAAAAGTAGGACCAAACATGCATTTGAATATTTGTAAACGTGGTGTGAAATCGCTCACCATGTTGCTCTTCTTGTCTTTCTGCCTCTTTATCCGTCTGTCCTCTCTCCTCTGGTCTTTCTTCAGAGCAATGTGCACCTCCTGCCTAAGTTGCTGCTCTCCCTCCCTCCCTCCTTTATCGGCTTTAGGCAGCGACTGTCCACTCTGCTGCAGATACTCCAGGAACCCGTTTACGTCCTCATTTTCGTAGTCCTTTTTCTTACGGTTGGGTTTACTTACAGCGGAGCCCCCGGGCTGAGTCCCTCTCAGATGATCCCTCTGAGCTACATGTTTTATACCTGAGCCTCCCAGGTGACCACCTCTCCCTCTCCCTCCTCCTTTCAGCTGATTCCATGGAGTGGCCTCTGCTGGTTTGTGTTTGTGGACGTTATTGGCTCTCGCCCACCTTGTCATGACTGCAGAGTCTGGCTGTGATACAAAACACTTCAAAATTAAGCGATGCTGAGTAACCAAAACCAACATTATGACTCTCTAACCAAACTAATTTTAGTTATATTGATATGTTCGATAAATGAATTCCTTCACACAGGCTGTCCACCTGCAGTTCAAAGCAATGTAATCACCCAAACATGTACAGTGAAGACAAAAAGACTCAAGTGTTGGAGAAACGCAGTTGGGGGCAACTGCAGGTGAGAACATGCTGGTATAAACAAGATGGTGCCACAATGTGTAACGTAAACACAGGTAACAATACAGGCGACACAGATGATGGCTTGATTACTGAATAATTAATTATCCTATAGGATGCCTTGTGTGATGTTTGAAAATGTATAAAAATTGGTTTTCAACCCACTATTCCTGTTTGGCCCCTGATGAAGGCGTAAGCTGAAACGTCTTCAGTCAACTCGAAACAGGACAAAACAAAGATAAACAGAAATAAAGACAGAAAATAGTAGAATAGTGCAGCTTCTTTGGGAGCATTCAGCGCAGAATGTGTGCAGGGAGTGAGGTGTGCTGGACATCAGAGTGGAGTCAGGTTAGCACTAAACTGTAAATGTAACACAGAATGTTCAGTATGAGCTACAGTTTGTCAGAAAATAAATGCTACAGTGCTTCAACAACCGAGCGAAGTTCCCTAGCTTTGTTTACCAGCAGCTGAATGTTGACGGGGTTACCCTGAAGTTAGCAACAACTTCACCCTGGACCTGAAAGCAGTCTCCCTTGTCCTTCCTGACCACAGTCTGGAGGCCAGAGAAGGTTTAGAGCTGCAACTATTTGTCGATTAATCGATTAGTTGCCAACTAATAAATGAATCACTAACTATTTTTATAATCAATTAATTGTTTTGAGTATTTTTTAAAGAAGAAAATTTCCAAATTCTGTGCTTCCAGCGTCTTCAATGTGAATATTTTCTGGTTTCTTTAGTCCTCTTTGACAGTAAACTGAATATCTTTGGGTTGTGGATTGTTGGTCGGGACAAAACAAAAAATTTGAGGATGTCATTTTCGGCTTTCACCATTTTCTGACATTTTATACATAAAATGACGAGTTGATTTATCAAGAAAACAATCGTTAGATGAATCAATAAGGAAAATAATAGTTGCAGCTCTAATCAGGTTATGTCAGACGCAGCAGTGTGTTACACGAGAGTTTGTTAAAATAATGTCACTCTAAAAGGCTGCAGGTATGATCAGAAAAAAAGCTGTTAAAGTACTACAGTAGTTATGCAGAATGGCCCCTTTCACAGTGTTATATTATTATAGCATAGCTTATTATTGAACTGTTATTATTGATATAAGCAGCTTTACAATGTTGTAGCTGGTTAAGAGGGAGGTTATTTTAATTTCCTCATTTTCTGTTGGGTAGTTGATCTATAGCATTATATTTTGTAAATTGAAAAGTTTTAGAGGTCTGCTATTAAAGTATATTCAACTTACAAATGTTTATAGCGTCTACCACTTTATTGTTCAGTTATTTCAGGAACAACAATGAATAAACTTGCTTATTTATAACTGTGGATGTCAAATTAAGGGAAATAAAGTCGTATGTTAAACCCAAATTCCTCGTGTTGAATCCAGTTAGTTTATAATTTCAACATCGTACGTAGACAAATTATAATACACAAATACCAAACTTGTAATAACTTAACTAACGTCTTTTATATGTTCTTATTACATGTTATATTAACATGTGGCACAGTTTGGTTCATTAGCTGCGAGCTAACGTTACATCACTCAACGTTACTTTAGCGATTTTATAGCAGTGGACGTTAATGAATAGAAAGCCGATACGAAAACACTATTAATCCGGTCGACACAGTGTGATTTATAGACTTTTTCCTCACATAAAATATAATTTCAATGGTGTTTTAAAACGGTACCTTGCGAGATGTGTTTGTATTTTTGCCCGGAAGTGGTGGGCTCTTCTTCTTCTTCTCATTGAATTCCTGTGAAATTCTGTACTCTGCGAGGCGCACTGCTGCCCCCCACATTCGATAATCTGCCGTGCATTTTTTTTATCTTATATTTTTAGGTAAAGTAATAACTTAAAATTGAGTCTTTAATTATTTGGAAATTATTTTCTCCCACCAATTTATTCATACAATTATCAAAATAACGTTAATAAATAATAAATGTTATTATTAGTGTCTCTCTTCCGTCTTTCTACGGCTCACATGTGCAGTCAAACACCCCTTTTATCCTGCACACACATCAATTCAATTATTCATAGATGTAAATATTTAAAGGTTAAGCCCCAGATCAACAGATGAACAAATGAACTCAAGCTATTTGCAAAATCTCTTCAATGCATGACGGATAGGAACACCCTGATTTTTTTTTCTTTATTGGACTTGTTTATGTGTCTTTTTTTGTCTTTAGTACTATTTCAACATGAATGTATAATGTATACATTTTGTATTATTGAAATATGCCATAAAGGTTTGTAATTGAATTTTGTACAATAAAATCAATTCAATGTCTCGCAAGTTTACAGCAATTATAAGTACATAAAAGTTATTTTACTATGAATATACTACTAATTGTTTAACTAAATGTTAAATATTCAGTGGGCTGTTATATCAAATTAACCCGTTAAACAGAAGAAATGACGGGAGAGAAGCGTTTGTTGACAGGACGCTCTCGGCAAAGGCATTCCCCGAGTTACAACTACAACTACGACTAGCCTACTGATACACCGATCCATTTAAAATGGATAAACAGAATTATAATACCAAAAATAAAGTTAATTTTACACTGAAAAAAGTACATAAACCAAAAATGTCACTACATGTGGGTCACAAGGAGCAGCATGTGACACAGATTGTTCCCGTTACATTTCATACAAAAGTCTGTGATTTCAGTGGTGGAAAGTAAAGTAAAGTAAAGTAATTAAGTACAATTTTCTGGTACTTGCACTTTACTTGAGTATTTCCATTTGATAATACTTCATGTTTCCACTCCACTACATTTCAAAGGGGAAATATTGTACTTTCTACTCCACTACGTTTATTTGACAGGTTTAGTTACTTTTCAGTTGAAGATATGGCACAATAGATAATATAACAAGCTTTTAAAATACAACACATTGTTAAAGATTAAACCAGTGGTTTGCAACATTTTTTTTTAGTTTTTGACGTCTTACAAAAAGCAGTGTGTAGTCAGGGTCACATTTCAGATGTCTATGAGTTGTTAACACCTCCACCAAATTGTGATTTTTCCCTCTAAACTTCTCACATGGTTTCATTTCAATAAATGTTCAAATGATCCAATATTTTACAAAAAATCAAAGATTAGAGAAAAAGTCCAAAATCTGAAAACATATTTGTGTATAGCAACGGTTGCTAAGCAACAGTTGCTTAGATTCTGAGGATGTCACAGAGATCTAAGGATCTGATGATGTCACACTCATCAGATGATGTCACACTGTGTGACATCACAGATTGGGATCCCTTTGAATCCTGTGAAGTCATGTTCGATTCCTTTGATGCTTTGATGTTGAAAGACATTAGAAAACTTTGAAATAGTCACTGATTCTCTGAATTTCTATTCGTGTTTAACTCAGACATTAGTACGTGAAAACTGAGCCCAGCGCAATTCACAGAACAGATCAAGTATCAAACATCGAAGGTAACACATCATAACAATCACCATGAATACAATGGGAAGCTCGCGCTTGGAGATGCCGGAGGTCACAGTCGACACTTTTCGCCCTCTGATCCAAACCTTTGTTAATAGGATGACGGAGGACCAGTGGACGCTGCTGAAATCCGGTTCTCCTGACGACGCCACCAAAATCTTTTTAGTTGAGCTGCTGTTGGAAGTTATTCAAGTAGTGACAAAAAGCATTTTGGCCAAACTCAAGAACACACAAGTGTCAATTTCGGAGGAGCAAGTTAAGGTCAAACTGGCTAACACACTGGGTCAGAGCTTTGCTGAGGTTCTGGACATAAAGAACCAGGAACAGTGTGCAACCCCCCAACGACTGACAAGCTTGCTGGCTAAAGAAGTTGCAGAGAGCATCAGCTCTGCCTGTTCTGCTCGGAGCTCCGCTGAACCTGGAAGAAACCAGCACGTCACCTCCCCCCACAGATTGAACAACATGCTCAAACATATCTCCAAAATGCTTAGAAAGTTTGCCAATAAGATTAAGATTTGCACACCCCAGGCACAACGGCAGACAGAAAGCAGGACCCCCTCCCAAAAGACGATCTCAATTCTGGTACAGCCGTATCGGGAAGAGCAAGACTATGAGAGCATCATTCTGTCACATGAGGAAGAGTCACCAACCCAAGATGAGGTGTCATCACAAGACCCATTTGTAGCTGAAACAGCTAATACAGTCAAGGAAATAATTGAGAAAGCTGCAACTGAGATCACAGAGCCTCTTTTACATGATGTAGCAGATATCTACCAGCAGCTACAGTCAGAATCCTCTCTTGACATTGAGGTTGTATCCAATGATATCACTCAACTCATCACCAGTGAGGTTGAGACTTCCACTCCAGAATCCACAAAAAAGCAAGCGTCATTGAAAGGAGTGGGGAGCATTATAAAGACCTTCTTTGTAAAGCTCCTCGCCAAAGCATCACTACATCGCTTAATGGCACAACTTAAGAGGAAATTTCACCATCCGTCTGAAACTGAAAGCAGCCAGTCGATGCAGCCTATCATCGACTTTCTGCTTAAGGAGGATGAGGATGGGGACAAACAGGAAGACAAAGATGGGAATGAGCTTTGTGTATTTCCCAGATATAAGACTCTTTCTGGAAATAATGTCGCAGTGGTCACAAATGAACTCTCCAAAATTATTTACTGCTATATCAAATATGGGCCCATGATGCCGGACATCATCCCAGGAGCCATCAGGAAGAAGGCAGCAGATTTTCCGCAGGTTGATGCTGCCATGTATGAGGACATACAGAAGAAAGTCCGCTGCTTCCTGGCTCTGATCAACTGGTGGCAGAAAACCCAGGCTGCCAGTCACTCCAACAGGCTCACACTGGCTTTACAAGACAGTGAGTCAGTGGAACAGAGTCCGTTAGCAGAGGTCAACACAGAGGAGGATGCATGTCCGATACCTGCTGCAGCACCAGCCTGTAAATGTGATGAGATACAATCCCCTTTTTTAGTTCCTGACAAATCGGAAGAATATGAGGAACTCCACAAAAAAGAAAAGGAAAGAAATAAGACATCAGTCATGTTACTGGTGGCGAGGCTGATTTCTCGGATTTACAGAAAGGCCAAAGTGACCTACACCCCAAAGCAGCCAGAAGTCATCATCCAGCGTCTCTTCGAGAAGATATGGGCCGAAGCCGAGGCAGCAGACTTAAAAATAAACCCAGAAATGTTTGATGACCTTGACAAGAAAGTCTTCAAAAAGCTGGTGAAGGTATTCCGCTGTCCATTTAAAGTGCTGGAATCTGTCTATTCAGAGGAGCCAGACAGTGAAAAATTAATCATCGACTCGTTCTGCCGCATTCTTGTGAAACGGAGTGCCATCCCCAAGTGCTTGAGATCGTTCTGGAAGGCCATCTCCCAATCATTCAGGGCATAGAGGCATAGTGCAGCGTGGGTTTACTCCGGGTACTCCGGTTTCCTCCCACATTTCTTCAAAACAATTCATCATTTGGACACTCTAAATTGCTCATTGGTTTCATGAGTATAAAAATGGAAAAAGTCATTCAATAAAAGTTCAAATTTTAATATCTGCTTCAAAATCACTCTTTTCTTATCATTTGCATTTGATCATTTCATTCTGTTTCATTCAGGCCAAACTTGTGTAGAAAATACTTTTGTTTGTTTTGCAATAGTGTCACATCCCAAAATGGTGGTAGACAAGTTAGGGTTAGGGGTTTTAAGCTAAGGTATGTTTAAAATATTCAGTTTTATCACACAGTTCATTTTTATCTACCTTCAAAAGCTCCCTTGTTCCAATATTAGACTATTCTGGAAAGTAACAAACTACATTTACTCACGTACTGTACTTAAGTACAATTTTGATGTACTTTACTTGAATATTTCCATTTGATGCTACTTTATATTTCCACACTACTACACTACTACATTTGTCCTTTCTACTCCACTACATTTATTTGACAAGAATTGACACAATGGATAATATAACATGTTTTTAAAAAAGAACACATTGTTAAAGATTTAACCGCTGGTTTCCACCATTTTTGGCTTTTGACGTCTTACAAAAAGCAGTGTGTAGACAGGGTCACATTTCAGATGTCTACAGCTCCACCAAATTGTAATTTTCCCCTCTAAACTTCTCACATGGTTTCATTTCAATAAATGTTCAAATGATCCAATATTTCACCAAAAATCAATGATTAGAGAAAAAAATCCAGAAACTGAAAACAGATTTGTGTATCAGACCTTTGTTTTTTCTTCTTTCCCATTAATCATCTCACGACCCCTCAGATTGGAGGGGTCAGACCCCTAGGTTAGGAACCATTGGACTAAGCTAGCTACTGGTATATATAAAATAGTTCAAATTAGCTCCACCTCAAGTAGCTACAACAGTAACAAGCTGCTTACACACTGATGATTCAGTATTAATAATCTAATGATGTCATATAACATATCAGTCAGAGGGACCAAACCACTATTTTTACTTACATACTTTAACTTTATTTTGCTGCTTATGTACTTTTACTTAAGTTGGATTTTTCATACACAAGTAAAGGATCTCAGCACCTTCAACACTGCTCTTTACATGTGCATTGTAAACAGTATACAATATAATAAATATAACATTAAGTTTGGCCATTTTGTATAATGATTACTTTTACTTAATACTTTAAGTAATTTTTTTCAACTAATACTTTTATATGTTTACTTAATATTTTTAATGCAGGACTTTTACATGTAAATTGGAGTATTTTTATGCTGTGGTATAGAGAATGTGAAGTTGACGTCTTGTTTTTTGAATTTTGGATACGCGCCATGTTTTGGGGATCGTGAGGGGCCCACTGCCTTTCTGTTAGTGAGTTGGAGATATGATATATTGACCGTATATTGATATGACCATATTTTCAACACCCCAAACCGGGACCCTTAAGTGTACGTTACCGCACGTTCACGCACCCGCACAAGTATGCGCATATGCAAGCACCACAGGTGTTTTCATCAGGATGGGGGACAATTATTTCAGCGCACCTACCTGGAGTATTCAGATGGCGGTCACTGGCGTTTGCCCCGCTGGAGTTGGTCGCAACGGTGATAATTCCACTTGTAGCCACGGCTTATGTTTGGCCGTCTTAATATGCTCAGCATTTATATCAGCATTTCCACCGTACGCAGCCGAAATTGTACTCTTGCAGCGTGTGCAGAACGCAGCATTTTCGTTGCCCGGTAACGTTACTTTTTAGAAAAGAACGAGGCATGAAAGCTAACTGACTGTTAGCATCCTGACAGGTTCTGTCAGAAGGAGCCGCAAGTGTCATAGCAACAGCCTTGACGACGACACATTGACACACATACAGACAAATCAGTGTTGAATTCAGACGCGTGGTACATTGTTTATGTTTTTATATTGGGGTAGGTGATAATGAGTGGAACAGAATATGACAAACGTCTATGTAAGCGCTGAAAACAAGTATAATATTATCATTATTATTTTAATTGTGGTGAAAATCGCGACAATTTGGTATTGAATGTTGAAAACCGGGACATTTTAGAGTTTTACAAATACCCAGCTTGAAACCGGGACGTCTGGTCACCTTAAGTTAGTAACTCATACACTTCTGCCTTTTTGTCTCACGGTAACATTACATTTTTATGTCCAGCAGCTTTCTCTCAGTTCACATCCATCAATGTTATACAACTATAGCTTCCTAAAAAATAAGTTCTTAAATGTTTGACTGCGATTTGACACTTACTGTTGATAACCAGTGATATAACTGAAGAATATAACGGAAACGTATTGCTGCCAGAAAAAGTAAACGTATTAGTATCACCTTATAACGTGAAAAGTTTATTGTTATAACAAGATGTTTTTCACGTTATAACAAGATCACGTTTTACGTTATTACGACATACAAACGTATCACGTTATAACAATATAGTATTTATCTTGCTTTAACGTGAAACGTTTCATGTTATAACGTGAAAATTTTCACTTTATAACGTGATAAGTTGGTCTCGGGCGGAGGTGGACCCCCTCCTCTCGTGTTAATTTTCCTCCAGCTGTTTGTAGATAGAAGTGTGCCGCTGTCTATGGTTAAAACATATGCTGCAGCCATTTCATCCTACCATGAAGGCTATGGAGAGAGATCTGTCTTTGCGCACCCGCATACTTAATCACAAGAAACGTTTATATGTCGTAATAACGTGAAATTATCATGTTATAACGTGAAAATGTCTTGTTAAAACGTGAAAAACATCTTGTTATAACAATACACTTTTCACGTTATAACGTGGTACTGAAATGTTTTTTTTTCCTGGCGTGGCAGCAATACGTTTCCGTATAAGACCCACTCCACAGCTTAATGAAGGATATTTAGGGCCCGAACACCTAGCGGTGCACATTCGTCAGAAGTGGTGAAAAATATAATATTTTATGGGTCTTGGGCATGAGCTGGCAAAATGGCTCAATAGCGCCCCCTAGAAATTTCAAATTAAAAGCCCCCACCTTTACGTTTCACATGAACGAAATTTGGTAGGCACATGTATCATGTCCAGACGTACAAAAAGGCCTCTTGGAGCCATACCCTAAGTCCAACAGGAAGTCAGCCATTTTGAATTTAATTTGCAATTTTTGTGCAGATTTTGCCATTTGCAGGCTTTGTATTTTAACAAGCTCCTTTTAACAAGATTTAATTTGGTCAATGTCATCTAAAGACCTTTGCGATGACAAATAATCAAAATCTTGAGTTTTTCATTGAACACTGTTGCCGTGGTGATGCGGCAAACTTTGGTGTTTCGCCATGAAACAGGTTGTTATAACTTTTAATGTACAACATCCAATCTGACCCAAATGTCTCATACATACATCTATGTATCAATATTGACTCATAGTCATAGCGCCACCTACTGACAACAGGAAGTCAGCCTTATATAGTAAACATCCAATTTACATGGTGTGCATATGCATATGCATATGCATATGCATATATATATATATATATATATATATATATATGCATATGCATATATATATATATATGCATATATATGCATATATATATATATATATATATATATGCATATATATATATATATATATATATATATATATGCATATATATATATATATGCATATATATATATATATATATATATATATGCATATATATATATATATATATATATATATATGCATATGCATATGC
Source organism: Scomberomorus guttatus (assembly GCA_038419695.1). NCBI lineage: Eukaryota > Metazoa > Chordata > Actinopteri > Scombriformes > Scombridae > Scomberomorus > Scomberomorus guttatus. The sequence goes on from CM076463.1 coordinate 18,295,800, forward strand.
ACACCATGTAAATATATATATATATATATATATATATATATATATATATATATATATATATATATATATATATATATATATATATATATATATATATATATATATATATATATATATATATATATATATATATATTTAAACTTTGGAACATCTTGTATTATACTTCTATTCATCAACAGACCCACAGCAGCGAGGGGCATAGCTGCATCACAGTGAGTGATGAAGACCACAGCAGCAACATGGGACGCATGGAGAGTGAAGCCTGATGCAGGACTGAAGCAGAAACTGCAGGACATCCAGCAACCGTTCCTTAGATTATCATCTTCTCAGTCATCCTGCCCAGCCAGCAGAGACAGCGTGATGGCGCCCTGTGTTGGTGTGTTAATGGGAGCTTCAGCTTGTTCAGTAGTTTCAGAAAGAAGCATCCAGGAGTTGGGCTGTGGCTGCTGGATATTAGTGTAATCCTTCACATTGTACATTACATTCAAACTATTAGATGTGTAATATGGGGTTAAATTTTCACATTAATACTGAGAAAAAGAAGAGAGGAATCACAGCCAGGTCTGCTCAGGTAAGAATAATAAAATATAAATGTTTCTGATTTCTGTGAATGTTCAAACTTTTGTCCATCTCGACATTTCTTTCAAAGATTGGCAGAGTGGACATGAACAGCAGAGGGTCCGCTGTCAAGGCTGGAGGTGTCTTCATCTTCTGCACTGTACAGAGGCTGTGGCACAGGCTGCTTCTGTAAATACAATCACGTGTAAATTAATTGTATATAGATCATTTTGAGTTCAATGTAAGTATATGTGACCACTGAAATACAAAAAGCAACTAACTTTCCTCCTTTGTTAAGCATGATTATTATTGTCACTTCACTATAAACTTACCTTTGCAACTACTGCCCTCTCGCAGTTTGCCAGCTTGTGTATTAGCAGATCTTGCACCCAGCTACTGCAAAACTTTTCATGAGCTTCTAGGGATTTGTAACTTTTAAAGTCTGTGTAAAGGAAAATCAGAGATTTCTTTTGAAACACATTATACATGTTAGAAAATAATTGCTAAAAACGTGAAAAGACAGTACTGAATTACTGTACTGAACCAACTTTTTAGCCAAACAAAACAAAAGATAAGCACATAACCACCGTAGAACTGTAGCAGGCACAGGCAGGTAACAGAGCACGTTCCTCCCAAGATGGATCAACTTACTGACTGCTGCACGGTTGCTGCGTGATATAGCCGCAAGTTACAGGTCACAGACGCTGTTTGCTGTTGTTCTGTATTCAGAATTTTTTGGTTTGTGTTAGTGTTATCATGGAGAAAGTCAGCTGACATTTGTGTGTCAGGCTGCGCTGCAGCTTATCTCTGGCAGTCGCTTTCTCCTCCAGTCCACACTCTTGTCTGATTACACAGCACTCTATTCGGTCTTCGAAATTGTAATAGCAGCACCACATCTCTGCTCCGACATTACATTGTCAAGCTAGTTGTTTGTTGGTGTTAAATTGAGCTTTTCTAGTTTTTGATAAAATTTTGCAAATCTAAATGTAGACAACAGAGAGAGTATGAGGTCAAATTGATGCAGGACATAAGAAACTGCTGTAACAAAACTTTAATATCTGATGTTGATAAAAGAAATTTTATTAGCTTACAGGCCCAGTTAGATAACTTGTATTTTAAAAATGCACAAGGTGCTTATATAAGATCTCGAGCTAAATGGATAGAGGAAGGCGAAAAAAATACATCTTATTTCAGTGGATTAGAAAAAAGGAGACAGGAGAGACAGGCAATTAACATATTAGTGATCAATGATGTTGAATGCACAGATCATAAAAGTATATCTGAAGAAGTATATAGATTCTACTCTAAACTTAATTTGTCAGAATATTCTGTTGACGATTCAATCACCTTTCTAGAAAGTGTAAAATCACATAATAATTCTTAATGACTTAATGAATTTTGGTGGTATAGATTTCTTAAGATGTGACTTTGAAATTTCAAAACTACCAGTTAAGCTATGCATATTAATTAAGAGAATTAATTTTAATTTTTTTCTCACAAAGAATGGATGGAGAAAGGTATCTGGTCCATTGTACATTTATTAGATAATCGTGGTAATATTTTAACATACAATGTTTTCATTGAAAAATACAATCTTGCTTGTACTAATAAGCAATATAACACAGTAATTAAGGCAATCCTACAAGAAATGATTATCAAAGGCATGCTGACTTATTATTATAAGCCCTCATTAGTTATAGATGGATGTAGCTTTTTGGATAAAAAAAATGGTCTAGTCTAGGTCTAGTCTCACTTTGTTTGTTTCCCATCACCCTTAAAGAGGAAACATATATTCCAGGGATACACCAGTAATTTTATAGTTAAGATAAGAACTAGTTTCTTCTCCTTTCCAATTCCACCTAAGGCTAAAGAAGTTCATTTAAAAATGATGAATGAGATTTACCCGTGTAATGACTTCTTACACCAAAGGTTTAATTTAGATTTAAATATTTGTACTTTTTGTAACTCAGGCATTGAAACTATAGAACAGTTTTTCTCTTGTAGATTAACCAGGACATTTTGGGATGCTTTTCAATCTTGGATAACCTTTAATGCTCAAAGTATTCTGATTCTAAAATATGAAACTCTAAAATGTGGTCTCCAACTGGAGGACAAGAAAATATAATTTGGGAATAATAATTTAATTATTTTGGCAAAATATTTCATACACAAATGTCGATTTTTAAAAATTATTCCGATATTTGCTGCATATTCTAAATGAGATAACGCTATATAAAAAATATGTAAAATGTTGTAAAATTCAAAAAGCCCTGTACCTTTATGAATATCTATGTACCTATCTACCATCCAGGGGGATGTTCTGAGTATACAGGTACATTTTCTGTTTCAGAAATGAAAGGCTACAATAGAATAAAACTCATTTGGGTATCAAAAAATATCTACAAAATTAGTCTATGTCTATGAAGCAGCTCCAAGCAAGTCCTAAGTCACTGTGTTTAGACTCAAGCAAGCCAACTGCCAAACCAACAACAAGACAAGTCAAGTAAGTCACAAGTCAAGTCGCCATGAAAGAAGCGCTTTAAACACGAGAGAAAGGGGTACAATGGCAAGCCATGTCATGAAAAAAAACTGTACCTGCTAGTTAGCCTCTATAACTAGGGATGGTTATGGTTAGGATTTATAAATACCACTATTGATTAGTAGATTAACTTTATAAAAAAGTAAACAAAAATAAATAAATAATCTAACATGTTTTCTAGGATCCAGTTTTCATAATTTTGTATTCTATGCAGTATTGATGTTTGTGGATATGTTGTACGGCTTCTGAATATCTACCTGCATTTGCCGTTTGCACAACGAAACATAGTACTCTATCTGATGATCACTTTTTCTGCTATGGATTGTGTAGACTAATACATCCAGAACACTGAAATTGTAACCCTCATCAAGGAAAAATACCATCTTGTTTGCCTGATCTCGAAGGATTGCATTTGTCACACAGTTGATAAGAGCCTCTCTCTTATCAACTGTGTGAGAGACCATTCTGCTGTGGTTGAGTTATATTGACTTTGAACTAGTGAGGGACCACCAACAGAATGATGAAGCTCTGTCATGAAAAGCTGTCAATTCATAAGCTGTCTTGTCTGAATCAGAAACGGTCTGGTAAAATTAAGCTTGAGAGAAAATCAGCGCAGGTATGGGAAAATGCTTTCAACAAGCTTTCAGCTCGATCCTGTCTTGCATTGTTTTCTAGGTCCTGCTAGACACTGTCTTTAAAGCCTGAGTGCACTGCACTAGAAGTCACCCTATCATGTCTCAAACAGTAACTGTTCATGCTCAATATCTACAATAATACAAACAGGCGGTTCAGCTAAATAAAAACTGTCAAGTCTTTTCGAGTCATCTGCCTCAAGTCAAAGTCAAGTCGAGTCTTATCAGTGTTAGTCAAGGAAGTCACAAGTCCTCAAATTTGTAACTTGCATCAAGTCATGTGACTTGAGTCCCCCACCTCTGACAAATATTGATATATGATTGATGATTTCCTTAGCCATGGAAATAGGGCTAAAGCCAAAAACAGGAGCTAAATTCTTTCCAGTAACAAACAAATAAGCTAATACATAATCAGTATTAATTTACAGATATGAATCTACATGCTAAAAAAAGCTTTAAGTTCATACGGCAGATTGAAAGTCACCCACTTCCTTTTAGAATTCCAGTGATGGCTATGATCCTCTGCAGTGAGCCTCACCAAGCCTTGTCCTGAGAATACAAAAACAGAAAATATGTATCATGCTCTTAAAAGTGCCTGCACACCAACAGGGACATTAAGGGTTTTAAAAGGTCTGAAATTAAGGTTGGGGCCAGATCAAGCTGTTCTTTAAATGTGATCAACAAAATCTTAAAACCATTTGTAAAACTGACTGGTGTCCCATGTAGGGATGCTTGATTTGGAGTGATGTAGTAATCTCTACATTTGAACCAGTTAAAACCCTAGGTGCAGTATTTTGCACAAGCTCTAGGCAAGAGAGTGAGTTTTTGACTTGTAATACAATGATTGAATTATGCAGAATGTACAGTTTGAAATAAAAAAACAACAAACTACAAATATACATATTATATATAAAATAACATGATTAAAATCCCTATAATCTATACAGTGAAAATTCTCAAAATTATTGATCATCTAGCCTATCAATAGCTTCAATCCCATGTAGCATACGCACTAGGGCTGTCATTTTTTCCCAAAATAAAGTTTGAACGATTTCAAATTGTTATGGAATTCGTTCGAATTATATAGAACATTAACATTATGTAATTTATAGGCAAAAAATAGGAAGTTAGGCGATGATGTGTAGCTGCTGGTGCTCTTATTCTTTAGCCTCACTTAGGTGATAAGCTAACAGGTGATTCCATTCGTTGTTGTATTAACATTACTGTAAAGTAGTCTTTATCAATAATTTTGCCATCGATAGAGTAAAATCCAAAATGCTTACACACAGCTTTAAGGTGAGTTGGTGTTGAGATGATCCGAGTTTTCTCCATTTTTCATTGTGCTCTATCTACCTAGCCCTATGTCATGCATTAGGGCACACTACGTGAATCTGGGACTCTGGAGAGCAGATTACTAAATTGTTAGAGGGGCAAGCGTTATCTGCAGTGCTCCCATTTTGAATTCGATCACATCATTATAGTTCGAACTTTAATATTTCACCAGGTTTGAAAGTTTAAAGTTCAATTGAAAAGTGACAGCCCTAATATGCGCCTAGTGGATTGCAGCATTGAATAAAATTAGACTATGATCTGATCTATGATAATGTTCCACACCTCCCTAGTAGGCTACTGATACCTTTGCATAGTCTGCATAAAAAAAGTTATCCTCAGTCGAGGAAACGGAATGCGTGGATCAGAGCTGAAACAACTCTTTTGTTGCGAACTGCACCTGATTATTTTAAAAAGCAAAATAAGGAGAGAATGATGAGGTAGAGACGCAGAGCTGAAGGGTGCGGATGATGTAAAGAGAGCAGGCTGGTCTGGCACACGTGAGTTTTTACTCCTTTCTCATCACCTCCTGACCTTTTGAGTCATTCTCCTGTCTTGTTCCAATCATGTGACTGACTCCAGAACTTGCCTTGTCCCCATCCCGGTTAAAATGGAATAAACGATTCCTACCCCATCGATATGTCTAAATGAACACGTACGCAACTCAAACCATGGCCCTGAACCACGGGACTCGACACAACAGTACATTGTAAGCAACTCCCAAAAATTTGAAGTAGCATAACAGTCACAAATACAAAACCTGTAGTGACAGATGCGTGACCCAAAACACTGAGACAAGTGTGACCAAATCTTGTGGTGGGGCCACCTACTGAGAAAGTTGGTTGTGCAACTAGTAGAAAGGTTAGTCTAGAACCCTGCACACGCAACTCATGCGCATTATAAAAACACATCAAGAACGCTGCCTGTGTAGATTCCAGGTAATACTTAGAGGTGCAAAGTATTCTCTGGACCTGAAAACTGTTATAATTACTTTCCATGCTTGTGTAAGTGCAAAAGAGTGGTCAAGGCTACTGCACGGTGCACACACCTGGTAAACAGATAGTAGGCCTGGGTCATGCAGTGTAGCACCCAGCAGCAGTTTCTTGAACTCCACTTTCTCCGCTTTCGCCTGGCTGAGAACGCCCTCCTGCAGGGTGGTGAGGCTGGGTATGAACTAGGGGATGTTGAGGCCCGGAACCTTACCATAACCATAGAGGCCGTATGTGAAGGCTGTGCCTGGGAAAACTATGCCAGCGATGCACAACAACTCAGGAAGAGGCTGGGGGATGCAAAGTTAAAATCATTATCATGATTAAAATACTTATTTTATCAATACATTTGTGACACATTGATATACTAACATTACATTAAAACATACATATTTTGAGTTGTTCTATTATTTGTCTGTGTATTTACACGCGCGCGCGCACACACACACACACACACACACACACACACACACAACCGAGCACACACAAACATGCAAACATCTACATGCACATCTATTAGGGCAAGACCTCCACACACAGCACTTTACACACACTACACTATAGATATCACTACCACACTGTAAATATTACTGCATTGTTTCTTTTTTTAAATGCTATATTGCTGTTTCTGTGCTGCTATATTACAATTTTGTTGTTATTATTGCTATTACTATTGCTATTGATGCAAAGTCAAGGAACACAGACACCAACACTAACTTAGTTGGTAGGCGGCAGGTTACCAATAACTTATTTAACTTACTTCTAGCAGTAAGTAGGAGCAGCTGGGTGGTCTAATGTTTCTTTAATTAATAGTATTAGTAACTTATCAAGCTAACTGGCTAAACTTATTAACACTAGCATACTAGCTGCCACTTAAAGTCTTTGTCAGGTCACAACTCTTCACGGCCTTTTATTTACATGTTTGCAGGACAGAATAGGAGCTTAAATATGTACTGGTCAACTGACAAATGTAACTTATTTAACGTTACTATGACTGACGCACGATTCTGATTCAAGGCTAACGTTAAAAGTTTCATTAGACCCGGCATAACGTTACGTTATCTAATGCCACACAGACTTACTTAATGCATACAAAAGGCAAATGCTAACGTTAGCCCTGCTGACTCGACATACATTTCGAAATTCTGGCACTTATGCAACATCAACGCTTTAGTTATGTCAAGTTATAGCTAGTGTTGGATGCTGCTATCTTACTTTCCCTTAGTGTTAGCTCAACTCATGACACGTTCGGTTGATATCTCTCTTTATATGAAAATTTATATAGGAAAAACAAAATTGTTACCTTACCTTTAGTGAAAGCTGAATGTGAATCATCATCCTTGAATCAACAGGCTTGGGAAATGACTTGCGTTAAGTTATCCAGAGAAATTGTCTCTCTATACTCTCTGTGCTTCAAACAGAGATCAACAAAGTGTGCGTAGAGTCAAACAACTAAATGTTGCACAGTCATTGGATGAATCATGCCGGGTGGACCCGCCCCCAGAACTCAAAAACAATTTCATTGGTCGAGATCGTCTCCCCAAAGCTTGATTCATCCAATGATTGTACAACACTCATTTGTTTGAATCTGTGCGCACTTTCTTGATCTGTCTGAAGCACAGAGACTACAGAGAGACATTTTCTGTGTTTACATTTATATGTTTTTTCACCTATTTTGAGGTCTTACATCCATGTCTTACATCCCTTCACCCACATATTACCCATATTACCAAAGCTCAAGCCTTGGCTGAACTGTTTAACCTCATCATGTTCAGAATCTCCATAATAAAATTGCCTGCAAGTGCATGTACATAAATACGAACAACCATCCTCAAGACTATTAATATTTGTCTATATTAATCAGAAAAATATTAGTAAGAAAAATGTATTTAATTTAATTAAATTAATAGGAGGAAATATAACATATTCTGTGAATACAACAGCCAGATGAGTAACCAATAGATCTACTCAATATATCACACATGTGATAGTAACAGCAAAATAAGTGACCAATAGACTTACTAAATATATCATATATTGTGATAGTAACAGCCAGGTAAGTGACCGATAGATTTACATGCTATCATGCATTACATGATAGCATATACATTTAAAAGCAACAATAAAAATTCATGTATGTATATATGTAGACCAATCATGTGCAAAACCTCCATAGAAAATGCAAATACATTATACATTAGAAAGTTAGTAACAAGAAAACAATCCATCTAATAAGTAATAGGAGAAAAATATCACATAATGTGATTGCAACAGCCAAATAAGTGCTAGATTTACACACTATACATATCACATTCTGTGACTGCAACAGTCAGATAAGAGGCCAAAAGGTTTACACACTAACAATGAAAAAAATCTATGTATGCAAATATAAAGACCAATCATGTGCAAAACCTGCATAGAACATACAAATGCATATACATCAATAATACACATATTCATAAAAAACAAGAAAACAGAGTTCGCACAATGCTGAATAAGCCTATGACTGCCAGATAAATCTCTCTGTATTTCACAGTATACAGAGTTTTTAATCTTGCGGCGGTGGTGACATTCCTGGTTAGCTCTCAGCTAACTTGAATGGGGATAAAACAATTTAATCGTGCAGCTCTTCTAGACTTTCAAATGGTCGGACCAAATGGATCAAATTCTGATAGTGAAACGATTCATTTCGCGGGGGTTGTGTGATGCTCAAAAAAATGTATCCACCGTTTTACAGCTGCAACAGTAGTGACGGAGTAGGCTGCACCGGAGCCTACGATGTAAGCATGAGTTGGCAGTGTTTTTTTTACTCTCACTGCCAGAAAGGGGAGACAAAAGTCCCACAGTTGGGCTTTAACTGTACTAATACATGATATTTTTGAAGGTATATGAACTATGTATAATCTGTCACAATTATTACATTGATTGATTCAACTATACTTAGAAGAGCTCTTGGTTGTGGGTTGTCTAGTTGAGCTGTGGAGTGGCTGAGGCCATGCAGTGACGGTTCATGTTCAGGCTAGTTTGAAAGGCTCATACAGTGCTTAAACAGGCATGGCTAGACCTACATGTCTCTGTATGGGAATGAGCTTTGCATATTTCCCAGATATAAAACTCTTTCTGGGAATAATGTCGTGGTGGTCACAAATGAACTCACCATGATTTACTGCTACATCAAATATGGGCCCATGACACTGAAGATCATCCCAGGGGCCTTCAGGAGGAAGGCAGCAGATTTTCCTCAGGTTGATGCTGCCATGTATGAGGACATACGGAAGAAAGTCCGCTGCTTCCTGGCTCTGATCAACTGGTGGCAGAAAACCCAGGCTGCCAGCCTCTCCAACAGGCTCACACTGGCTTTACAAGACACTGAGTCAGTGGAACAGCATCCCTTAGCAGAGGTCAACACAGAGGAGGATGCATGTCTGATACCTACTGCAGCGCCAGACTCTAAACATGATGAGATACGATCCCGATCTTCAGATGAAGTTGCAGCACAGTGGCTCAGAAACAAGATATCAGTCAGGTTCATCGTGGAGAGGCTGGTTTCTCGGCTGTACAACAAGGCCAAGGTGAACTACAGCATGACAAAGCCAGAGGTCATCATACAGCGTCTCTTCCAGGGGATATGGGCTAAAGTCGAGGCAGCAGCATTAAGAATAGACCCAGAAAGATTTGAAGACCTTGACAAGGCAGTGTTCAAAGACCTGGTGAAGGCATGCGGCACTCCAATGAAAGTGCTGGTTTTGATCAATATAGCGGAGCCAGACGTCGAAAAATTCATCATCAACCGTTTCTGCTGCGGCTTTACTGCGAAGAAACGAGTGCCATCTCCAGGTTCTTCTCATCATTGGGAAAAGCCCTCTCCAAGCCCTTCAGACGTGGAGCTAGTGCTGGGTTTATTAATGGGGTGGGTAGCAGTAAAGAGATTCAGTCCTGCCTTACCTCCATGTGAGGCAGAACTAGAGCTCTCAGGGTCACCTCAGTGGTCAACAATGTTTCCTCACAGCTAGAAGATGAGAGTTTGAGTCCCCCGTCCTGAGCCCTTCTGAGTCTGTGTGTTGTCTACTGAGGTGGCATGGGTTTACCCTGAGTAATCAATTGGACACTCTAAATTGCCCCCAAAAAGCTTATTGGTTTCATGAGTATAAAAATGGAAAAAGTCATTCAATAAGTGTTCAAATTCTAATATCTTCCCTGAAAATCACTCTTGTCTTATCATTTGCGTCTCAAGGAGATGTATGCTATTACTTTTCTTTATTATAACATGTTTCAGTGATTTTAAGTATTTTAATAAATTATTAAAATGTACAATGGAAAGTCTATGGGAGCAATGTTTGAAAGTTTATATCTCAAAAACTAAAAGTGCTAAAGTGTTCAAACTTGATGGAAAGGTGCCCCATATGGAAATGCTTAACATATTAAAACACGGGACCAACAGCGCCACCATGTGGTCAGGTATTACGTGTTTTACATTTTGGCTAATAACTTATGAACCGTGAGGCCTATCCAAACAATATTTACACAGTATGTTCCTTGGATGATGCTAAAAAATATTTCCGCCATTTTGGATTTTTTGGTAAATACATTTTTTGTTTCTGTTGGCACATATTTCATCCAATCTTAACTCAAACTTGGCTCATACCATATTTAGATGACCCTGAACAAAGCTTATGTGTTTGTTTTTTGGTATCATTTACCGTTTGTCTGCAATTGGTTATCAAACTTTTGGAGGCGTGGCCTGATGCACTTAATGGGCCATAACTTTTCAATACTGAATTCGATTGCAACCAAATTTGGGTTGTACATATACCCACACTGCACACGTGTGTAACATGAATTTCTGCCCACAGGGGACGCTAATGTAAAATTATAACATGATATTTCTGCAATTCTTTTGTCTTTAATGAAATGAAACTTAGTACACAGGTTTTACATGACAATCTGTATGACATACTATACCGTGGCACCAATAGCCCCACCTTGTGGCCATTAATAAAAAAACACCATATCACTTATTAACTGTCATATCTCTTAAATGTAATATTAACAAACAAATTCAGCAAAGTTGTACAGATGGGGATGTTGAACAAGTCTGTATTATTTAATACAATTTCACATGTAGGCGACGCTACAAAATTTTAAAAAGTTGCTGCCAAGCACAAATTTGCAGCGGCAGCATCAGTAGCAGCAGCTTGCAGCTCTAACACGCAATTTCTTCAGAAATTGCGTGTTAGAAATTGTTGTTAGGCTTTCTAAAGGGAATTCCCTGTCTGTCCCTGTCTGTCTGAGAATTGAGAGAACAGAGTGAAGGGTGTAGCAGCAATAAACATCCACTAGATGTCACATTTAGACCAGTAAACAGCTCTGATGGTTGCTGTCATGGGAACTCCAAACTGTTGCTCTGTCCTCATATGCCACATGGAAAGTTCCTCACACAAACCATCAAGCTGATTAAGAGGGCAATGAAGATCCTCCTGGATCATTTTAGATTTTTTTTTTTTTTAAGTAGGTATGTGTTAAACATTAGTTTGTTCTGATTTGATGACAATTCAGACCACAAATTGTCTTCAGTCTGCAGTGATCACAGGCTTCTCTAAAACACGTGCACTGTATGTACTGTAAGACATATTTTCTGTATAATATATATATATATATATATATATATATATATATATCTAGCCACCCATCAAACATAAGTAAATAAGTGCAAGGTAAGTGAAGGAATCATGATTTGCAATTCTGTTGATGACGAGGACAAAGCGTTGCCTCTATTTCCACTGTTTTAATGTAAAAACATACTTTTAAACATAAGAAAATAATAAATATAATGATGATGATATTTTTTGTGACATCACAGAAAACTTTATTTAATTACATTAAACACTGCTGCAATAGATATTTGATTTTCAAAGATTGCATGCATCAAAAATGATTCAATGTTTAAATGGTTAAACTGCTCACAGCTCATAGACCCATGCAACCAGCAATGAGGGGTCACAGGAAGATATTCACTTTAAGGGGCCGCAACCCAAAAGTGGTCTGGAACAACTGGAATAGTGAAATATTTAAATAAAACTCAACTCTCCTGGGACTCAAATCACTGTCATCACCAAGTCACAAAAAACAATATTAGCTTAAGTACTAACATTGCACAATGAAGCAGCATTAATGACCTTGCCCACCCATTTTTTTCTCTCTTTCTTTCTCTAAGTTGTTTACAAGTTAATGTCAGCCATTATAACGCGGGTGCCTGGTCTCTCCCTGGCTCCTGTCTGGCTGTCAGGGCTTTTCTTTCCCAAGAATAGACGGATTGTCCCGTAAACGTGGCAACACAGGGGCGGAGGAGGAGAGAAATTTTGGGACTCACTCAGCTTTTGTTTTATTTCTGTTTGTGGAGCTGCTCTTTGTTTTTCTGGGCAGTGTTGACAGAAGGCTTATTCACTGTATCTTTAAATATTAGCAGGTGCCCTTCTTTCTACTCTTCATTCCTCCACTCCTCTCCAAGTTGAATTCATGCTCTCCTCTCCTGTTATATCACTTCCTTCTCCTCCCTCAGGTTTTTCTAACTCCTCTCATCTTTTTGCCACTTCCATCCTAAGAAGTCTCCTCCTCTTCTCCTCTCCTCTCCCTCTGTGACAACTTGGTTAGATGTCGCCATGACATCCAGATTTACTCAGTATCCTTTGCTTTCATCTCTTCTCTTCTCCTTCAAGATGCTGAGTTTCATTTGGACGTCGGCAACACATGGGAACGTTTACTGACTCTTTCATTTCTTCTTTCCTCCTGGGCCATTTTCCTCCCATCCCCCCGTCCTCCTATCATCCTTCTCTTGCTTTAATATTTTACCTCTCTCTCTCACATCCACTCCCTCCACATTTTCCTCTTCCACTCATTTACCCGTCATCTCAGAGAATTTAATTGACTCTTAATCAACAGGGTGTGTTTAAAGCAGACAGCTTTTATTGCCATTACAAAACCCCATGATTCAGTCTTGTCTGTGTATATGTGTGTCTGCTGTCTGCGTCTGTTTATGTTAAAAGTGATACGGATACCACAGCAAAAAGATGCCATGCAGCATGAACGCAATATGGCGCCTTATCAAATTTGATATGAAAAAGTAGGTATTGATTCAATTTATAAAATCAGAATTCCACTCATCTAAAGTTTCACCTCCTCAAACACTTTGCTTAAGAAATATAGTTTTTCTAAATCTTAGTAAAGTTGTGTTTTTCTGATGCATTTTTAAAGGTTGGATTGTACCTAAACTTCTTGGAAGCATGTAGGAAAACACAAAACCTCTGACACCAGTTCGTTCCCATTTGAGACCAGTGTCACACCTAATAAAACAGTCAGTATGGATGTGTTATAGACAGTGAATAAAAATGTTATTCAAATATAAGGTCAAGAGTTTTCTGAGAGTACCAGCGTTAATTGTATTGCAATTTGTTTAATTCTATTTCCTGTTCAGCAATTTATTAACCAATCAAGCATTACTATCAAAGCATATTGAATTAGTCTTTACATTTTACACATGATGTATTAAAAGATAGGTTCACAATTTTTCAAGTCTGTCCTACAACAATAGTCAGGTGCCCATATTAACACTAACAAAAAAACAAGCCCTCCTTGCATTCAAAAATGTATTTAAAAATTTATCTGAAACTAATATGAAGCTTCAGCCATACAAAGTAGTCAAATCAAGTGAATATCTTTCAAAGTTAGTCTTTTTAGTGCCAAATTTCCTCTTTTTGTTACAATCTTTCCACTGTAGCTCAACAGGAAAACACTGTCTATTGAGACACAAAAATGTTTTCTAAAAAGACTAACTCTGATATAACAGTTGATACCAGGATGCAAGTGGATGACAGATATCAAAACAACACAACCAAGCAACCAACAAATAAGAACAAAATAAAACTAGGAAAGAAAGAAACAAAAGAAAAGGATAAACATGTATAAAATGCATAAAGACTGAAAACAGGGGGAAAGAGCTAGCCTAAAAAAATCCACCTATAGTAACACCTTGAAAGCCCACTAATTAAGCGTATTTTGTTGCTTAGTTTGGAGGACTTGTTTCAACTATCAAGCATTTGCTTTAAAATATTCTGTACACAGTGTTCTGAATATTTTAATAGAGATAAAGTGAAAATCGCAATATCACTGTATGAGAGCCGTACAATTAGTAACACAGTCATGCATCAGCAATATAAAGCTCCACTGTATTATTTTTGACTATTATTAATACACCGCACACATGAAAGACACATAGAAAAACTTTGCAGTTGTATAATTGATGTTTATTCAGCGTCTGTGCCCTTTTTGGAGTAACATTACAGCAGGTACATGACCAATTTACGTCTGTTACTTATTGTGGAAGCATGTTATATGCAGCAAAAGGTCAAATATTTTTATAAATCGTATTCACAAAGAGTGGCTTCTGTAGCACGCACACACACACACACACACACACACACACACACACACACACACACACATACACACTCACACACATTTCCTGTGTGACTTTGAGGGTCTCTGGTATTTGAACAGATGTGGGCAGACCGAGCGTGCCTAGATCCCCCCCTGACCTGAACGTGCACTTCCTGCACCGAAAGCTAACACCCAGAGAGAACAATCGCAGTCTGTGCCCTCTGAACACATGCACACACACACAGCGCACAAACACATGCAGTCACAGCCGCATATAAGGTCAGCATGCAAGCAGTAAATACACAGAGAAACACATGATCAAAGATACTTTTAGGAATGGACTTTGTATGCATGCAACACACACACACACACACACACACACACACACACACACACACACACACACTTTCTAACACACACTCTCACAAAGCAGTTAGTGTGTGTTGTTTTCAGATGACGTGAAAGTGAGAGTGAACCAGTGTTACTCTCTCAATCACCTCACATGTTTCAGCATATGTGCACACACAAATTGTATTAGCTATTTTCATTTCTGGGGCTTTTGGAGCCTCTGCGATGTGTCACACTGGAATATTGAAAATATTTTTGACAGGTTGAAACTATACTATAACTATAATTTTGCTATAATATATTTTTTTTATTTGTGTGTGTGTTAAATCAACTGAAATGCAGCAATGCGATCCAGTTCTAGGCTGAGAGATGCTGAGCACTCTTTCTGTAGGAATGTCATGAAGTCAGTCGGCAACACTGCAGAGTTCACATTCTTCACTTTCCAGTGCACTCTGTGTGTGTGTGTTTTGGGAACAGTGAGACATCAAGAAAATAAAAGATGAGCTGGATAACTGAGGTCAAAGCGTGAGGAGAGAGACGGACCAGAGAGAGAAAATATAAAAACATAAGAGCAGAAATATGAGAACTATGGAGAAAACCAGAGGAGGACAAGTGTAAAGAGAATGTGTCAAACTAAGAAAAAAAATATATTGAGGAAGAGGCAAAGCAAGACTACGGACCCCTAAGGTGACATGGGGGAGGAAAAAAATAGATGGGTGAAAAAAAGATAAATACTTTTGCGTTCCCCCGAGATACTTCTCTGTTCCCCTGAGATAATTTTGCGCTCCCCCAGGAAATATTTTGAGTGGAAAAAGTACTTCCGGTCAAAATTCAAGAGAGAAGAAGAGAGCGAACTGGTCATTCGTAATGTTACATAAGTAACGTAATGTTAAAGCTTTGGTCTTACCGCTAATGTTACCCTTTTCAAAGTCTGTTTATTTTAGTAGCAACTTTTGTGAGCTTACTGGGCAATGCTAACTAGCTTACATTAGCATGCTAACATTTGTCTCTGTATCATTAGCTTAAACATTACTTAAGTCCCTCTAATACAGCCTGTTCAAGGCGGGAATATTATTCTGGGCCTAAAATGACATATAACATTTATTTTAGAAAGATGGGCTTTCTATGGTTGAGAGATGTCCTAGGAGAGGACATAACCCACATGAAAGGCTACAGATGAGAACCAAGCACATCCATTGTAATATTATTAGCAACAAATATAATTCAATAGCCTCCATAATGTTATAGCCCACTGTGGCACTGACGAGATGCCTGTCTGTTCTGGTAGAGTCGTCTACTAATGTTAGGCAAATTCAAGCCACAGTGCCTCACACAGCTGCATATAAGGGAGGCAGGACCAAAGTGAATAAACATCAATACAAACTCTATTTCTCATCCGGTGGAAACATGGGGGAGTTAAATGACCACCAATGGAAATGATTTTGATTTAAAGGCATATGCAATTATGTCATCTGAGATACTGATATCTGATACTTCCCTATATTAGATCACGCCCATGTTTATAACTCTAGCTATTAAATGAATCCTTAATACTTATTACTTCCTTAATACTGTCCCTTTTCATATGGGTTATGTCCTTTTCTGGGACATCTCTTGACTGTAGAAAGTTTTGAAAATTGTTCTCCTCTTTCTAGAATAAATTTGATGTTTTTTTAGGCACAGAATAATGGCGCAACATTCCCACCTTGAACAGGCTGTATAAAAGGGGCTTATGTAACATTAAAGCTAACGATACAGAGACAAATGTTAGCATGCTAACTTAAGCTAGCTAGCATTGTCCAGTAAGCTCACAAAAGTTGCTAACAAAATAAACAGACTTTTTTTTGTTTTTACACCCATCTATTTTTTTCCCCCCATGTCCCCATAGAGGCTCAGTACAAGACAGATTATTTTGAAATAAAGAAAGAAAAATTTAATTATTACACTGGATAAACAGCCTGAGGGAGAAAGAAGTTTGACAATGGTATAAGAAAGAAAGAGACAGAGACAACAAAACTCAGAGATGAGGAAAGAAATAGACAAAAACAGTGAGCAGGGGGAAAAACAAAACAGGGGTCATGGACTGTGAGCTGAATTTACGCCAGAAAGGCAGAATGGAAAACTAAAGCCAGCTTGGGTACGTACAACAGTGGGAGGAAAAGATCAAAAAGGACAACACACACACAGACACTAATATCAAAATACTCTCTTTTTATCCATCTCTTTTAGAAATTTGATCATTAACTGATTCACCACCCTTCAAACATAAATACACATGAGATTTAAAAATAGTAAGGGACAGTAATTTACAATGGTGAAAGACTGGCAAGGTAGTAAAGGAAAACTAAAAAACATGCAGTAAAATGTGGATTTACTACACTGAAGTTCAAGTTAAAATGCAAACATAAATCAGTTTAAATTTGAAATCGATCAGATCAGGGCTTCAAACAGAATATCAGTGGAGTGTGGCCACGAACAGCTATCGAGGGGCCATTTATAGCCAAACATGTTAACCCTGAAGCCAAGGGATCAACTTTGTGTGTGAAAGCCAGAATGTCATAAAAAGATTTGCATTAGCTGCTCTCACAAGCAAATGTCTTTTCCAAGAAAAATCTTTTGACACACATGAAGTGAAAATATTTCCAGCAGTAGCATCTGTGGTTTGTTTGGAGTAAAAGAAAAGAGGAACTGGACAGCAGAAACCTTCACGATGAAATGTACAAGAACAAGACTTTTTTTTTTTAAAGACATCCATACACATTCACAGGTTCACATTTTTGTTTTTTAGTGAAATGTCTTGACAACCAACTGATGGATTTGGTACAGATATGCATGAAATTGGTAATGAAAAAGGGGTTTCAAATAAAGCGTAGCTTCATTCTCTAAGCACAATGACATTCACACTTGAACTGATACAACTCCTACAGTAATTCTACAGTAAATTTTCTTTACTGACAACAAATCCAATGAAAAGACCAATTTATCAAAATGAATTTATCCAAAGGTTTCCAAAAATTATTAAAACCACAATTTGTACAGGGTGAGCACTGTGGCTTTCTAGTTTATTTAGTGTCAATCCCCCATACACCATGCTTCTCATGGGTGTATAAAGACAACTGGATACAGGAAGAGCACCGGGCTTTGAAGCAAATTTGACATAGCGGCCAAACTGACAAACAAAAAATTTTTCCCATAGACTTTCATTGTCAAAGAGATGTCTGTAAATCAGCAGACATCAGCATACATGTTTTTGAGCATCCCAACCCCCACGAAATGACTTATATCACCATCAGAATTTGATCAATTCGGTCTGATCACATTCCAAAGGCTAGAAAAATCACACAATTTAATTGTTTTCTTCCCATTCAAGTTAGCCAGAGGGCTAAACCAGATGTTGTGAGCATGCTCCATGGGTGCATTGGGTCCATAGAGCGTGCGCGCTATGTTTTCATCTGGGTAATTTCTTTAAAGCTGGAAGTGGCTTTTTTGGATTCATGCATCACTGAACAACTTTCACAGGAATGAACGGGGCCCCGCCTCCAATGCTGTATCCGGTTCTCTATACGTCCATGATCCTGCTGCTGTAAATACTCACTAGCACACCAAATAGGTATTACTCCGCTTCTGAAACTAGTCCCCAGAAAATTCACTATAAACTCTCAAAGTAACATTTGTAAGAAACAACACCAATTCAAATTGAGTAGGAACAAATGGACTTAGGGCTGAGTGCCACAGACAGTGGGAATGTAGTGAAGCGGGAATGTATTAAGAGAAGAACATATTGTTGATTTTGGCTGTTGCATAGGATTTGTGAATAAGAAATTGTAGTACGCCAGCCTTATCCTTTAATATGCACACCTAAAGTTGCCCTCCAGTTCTGACACCATGGACTAACACTGCACTCTCTCACTTGGTTTTCACTACATGAGCAGCTGTGGTGCTTTTATGGAAAAATGTCACCACTCCAATTCTCCCCAGGAGGCAGGATACCTGGTTGAGTGAGACTGCCTTCCTGGCTGAGAACATCATGCACAAAGCATCCAGACTGTGGCTTCAATCCAGCTACTTCTTGAACAGCACTCACAATGTTTTGTACTGTACATTGTCTGTGGATTCTGGTTTTGGGCCTTCATTCCAACCATTATTGCATTGGTACTTGTGTGTCTCTCATAATTTGTAATATTGAGCTTGTCCAATGCCAGAATGTAGTGGGCAGTCACACACAATTTCACTGGAGGTCTAACCATTTGTTGTGAGAGTGTGTTGGTTGCATGTATTCTTCATAAATCTCCGGAATTACTGACGTCAAGAAGGGAAGGTCAAGGCTTGGTTGATGTTTTGTCTCTCTGCAATAGCATTAAGAGGTTGCTTAATAAAACAAAACCTTTGCTCTTTTATTGACAACATTTTTTCTGTTCCCACAGTAGCTAACACTGAATCAATGTATAACCCAAAACAGATTTCAGAAAAAAAATCAGTTAATTTCAATGGAATTGTTGCAATCAGCGAATTCACTCACAAAGGCAAAGTAGAATATCATTTTGACATGTGAATTTGTGCTATTGATCAATTGCAATACATCTTGACAGTGCTGACCTTTGTTGGAATGGGGAGTGACAAGAAAGAGACAATGAAGGAAGCTATCGTTCTAGCTGTGTTCCATTATCCAATTTTATGTGATTTTGAAAGATACAGCATGGTTTGCAGTCAGTCATGAGACAGCAGTAGGAACAGGCTATTGTGGCTGGCTAGCAATTACATGTTAGTGGCTATAGTGTGTCACCGGTTAGCTCACCATTCAGAGTAGCTCCCATATTAGGTTCCGGAAGTAGTTACTACAGTACATCACCCTCCAGCACCACCATGCAAATGTGCAAATAAATTCCAGTGTGCCATTAAAAATCATTCATATAAATTGCTCAAAAGGCGAAAAAAGTGAGATTTTACTACTGAGATTTACCAGTCTCAGAAGAATTGTGTTGACAAACTTTGTTCCACAACCACTGTAGTAAAGTCTGAAAAACCTCTATAAAACGATGCAGTATACAGCGCAGTTGACATAGACGGCTATGTTAATGACCTTAACAGAGTGACTCCAAGAGAAAACCTGTTTTACACAGACAATGCCTGTGTGTGTGTGTGTGTGTGTGTGTGTGTGTGTGTGTGTGTGCATGCACATGAGACTGTGAAAGACAGACCATCATGACATCACTCTTTCCACAGGAAATCATGTTTCCAAAACCCTGGTTTTCCACTCTGTAGCCTACCTCATACACAACTCTCTTCTCTCTCTCAGTTTCTCTATGTCTCTCTACCCTACACATGATACTGAATGGTGGCAGCAGTGAACTAAATCTGTTTAATTATATCTCCCAGAGTTGTAGTTCCCACGAGCAAAAAGGGTTGAAGTCATATTGTTTTACACACATGCATTATGATTTAAACGAAAAATGACAGTTTATTACAAGTTGGGTCATATTGGGTCATCAAAAGATGAAGAGAGGAAGATAAGGAGTGAGGGTAAGTGGAGGTGGAGAAGGACAGAGAGACAAGAGAAAGAGAAATGTAGCTTTTGAATGACTGATGTAATAACCATAATGACAAATACAGATTGCAGCACACATACGGCACATAAATCGACCCACACAAAAACACACCTGCACACACCCTCACCCACTCTTCTCGGCTTGATTGCACACGTGAAAACACACACATGAAAACACACAAACCTCCATCTACTACAATGGTGTAGTTACTTCATCTCACTCACTCTATGGTGATAGGAGATACTATACAAACATTCAGATCCAATCATTTGCAAATGAAAATAGCCCAAATCTCTGTGATGTGTTGATATGTGAAATCAAAGCAGAGCTTAGCCAGTCCTGCAATCACTGCACCATATAATTGGTGGCTATAGTGTAGCATAGCAGTACTTGGATAGTATCTGGTTACTGGGTTGTACTGCTGATCCAAACAGAAAGAATGGCTGTGAGTGAGAGAAGGCAGGTGGCAAAATGAAAGAGAAGAGAAGGAAGGAGGGAGGAGAAAAGACTTAGCTGAGCTTTTCACTCAGCTAATTATGCTTTCTCCTGTCCTTGCTCCCACATCCTTCATCCCTGTGACCTGGAAACTGATTGAGGTCCACCAAGGATGGACCAATCCCATAAATTAGTCTTGGAGGAGCAAGGAGCGAGGAGGCTCCCAGAGGAACCACAACCTATGCGGAGGTTTTAGAAAGGAAGACAACACCCCTAAATTCCTAATCTGTTCAGTGAATGGTCAGCTGACCTGATCAGACAGTAAGAAGAGCAATACTGTAGATTTGACAAACAGGAATAGCAGCACCAATGGATTCATGTTCATTCATTAAATAAAAATTATGAGATGTGTGTGTAATCTAAACCAACTGCCTACTTTTTCTTCACCTGCCAAAAGACTTCTTCTTTTCCCTTTTAAGTTCATCTTGGCTCATTCAGGAAAAATGTGCTCCTATAATATCAGCCTGAGCCCGAAAAGGACAGACTTACTGTACTTGTAGCCTTCAACAGACAAATTTAAGATCTTAAGGTCTGGAGCATTTATAGCTGATTTTATTTCTCCCTAACGTCTCTTATGTTCTCTAAGTGATAGAATCAATTTAATTGTCTATTGGTGTTATTTAAATTAAGTTGTATTGGAACAGTAGTCATCAGGCCTCACTGATACTTAATTATGTTACTTATTTTTACACATTATGGGACAATTGCGATACTGTGCATCATGAGTAATTACCATCTCCTCAAAATGACACTGCAGTGAATAAAGATTTGGTGAATTTCTCCAGCCCATTTTCTCATCCTTGCATCTGTGTTTTGGGAAGAGAAACAAGTGAGGGAAGCGAGGAGCCACACTGGCCAAATGGAAAGCGCCCTGTGTGTGGGAGAAAAGGAGAGAGAATAGGAAAAAGCTGAGAAATTCAGTCAGGTTATCCAGCAGTTGCATCTCCTACAAACAGCAACTATGATCATGACCTTTCCATAACCTGCAGCCCCATTTACACTTATTATTTCAAGCATCTAAGTCCATATGTGGTTTATAACACTTTAATTGACACCTAGCCATATATATGTGTCTCTTGTAACTAGATCACAAATCTGTCTTGAACCCCATTTACACTTAGTCACCTCATGTGTCTTGGATAAATTGGATAGACATCGGATGTCAAAAAAGCTCAATTGAAATGCATTCAAGAAGCATTCAGATTGAAATCCAATTGCTCACACCATATCAGTAGGTGGTTTGAGGCACTTTCTAGTCTGATTTTGAAAAGGTGCATATATAAACCCGGCTTTTTTGACTACTGAATAGCTATCCGATCTACTCAAGACGAATTTAATGAGGGCCAGGTTTTAGCTGTTTTAACTTCTTAATGTTAAGATACTGAACATTTTCTCGACAGATCTTTTTGACAGATAATACACAGGCATGGAGGGAGAGACGAGCTTAGAGACAAGGAAAGAATAACAGTCAGAGATGACTTTGACAGAAGGGAACACAGTGTGTTTTCCCCCTGACCTCAGATTGAACCAGTGATGAAAGTGATGAAGGCCTGAGTGCCAAAACATTGCACACAACTTTACTTATTCGACAAAACAGTGAATTTAGGAAATACAAATATTATCATTATAAAATGAATGGACAGCTGTTGTCTGTTTGTTTGTTTTTTAAATCAGTGGTTTAAATCAATTTTTTGAATGGTATAACTCAAAAAATAGTGTTGTCATCTCAAAACTGATGACTTTAGGGGCCTGAGGGACATGCTTTTTTGGTTTTGTTGTAATTTTTTCTTTCTCTTAAAAATGCGAAGAGAATGTGACAGGGATGCAGACCAAGTAAACCATTTCTGTGGTTTCCATCCTTTGAAAATTCATCTGGAATGGTAACTTTGGAGTCTGATAAACTCAATAAACTATTTGTAGACTCCCACTATAAACACTGATCTAGATGTAGTGATTACACTCATTTTTTCCAGTGACAACAGTTACTGTCAAGGCCAGTCCTAACATCATTCTGTTAACACAAACTAAGACTGTGGTGTAGCACAAACAGTTACTGGGAAATCTGGCAAAAGTTTAGACTTTTCCTATCGACTGCTTCATTTTTAGAGAACCATTTAGTTAAGAGTCCTGCTTAAATCTTGCCTAGTAACAACATATTATTTGTAACATTGTTTGCAACAGCATATTTTTTTATTTAAAGTATTATAACACACATAGCAACAAGCTAGACTACTTATTTGTGCAGAAAGAAAGGGTTTAGTAAAAACAAATGGATATTACCATATTAGCTGCGCTAACTAGCTGCTTTTAGGCTGTCAGTCACTGTAAAATTACAAGCATTGTTACCTTTTGGCCAGCGGTTGGTGGCTTCTAGCTGTCCTTATCATTCCTGCTAGCGGTCTCGTTGCATGCTGGGTCAGCTTTTAATGTCGTTCTGGGTACAGAGAGCTAGCTGGTTCTGCTAGTTCACTAACCCGATGCGCCAGATGGTTTGTTAAACAGAACCATCACGAGAATCCTCATAGGATGCTGATTGGTCCGAACCACTGGTGGTTGGGACACAAGCATATAACTTGAAGCCTTACAAGATGGGTTCTCACTTGTGAGATCTTGTGATGTCATGATCTTGAAAATCCAGCTGCCTCGCAAGGTGACTAGCTCACAGGCAAACTGTTAACTTTTTGTCCTGGCCTAACAAATTTCTTTGGTAATGCTCCATCACTCTTGAATTCAAAGTGTCTTAGATTTTGAATCATAGTAGTTACCCAATAAAGTGGCAAAACTTCAAATCTCAACAGTGTAAAATGATACAAACGCTAAAGCAAATCTGTTTTGTTCTAACTGAGATGTGTTAGAAGTGGGTATTAAGGAAATATCTCCTTTTTAATATTGGCTAGAATCCAAAGTCCATGGATCATCTGATTTAATACTAGTGCAGGCCGACACTGAATTGTAATACCAGTTACAGTAATTCTTGTACCATCGACAGACCAGACAACACAACAGCTTTTAACAACTGATGTTAGCAGATATGTTGACCCATCAAAAAAAAATATATTTACTCCATATAAGTTCCCAATACCCTCCTACTAAATGGGTAATTAATTTTTGTACCGTATCTGAAGTATTTCCAAATCTAATGAGGATGTTCTAATGTTATGATTGGCCATAAAAGTTGGGGGAAAAAAACTCCTTACACTCCCATATCCGTTTCTGTTTTATCTCCTGTCCAGCCCTTATTTTCTCAGCATTTCTGTCTTTTCTTTGGATGTCTGTCTCCAATTATTCTTTAACTGTAATATAGTTTCCTTGTTTTTTCCTTGGTCTTCACTGTTCCCTTATTTGTTTTGAGCAATGAGCCTGAAAGGCTAGGCAAAACAAATTAAATATCTTTTAATTGTGGTTCATACAAATTAAATCAGAAATAACATTAAGGGAATGGAAAGGATCTATCACCAGTCCTGGGTGTGCAGTGAGGATCACTGTCAGCATGATTGTGTGCTTCCACTGAGTTTTTACTCTCTCTTCCTCCCTGACCTGTTCTTTTTTGTTTGCCTTGGCCAAAATACATGTTTTTTATGATCTCTTAGCTTGACTCAGCTTTCTTCCTGTGTGTATAAGTTGGTGAACACACATGAATCTCTATCCCAAATTTCTTGATCAATTTGCTTTTGTTTTTATTCACATTATCACCATTTTTACAACCCTAGCCCCTTTTTCTCCTTGCATATTTCAATGGTACTGCAGACAATGTCAACAGTGCACAAAAAAAACTTGCACTGTATTTTCACAAGGCATACTGTACATCTATACTACAGAGTAACAATATTTCCATGTTCACCAATATAAATGTAAAATGTAGTTTTTGTAAAGAGTCATGGAGTAATAGCTTCACACATGAATCTTTAAGGATTTTTTCTTCATTCAAGAAAGGCAAAAAATATTGCTCTGAAGGAAAACATAATTCTGGCAGAGTGTGAATGAATTCAGAGGCAGCTCTTTGAATACTTATATGCATGCACACAAGCACGCGCATACAGCACACACTCATACAAACAGACAGCTAGACACAAACATTCACTATCCACACAAACAATGGGACTTTGCTAAAATAGGACAGTAAACAAGGATTTTCCTCTGTAAATAATTACATTAGAGATGCATACATCTATTATTGTAGCCAACAAGAATTGTTTGGGCCCAACAGAGGTCCAGGCCAAACACTCTTCCCAAACACTGAGCCTGGCTGACCTAAAACACCACATTTCTAATTAAACAACTTTTAGGATAGATAGTTCAGTGATGAATACTCATGGTGGACTTTTAAATCCCCAGATACACAATTAAATTGTGTAGTTGCGGATTTTTCCCCCCTAAAAAGCATAACAATTGTAACTGGACAGCAGCCATTCCTGGCTCAAAACCATTACATTTTTTTAAAAAAAGAAAACAAAAATCAAAGGTAAATGATAGAAGAGTCAACTGCCACCCCAAAATTATAACAAAGTGCCCATTTGTGTGGAGTTTTTCTGTGGAAAGGTCTCAATTTAAAATATGCTTGGGAACATTTAAATCTGAGACATTCTTTTTTATTACAGTAACATACCTGCATTAAACATTAAAAAACATAAAACTGTGTGGATAACAATGTGCCATGTAGAGCTAATAGTCAGCAGGTTT
The DNA here is from genome assembly GCA_038419695.1 of Scomberomorus guttatus. Taxonomy (NCBI): domain Eukaryota; kingdom Metazoa; phylum Chordata; class Actinopteri; order Scombriformes; family Scombridae; genus Scomberomorus; species Scomberomorus guttatus. The sequence goes on from CM076463.1 coordinate 18,321,349, forward strand.
TTGAGGTGACACTGATTAGTTGCTGTCCTCTAGTTTAATGTCACATTCATGTCATATAGGAGTGATCATAATTATGAGATTCTGACTTGGATGCTGACGTGAACGCTATTTACAACATGTAAATTACCACCGGGAATCTTTCTGAAAGCTCGGATGTATCTGACTTGGCTCATGGATCATGGTCTTGGTTGAAAACCGTGATCTCAGCCTGAACCAAAGTGCTTATGTTGCTAAAATCTAACCTGACATGCAAACCTGGTCTCCGGTGTCAATGTCCTACATTTTGCACGCCCGGCAGCTGTTACATTTGCTATCGTAGTGCAATTGGAAAAACAATTTTGTAGTAAAGTAATTTCTCAGAGACAGGGCTATTTCTCGGGGACTGATGCCGATAGAAAATAACTCCTGGTGAGGGTTTTCTCATCTTGGATTTGGGATTAAATATAGAATCAAATGCCTCTGCTTCTTCGATTTTGACCTTTCTGTTTTTTTAATCTGTCTCTCGCAAGTCCCCCAACTTCACTGATCCAAAATAACAACAGTAACCCTTGTAAAATATTTAAAATCCAGTGTGAGGTTCCTACTGAGGGTTTAGAACACTGATTTGAAACAGCACTGCTCTTGCAGACCAAGATACCTGACAGATTAGTATAGACAGCCTTATATAACAACTCTCCAAGTATCTACACTGAAGTTATTTCTGTGTCTCAGTGAATATAAAAGTGGGGTTTGTTTTGCCCATTTTTGGCTTCAACTACATAATTTGTCTTATTTTAGCTGCACCTTAGATTCACTTTAAGATAAAGTAGCTTAAAAAAAGACATGACATCACAACAGAGGAACATGGTGGGTGGCTTGCCAATTCAAGATCATTCATTTCCAGTGAAGGAATGTGTTTGTGTTGCATAATTTCTGGCATGATGCATTCCATTGCAATGACATTTTCTGTGTTGTACTCTCACTTATGCATTGAGAATACATGGTGTGGCCTCCAACAAATGTAATTTAGCAAGTCCTGTGTTGAAAAAGTTCATGTTATTACGTTAAAACAATGCAACAAAAATATATCTACCGATACAGCATCCATAACGATTTCATCAGTTACATTTCAGTATATTTGGAAAAAAAAACAAATCCTTGCATAAGAGGGGCTTTTTGTGTATAATGTCCTGTTTGAGTTAAACTAGCTAATATCTTATCTTGCAAGGTTTATCATACAAACTAGAGTTTTAGGAAACTGAACCTTCTGGAAATGCTTTCAGTCACAGTCCTGAGACCCTTCTGGTCCTTTATTGAATTTGGCTTGAACCAAAGCTGAGATAACTCTTTGGCCTTGGAGCACTAGCGCTGAATATCAAGACAGATCATTTAATGTAAGGTAATACTGGAGGGTTCAAATTGGGCTGGGTTTGTTGTTTGTTTGAGTTGGTTGAGTAGGTTAAGGTTAGGATAAGGGTAAGGGTTAGACATGTAGCTCTTATGTTTAAGGTTATGGAATTGGGAATTGGCTAACAAATGCATTAGGTCAAATGGCAATGAAATCACCGTTTCATGATCAACCAATTTCTAAAAGCTGTGCAGAAAAGCTTCAGTGTGAACTGGGGCTAGAAAGTGTAGTCTTGCACCACTTTCACAAATATGGATTGGATGTGTCTTGCTTTTAGCTGTTAGGCATATTTAGCATTGAGCACATTTACAACATCAACACTGGTTGGGCTAGTTATTTTCTGATGTTGCCCCTCCCCTATACTGTTGCAGGACAAAGTAGTTTCTTGTTGGTTTTTAACTTGCTTTTCAGTATATTTACTGCAATACTGTAAAATACAACAATGACGCACCAGCTGGCAGGATTTATTGGCAGTGGAGTTCTGTATTTGTGCTGCAGCCGGTCTGAGTGTTCAGACTGACAGTAGCCCTGTAAATAAGGCCAGTCCGGTGAGACAGCTTGTCATGATAACTTTCCCCACCAATGCAGCCCCTTGAGTTGTTTAACACAAGACTGTTTTTGGTCTGAATGCCCGCAGAGTCAGTCAAAACTAATTTAATATTTTTGTTATTGCTCCTGCATGTCAAAGAACATTTGCATGAACAGAATGGTTCAGTGGTTGTATTGAGGTTCCATTGAAAATGACTAGGATCCTTTGCCTTAGTCTGAATGTGTGTGAGGCATCAGGTAAGGTTGTTGACTTGCCTCAAAGGGTGTCGGAAAACTCATTGACATATAGCGCTAACAGACTCATTTGACCTTGTGACACACAAACACTGAGACAGACAGATGCTCTCTTTCATTTTCTCTTTGCCACTCTAACGCTCCCTTTCCCTCTCCGTCTCACACACGCTCACACACATAAGAGTGAATGACATTCTCATCACTGACTGTGGGTGATCTGCTGCAGTTGACCTCTTATTGAAGTTGTGTGCGAAATGTCACCACTTTGATGTAAGAGCACAACAGCTCTTGTGAGTGTGAGTGTGTGTGTGTGTGTGTGTGTGTGTGCGCGTGCGCTCTCACACATTCTTATCATGCCACAAAGAATGTTACACAGAGTTGCATACATGCCCCCCTCCCTTGTCAACCATATGTTACAGAAACCCCCAAACCGGCACACTTTTTTTTGTTCAGTTAAGACGTCGTGCAATACATAACTGCTGGTTGATAGTTCTGACATCTTTTAAATTGTGCATGTTTTGCATTTACATTAACTTCTGATATAACCAAACTTCTGTAATCTGGGTCACTTTGTTCTTGCTGACAAATTGAACAGGCAAGCTTGATGATTAGATCATATCAGATTAAATTTTCACTACAAACTTCAGTCAGTGAAAATGTTTATTCCAGGACTGGTCTTTGTCCAGTTTCAGTGCATTGCAGCGTTTGCCCAGAAACAGCTACTTAGCCAAAGAATTTCTTGTGCTGTGTTCTTGTGCCGAATCTAAATAAGAATGTTATTGTTAAGATTTGTTATGTCCTGTTATGCTCTAATGCCCCCCACACTCACAGAAAACAAGATACAGAGTGATACAAATGCTTCTTTATTGAAGCTATACAATTTTGGGATTTTTAAGTGTAAGTCTGACTTTTACTTACGGACGAATAATAAATAATAATAAACATTTTGTTTTTCAGTGATCTTTATAGAGGGGTCGTAGCAGGTTTCAACCCTTTCAATACTGGGGGACAGGGCAACATCAGTAACACAAATCGTGCCTTTTATTTGATTTTGAATTATGTTAAACTATCATTTCTCATAATAAAATCTCATCCTATAGCATCATATCACATATTATATAATCTCATATATTTGATTTCTGATCTTATCCTTATCTCAGGTTTTTTTTAAAAACCATATATCATTCAATTTGTCACCCTCATCTCACATTTTTTCTATCAACTTCTTATTTCTCATCTCATCCCCATACCATTTCATGTCTTACTTATCTCATACTTCTCCTGTCTCATCTCACATTTCTAATATTCTGTTATATATTTAATCTCATCCTGCAAACCCCTCACATATTTTATCTCTCCTCTCATCCCCATCTCATATATATCATTTCTTATATATCATCTCATATCTCATTTCTCATTCTGTAATTTTCATATGTAAAAAAAGCTTATCCTGAATTAGCCTTCTCCTGAATGGTATTACTAACTATTACCTCTATAGGCGTATATTTGATGACTTGCACTTATTGAAGCTGTTACAGATATGAAACATCTGGCAATCTGGAATAAGTGACAAGCCGGTTTGAACTAAAGAGAGCTGAAATGTGACTTTGTTGAAACAGACAAGGGGTTCTTTTACCTCTATGGGCAGGGACCATTTCCTCTCTCTTCCTCCCTCTCTCACTCTCTCCCTCCATTTTTCCTTTTTCTTTTTATCTTTCCTCCCTTGCTTCTCTATGCCATCTTTCTCTTGCTCTGTCTCTGTCTGTCACATCTCTCCTTTGCTGACTCTCTCTTTTAGGATTCTGGCATAGGAACTGAGAGTGTGTGTTCGATCCACGGGTGTGTGTGTGTGTGTGTGTGTGTGTGTGTGTGTGTGTGTGTGTGTGTGTGTGTGTGTGTGTGTGTGTTGTAGCCACCGGTCCTGTGGTCGTTGGGACTTCAAAGCTGAAACCAGAGTCTCTCCACAGTCTGTAGCTTCCCTATAAATCACACTAACCATACTGTAGGGGAAACACACAGACACACACACACACACACACACACACACACACACACACACACACACAGCCACAACAGAAAAAGAGAAAGAAATATAAGTGAGAATACACGTTTAATGAAAATGACTTTAAGGAATATCACAGTAAATAGCTATATTGACAGGTACAAAGGGAAGAGGTGGAAAGATAACAGAATGTGACGAGGCAAGAGAGGGTCAAAGTGGACTGAAATAAAATAAAGTGGAGATTTTGGCAGAGATGGAGTTGAAAGAGTTGAGAAAAGGCCAGTCTTTCATTGAATTTGCCATAGAATAAACAGGGAGTTGCCAGCCAAGCCCTAAGTGAATTTATTTTTGTAACTAGATTTTCTCTCCTGTTATATGCAACTATGCAGTTGAATCAAATTATTTCCCATGTGTGCTGCAACCAAAGACTGAATCACTACGTCTGCAGAAGGAAAACCAGAAGGTTTTGTTTTGCTTGATTTTTGTTTTGTTTGTTTTTCCCGTGAAAGAAGATTTATCCACTCGTTTTTCACAGCTGTGCCCATGCTTTGGTTCATGCTCCATGTGTGCCTATATGTCCTGGAGATTCATCAAATCCACAACCTCCTACCAGAAAGTATAGCCCCACCACAATGGCATTTGCAATACAATGTGTTAAAAATCAAGCACTTTGGAAAAAGGTCTTGTCAGACCCTGGCAGGTTTGGAATTGTCATGAGGTCATAAGTCTCCAGTAAAGCCTTTGACACTTACAAGATAACCTCAGTGACCTTTGCCCAGAGTGCTTTGACCGACATGCGAGTAGTGCGGTCTTTCTTGTGGGGGGAGTAAAAACTGTTGAACTAGCCTTTAGCTGCTCTGACATTAAATATGTTTTTCAAAAGATATATGGGAAGTATGGCCCTACCTTGTTAGCAAGTGTGGCATCTGGTTTTTGAGATCTTTCCCGAGTTGTTTTAAGATACAAGTTGATACTTGTTCTTATAGAGTTACTAGATAAGAAAAGGCTTTAGGCTTTATTAGCAGATTTTCCTCATTAGCACTATCAGATCCGCTACCATTCCTGGTGAAATTTCTCCATTAGCAAATTATACTAATTAAGCTAAAAGATGTACAGTATGATGTTTACCTGTACATTCTCAGGGGAGATTTGTACACCCATAATGTGACATATGAATGTAAAAGAGCTGTGGAAGAGAAATTCTTGAGTGTTTCACTAACTTGTTAACTCTTTCATGTCAGCAGATGCAGGTTTGTTTCTTTGTAAGATTTACAGTACTGTACTGTGCAAAAGTTTTAGGCAATAAAGTAAAGTGAGGATGCTCTCAAAAATAATGCCATGAATAGTTTTTGTTTATCAATTAACTTCAATTAACATTCAAAATGCAGTAAACAGTTTTTCAAGGTACTTGGCAGGCAGGTTGTTCTAAGCATCTTGGAGAACTTGCCACAGTTCTTCAGTAGATTTAGTCTGTCTCAGTTGCTTCTGTCTCTTCATATAATCCCTGGCTGACTCGATGATGTTGAGATCAGAGCTCTGTGGGGGCCAAACCATCTGTTGCAGGACTCTTTGTTCTACTTGTCACTGAAGACAGTTCTTTATTACTCTGACTGTGTGTTTGGGGTCGTTGTCATGCTGCAGAATGAATTTGAGACTGATCAGATGCCTTCCGGATGGAATTGCGTAATGAATAAGAATCTGAACATCAAGTGCCTAAAACTTTTGCACTGTACTGTATATGGCCATGGACACAGAGGGCACTCATTTTAAAGAATTGTGTAATCAGTGACCATATGGAAGACAGAGGTACAGTCGCTTGGCTGTGAAATTGCTTCCAGTTTTGCACAGTTATCCCTTGGGGTCTGGATCAAGAAAACGATTTCTCTGGGTTGTGTTACTCAATAATAACACATACATTTGGGAGTCAGCACCCCAGAATGTGCCTCTAAAGGAGTCTGTAGCATATTCTAGCATTTCTGTTAGCTGATATAAATTATATCAGCCTGTCCAATAACCACAAAAGGCATTTTCACAGAAAAATGAGTAAATACTCAAATAAATTGAAAAACATGGGACATATTGGTGTTTCGCCTGTGGATTTAGTAAACATTAGCTGTTTAAGTTGGATTAGCATTCGGTGGATTTTGAATAATATTATGTGAGTGCATGTGTGTATTTCTATCATCTAGGCAGCTAGCCTACATTTCTGACAGCAGCTTGACTGTTGAGATTTGGCTCAATATTCTGTCCGTTACTTAAATTACTATGAAAGACCTGACCTGAGATTTTGTTTGGACAAAATTGTTTTGGACCCATGCAGGGACTGACAGATCCCCAGTTGTTGTTGTGGCTCCAACATAGAGTTTTTAGGGATGATTGTCTCTAATGTGACATTTTTAAGGGCTGATTTTCCTCACACAATGCCTGAGAACCGCAGCAGTCAGCACAGCATCACAATGGGTGGTAGATCCACATCCTCCCTTCAGCCATTAAAACAAATAGCTCTATATCCAAGAATTTGTGTGTGTGCCTACAAGAGAGACTGTGTGTGTCCAAGTAAGAGCAGACATGCATCTGTTTATGTTATTGTCACTCACATGATGATGTGAGTGCACATATTTGTATGTAATTCTGGGATTCTGTATGTATTTTAACTGATATGGAGTCTGTGTCTGATATTTACATCCACAGTAGTAAGGCAGTAATATAAATGATATGAAATGAATTACATCTTTAAAACTGCTATAATCAATATTTTTTATTAATAATGGATCAAATGACTACACATATGTTAAAGTCATCACTCTCAGTGACAAACCCATAAATAATTATCACCTGACTCTGCAGTTCCTGTCACTGGAGTGTTTTAGTGTCCTTCTGCTCAACTTTGCTGTTTTGTTTCACTCTCACTGCTCTCATCAGCATCGTTTCCAGATGCAAAAAGCTCTGATAAATCCATAAGGAGTTGTTAGAGAGTGAAACAGAGCTAGAGGGAGAATGAATATAAAGACTTACAGTCATCAGGTGGACAGAAACATGGTTCCATGTCATAGTTGTGTTAGTCTGTGTTTCTGCTGCCCCCTGGTGGCCAACAATCTGTTAATGTAGCTTTAAACATTACTAAAACATATTTGAAATGACACCTAGTGGCACGGCTTTAGAGATGGACATTTTGGTCGGTCCACCAGTTTGGTCCAAACTGAAATGTTTCAATAAATATCGAATGGAATTGGTACAAACGTTCATGGTCCCCTGTAGATGAACCCTAATGACTTTGAGCAAATTACAGAAAGCTATAATGCAGCATATTCAAATTAAAAGTAAAAAAAGTAACATTATATGCGGAAATAAAAGGAAAAATGGCAGGACTGAAAATCTACATTTACATTCAGTGAGGCTACATTTTGTTATGTTAGTGCTAAATAGAAATCTGCATGTGATACATCTAACATTGTAAATATATGAAATAGTGGCAAACTATTGAAATATACATGCAGATTCAGGCATGTATGCAACAAAGGAATAAATGTATTGCAGATGATGAGGAGAACCTAGACAACTAAGTGAATACAGCATTGTCTCGGATGTTAGACATCTGCAAGATCAAATTTAATTGTGCAGATAAAATCAGTTGTAAGGAAGAAGTGGACAGCGAGATCCAGGGAACAGAAGATGATAGCATGAGATAGAGAGGGTGACGGGAGCAGGAGTGACAAAGTGGAAAAATAACATAACAGAAAGACAGAGCGAGGAGCAAGAGAAAAAATAGAGACAGAGAGGGCGAGAGAGAGAGAGCACGGAGTGTGAGGGTTACCACAACCATGCCACTGAGTGGTGTGTTTACATGGTACCACACCACAAGGATTTTAACCACAGACATGGCACCGCTCAGTGTGTGTGTGCAGCTGTGTGCATGTGTATTCTCTGTTACTGAAACACTGACCGGGTGCATGTCTGCGGGTGAAGATTCAATATGTCTCAAAATGAAACCTGTGATTTTGAAAAGCAAACTTATTTTTAATGAAATCGTCAGCTAATTTAGTGAAACGAACAGGTGGAATTTGAAACAAAATCCTTTGTATGCCCGTGTCAAGATGCAGCAGTTAGTTGCAAAACAAAAGATTGTTAAATTTGGCAATTATCGATTAAAATCCCTTATTCTGTCTTTAAATGATTAATGATGATTAGCAAAAAAGAAAAAAAAAAGTTTAGGCTGTTAGCTGAAGTGTATTTTTTACTTGGTACAGCTTTAATCCTAGTTTTTTTTTCTTCTGTGTGACATTTTGTGTGAGAAGAGAGAAGAAGAAGAAAAATGAGACAGGGGGAACTTGGTGAGAGGCAGTGGGAGCAAGAGTTACAGGGAATAAAAGGATAAAAGCAAGGGGAGGGAGCAGAAAGAGGCAGCCAAGGGGGCAACAAAAGGTTATAAGAGGAATGAGGTGGTGAGAATTTTCTAAAAAGTGGAAAAATTTAGGGCTAAAAATATAAAAAAGTAAGGTAAGCAGGCAGGAAAGGGTGGAGGAGAAAAGAGTGAAAGCAGATAGAGACAGGAAGGAAAAGGAGGGTTAGCTAAAGAGTGAGGTGCCAGCGAGGGAGTAGCAGAAAGGAAGGAGAGAGAAGGATAGAGCTATATAGAGATGTAGGTGCTGGCCAGGGAGGTTGATGGAGGGAGAAGGAAGAAGAGGAGAGAAGTGGGGGATGGACACAGAAGAAGGGGGGGTGGGGGGTATGTGGGGGGGGGGGGTTGCTTTCTGAGGAAAAGCAGTTGAAGGTAATTGGTTCCTGATGCGAACCTGAGCTCCGTTCTCCAAATAAAAGGCCTTTTCTGTCAGCTGTAATGGCTTTTCCATGCTGCACTGCTCTAGTGGGGGCTACATTAGCATCCTAGCATAGCTCATGACCTGCTTTGAATTAGGTGGTATGCAATAATACAAATGTACCAACTGTGATGGCCTGATTAGCATCATAGGTCATGGACAGTTTTGAAAGGGTTTCTGCGACTATACAATCTAATCTGTTGGAGACCAGATAAGAATCCGAGTTTATGACTGTATGCTGTGCAACAATATATGATACAGTGTGGATGACTGTTCAGCTTTTTAACATTACATTATCCTGTTTGGAATTGCAACAGCAGCCAAGCATAACTGATAGACAAGCATTAACATTTAAGACATGTAAAATATGGTATATACCTTGTAGTATTTTAAGTATTTTATACAACTCAAAAGAAGAGAAGTATGGAGTGCAGCTTTGCTTTACAAACAGTAAAGTCTCTTTTAAAATCACATTAGATGAACATTTAATTAATTCAACACTCATTCATACATTTATTATTACACTTTTTCCCTCTTGATTGTTTTTTGTTTTTTTTACTTCAAAAAAATCTTAATCCAAAAACAGGTGTTGCAGAAGAGGCCATTAGGCTCACCTTATATTTGGGCCCAAACCGTTTTAAAATCTGTTATTGACATTTGTTTAATGTAACTCAGTAGTATCCAAGATTCATGCTGTCCTTCAAAGATGAGACTGTTAAATTCAGTCAATAAAAAGCGAGCCCTGTGATCAGGATGTGTCCTGGAACCCTCTTTGTGGGTATACACCTGGTATTTCCAGCTGGGAGGAGACCCCAGAGCAGGTTTAGAACACGCTCAATGAATCATGTACAGTACCTCTGGTCTAGGGAGTAATTGGGGTCTGCCAGGAGGAGCTGGAGGACATGGGATACTTTGCCTACCTAGATAAATGCCAGAAAATGGGTGGATTGATGCTATCTTCTGACCAAATGGTAAGTCTTGTCCAACAGCACTTCACGCTCAATCACCATTTTGGAAAAGGAGATGCTAAAAAGACAAATTGGTAGAAGATTTTAAAAAATCTGTCTGTGTGGGTAGAAACAGCTGATTTCCAAGGAAGAGGGTTAAAAAGAACAGTTTAAATCCATCTACGACTGTGGACATGGTCAAACACACACATTCACATACAAAGGCACACACAACAGTGCATTGACCCTGAAGCTACAGTATGTGAGCCTGAGCCACAACAAACGCTACACCTCACTGACCTTACAGATGCAACAACAAACAGCTCTCACATAACAGACCTGCGTGTGTGTGCGTGTGTGTATGCTTACTCGCCTGATTGCCTCTTTCTTTGTGTGAGTAATGTGTGGCTGCATGTTTGCTTATCTAGTTGCACGACTGTCTTTATTGTATGTGTGTTCATGTGTGCATGCACATCCTATGGGAGCAAAAGAGAATTGTTCATCTGGTCATGTTGTTTTTTCCTGCTGATAAAAATAATAATTAGGGCCATTATGCTGCAATGACAGCTAAGCTGTAGACTCTCTCTCTCTCTCTGTGCATGTAGATATGCAGAACTTAGTTGTATTTTTTCCTAATTCTATCTTTTCATCGAATTGAACTTCAGTCTGTTTAAACCTGTTTATTTTCCCTTTTTATACAATGACCATCTGGTAATGACGACAATGCTTCAAGTAATTGCAGGGGAGGCTGTAAACCAGCATACAAGAGTCCATTACAAAAAGAACACTTCATCACTGATACAGTCATCAGCGCAAAGAGGCCATTACCATGTATCACCACCTGAGACAAAGGAAGTCACTATGTCTAATCTGTCATCTCCATCTCATAGCTCTTTTCTGTTCTGACAATAACAGAGAGAAAGATGGTGACTGGGACACATGTACACACTGTTACACAGACAGTCTGACTGTCATCATCTGGTCTGTGTAATTTAAGCTGCCAGATACTGTAGTAATCATGAGAGGAAAGGAGAGGAGAGGAGAAGACAGGGAAAAAAGCGTTTGAACGTTTAAAGAACCTGGAATTCACTAAAATGCAATGCTAACTTTGTGAAAGGGAATTTATTTATTCATGTTTTTATTTTTATTTTTTATATACAGTACATTATCCACCACCCAACGGACAAAGTCTTCTGCTATGGACAGGATGTCTCTGTCAGCATTTATAAATGATTTTGTTGCTTAGCACCCAAATCATGAAGAACATTAGTGCTGCAGAAACCAGCTCAATAAACCTTAATTTGGGATCATGCATGACATCATAAACTGTTACTTTGTTAGAGATGATGACAGTGTCAATATGTTCCTTTTTTCACTGTTTTCTTTTCCTTTTTCTTTATTTTCTGACTATCTTTAACAGGAATCTCTTTGAAAAACCCACATTATTATTATGTTATTTACATAATAGGGGTTTTCATATTTAAGATTATTGTATTAATGAGAGCTCATAATCACCTCTTTTCATGCTCGCTACCTATGAGTTTTGTTTACTTTGTGATGTCATTCATCTCCCTGCCCCGGGGCTGTTTAGTTAGCCTTTTCTCTCTTCTCCCCCGTCTACTTTTTTCTTCCATTTCCTCTATTTCACCCTGCCTAACCCCTCGCTTTATTTCAGTCTACTGGCTCTACTACAGAAATTTAACTCTCCCTTGAAACCTCTGTGCCTCTCTCCTTCTCTTTGCTGTCATGTATCCATACCCCCTTAACTCTCTCTTTCTGTCTAATTGAATTTTCTCTCTCACCACCAACACGGACCATATCTGTCAAAGTGATTCTTACACTTCTTTTAATGCTCAAAAATCTCAGTTGACTTTTGTATTGGGAGCTAGAGGTGGGTTTGATCTGTGGTTCAGTTCATGCTTAAGGAGAGGACCTTTGTCTGCTTAAATACACACATTCAAAATGTCAAGCCTCCCTTATCTACATAACTAAATGTCACATGGAGCGAGACCTGGCTACATGCCTTTAAAAGGCGAGAGAATATGCGCCAAAGTGTTTCCACACAGAGTTCTGCACTATATGAAATTACAGCATTGCTCTTCCAGTAGCTTGCAGTACCAACATTGAAGAGCTGTGCCACATTACTGAACATGTCCACATAAATACCAACATTGAGTTATTTTTTGGAATGCTAGTATATAGTTGGCATTTTAACTAATCATTTAAAATTTGACCTTGCTTAAGATAGTTGGGATGCATAGGAAGCAGTAAGTAAAGATTGATAGATTTTACTGATTTGAAATCAAACCCACAGAACTTTATTTGAAATTCCAGTAGATATCCCAAAGTTTACAAACATACCAAATATGGCAGAGTCCTGTAGAAATGTGTATAAAATTATTTGCAAATTTGCAAATGTCTGCTTTTAAAGAATATTTCCAGTCATGGGTTTGAATATTTCACTTAGTGTAAATATCACATAGTTTCAATAAAGAGCTGGAGCAAGCTTTAAACAGATTTTTTTATGCTACTGTCAGACAATGTGGGAGAAGATGATTCTACACTGAACTTTAAAGCTACTTCAGAGTAAACAAAAAAGGAAATCACATGTTATGGGATTCCACACTCAGACTTCTGACTGCCTCTATCTAAGCATCAAACAACCTCATGTAGGAGCAGCCATAGTTCATAGGCCAAAATATGGGTCATGGTTCGGTGAATATCCCGTTACACACTCTGGAGTATTTGAGACATAGATAGTTTTGTGTTCTCTTCCCTTCCATTCTTGCAATTATGTTGGTTTGTTTACTACAAACACCTCAGTAAATGTTACCAGATGGTGCACAAATCTGCGGGTGTGACACACTAAAAACAACTCCTGTGGATTGTGCTTACTTTATCCACTTTGCATTTCCACTTACACTGAACTGCCCGGCGACTAGGATACATGTGCCTTAGGTAAATGGAATTACTGATTGAGGTGATATGACCACTCTGTAATTCTTAAATGACTTTAACGGTGGAACCAAGCAGCAACTACCACAGCTTGAGGCTGGAGCCAATGCAGAAGTACATTGAAGTGCAATGCCACTGACGGCTGCTAGATGCTGGCTCCAGTTGACTCCCATTCAAAAAGTGCAAACTTCTCTATAGAAATATGAAGTCATTCATTCAAGTCAGTTCATTTTTTTTCAACAAGTCACAATATTGCAAAAGTCCACTGGTGGAGAAATACGGAAGTATGAAGAAGAAGATTCTGAAATAAGATGATTCAGAAGAAGAAAATAATTCTGAGAAACAAGATGATTCAGCGGATTCAGAATACTACAGTATTTGAGAAGAGCTACTTTTCAGGATACAGCCCAGTCCAATCCCCACCCATGGCAAAAACAGTGACAGGAACCTTATGACAACCCTTTGAGCTTTTACTTCCCGCACACAGATATTTGGATGGGCAGGGTTACTAGACAGACAAAAACAGTCTCATTGCCAAACAGAAGAACATGGCTCCTATTAACACTCGCCTATTAGCAGTCCCATACTTTCTTCTATTTTTACTTTCATTTTCATTTACTTTTCAAGGTCACCTTTCGATGAGCACGACAGTGCTAACAGAAATTTGAAGCTGAATTTAATTGTCTGTGTCCCACCTTCTGTTGTGGAGAGGTGCAACCTTGTCTGAAACCTTATAGTCTACAGTGATCAGACAGATGTCATTGTCCTTGGACTGCATGGTACTTGCAGATAAAAAAAAACAAAGCAAAAAAAAAAAAACCTCTCAAAGTCACTTCCAAAAGCTTTTGGCAAGTACATGACAGACTTTTAATATGAATGTTACCAGTTGCCATGCCTGAAAATGTGTTTTTTCTCACTTTGTTGTTGGAAAATAACTGAGTCCACGTTCAAATTCAAGAAGTTCATGATTATCACATATAAACAGCATATAGAGTGTACAAACAAGCATACATCTGCCTGAAGCCATGTGAGCCTGAGTCTCCCTCTCGTACAGTAGATGGGATTTTCCCTTGGCCACCTGGTAGATATTTGCTTTCCACTGTGGGACACCACGGTTTAAATTTGGTCTGTTAGACTTGTGTGAAATAGAGGAGCTTCTATCACAACAAGAGCACAAATGTAGCGTAGCGGTCACGCAAGTATTTTGACAAATCACTCAAAGCAAACAGATTTCCCCATCGCTGGGTCCAGTGTGGTTCCACTCATTCCTACCCTGTCCTCAAATGTGCGAGGCACTACAAGTGACAACATACATGATCTTCTCTTTCAGATTTTCAAAAGATTATGAGAAGTTAATTTTTCTCCACATTATTATCCTGTTCTCTCCATTTTAAAGGGGTCATATTACGCTTTTCCTGTTGTTTATATATTATTATGATATCAGATTGAAGAGCTGACATTTAAAGGAAATGTAAAGAACGAGAAAAGTAGTGAAATACTATAATTATAATTATATTTGTTTCATGGTTTGTTGACATAGCCTCCAGAGCCAGAGGAAGTTCGCCGTGACACAGCTTCTGGTAGCTAACCTAACAGAATAGAGTGGGCTCATCGGTAGGGGGCCTTAAAGGGGCTTAAAGGGACATGTAAATATGCATAATATGGCCCCTTTAAGGAGCAAAGAAGAACCAGAAGGATGTATGCGAACCAATTACAACAAAAAGGGATGTGTGTGACAGAAAACTTGATACAAAATACAGGTCTTACTAAAATTTGTGGTATTTATTGATATATGAGTGATTTTAGATTTTAAGCGACAAAATACGTTGTTGGTCCATGCACCACAGAATGACACATACAAGCATTTTGTCATCTGATGGCTCTATTGGCAGTAACCGCCAGGATGACATTAATTGGCTGTACCTTCCAAAACTGTTAAAGGTGCTTCTCTGTTCTTTGTTTTGGGAGCTGGTCCAGCCACGTGTGCATGTTAGTGCATGTGAGTCCCTCCGTGTCCTCCGTGTCCGTTTCCAAGATGGCGGCCATGTCACAAACTTTCTCAAATTACAGCTAAACAATACACTAAAATATGTTTCTGAAAGCATTTGAGGTGAGAAATAGGCAATGCACTATACTATTAACTACATGGGTAAGATTAGGGGGCAATCATGGTCATAGTTTTTAAAAGTGTTGACTTGTGGTTCCATATAGGAAACTCGCGGTTGGTAACGGGGAACAAACAGTCTCCCGTGTTAAAGTCCAATGTTTTGTGGACCCATTCATCAGTCCCAAACTCCTCCCTGTGTGGATGTTGTCACTATATAATAAAATCATGTGATTGCCTCTTTTGCTCCAGTCATAATTACTACAGCCGCTAGTGGGCTTCTGTCACTTGAACGTAAATATATGTTGTTTTGCGGCACTTAAACGACTGATCCTGACATTTTTCTTGGGACATGTGAAACACCGAGCAGTCATAGCTTTCACTTTTTCGGGACTCTTCCCGTGAGAAAAACAAAAGCATTGGCCATTTATTCCGAATGCTTCAAACAACCCATTTTTATGTTTCTTTAAAAGTACCTCTAGTGGTCGTTTGAATTATGACTCATATGTCAGGATCAAAGACAAGTGACGTTGTCTAACAACCCAAAACCTCTTAGGGAGGAGGATGGACAGTTGGGTCTACCAAGCATGTGCCTTTGGAGACATGGGAGACTGACTGCTTTTTGCATCCTGTATCCTACCAACAATGATCTTTCCCCTAGTCTTCATCAGGTATGTCTGTGCCTGAACATAACCAAACCTTGACCACAGCGGTAACAGATCCGAAGGCAATGACAAATGACCTTTTTTGTCTTTTAGTTTGGAGGACTTGGTGGGTCTTTCATGACCTGCATGATGTGCCAAGGTGACCAGGAAGCAGGGGCCAGAGACAGACTTCCCGGATCAGGATCGTCACCAGCCGTTTCCATTACAGATTTTGCCAATGGCCGAAAGAAGCTTGTCTTTTTGTTGGGGCCTCATGAGGTGTCCTAGATGCAGAATTGGATGTCTTCCACTATGACGGGATGAACAACAATCTGGTCTGATGCTCCATGTCTGCTTGATTGGGCCATTTTAAGGCCAATATTGTGTAGTCTGATCCTTGCTTTGAAAAATGGTGCCTGATTGTGGAACATGTCGTGCATAATGGATGAATGTTTGTGTATGGGTAATATTTTGAAGACTGGGAGGCAACATTATCTCACTTGAAAATGGGTTCTACATAAAATTCAGTGGAAATGATACATTTAACTTAATGGGACAAACAAGACAATCTTATATTGTTCAATGTATCACGGCTTTAACACTCCATTTCATTCAACAGTCGCAGCGGTTGGTTTAAACACCTCACTAAGTGTTCACAGATGGTGCAAAGTTGGCAGACATAACTGTCCCTACCAAATACTTTCTCATAACCTGAGAGCTTCGTATGAGGAGGTTTTAACTTCACTTGGGCATACCAGCAGACAGGAGGAAATATTTCCAATATATTATGTGGAAGGTTAATTGGTAAGGAATACAATATGTCTTTGAGTCCCTCAGTGTCAGCCTCACGCTCTCTTTTTCTCTCTCCTTCACTCCACCCCAAGCTCTCTCCCTTCCTGTCTCTCTCTTAACACGTTACTGAGAAAAAAAAAATATGTTTCCAATTAGGCACTGAGGGAAAAAGAACAACTCTCAACTGCGAACACTACAAGAAATGTCTCAACAGGTTATTTATTTCTTAACATGTCTTTTATCTTTTTCTAAGTGGGAAAATGCTAGTTGGGAGAAATAACTGCACTTGTTGCCAGTGAAGTTTCACCTGTTTTCAGTTTTAAGAATTGACATTTAAGAAAAAAACTTCCAGCAGTTGCAAGATATTGCAGTTTACTCAAGAAAACGTTTCATGTTTGATTGATTGCAGTGAAATGTCACCTTTTGTAAAATGTTTGCACAAGCAAAATAAGATGCCTACCAAGTTTCAATGCCAGACTTTATGTAAATGTCATTTTTTGCAGTGTGTGTGTGTATGTGTGCGTGTGAGTGTGCGCGTGTGTGACGTCATGTGCAGACAAAGGTCCTCTCCTGTAGAGTGTGTGTGGCAGTCGGTCGGTCAGAGAGAGAGAGAGAGAGAGCTTGGCGGAGCCGCCGCGCCAGCGCAGAGAGGCACGGAGACAGAGAAGAGAGCATCAAGGCGACTTCATCTGGAAAAAAAATAAAATAAAACAAGTTTAAAAATCCACGACATACTGGTGGGAAAAAAAACGGAGATATTGCTTTTCAGCTCGGACATAAAATGAAAGGGTTACCTGGGTGTATGTTGGATTTGGAGTCTTATATTACACCGCTGCGACTTTGACACAAGAGTTGCGCAGGAGTCTCTAGGAGTTGTCTGTTGGAGGAATTTCTGGCTCCCCGAATCAAACTTAAGTCGGACATCCAGGAACCGGTCAGGCAGTGAGCTAAACTACCTACCTACTGCTCTCACTGGGAAAAAAAAACGATGTAAGTACTGTATTTCTTATCCTGCTTATTGAATGAATCCGTATAAATTCCCCTGTGGTCCATAAAAAAAAGTTAGGATTTTTTTCTTTGGCTTATCTTAGTGCGTCTTCTTGTGCATGTTGGATGTGGGCATCTGTACATAATCAAAGTATACCTGCCACGTAGACGTGGCGAGAAAGCGTTCGGTTCAGATAAAGGCTTTGATGGCATAAGCAGATGACTGAATCTGCTGTGCGCACCGTTATTTCGATAGGAGGGCGCTCGTTTGTGCGCCTACAGAGGTTGAAACCGGGGACGCGGCTGGAATGAGGGACTTGTTGCGCCAGCGCTGGGATCTTTATCAAACTCTGGGATTGGAACAATATTTGTGGAAGGAAGTAAGCGGAAAAAAAAACAAGCGGGCGTTGGGTCCGGGAGTAAAAGTTTGACATCTGTGTTGATTTTCCACGCTGATCTGCATTCAGACAATGTGTTTGGAATTTGGATTTTTCTTTTAGTTTTCTTCATTGAATCTCTTCCTCTCTCACCAAAATGTAAGCCCACCGCAAAGGTTTGTAACAACAAGTTATCCAGCATCAGTTATCATCCAAGAGGAAATACTTTTGCTGTCAGTTTCAGAACTTGAAGGTGTGATTGCTAAAACATGATGACCAAGCCAGCAGCATATTGATAGTCCTCAAACATTTCTTGTGGTGTTGGCATCCTACCAAAGTATACGCCTTGATGCTGTCTACTACCAGCAGGAGTCAATACACCGTGCTGTTCCCTGGACTCAGGCCCTGAAATCCAACAACAATTTCATGAACTATATTAACTTCTCACTGAACTCTGCTAAAAGGCGTGACACTGGCAAAAATTCTACATGTATGATTTACAGGCAGACAGGCAAAGCTGACCTCACCTGCAGAGGATGGAGATAACTCACAAATATTTACGTACTCAGAGTCATATCTGAGCTGAGTGCCTGCGATTATTCCATTATTTTCATTTTGCTCTCAAAAATATAAAGACTTGATTTGTTGTGTCAGTAAAAGGTCATTTTTTTCATTCACCTGAACGGTGCTTATGAAGAGGATTATCTCGTGACCACAGTCATTGCTGTAAAGTGCACGGGGTTGGTATAGATGCAACTGAAACTGTGTGAAGCATTTGTGTTGGTGGTAGCTTTGGCTTGATCATGTGTCCCAACGGCACAATAGGCCAGGTGGGAAGGTTCTTGTCACTTTGTTGCTGCACAAGAGCTTCTTACTGGTTAGTTGGGATGCCTGCACAGTGGGGGTAGAACTGTGGGGGGGATTTGACGAACCTCCCATGCTCACCCTCCTTATATACTGTAGAGTTAGCAGTGACAAAGACTGCAGTGTTTAGGGACCATAATATGACTAAGATTAAAAAAAAAAGAAGCTCTCATTACATCATCATTTCCTTTCTTGCCGCCTTAACGACAAATTATTATCTTTGTTTACAAAAAGCAAACAAACAAGAACAAATGGCTGGATTACTGTGAAATTTGCTCTGTAAAATCTTCATCCCCACAGTACATTTTAATTGATTGTAAAGGTCTTCTGTAAAAAAAAAAAAAAAAGCCATATGTCTACTACATGCTGCTGTTGCACTTTTGATGCCACCTAATTAATACTGATCTGTGGCTCAAATGGTACTCGTTTGAATGTGTGTGTGTGTTTTTTTGTGTATTGACATGAGAGAGCAAGAACACTGTTTACCTACCACCCACTGCCACAAACTGCAGGGGTTTCTTGATGATAGTGGGGTGTGAAAACCACTTACATTTGTGTAGATAGATTAAGTCATTGGCTTTCAGGCTTCCTGAAAATATGGCCGGAAGTTTTACAAAGGAGTCACATACATTATATTGACTGTTGACTTAATACTTTGCAATGAATAGTTTTCTTCCTGATTGAAGTATGACATATATATGTATATTATATTATTTATTATTTATATCTTTTGAGCAGTTTTCATTGGGGACCTATTTTCATTTATCTGTGTGTAATCTGATGTATATTGACTGTAAACTAGGCTGAGACTCATCCAACAGCTACAGCTGGAGGTGGGTAACTTGAACATACAGTATAGTCTTCAGCATTTTCAGCCTGGAACTGAAAATAAGACATTTAACCTTTCCACTTTGTACATGAAGAAAGATTATTATTTGTTATTGTTAAATTCCTCAGCAATAGGTCCCGCAGCCTACTTGGTGCCCTGAAATATTGAACAAAGGCCCGTTTTGTTGCATATAGATATTTCACCATTCACTAAATCTTGCCAACATTTGTGAAAAAAACACATCAAGTCAATTCCTCACTGCACATTTTAAAGACCAGGAAAAGAAAGACAAGAAAAAGAAGAAATTAAAGACCTGGAGTCTCTAAGTATCACGTGGATGGGATTGACTCATTTCACAAATTAGCTCAATTTTCAAGTCAGTTTAGTTGCAGCTATTCCATCTTTGCATATCTAAATGCACATTATGCAACATTTTATCTCAAGAATGCCTGCTGTAGAGGGTCATAAGAAAAAGAGAAGTGAAAAATCGAGATGACAGGAAGAGATGAGAGAAAGCAGAGATAGCATCTGTAAGAGAAAATGGTTTAAAGTGACAAACTTTGAGTTCCAGGAAGACGAATTATATTTTACTTCAAGTACAATATGATCGAATTTTCCGAAACATTTCACATCTGATTTTTTTCTCGCGACTTTTCAGGGATAATTATACTGTCACCATGGATATGACACACCAGCGCTCCAGATATGGGGGCAGGATTGTTCTCAGGAACTCAGCGGTTTCCTCAGTAACCAGGGAAGCTGCGCAATCATTAAGTTCTGATTGATAGATTTGACAGGACTGCAAAAACATGCTCATCCCAACGTTATTCCACAACTTGTGAGATATGTTGAAAAGCAAAAGGAAACTTGAAGGGAGAAGTTGATGCTTCTGACCTCTGACCCTCCTCGCTCAAACTAAACTAACTAAACCCATTGCAAAGACTTATTGTCCGTCCTGAAGATGACTGTTTTATGTTTCCCTACATGAGCTCTGACATCCGTCAAAAGAAAGGGTCCTTGGAACATCTGTGTTGTGATTACTGAAGGCGCAATTTCTCCACCCCCTCATCTAAGGACCCACATTCCACCCGGTCTTCCTCCCAAAGTCCAGATTGCTTCCACATTCATGCAGGTGACAGAGTCACATTTTGTGAACTGTTGTGGCAGAAATTCATTTTCCTTCAAGGCCATCTGAACAGGGAAAGCACAAGTTCTACCTGTTCAAACTGCTGTAAGAATATTACAAAAAAAGTTGACACAACACACAGTTACAAAGAGTTGTGTTATTACCAACATTATCTCCCAAGTGCTCATACACATGTGTGTACTTGCTTGTGGAGATCCAACTATGTTTCTTCTTTAGTTGTCAGCCTGTGTGAGAATCTGTGGTCAGACCAATACTTCGTCTTCAACTGGTGATCATGATGAAGTTGGTGATCACATTTTATGCCTTATGAAGCATGATGCGTGGTGTTAGGTTACACACAATGTCAGTCACATGTGTGCCAGCAAGTGAAACTCTTATCAGAAGCAGCTAGCTACTCTCAGAATCATAATGAATCTAAAAAACTAACTTGAAACATCTGTCCCACTAATGTTCCCACATATTTGATGCTTTTTTGTTGATGTGGAGGTCATTTTTGTCTGTGAGATCAAGTAGCTCCAGGTGGACCACAACAACTACTGCTAGGCTTTCCTCACTTTTGTTATTGACAGCTCAGTTGGGAAGACACTTGTGGATTTTTTCAACTCGAAGCGACACTTGAAAAGACAGTCCTCAAATGCTGCAGACTGCCTCCACTGCTAACATTGCAGGAGACCAGATCAGACCTGATCGGACCAGATATCTTTGTAACCGCATATCAAAAAGTGAAATACTGGCATGATTAGTTATTCTGTGTAGAGCTGAGACGTGGATTTCAGACATATTCTATGCACGTATTAAATTAGAGCTCTGTCCACTTCAATTTTGTTGGAGGAATGTCTGTTTTTTTAAGTGCCACCTGGTCACAATAATACAGAAATGCATTGATATACAAACATAGGTTGGAGGCAAAGAACATCATGACTCCAAGTAGAATGGCATTTCCTTTGCCAAATCTGTTTTTTTTTTGTTTTTTTCAGGACTCCTGGAGCGTATTATCACATGTACAGTATATCATGGCCTCTTGCCTCAAGCAAAATCAGAAGCAGGGTTAAAATCACCATCCGTTTGTCAAAGTTTGTGGACATTTTAACCCAACTGTTTGAGGTGTCCTGTTAGATTTATTAGTAGTAATTAATGATAAAGTAGTGCAGCCCGTTGACTGATTTTTGTTGACTGATTCAATTGTCTTAGCAGACATGCTCCCAACTTATCTGGTGCTTGCTGCTTTTATGTTTTACATTAACATACAGCAGGTATATGCTCATGCTTATGCATGAGGATGCATCAGTTGTCCTCTTTATACTCCTCTGGCCCACGCTCTTATCTCAGTTAATGTAAAAATAAGCAGCGGTTTTGCAGGAAGCTGTCCTTGTTGGTTTGTGAGATTACTGCCACTGTGTGTGTTGTGAGGGAGTGACAGAAAACGACAAAGAGGGCAGTTTAGGATAGTAGACGCTTTTGACGTCTTTATCTTTCAGTGTGGTTACTGTAAAAAAAAGTGAGTTTGATGAAAACATGTTGGGAGCAATCGTAGGAATCCTTTATCATATGTCCCAGTCCTTCTCTAATTTTTTGGCTCACAACATGCCCTGTCACAGGTTTCTAGCATGGAATATTTCCATCAAAAATAATTTCCCTTTTCAGGTTGCTACAGGATTTTAGTGACTGCAGAGGTAGAGGTATACTTAGTGTATACAAGTAAAGAGTTGTTAGTCAGCAAGAAGAACAGCTAGTAGTGTAGTACAGAGTCAGAAAGACAGAGAAGCAAACAGGCACTTAGCCATATGCACACAGCTTTGTACCCATACACAAATCTGTTTTTTAAGGTTGAAGGTCTTGCGCACCATCTCTTCTGCAGACTATGTGTACTGTCCTCAACCATTGATATATAAATAAAGCGCTGTCATCCTTGCAGGAGTTGCTACTGTGCTCCAATGCTGTAGTTAGCACTGTGGACAAATCTACAATCTTTTTTTTTTTTCTTCCTTTGTTGAATGCTAAAAGTTGGGTGCGACCAACAAACCAGAGGCCAGTACAACAACTGCTTTCAGATATGCCCTGTAGGGACCTCCAAATTGTCACCTATTGAGAAGCCGATTAAGAAATATAACCAACAATTCAAATCAGTCACTCAGGCCATGAGCTAGGCATCAATGAGCTGCGTGTGGTCGGAGTGACCGTAATGTTTAAAATTTCGAGAGCACAAGCCGCAATGACGTAATTTCAGAGGCTCGTGCTGACAGGCACTAGAGCGCATCAGCTGATGAAAAAAACATGCATTGGCCCTTACTTTATGGGGGCGTTGAGACATGAATCGCTTCCTCACTCCTTGCCTCCGAGCTGACCTCCCGTTTATTTTCCCTCCTTGCAAACTGTTTGTTCCTCATAATTCTGTTTTGTGTGAGTGTGTGAGGCCAATGTGGGTTAAAATCAGGTAAGTTCAGGGTGTCTCAAGTCAGTCAAGGACCAGAAAGAGGAACCAAAATCAGCAAGAATAAGGAAATTATTTTCCAACCCAGCAAAAATGATGAATATCTCTGAGTATCTTACATCTCAAACACGTGCAGTAAATTCCGCTAAAGTACGCTGTAACAACACTCAAAAATGAATTTACAAAACTAAGATATGAGCACACCCTTTCAAATGCAAAAACTTGTGTTCAAATGCAGCTATGAAGTCACTCTGTCGGCTTCAGTTACAATATGTTACCATTACCACGCTCAGTTATAGCCAACTTGCTGACTGATCTGTATTGAGAGTTACACTGATGTCTGCAATTAGTGATATTTTTTTGTTGACTATGCTGTTGCAGTGACTATGAGATTACATTGTTAACTCTCCGCTTTAGTTTGAGTGTGTTTACATCCACATCAAGTGTAGTACAATAGTGTAGTATTTATGGCATGTTTTGCACATTTCTAGAAAGCAGTAGAGTGTTGCTGTTGTGTTATTGGGGTGCTGGATGGAGAGATGATCTTATATGCATCTTTTATTTTGCTGCAATAGTTTTTAAAATGCTTTTTTGTCTAAACTGAAGACACAGAGTTTTCCTAGATGTTAAAGTCATTTCAGACACAACAGCCTCTGCTGCATGTCAATCAGTAATGTTAAATCAAGTGCAGCAGATATTTATATAAGTTTCCATTCCCTCCGCCCATATTTCTGCCTCTAAATAGGAACGCCTTAAAATATTGCATGAGCACAAACATGCAATTTTTGGCAGTGCTGCTTTTTTTTCCTCTTACCAGCACAAACCCTGTCAACCCTTTAGTACATATGATGCATATACATATAATGTGATTTGACTGTTCAGTACCTGAAGAAAAGCTGCACATCATTAACATTAAATGTACTTAAACAATGTACTTTCATTACAGTAAGTATTTGAAAAGGTGTGTCTGGTGTGATGAGACAAACATTGAACTCTACATCTGGCGAACACCAGATACTGCTCATCAGCTGACTACTACCGTCCTCACAGTGAAGCATGGTGGTGGTAGCATCATGCTATGGGGTTGCAGGACAGGGATACTAGTCAGAATTGAGGGAAGGGTGATTGCAGCCAAGCACAGAGAGGTCCTTGAGGAAAACCTGCTTTCGGAGTGACACTACATCTGACTGGGGCAAAGGTTCACCTTTCAGCACAACAATAGCCGTAAGCATACAGCCAAGAAAACTCTTGAGTGGCTTCGGGGCAAGTCTCTGAATGTCCTTGAATAGTCCTGCCAAAGCCGGACTTGAACCCAAGAGAACATCCAATATGACTGAGCTTGAGAGGCTCTGCCTGGAAGAAAGGGAGAAACTGCCCAAAGCTTGTAGAGACTTACCCAAAAAGACTCGAAGCTACAATTGCTGCCAAAGATGTCTCTACAAAAGTAGTGAATAAGGGCTCTGAATACTTATTTACTTCTAAAAATATGTTTTCTCTTTGATTATCTCTTTTTATTCTCTTGTCATTATGGGTTATTGTGTGTAGATGAATTCTCAAAAAGTTCATTTGATCCATTTTAAATGAAATCTATAACATAAAGTGTGCAAAAACTGAAGGGATCTGAAGACTTTCAAAGCCACTGTATCTCTTTTATTCCCTCTTTTTATTTTTCTTCTTTGTCTTCTACCTTGTAACTTGCTTGCTTGCTTTTTGCCTTCAGTCTGGTCTCCAGCAAGTGAAACACATGCTCAGTTAGACTGAGGTCAAGTCATTGGATTGGCTAGTCCAGAGCATTCCACAACCAGGCCATAAAAATCTCCTTGGTTGTCTTGTCTGAGTGTTTAAAAACATTGTCCTCCTGCATTTTCTTCAAATTTGGAATTGGAGGACTATGTAAAAAAGTGCCACATGTCCTACAGCAGTCAAGACCCTCAACCTTAAAGCTCAAAGTCAGAACTTTACTTTAAGATTGTGTGCTTGAATAGAGACACTTTCCAAATACTTGCAGACTCCAGTCTACACAAACTTTTCAAATATAATTTCAGTTCAAAACATGGCCACAGAATATGATTAACCAGTTTTCATAGTGATTTTGAGACAGACCAGAGAATTTAGTGACGAATTTTGAAAAACGCTTTTGAGTCCAACCCTGAAATCTCTGCAGACTGCACTGACGCAATCCCATATTGCATCTGAGCTACGATGATGTCATGTGTGGAATCTGTCTCCAATAGTGTGATTTCATTAGAGAATGACTGAACACACCCAGCAATAAACTGCAGAAACCTGACACATACTGTATGGTAGAGGCAGTTTACTTCAACCCAGTCAGAAACAATAGATTAGACAACTGTAAATGTGAAGTCACATACTGTATCATACTGTAAGACATCCCAAAATTCCCCTTGTCCTGCGTCATAAGACGGGGGGAAGTTTTTCTTTTTTAAAAACCACCAAACAACATCCACATTTTAACAGGTACTGTACATGTTATGTTTTTCAGTTCCTCGGTTTCACTCTGTCTGTACCATGATGTTAATGTATGTGTGCATGTTCATGTAGGAAAGTCTGAAGAGTTTTCAGAAATTGCATTTACCATTGTAAGCACATTCACATGCTGATATTCCTCAGTGATCTAAATTTATTCCATATCCCCTAATCTTAAACTTAACCAGCAGTACATGCAGTACACTTTTATGCACAGCCAAAATTCACACCAGAAGCGACACGTGCTCGGTGAGATAGATAAATGATTAATTCAAAAACTCTTTGGGTGTGGTTGGTAATTCACCCTGAAATACGAATACTGAAAGAAGAAATGAAGACCAGTCACAAATACCTCTTTTATAGGAGAAATGCAAAGACCTGCGTTCATCCCAGGTTCAAATATAGAACAAGATACAGATAAATATGGGAGGCGTGTATTAAAACATTGCTCTCTGCTACCACTAGTTGTCAAAAACTGCACAGATGCCAACTTTAGGTGTACACACCATGTATTTGTGTCATACAGCTTACACTTATCCCGCTCAAAACTGCATTTCTAAGGGCTTTTCAAGGATTAATTTCATGCTTATATTTTTTTCCTGCCATTTAGCCTGAAAACCTGCTTTACCAAAACATGTGGAACAGATCATAGCAGAAAGACCTTACAGCAAATAAGCTTATTAGATGGACATTTGCAAAATGAAAGGGTGTGTTATACACTGCTCCGCAGATAATAACCCACGAGTTGGATTTCAGTTGTCACTAGGCTTTCCCAAGCTATGGTCCCAGGAAAAATTTATAGCCAAATTAAAATGCCTTTTATATGTTATTTATGATTCTGGCTGTTATTTAGAAATAAAACATTGCATTCGGTGGCTTTGGACAAACCAGAAGCCACTGTAAAACCCACTTAGCCTGTCTGTGCAGAGCTGTATGTAATTTAGCAAAAACAAGTTCACTCCTTCACCCTGGGGAATAAAATATTATTTTGCCAGACTACTTAAAAGAGTAAATGCTCAAGAAGTGCTTCTGTTGGTGGTTTGATGAAACGTTGCTTCTGTTGCTGCAACTGTGTGATTTCCTTAACATTGTTAAAAGTGTTTCTACAATGATATTCTAGTTAGATTCCCCTAATTCCACTGTATTCTGTTGTAATAATAATAATAATAATACATTTTTAGAGTACTTTTTAAGGGACTCAAAGACACTTCAGGTAAGTTAAATGGATCATAAAAAAACAAAAAAAACAACACACTAAAAGCACAAAGTAGCACATATCATTAATCACACATTAAAAGCAGTTCTAAAAAGGTGAGTTTTGGGAAGTGTTTTGAACATAGACAGGTCGGTGCAGATGTGTTTGGAGAGGGAGTTCCAGAGGGAGGGGGCAGCTATGGAGAAGGCTCTGTCACCCCAGGTCCGGTGCTTGGTCGTGAGTGGTGGAGACAGGAGGTTGGCGTCAGAGGAGCGGAGGCTGTGGGAAAGAGTGTTGGCGGTGGAGCAGGCCTGGTTATGGAGGGCTTTGTGAGTGAAGAGAAGGACTTGAATCCGTTGTGGGATAGGGAGCCTGTGGAGGTTCTGGAGGACTGGGGTGATGTGGTCGCGGGAGAAGGTGGGCAGGCGAGCAACAGAGTTTTGGATGTACTGGAGTTTATTTAGGACTTTGGATGATGTGCCATAAAGAATGCTGTTACAGTAGTCATTCCTGGATGTGATGAAAGCATGGATCAGAGTGATGGATGGAGACAAGCTATGTTTTTTAGATGGAAAAGTGCAGTTCTGGTGATTAGATTGAGAAGGAGAGGTTGCTGTCGATAATGCCTCAGAGGTTGTGGATGTGTGGGGAGGAAGACACAGTGGAGTTGCTGAGTGGGTTTGTTGAGGGATTTGGGACCAGCGATAATCATGTCAGATTTATCACAGTTTAGTTTTAGAAAGTTGGCTTGCATCCATGATTTAATTTCAGTGAGGCAGGACGAGGTCATTGGTGACTTTGAGGAGGGCTTTTTGGTTTGAATAGATCATTGGAGATGGGGTGGGCTTTGAGTTGGGAGGCAACAACACATTCCAGTATTTTTGACAGAAAGGGGATATTCAAGATGGGCCAGAAATTTGCTCAGGATATCAGGGCTGAGTCCAGGTTTTTCCAAGGATGGGGGTGAGTATTCTAATTTTATTCTAGTCACGTTGAGTCAAGTCAAGTCAAATATCTTCTAGTGCGATAAAAAAACATTCTACTCTATTCAAGTTTAGTTGAGTCGAGTCAGATTTTAATTGTCGCTGTCAAGCTCCGGTTACTTGACCATGATTTTCTGGCTTTTCTACAATAATATTCTAATTAGATTTCCCAAATTCTGTTTTACTCTAGTTGAGTTGCGTCAAGTCCAATATGTTGTAGTCTATGAGAAAAAACATATTCTATTCATGAAATTTGGTCTAGTGATATCTGAATAGTTTCATATTATAACATAAGTCAACAGAGCTGAAAGAACAAACGAGACTATTTTATAGCAGTCTGACAAATATCGATTGCTACTCACACATCGGTTCTGCTACACAGCTCTGGGATCAGCTGGTCATGGTGACTGGTCATAATGTGTTGGTATTTGTGTTTCATTACGTGTTCATAATAATACGATATCATAACAGAAGTCGGGCTGCTCAAAACATGTGCTTATAAAAATATTTCTTCACCCAAAACACTGAGAGCACAGTGGAGACTCATTAAACGCAACATAAATTTGTCCTAAAGATTGTCTTTTAAATGAAATATCGAAGTCAAGAGACCAAACAGGAAATGGAACAAACTAAAAAATGAGTGGGCTGCATCAGGTCAAAACACATTGACTAAACATGTGTAATGTGAGTTGTGCCTTCGTGTGCCAAGATGGAAGCGCTTAAGTGGTTGGAGGAGTATCATCCACTGATGAGCCGTGAATCAGCCCGTCATGCAGTCACACATGACTCAACACCAACTCCCAATCCAACCCTTGTACTGAGCTCTGCTGGTACACGGCAACAGTTTGAGACTGTGAGTGTGTGTGTTGGAGCTAGTGTGAGGGTGTGTGTGTGTGTGTGTGTGTGTGTGTGGGTAATGTGTACTTGTGCATGATGTTAAAGAGAAAGTCAGAGAATGAAGGCCTATGTGTGCGAGTGTTTGTGTGTATTCCGGGTTGTAGAAGTCCTGTTTCTCTGCTTTCTGGGGTGGGAGAACGGGAACAATGGGCGCATTGTGTGGAGAGTTGGCAAAGAGGACGGGGGAGTGGGGGGTGGAGGAGGAGGAGGAGAGAGGTGGAGAGGATAGGAGGAGACAGGAGATGAGAGCTGAAGAAAAAAGGGACAGGGGAGAAGAGGAGAGGTCAGTGGGGGAAAGGAGGAACAAAGTGAAGAGGAGAGATGAGAGAAGTTAAGATGTGGGACAACATGTGGAATGAAGTAGGGGTGAACAGAGTGACAGAGGACAGGACTGTGTGG
The DNA here is from genome assembly GCA_038419695.1 of Scomberomorus guttatus. Classification (NCBI taxonomy): domain Eukaryota; kingdom Metazoa; phylum Chordata; class Actinopteri; order Scombriformes; family Scombridae; genus Scomberomorus; species Scomberomorus guttatus. The sequence continues at coordinate 18,350,376 of CM076463.1, forward strand.
AAAAGAGTTAAGAAGAGAGGAAATGAAAAAGGTGACAGAAATAAGGGGAGGTAGAGAGGATCAACTAAGGAAAAGGAAAGGTAGGGAGAAGAGGAAAGAGAAAAAAAGTGGAAGAGAATTGAGAGGGCTGAGGTGAGAGGAGGAAAGGAAGAGAAGAGATTGAAAAGGAGGACAGTGTGGAGAGGTGGGAGGAGAGCGTAGGAAGCACAGAGACAAGGTGGAGGGAGAAAGGAGAGAGAAGGCAAGGGGATTTTGTGCAAAAAGAAGAGAAGGATATGGTCTGGAAAGGAGGACAAGTGAAGAGACAGGAGAGGAAAGATGGAAGAAGTATGGAAAGTCTTCTCAGTTTCACTTGTCATACATATGATATCCAAGTTGCTACAGCAGTGCCAAGTGGGAATTAGTGGATTAGACTCACATTAAATATTGAAATCTGTATGCCCACACTGTGTTAGAATGTAGCTCAAAAATGATCTCAGTCTGCACAGAGACTTTTTAACCCAATTCGAATTGTGTTCATGGAGAGACCTTCAAACAAATGGCCTGATCCTGACTGTCATGCTATGATATACTATCACGGTCCTGCGTGGCAACCTCACAAAACCCGGACATCTCAGTCACTCAGTGATTCATAAAGCTGGTGATGAATGTTGGAAATACAAACTCAGGACTTCTTTGCAGGCGAGGAAAAAAGTGACGTCAGGTCGGTAATTAAAGTAAAAAGACGAACAAACCACAAAACAATGGTCTTTTCCTTAAAAGTCGTTACAAACTTAACATTAGGTATAAGCCAAGAAGCTAATTGTTAACTATTGTGAGGCAGACCTAAGCTAAACACAGGCAGGTGAAGTTTCCCTCTAAAGCAGAGCCCACAGACAGTTTCAGTAGAGAGACTTTCTATAACTTTCAGATGTAACCTCCATCACGCATAACTCCATCACATCAAAGTCTGGTTTGAAAAATGCGGCACAGCTGAACTCAACTCAACTGCAATTTGGGTGATCTACTTTTTTTTTATACTAAAATAGTTTTACATCTTTAAAAATCACAATCAGGCTCCATATGTGTACCAGTGGGATCACTACTCAGCCTCATAACTTATGCATAACTGTAATCACTCTTACGAGCTCTGAATTTTTCATGAAAATGAATCATTCTTTCAAACCTAGAAACCACAAAGCTGAGAATTGAATGTGAGATGCCACGCTAATGAACTACAGGGAACACATCTTGCATAATAAAACATTAGCATTTTTGTCTGTCTAAATGGTAAAGTGGGAAAATATGTTCTTTTCTCCCCACAATAATTCCCAGTGAAACTATATATCAGTGTGATAGCCTTTAGCTCACTCATTTACCATGAAAGAGAGAGTGAATTTGTGGACTTTTACGCACAAGTGAGCTGTAGATCAGTGTCTTATCAGTTTAAGAAGGAATAAAAAAAATATCCTTGGAAATTTATGTAGGAATGCAGTCAAATGTATCTTCTAATAACCTTTTTCAGTAATTCCCTGTGGAATATACCTCAGTATAGACTCACAGATCAGGGAGGGGCCAGACATCTGTCTGACACGCTAATAAATGTTCGCTAATACAGACTAAACTATCTTCGATGTAGGAATAACATGTCAAACCTTAAATTCAGTGGCGTTCCCCTGAAAGTGTGATTCTTCTCAGGACTGTATTAACATTAACAGCCAGAAGGTTGGATGATAGATTGCTGAGCTGCTGGGAAAAGACCTGTTTAACGTTTATTCAACTTCTGTTCTAGCTTTGACTTTATTAGTCCCAGACAGTTTATCTTTTTAGGTGTTAGAAATGGTAAGAAAACACAGACAACATTCAGGTCTATTCACTCTTGCACCTATTTCAATTTTTTACTAAAAAAGAAACAACAAAACCATCAAAAGCACTGATAATGTTTACAGTAATTGAGTGATGGTTGGAGTGATGCGGGAATGGCCCACTGTCAGTCTTAGGCTTAATGTAATGCGGTTCAGATGCTAACTTTGGGGTATTTTTGCCTTCGGGCCTGAGGATGTGGATGTCAGATGTTCTTGTCCATCCGTTCATATCATCTGTCTATCTGTCTTTGGATCAAGAGCAACAAAATCTTGATAAAACTACCCAGATTGCCATAAAATTTCATGTAGATATTGAATATCTCAAGGGGAGGATTCTTAAAGCTTTGGTCATCTCCTGAATTTTTGTCTAAAGCCACAATCAGTCCAGAATCTACCGGGTTATGGTCCCAATGCCATAAAATGTAAAATTAATATTCAGGCTCACGAGGATAATTCCTAATACTTTTGGTGGCCTCCACCTGTACATGTACTCTCCAACTCTCCTCTTGTGGCTCCTTAAAGCAAAAATATCAAGTTTGCACATAATCCATTTAGGCTGTTGCCATGAAATGTCCAAAACATTTGGATTTTGATGACCAAGACCTTTTCTACGACTTTGTTTATACTTTATTACTTTCATCAGGATAATCCTCTGAGTATCAGTAGTGTTTCTAGGGAGTCCTATAACTCTTTCTGAAAGATTAGCTGTTTTCAGTGCTCATTGTGGGGTGTAATGAACTGCAACTGTGGCTTAGAGTTAGTGGCCTTGTCCTGAGTGTTAGCAATTTTCAACAACTCAGGGGTTATAGAAATATCTCATCCTGGAAGGGAGTGTTTCATTTAACAGAAGTTAAAAGAATGAAAAACCAAAAAAAAGGCAATAAATATTTGTGTAGTAGTATATTTAGTAAGGGGGATATGTGTTTGCTTGTTTGCAAACAATTGATTTAGTGTGTATGAGTGAGAGAGTGACTATTGGTGTGCTTTTTAATTAGGCGTATGTTATGAATATACGGGTGCAGCCCTGGAGCTGATGCTTGAGTAATGACCTCACTTGTGTGGATTCCAGGGTGGTCCTTTCATAGCCTATTAGACACTTACGCACACACACACACACACACACACACACACACACACACACACACACTTTATTCTCTCTCTCCACGTAGCCAGACTTTATCACACGTTACTAACAAGCATGAAGAGAGTGTGTCAACACACACTCAGGCACAGTGAGCATTTTGTTCTCTGTCTTTAACACCCGGGGTTCAACACATTGTACACACACATGTTCCCAAATCTTCCGCCCTCACTCACACACACTAAAATGCTCCAACAACTTTAGTCATTCAAACTTTTTCTTTAATAGTGAACATACAGTATACACCCAGGTGCACCGAGACAGAAATCTAAAATCCCCTCTTTCTGTGTCCCCCTTTTCTTGCTCAATCTTTCCCTTTTACCAGACCCACCCACTGGCTGTCGCAAATACACACACACACACACACACACACACACACACACACAAACACACACATACACACACACACAATGACAGGATCTCTCTCCGCAGGCTCCAAGGGTCTGATGAAAGTGTCGGGAATGTGTACTGAGACGCCACTGACACTTCCTCCACTTTCTAGTATTGACTACTCGCCTCAGGCATCTAATGCCCCGGTGACTACTCCCTCCAGACGCGTAATAGCCATAAACCGCAGATGACAAGCAGAATAGATGGGCTTTCATCTGCTGTGGCAGTTGTCACAGATGGTCCCTCATTATGGATCTATCCCGCATTAGTGTTGCCGCTGTCACTCAGCTGCTCCTTTCAGTATTTCTAATGGCCGGGTCACTGCTTTCTCTGGATGTACAGCATAGGGAAAAAACCTCAAAAGGACATGCAGGTTGGATAATGTCCTATCAAGAGTCATTTAAAAACACCACAGACACCAAAGGGAAAGATATTTTAATTATTATTTTTTAAAATTATTTAAATGTAATTATCTGATAAACAAAAGTCGATTTGTTAAAGGAGGCTTAATACTTTGTGTGGTTGCTTGTTTAAACAAAAAAGGAGAATTCTAAAACAATTGCCCATTAATCAAATGTTAATATACAGTTAAACATATTAACAATATGGCTTTATTATAATGATTACTGACCTGAGTTTATTTTTTTTGATCTGTCTCTCCAGAAATCAGCATGCTGAAATTAAGCAGATACATCCGGAGCGGCCCTCTACCAGCAATAATTCAATACAGCTAATAAAATGTACCATTGCCATTTCAGTGAATAAAATAACATTTTACGTCCACTCCAAGCAAACATGGCTGCAGACAGAGTTCCTTATCGGCCAACCTCAGGAAATTGGAGATATAAACAGAGTCTAGAAAACCGTTTATTTAATTGATTAGAACTTCCTTTATACTGTTATTGGTGCACTGCCATGCCTAATACACACCCATTTTGGCTAAGGGATATAAGGATGTAGCGCACTGCCAACTTTTGGAGCTAGTCTACTGTATAGTTGATGGACAGTATTGCTTTTTGGCAAGATAAATAAATATGCTAAATTTGGGATTTATAGTATGGTGTGCTGTGCAACAAAAGCACCGCCAGGAACTAAATTATGTATTTTAGCTACCGGCAAAACCGTCCTTCTACATTATGTAACATATCTTGTATATTGTGGCCGTCAAAACAATATATTACCGATGAGATTTAGTGCTCCTTTGCAGTTGAGGTGCAAGAGTTGAAAAATATTTCTGGCAAACTTCAGCTTTCACAGCGTTCTGCGCGGCCTCGTTTCCCAGGAGTATCGCTTATTTTTCATGTGAATTTTTGAGAGGTGGAGGTTGTGATAGTTTTTCCAACATTGCAAATTAGTCCAAGTGGGGGAAAAAAAAAAAAAACCTCCTTCATGTTTGCAGTTCAGTTTTGGCAGAGTGGAGTTTTTTTTTTTTGCTGTGTCACTGCAGAGAGAAAAGGGGGCTTAGAGGATTGGAACGGTCATATTAGAAAGTAAATCAAGACAGAAGGATTTCCACAAAAACACTGGCCTTTGACCCAGAACTTCTAATACTCGTCCTTTCATTCCTCATGCCCTCGTTTCTTCAGTTTCTCCCCCTTCTCTCTGTCTTTGTCTCTGTCTCACTCACACACACACACACAAACACAGCTTCACACACACTCTCCTCTAGCCCTGAGGTCCTGTTTCCGGTCTGGGGTGTATGAGAGAGACTAGCCAGCATCTGTGTGGGACTGGAGCTTATTACACACACACATGCTCCTGTGAGCAGTGTGTTTGTTTGTATGCGCGTGTGTGTGTGTGTGTGTGAGTTGACTCAAAGTGTCATGTTGCTGCTTAGTTTTGTCAGTTTCCTCTGATGCATTTTTTAGAAGTAGGAACACTCATAAAGCTCGACCAGATGGAAAAAACATGTTTCAGTTTCATATCACACAGGGGTTTATTCACACAGCCTTATGTGCCTGCCTGTGTAGCTATGTGCTTACACATAGCTACATAGATACACACAGCCCCAGCTGCACACACACACCTTGTATAGTGTTGTTGAAAACTGTGACTTGCAGACAATACAAGTTTTGTTTCTAACAATCGTTTTTAGACCTTTTGCTCTTATAAAGCTGCTGTTCCTGTCTTAACGATTGCAGTTTTCCGTATGTGAAACACTCACAAACACACACAAATGACTACCAATCAAGTTAAGTCTAAATCCAAAGGGGATTTTTGTTTTTCCATGTTTCAGGAACCGGCTTAAGCCCACATGTTTCCTGAAGCACTGTTTTGTATTGAATGTTATGAAAGAGCAATATATGCTTTTCCCCGGAAAATATAGATTAACTCATTTGTGAAGCATAAAAACAGGACATGTGGTCAGAACAATGAACACAGAGGCCATTCTGTTGGTTGACTGATTTTGTTTGGGTATCCTAAATCCATGCAAGTATATATTTTTTTAAATATGATTTTAAAAAAAAAACATCCATCATGCTTCAAATGGTAGTTTAAGTACACTTTTTTTTTTACCCTATAATGGCCATTTAATGAATTTATGGAGAGACTGGTGTTGCCTTTCAGTGACTCCTGACAAATAAAGGAAATATTTGCTTATATTTCTTTGCAAAGGCTATGACTCTAACTCAAACATGCCAACACTTGCACGTACACAGGCACACTGTAGATAACTGCCACTGATATCTATTCAGTTCCTAAGAAATAAAAGTAAATTACAGTCAGCATCACCTTTTTTGGCCAGGTTTAGCGCCAACCTCTTACAGCTTTTTGTTTCATTTACACAGTAATGCAATCAGATTGAAATTTCCATGTAATGGAACTTTCACTGAACTTGACTGAACTACCTGATCATTTGATGCAAGCTTTTTTCAATTGCTCATTTTAATCTATCTTTTATGATCCTGTAAACATCACAAGTTTGGCTTATACGGTGTGGTTCAGTTGCCAATTGGAGGAAAACAACCAGATGTGATCTACTGATGAAATCTCGCTTTTCCATGGTAATCTCTGGGTATCATTTTGAGATGACAGGCAGTGTTTCACATCAGTGCATGTGAAGAAATAAACCTTGCAGGAAGATAACTTTATTCAAAATGTTAATAACCCTCTAATAAGTCCCTCCAGTGTCTTAATGTTATTTTTTTTCTCTTTTCAGAAAGCACCACTACCGCCATGGAGGAGGAACAGTGCTATTACAACGAGACCATTGCTTTCTTCTACAACCGCAGTGGCAAGTACCTCGCTACTGACTGGAACACGGTCAGCAAGCTGGTGATGGGCCTGGGCATCACCGTGTGCATCTTCATCATGCTCGCCAACCTTCTGGTGATGATCGCGATCTATGTCAACAGGAGATTCCACTTCCCCATCTACTACCTGATGGCCAACCTGGCAGCTGCTGACTTCTTTGCTGGACTGGCCTACTTCTACTTGATGTTCAACACGGGGCCGAACACGAGGCGTCTTACTGTTTCAACGTGGCTGCTGCGTCAAGGCTTGATTGACACCAGCCTGACAGCGTCAGTGGCCAACCTGCTTGCCATCGCCATCGAGCGCCACATCACCGTGTTCCGAATGCAGCTACACACACGCATGAGCAACCGGCGTGTGGTGGTGGTGATTGTCATAATCTGGACCATGTCCATAATCATGGGGGCCATCCCCAGTGTGGGCTGGAATTGTATCTGCAGTATTAAATCTTGCTCCAACATGGCGCCGCTTTACAGCAACTCCTACCTGGTCTTCTGGGCAGTGTTTAACCTGGTGACATTTGTTGTCATGGTCACACTGTACGCTCACATCTTTGTCTATGTACGCCAGAGGACCATGAGGATGTCGCGGCACAGCTCTGGACCACGACGCAACCGAGACACTATGATGTCTCTGCTGAAAACCGTGGTGATCGTGTTGGGTAAGGAAAAGATATCCTCCTACTCCTGTCCTTTCCATCCATCTGTCTATCTCTACCTAGCAAGCTACCTCTCTCTTTCTAGTTATATACTGTATCTCTGTAGCAGTGAGTGTGACATCTGAAGTCAGTCAGCAGCAGCAGAACAATGAATCTGTTGATGGGTCTATCTGTGAGGCTGTATCATTCAGCACTGAGTCCAAGCAGTGTTTGCCTAGCACGACTACAAGCATGAGTAGTTTACATTCAAGAACTCTTCGGTGCCAATATTGGAGACCACATGAAAAATGTTGGCCGTGACTATTTGCAGATACATGCTACAGGAATATGCTCTGATATAGCTGACAAAAGAATCAACATTAAGTTTGAGACATACTGTGCTGAGGCAAAATAGTTGCATATGAGTGTAATTTACTGAGGAAACAGTAGTTTCAGCTTGAGAATTGGAATAGTGAGATTGCTACTGTTGCACTTTGATAGATGCGGGTTGTTGACTTTATACAGTGTATGAAATCATCAAAGTTAAAACTACAAACCACATTCAGACCCTTGGCAGAAAGTGAAGATTGCATTACTTGTTTAGAGGAAGGTGAGCCTGTGGGTCAGCATTTAAGTCTTTAGACTACACTACTTTACAGTGTACTGAAAATGTGAATGAGTATGTGAATGATGTGAAATACTCTAACACTGAAATGTTTTGACCTCTGAACATGACATACATCAGCAGCTTGATGAACAGATCTGCATTCAGAATGAACAGATCCCATGCTGTCTTAATGTTATTGTGAGATTTCAGATGAACACAAACTGATAACTGGAAAACTGGAAAGCCTCCTAGCTCCTCCTGCCATTTACAGTAATGATGTGGGAATTTTTGTGAGCCCCGGCATGCTAACGTCTGTATCAAGAATTGCGAAACCACCAAGCTATTGTTCAACTGCTGAGTCAGCAGTTGATAAAAAATAGAGATTATCAGTTACAATCACACTGGGTGATCAGTATAAGGGCACGTGATATGGTTTTGACAATCATCCTTCAATGTAGTTTTGTAATTTTATGGTCACATTCATTTTGTGCCTGTTAATACATTAATGCATTGACAGTCTCCTCTGATGAAGCAGCTCCTGTTTTATTTTCTAGATGAGCTGCAGTCTGACAGTTTTATTTCTGAGAATTCAGCAAAAAGACTTTGTAAGTCTGCAGGCTTCTTCAGTAGCGTGTAATAAATGAAGGCATTGCTGTTTTTACTATATCACACTAGTGTGAATTGGAGTGTGAATTGTGGGAAAAGTAAGTCTTAGTGCTTGGAAGCAGGATGTGTTGATCCTAGACAAAACATACCAAAGGATTCCATGTGATTTGTCTCCTGTGTGTGCTGTGTTATCTCATCCTGTTGCCTCTGTTGTTTTTACTCCACACTTGACTCAAAGCAATGGACAGCAGAATGTGCTCTGTAGCCTATAGTATGTCTAAAACTGGAGAACAGGCCTTTTCTGCTACTTAAAGATGCTTTGTTCGTTTCTACTTTTTTAACTCATCTGTGGCATCTGAGTCAAAGCCCCACACATAGTACAAGTGTTTTGCACAGGAGAGGCAGGTGGTTTTTGAGTCTCATCTGCAGATGTTTCCATACTTCTTAAAGTAAGTAAATTAATAAATGAATAAGAATGTAGTTGGAGCTGCTTTGCATCTAATAAAGATTATTGTGGAAAGAAGTTGAAAGATAAGACTTTTGCCAGAAGGGCAAGGTCACTAATCAGTGGAAGTGCAATCATCTTATTTCTGGATTTGTCTTTTTTGTCATCGCCATCTTCTTCCCTGATTAATACAATAACCAAATGAAAGATATTTGGTGTCCATGCTTCTTCTCAGCAGTATAGTGTCAGTTGTGAAAGTAAAACTGTTGATACACTTTTTTATTTTGACTGAGTAGAGTTACATGACCTGCATTAAGAACACAATACTATTTCACTTTCACTGTAGTTTTCCATTGTACAACAGTTGGGTGGATTTTTTTAATGTCTTCCGCAGCTGCTTCTGTCTTTTTGTAGTGAGTGTTTTCATATACTACAAGAAGAGTCTGAGTCATCAAAATAAGTTGCTACTATCCCTAAAATAACCCTGCAAATAAGTATAAACCTGTTCCAGAAGATGATAAATTACTTCATCCTGGAACAGCGGAGGATTCCTTAGAAATTAAACAAAATATATTTTTCTTTCTCAAGTGTTTGTCAGGAACAGCTTCTGCCAGTAAAGGCGTGGCTTGGCGCCAGTGACATGACAGTGTAAGCTTATAAACAATTTACAAAGATATTATTTTATCCAGAAACTGATCTATAAATTTAAGGGGTTTATGTGAACACAAACTGAAAGAGAAATGAAAACACCTAAAGATGACGTGATTGTAGAAACTGATGTGATTGTAGAAACAGGTGCTCTTTGGCTGCAGTCCCAAAAGGGATCACAGATAAGTTCAACAGTTTGGAAAATCTACATTTTTAAAGCCCCACATATGAGAAGAAAGTCTGGTTAGCTGATCATCGGGGGATACTTTTTTTGTGCGTTTACACTACCAGCTTCTTTTGAACGTGCAGCATTCAAGAACACTGAAAACAATGTGATGTTGTGATGAAGCAACGCTTCTACAATACTCACCATAATAAAATTTAAATCTTTATTTTCCGAGTTCCTGAACAAATCACATTTGTTCTATTTTGCTGATGCCAAACCCTTATGGGAAGGTAAGTCTGTTGAGCAATGGTGTGATGTGTTTTGGTTCAGTCTGGAATCCAACTGCCGTTTCAGAGTGATGTCATTTTGAAGCACTGAGGAGGATATAAAATACCACATTTCTTTGCTGCACTGATAGACAGGAGGCTTTTCAGTAGGACATACAAGCATTGTCCTGCGGGGTAAAAGTTATCATTGACTTCTGGGATTTGATTATGTTCAACTTCTTTGGGAAAGGTTAAGATGAGTTTTGCCTTTGCTGTTTGACCAGAAAGTAAACCCCTCAGCAATTCCCTGTCCAGCTTCTTCCATCTGCTGACCAGATGATAATAACTGCTCCCCTGCTGCCTGCTGTCCTCTCCACTTGTGCCTCTCAGGATGCGGTAAAGCCAGCCATGGTTGATTTCTTCTCCAAAGAACAGGATGAGATGGGGAAAACATTTTTAACATAGCTGGTTACACACACTTGAACACATGCTTAAGGCACATGCATGTACCCATAGACTCTCTCACACTCACATAAGCCCTCAGGCTTAATAAAGAACAGTGACACAAGATTGGCTCCATTCACATAGACTCTGACATATTTATAATGTAGAGAATGATGGGAAAACAAAACCAGAATCTGGCTTGTACTTGATTTGTTTTGCCAAAGACAATAGAGCATGTATCCTCAGCAGAGATAGGGACACACACACACATGGAAATAGCACGCAATCATGCTAATACAAACAAATATATAAAGTCCTTCCAATGTCATAAAGGTACACTGTGGATTTTTGACCACGTTTTATTGCTATCGAGTCATGTTTTTAAGAATGGCTTCCAGTTTTGTAGGGGTAATGTGTCAACAAAAGCAACAATGCTTCGACAAAAGCAGGAAAGAAGATTATATTAGTCAGATAAAGTGTCTTTGTCATAATAACATATACTGTACACACTTGTACAAGTCATACAAAGGTGAGATTTATGATTTTAAACAGTGTGTTTTGGTTTTGCAAGAGAAAAGGCTCCAAGGATGAGGACTAAAAGCATACGTCGAGAAAACTTTAACAAAACCTCCAAGGAAGAACAGCACACAGCCGCTTTCCTAAACCTTTCAATGGGTAGCATCCAGAATTGACCCCCACACAGTAGATGTAGTGAATGAGCTGGCCTCAGACCAGTTATATAGCCTACTGCACAGCTGTGAAAGTTGTTTAATCTTTGCAAATTGTGGTTGTGTTAATTGCAGTGTGATGTAAAAAAAAACACCTTAGTTCACGGCATAAAACAATATGACTTGAATGAATTTGTAAATTACTTTGAGCTTCAGAAGTGACATTTGCTTAGTTTTAGCATTAGCTTGTTGTCCTTTACTATTATTAGTAGCTGGTTTTAGTCTAAACAAATTTGCAGCACTGAAAAGTGTCCTTCACAAGTATCAAGAGCTAAATAGTGTAAGTAAAAACAGTAGCTACATGTTTGTGAGCTTTCTTTACTTAAATAATCAACGTTGCTGTTTAGCTAACCAGCTAACGTTATCCCTGAGTTTAAAGCCTTTTTGCTAACGTTTCCTTGTTGCTTTAACATCGTGTCTTGGTTCTTGTTGCTAGATCATAAACAAAGAAGTCAAAGCAGATAATTACTGGTGACAACTTGGTTTGTAGTGAACATAACATTATGCATTGTGGAACTGCGCCCCCTCAAAAAAACTGACCCCTGGTTAGAATTTGCAAACAACTGGTGCAACCGCCATCTGCCAGTGTGCCAATTCAGTTGTTGAATGCCATTCCTGGCTTTTAGTAAATGTCGCTGCCTGAAATTCTTGCTGCTAGTTAGACGACTTTCAAAAAAACTTGAACTGAGACTTTCATTTATACAATAACCAAATCCAGTTAACTGTCACTGATCCGTTGCAAAAAAAAAATTACAGACGATTTTTCTACAGTAGCATATGGTCGCTGGTGCTTCTCGGCGGGGGAAAAAAAAATGCTTGAGTGGCACCAACAGAGATTCTCTTCATCACTCTTCAATGAGTCAACAGCTCAGTCAAATTAACTGTGACCCTTGATCAATGTGTGTGTGTCTGTGTGTCAGGTGTTGGCTCATGTAGGGGTCTTCTGTGAATGATTTGATTATCTTAAAGCCCTTGGTCTTGTATGCGGTCAAATCGTCAGACAGTGCGGAGCGCCAAGACACATACCATCGCCCAAGCAAATGCACACAGATGCCATAACTCTGACCTTCACTGCTATCAAAATCAGAACGTATAACCAATCAATGTTCAACCCATGGACTGATTTTCCTATCTAGATTTCAAAGTGAGAACAGAAGATAATGGCTGCATGCTCACACATGCCCCCACCACACATACACACATTTCTTTCACTCTGCTATTACAATGCATGTGTGTCTTCTGGCGGACTGTAAGCAGAACCAATCAGAGCTAACAACAAGCCAAACCCTCCAATCCGCTGTCAGCATGGAAACATGCCTGGTATGCAGCTTGCAATGTCACCTGTTTTCTGTGTATTTGAGTGTGTGTATGTGTGTGTGTGTGTGTGTGCGCGTGTAAAGCTCTTAATGCAAGAAATTACTGTTCACAGTGCAGCTTTTCTAATCACTCACAATGGTAGCATCTGTCATTACGAATCCTGTTTCAGCAGCATCAGTTAATTTCTGGCAAACTCTTCAGTCTTCTTCAACATATATCATTAACTGCTTCATAACATACTTTACTTTCTTTCAGTAATCCTGCATTTATAAGCCTGTGTTAAAGGGAAATTCTGGTTTATTTTAATCTGATGACCCATTGAGCCACAATAGCCACATTTATGGGAAATACATCAGGTAGAAATAAACCGAATTTCCCTTTAATTACTAAAAGATCTTAAGTATTATCAAGCGTTATTCAGATCAGCTCAGCCTGTTAGGATGAAAAACTTATTTTTGAAAATTCATAAAATACCCATAATGTTAAAGGAAAAGACATTTTGTTCTATCACAGTAATTAGTACTACAGTTTTGCTTCTAGTGCTGTTAACCTTTTAATTCATTTAGATGATTAGTAGTTGTCGTGGAAATGAATAGAGCCTGGCTGAGGCATTGGCCAAGCCAATATTATTTGATTATTACTAATTAAAGATACATCCTTATTGTCAAATATGTCTGCTGATCATTACCAAGAAACTGCAGCTCAGAAATGCCAAAAAGATCAAAAACGTATTTAACGTACAAGCTCCACAGACTACCTAATGTTATAGTACTTACTAGTTTATATGTGTATGTTTTATCTTATTCTTATTCTCAACTGTAACATATCCTGCTCAGTGCCTGTCTTGGTCTAATGGATCCTTATCAAAAAGTTTTACGTTATGTGTTTATGTTAAAAAATGTATAGCGGTCAATATGTAATCATCAGATTACTTAACTATCAAATATTGATATTCGTATTGCACTAGATGTGGCTCTTCATGAGTGTATATAACTGAGTGGCTGTTTCTGGGACAGAATAATGAGGCCTTTTCTCATCAGAAAACATCTGAGAACATAGCCTGAAGTAACAGAAACTGGAAGCACTAAACAGCTAGCACAAGGAAAAAAATGTAACCATACACAGAGAGCCTTGTCAATAATACAGTTGCAGCATTTGACTGGGCTGGTATTGTTGTATAGTTCAATCACATAAAACAGAAAGACCGCCTAAAATCAGATGCAATTTTGGAAAATTAGATTCAGAATCTGGTGGTGACTGGCACGGCTGTGGCTGGCAATCTGGATTTTATATAAACCGTTACACGGCAAGCAGTGTGCGTAGTTTTTACTGCCGACTTTTTATTCCAAAACACTAAGAAAAAAAGAGAGAAGTAAGGTTTGAAAACCAGAAATCTCAGCACCTCACAGTGAGTCACTGCTGCTGACCCTGCAGATACAGTATATTACAGCCTTTTTGTGCTAGCAGAGCAGAAAAAAAACCTTCATTATTGCCATTTCAAAGAACTCACTGTACTTCTAGTCAAAAGCTTGTTTCTCTCACCATTAGATCACTGTGACACCACCACCAGACTCCATCACTGTGTACACCACAAGCCTCTTTATCAATAAACGGCTCAGTTACTGAATGTGAACTTTTATCTAATCTTCAGTGCATGCGTGGAAGCACTGATGTGGGGGAAAAAATCCTTCTGCGGACCAACGGGAAGTCACTGGGCCATTTCTGAAATATATATAATGGTTTTGGTCTGCTGAATTATTTCAGTGGGATCATGGTCGAGACCACAGATAATCGTTTGGTTAGGAAAATGATAGAAAGAGACATACAGAGAGAAAGAGAGAGAGATACATGAGAAGGATGAAACTGAGACATGGCAGTAGAGAGGAAGAGAAGAGACAAGTTGCAGAAAGTAAAGCGTAATAATGGTGAGACAAAGCTGAGATTTAAAAAAAAAGGAAGGATAGGAAAGGGGGGGCAGGAAACCAGAAAGAGATGAAGAAAGACAAAGGGAGATGCTGATAGAGATTAATGGGAAGAAAGTGAATGAGACATACAGAACAATGGAGACCAGTAATCTAATATTAGATGTTTATTCATTTTTGAGGGCCTGTGAGAATTGCACATTAGAGGAAAACTGATCTGACATGAAGACACATGAGAAATAATAACTCTAAAGTATATAGTAATGGGTGGTCAGTCATGAAAATCCAAGATAGCAGAATGTGAAGCTCTATAATGAGTTAAGTATGTTACTACATGTGGAATACATCAACACAATGTAGAGAAAGTCAGAGGTGTGAGACACAGCTTTATGAGGATCAGGTACTTAAAGGGGCCATACAGGAGGTTTTTTACTTGATAAAAACTACAAATATAAAAAAAAAAAATGTAAACATTACTGCTGACAATTTTTGATACAAAAATAATTTTTATAGATTTTACTTAATTTCAGTGCAAGCTACTTCCACACTTGAACACTGCAAAAAACAAAACAAAAACAAAAACTGGGAAATTTATGCTAGCATTGCGCAAATACAGAATGTCCTCACCAGAGAAACAATAACATATGTTGTTTGTTTAAACACTTAAACCTGTAGTTACAAATGCAAAGGCACAAGTAGCATGACACTATTATAGAACTTCACAACCTCTGTCTGTGTGTTCAGACAGAATTGACGCAAATGCTCGTCGATGAGAGTTGGAAATGCTTCAACTTGACCAAAACATTCGCTCGTATCCCGGCTATATGAATCTGCTTCATAAATGTATAGACATGAGAGGAAAAAGGAGAGAGACTGGAGGGAATAACATAACATAACATGTATTCCTACAGACACAGTCAACGCATCTGTTGCTAGTACAGTTGGCACATTGGATTTGGGGCAAACTAATTTGCACAAATGACCCAAGAATAAATTCTTTTCACTTTCTGTTTGAACTCACATTGAGGGAGCAGGTAACAGTGGATGGTTCCCCAACCTAAAAGACCTATTTTGTTGTTTAGGTTGGGGATTTTTGTTGTGTAAACAGAGACCAGCTCTCCTCGGTGGGGCATTCAAGAGCACTGTGTTAACAAGCAACGTTGCAGAAAATCAAATCCAAAAGACAGCCAAACATTACCATAAGGAATAATGTACATCAGATCATTTCTAACAGGGGAAAAGTTTTCAGCAGCTCACTCAACAACATCTTTAAAAACACCACATGCAAGTATATTACCACTAATATAACTTTGACAATACAGTGACATAATATTCACTGTGATTAATAACCTTTCCGGAGCATTTTTCAAATCTCTGCAATTTGATTTTCAACGCATAGTGAAATGACTGGAAACTGATGGCAAACTAAAAGGCAAAAAGTCAAGATATGTCATTTCTAGTTAAAGGGCTAAACATGCAAAACCACACAGCATGATCCTTTAAACCATTTAACGTCATATTTATGTGATTCTGTAATGCACTACATGTGATTTAGGGCAAGAGAACATAATGCTCTGAAAAAAGAATAGGCAATAAGTCAGTACCCCTGAAAAACAATGTGACAAACATCCTAATGATGACAAATGCCTTTCTCCCTGTAAGAAACATGACACGTCAGCCATTAGAGCAAATCCTTTCCTAACAGTCAACAAGTAAGATTAGGAAAGAGGCATATTTCCCAACCTGAAGGAGGGGGCTACAGTGCAGAGACAGAAAAAGACCTCAAAATAATTGCTCATAATCCCCCAATGATGTTGTACAATGATGTACAAAGCAAACAGCCTTAATGCTGAAAGTGAAACTCTGTTTCTGGTAAATAATGATTGTGTTGCTTGTAAGGCAAAGCATGCTGGGCTCAAAGTAACAGTTTTTGCAATCGTTTTCTCAACACCATCCAAATGTTTTTTTGTGTTTCAGTGCTCCTCCATCTGTCTCTGTGCCATGTATAATTATGTAAGCGAGTGCTTGCGTGTGTTTGTGTCTGCACATGTGAGTGTTTATTCGTGTCTACCCTCAGTTTTGCATGTGTTCATGGGAGTCCTGGGTTCATTGCCGCAGTCTGGTCTCCATTATTTCCTTATTTTTGTTCCCATAGCCCTCTGTTCTCTTTTATGGAAGCCCATTTCTGCCAGCAAAAGAAAAAAAAAGGAGGAAGGTTTGAAATAGTGATAATAATAAATCCTCATGGTGTGTCAAAAGTAATAACATACAGAACAACAACGTACAGAAACCAAAATTTGATTTTTTTGTAATTGAAAAAATGTGATGGAAGGTCAAAATTATGATATAATTATATATGAAATTTTGATTTTACCAAGTCATATTTGTGAGATACTATGACTTGATTAATTAATCATAAGTCAAATGTTTTACATAAAAAAAAAAAAAAAACCAACAACATTTGTTTGGCATAAAGAAGCTTCCGTACACATTGCATTGTAGCTCCCAAACGTAAGACTCAAGACTATCAATTCATTTTTGTACACCTCGCCTCTTGAAACTCCTAAAAGTCATTATCCTATCTGTCTCTAAATGATCTTATTTACTGGATTCTGGATCTGGCTCATAATCCAGTTTCTGCAATAACTCAATTTCCTGAATATGGGGGAAGATTTTTTTTATCCCTTTATCAATATTTTCTAGTCAGTGTTTCCAGTCAGTTCTACAGGGATTTGAGGGTTGTCATAATTAAGATGTAGGCAGGGAAACAGTGAAATAGTATTTCACTGTGTAGCTGGATATTATCCTTTAAAACATTAAATATCACAGTGTCCCATAGAACACTATTGCTATGAGTCTTATAGGACATATCAACATTTTTTCTCATACATATCTGTGACTTTGGTGTAATTGTTAACTCTACCAAGACCTGGAAAGTGTCGAAGTAGTTTTCCATACATTTCCAGATTTTCCAGGCCTGCTTAGGAGCTGTGTTTATTTACTTTTCTCCACTGACTTTCCATTTCTCCAGTTTCTCTTGGTGGCATTTTTACGTAGTAAAAAGGCAAAAGGATTCACTCAGGTCTGCCAAAAAACATATTTGTTTCCTCCGTAGACAAAAACTGTGGTTTACCATCTGTGAACCTGGTGTGGCAGTGACGCTGCTCTTCGTGGCACGGTAAACCAGCCACATTTTTCGGCCAATGTAAAGGGGCAATTTTGAGATGATAGGTGTAATACAAGCAACTACACCTGGATTCAGAGAGGAAATGAAAGAAGCTGAGGTTGAAACTTCTCAGGTAATAGCTTCGGACAAAGACTGTTTTCTTTTAAATCAGTTTGAATTGAGTGTTTTAAGTTTTTAGTTGTTATTTTGTTATGGTTTCTGCCTTACTCAGAAGAATATATGTTGTGGTTGGGGTCAATTTCATGACTATTATATGTTTCCATCAGCCCTAACACAAAATGAGACAGTGTTACTGAAACATACAGGAAACATGGTCATGTAATACAATCATAACATTGGTCAGAAGGATTTTTCTTATTTTTCTAACTGAAGAGCTGAATGTTTCTGTGGTGTTTTTTTGTCCTGTTCAGAGTAAGATGTTTCACACGGAGACGAATAGTTTAGATAGTTTCTCTGCCAGGCTGCAAACCGTTTGAGAAATGTATCTAACCCTGGAGAGTCTGCCTGCATAGCTGGGAAGTGAGGTCAAGCCTTTACTGCAGCTGCCGCCTGCAAAACACTAACAGATAACAGGCCTGCCTGTCAATATCATCTCTCTCTCTCTCTCTCGTCCCTGCTCATTTCTCATCAAGACTTTTTGTCTCTAGAGTGTAATGTCCAACAGTTGTCTTATCGTTGGGACAAATAGCATCTGCTGACTGAATTCACAACACTTGAGCTTCATGAGTAATAACTCAGTGACCCCCTGCACTGTGCTATCACACTCCTCACACAAAAGAGGTTAGAAGGTTGGAATAATGACGGAGTACCAGTTGCCAAAATGAGGAGGATATCAGTCATTTCTGTCTGTAAATGCTTCACACTGAGGGAGGTAACTAAGGATGTTGATAAGGCAGTGTTTTGATTGGCAGGCTGCTTGATCTGATTTCCTTTGGAAATCCCAAATCTTCTATCAAAAATCAACACTGGTTTGTGGTAATCATGACAGTAATCTTTCCTTTTCTTTAGTTATGGTTTTGTAAGGCACTGAAAAATCATGTTTGGGGCACCAGATCATATTTGTATTCTGTCATATACACATACAGTCTGTTAGCTTCTGGGACTTTGTGTTTTTATTAGGGAAGTTTGGCCTTTTCTAGGTCGTCCCAGTTTATGGAACCCCAAAAGTGACAGGTTGTTATTAATAAGTCAGTAGAGCTGCAACAATTAGTCAATTAATCGATAAGTCAACCGATAGAAAATTAATTGCCAACTATTTTGATAATTTTGAGTCATTTTGTAAGAAAAAAAAATTCTCATTACAGCTTATTAAATGTTAATATATATATATATATATATATATATATATATATATATATATGTCTGTGTGTGTGTGTGTTCTGGTTTCTTTAGTCCTCTATGACAGTAAACTGAATATCTTTGGGTTGTGGACTGTTGATCAGTATTTTTCACCATTTTCTGACATTTTATAGACCAAACGACTAATCGATTAAGAAAATAATTGTCAAATTATAATCGACAATGAAAATAATCATTAGTTGCAGCCCTATATGTCAACAGTAATAATTATATTTATTAGTCAGGTAATACAGTGATATATTGTAATCTCTTTATTCAAAAGTACAATAAAATATTTACATAACAAGTTAAGTTAAATAATTACGATTGTTTGTGAAAATATAATACATATGTTTGTATATATAGACTGGTTTGGTGAAATACAATAACATGCAGTATGTTAACTAGGTGAAATTCAAGAAAGTTAGGATCATGTATTGATTTTACCTCAAAGCAGAGGAAAAATGGGCTGAAGAGGGACTGTCACATGTATCATACAAAACTACATTCATCATTATCTTCATTTTCCTTTGACAAAAAACAAACATCTTACCTCTATATATTTAAATCTATCAATTCCTTTTATCGTAAGAAAAACAGCATCCTATAGAGCTGTCTTTTTATTTATTGCTGAAAATCAATGTTTAATTTCCCCTGTTCCATGTTTTAACTTTTTTTCCTCCGCTTTGTGTGCCCTCAGGTGCCTTCATAATCTGCTGGACTCCCGGCCTGGTCATCCTCCTTCTTGACGTCTTCTGCGCCAGCTGCAACGTCCTCACCTATGAAAAGTTCTTTCTGCTTCTCGCCGAGTTCAACTCAGCCATGAACCCCATCATCTACTCCTACCGTGACAAGGAGATGAGCGCCACCTTCAGGCAGATCCTGTGCTGCCAGCGGCAGGAGAACGTCAACGGGACGGCAGCAGAGGGATCTGACCGATCGGCGTCGTCCATCAACCACACGGTGCTGAGCGGCGGTATGCACCACCATCACCACAACGAACACTCAGTGGTATAAAGGAGGGCTGGAGATGCAGAGGCTATTGACTGAGAGGAGGTGAACGGCTGTACGGGAAGGTCAAGAGGAAATGTAAACGTGACATGAACTAAAGACGTGATGAATTTTGAGAATGAAGATTAGGTAGATGGAATTGGCCAACAGGATGGGATCACAATGAAGAAGAGGATAGCAACTATGAAGAACGATAAAGATGAAAACACTTTATCTCTGTGTGGAGAAAGAAAAAGGTGGGAGTCTGATCTTCAAGGACTCTGATAGGCTGTTAGTATTTTTGTTTAGTTTTTTATTATTTTCTATTTGCGTTAAATGTGTTGTCATGGGCGACGCTGATATGAACTATTTAAAAGTAATCTGTGAAATTAAGGTAATGCCAGTATAACCCATCCTCTGTCTCTAGTCTTCTCTAACTTTGCATCCTGTAGTTGTGAATTTTGGATATTTTCTCCATGATTCCCATTCTTAAGAACATCACACATACAGTACGCGTTTTATACATACAACACGACACTAACATTAAAGTTTCCTTCACATCCATATGAAGATTCATTGGTATTAGTTGCATCCTTTTGGGTCAGATTTAGAACACTATTCTTTCTTTTATGTTTATGTTTGAGAAGAAAGACATCAAATCTCAGGAAAGTCAAAGTAACACAGGAAATTATAAGCCCACCAAACATGCCGCTTTGTGCTTATGACCTGTAACTGAATGTTAATAGATAAAAAAAAGTTATCTGTAGCAGCTTTAACTTAAATTACCTTGTGGAGCCTCAAAGCCTTCTGATAGTGTTTGGACCTCCAGGGTTGCAAATTTTTCAAAATCTAGACTCCAAAGTGAAAATTAATTGGACGTCCTCCTAATAAAATAATCTTTGAAAAGTTCATTTATCTCGTTCATATCGGATTTTCGGTAAGCACAGAGAAACTCCCCCACTTCAGCAGATAAATGTCAAAACAGCCTTGTAGTGTCAACATCTGCACATACATCATTCTGCACAGTGAGGTTCAAATATCCAACTGAAGTAATAAGAAGAAAAACAGTGAAGGGACTTTAAGAAATATATATTAATATACAGATTTCTAACATGTTTAGCAACTTACTTAAAAATACTACACAAACTGTTATATCCAGTTTGGATTCAACCCAGTGTTAACGTAACCAGAGCCACTATCTTCAGTAGATCAATCATTTGCCTTTTAATGACAAGTGACCTTATGACTGAAATACTTTGAGGATTCATTATCCTACTGACCATCTTCTCCTACTAAAATACTTCCCAACAGTTTCTTGCTTTCATCCAACTCAGTGAAGGATCCAAGATCTGCAAGAAATCCAGAGTTGTTTATCCCCTCTAAGGAATCAAAGACAAGTTGTTCCAGGGATCTTACCAAAAAGGGGAGGAGGATGTTTGCGGATTTAGAGCAGGCTCTGTGCCACAGTGTTATGCAGAGACAAGGTGAAGGTCATATCTGGTGAGCGTTAACAGACTTCAGATCATGACATGATATGTGCTGAGCTGTCTGCCTCTTGCGGTTTTATCCAGTGACTCTGTGTCCATGAGGCTGACTGAAAAAAGGGGGGATGGGGAGGTTAAGTGAATGTGAAAGAATGACCAGTGTTCCGGTGTTTATGTTAAATTGCCTCCTGGTGGCTCGAGGTGAGTCTCTGAAACAGGAAGTAGAATTCTTAAAAAAAGATAGAATTGACATATGATCAGGCAGGATGACCGATGACAGGATGGGCCATTCCTTCTTTTCAGAAAGAACATGAAGATGAAATAGATGTTACATGCAGAATGTCTGCCTGTGTGTGTAGTTTACAAACTCTATTTCACCATGAATGATACAGTCTAGTCTGCAAAACATTCACCTGCTCTACTAATAATGAACGTGACTAGCTTTCATGTAGAGCAGAGTCTTTGCAGCAGAACTGATGTGGGGCTTTCCACTGGTTGAGTTTCAACCCAGTAGGCAGAGCCAAAAAACAAGCTAGTGTGGTAGTTTCAACTTGAAGCAGTTTGTAATAAAGCAAATTGCAAAAAATCCCCACAACAGACCTTGCTCAACAACTTTCCGGCATTCACTAAAGTTGAACTTTGGATTTCCTTTGCCTCCACAAGCGTGTCTACTGATCATGATGGTTCAACTGCAGTTTATTGATCTTGGTCCAAAATGTATCTGTTTTTAATGCTGGTGTGACGGAGCCCTAACAAAACCTAGCCAGGAATCTGTGGCTCTTTGGCTCTGCTTACTATATTGAACTCAGATCTCAATTTCAGCTCAGACTCTAACAAATGTTTGCTAAAACTCAAAAAATCTTAAACTTCAATGTGCATCTGTTATGGCAGTATTTGTGGAAAATGACCATTTTGCTCAGAGTCTGATAAGTCTGCTTGGCTTTAGCAAACACTAAAGCTAAGCTAAGTAGTACAAAGGAAACTGAATGACATGAACACATTTTTGTTGTGACAGTGTTATTGGTGATATGAAGTAATACAGATGTCCAATCCAAAATATTGGCCATTTTTGGGAGTCTCTCCCTTTTTAAAGCTGTACTGACGACAATGACATATTACAGTTTACTCTTAGGATAATACTCAAAAGTCTAGTGGCCTTTTCACAGTGTTTTTCCTAATGAACTGACTTAGTGAGAGGTGAGCCAGAGTGGAGCCGATGCATGGTGTTATTTTATTTCCACAAGTGCACCCCCTGACTTCTGCCATTAACTTGTGATTGTGTGCCAGCTGAGAGTCGGCATGGTGATGTGATGACGTGCATTGTTAAAAATTGCCCGCTGAACATTTTGTCGTGACTTGAATCAAAACACTTTTTGGCCAAACTAAATAGACAGAGCTCCCAACAGCTGACAGAAAAGTGAGAGTCACGGCCAAAAATACAACCAACTGTTTTCCAGGAAGCAAGAGGTTTGTCAAAGATTTAAAATGCAGTGCTAAAATGAAGTCAGCAGGGTTTTTTTATGAAGTACATTGTTTTTTTTATTCAGAGAAAGATTACAGAGTTTGGATTCTTTTTCAGCATCACCCTGCGTCACACGCTTATCATCCTGCTACGCGGAGTGAAGTGCTGTGTTCAAGGGCACCTCATTATTTTTGGCATTTTAATCTCCTGGTTGTGCCTCTGCACTGTAAAAAATGAACAAGTTGAGAAAACTCAAAATTCTGAGGCAACAATCTTCGATGAAACAATTGAACTTCATTTAAAGATCCCATCCAGTCGTGTTTTAAGACATATAAAAATCATCTGCTTGGAATAATAAATTGTCTTATATGTTTCTCCACAAAAAAAGTTACGTTTTTCACTCTCACTCCATGAGAAACCCAGAATCTATGAATATGCAAATATTTTTCCTTTTCAAATGTTTGATACAAGATGTCTCCTTCTTCACTGAAAAGTCCATTCTCAGTATATGTGCACTGGAGGCTTCAAGTTTCCACATCATACTTTGTATACTGGACTGTGATTGGCTCCAAACTAGTTGTGATGTCACAGATCATGATTGCCTTAAACTCAGATTTTCAGTGAGCTCAGAGAAACTTTCCACTTTCAGCAGATGAATGTGAAAACAGCCTTTTAGTGTCAAACTCTGCACATACATCATTCTGCACAGTGAAGCTCAAACATCCAACTGAAGCGACAAGAAGAAAAACACCTTTGTTTACTTACGCCGAGTTAGTGGAGTTAGCGTAGTAGACCAAAGCCCACCTTGGTTGTCCCCAAACGTACGTATGTTATACGTATATATATACTGTGTATACGGCTGACCTCACAAGTAGTGGCAGCAGTGTGCCACTCATTGTTTCATTGACCAGCAGTGTACAGCTCTGGACCCAAGCCTCCATATTTGACATTCACTGTAACCATTTTCCTAACAAAGTATTGATTCAGGTTATATAGCAAACCAACTTAATTCTCTGTCTGTGTATGTCTTTGTTTACCATTGTGTCACTCTTTGTATACCAGTGTAAGTATATCTGTACAGTATGTATGTATATAAAATATATTATTCAAAGTTAATCACCAAAGGGAAAGTGTTTTTGTGTTTGTAAATTTAACTGTTATACTCTGTCCAAATGTACTGTAGGATTTTGTTGATGGTTTTTATGCCATGAGCTCTTTTTGTATTGTGACCCTGATTAATGAATTTCCTGTACAAATTATTACAGCTATTAACTCGTTTGTGACCCAGAACTAGATATCCATGTGTGCAGTGCCTTCAAGTTCTCCTCCTTAAGCATGTCTGTTGCTAACACCATCGTCTTACTAGTAGAACAAATGTCAGTGTCAGAATATTTCTTTTGTAGTGATTTTTTACTCGAGATAAGAGATAGTAAAGATACATAACACAGCCTGAAAACATGTTAAATGGGTACAAATGCATACATACAGTTTATATATTATGATTTAATAACAATAATGATGCATTTCACAACCTTTTTGGAGTCAAAACAAGTTCAAATGTTGATGTGCGGACACAAATTGAGATGAAATTTTTTATTTTGTCTTTTTGTTCAACAAGGAGATGTATTTTCTGGAGTCAACAAACAACAAAGAAATGCATTCTTAAGGGCAACACACACTGGAGGCATATGACGAAGTACCCACACCCATTGTTTTCTATGTAAGTCTGCACACTGGCACACTTGCTCACCACATTGGCACATCCCGGGTACTGTACCCAGACTACTTCTTCTTCTGCCTGACAGTGTTATGTGACACAGCCGGTGTGTGTTGTGCTTAAAAAACATTTTTTGTTTCAATACCAAAACTGTTGTATACATAGAATGATAATACTGTATGTACATCATTAGGACCGTTGACTGATCTTCTTAAGGTCTGAAATATTTTGTTCTTCCAAAGTGAAACATTGCTTTAAAATTTTGCCTCAGACTTAACAAATCATATATCAGTAGTTTGTAGAAAGTAATCATGACACAGACATTAATGTGATTTCCATACTATCTTTACTGTAGGGGCCAATATCAATGAATGTCCAGCCAGAAGCATAGTGTTGATATCCCAGCAACAATAAAAACATGAGAAAAGCCTGAATTTTTGTGGTGGTGGGTTTTTTGACATTAAAAATTTGCCTTTGCTGAAATAAACACAGCTAAAATAGAGGTTTAAAACATACCTGACACTAACACTTAGTTTATTGACAGCACCAAGAGTGTTTTTAAGGGTGTTACTTTATCTTACATGTTTACTTGTAGTGCTAGCTTAGCTATCTGTTATCTCCAGTGTTTTTGTTTCTGTGAAGCCAGTAACAGGAAATGGGGGAAAGCACAGGGTCACAGACAGATACAGTGATAATGTAGTCTTCATAACCCATGGCGATTTTAGGGGGTGGCCTGGGGTGTCCCCAGATCTGGTCGTTGGTAAAGTTCATCAACACAATAAGGCGGGACAAATGCTGGTCAATCAATGATGACAGCTAAATCAGCTGATATAGGGCCAGTTCGCCATTTCCTTCTACTATAGTAATGGTTGGACTGAGGCTGTGAGAGCTGATCTCTAGTCAGTGTACTTTTGACTATGAGTCAGAAAAAAGCAGGTCTTGAAATCCAAACTATGTGCTGGCTGTCAGGACTCAGGACTCCGGTCACAGTGACCGCAAGCTGAGCTAACGCCACCACATGTAACGTGCTGACAGCTGTTTTAAATATGTTTTGCACAGGTCATTTGCGACAGCTCATTCTTCAAAAAAAAAAATAATGAAGCTGCAGCTCCTGGGGAGCTGAGAGGACGGTTACCAGGTTACCAGTCACCAGGCTGACTGACAGCCAAAATTTAAAGTTAAACAGACAAGCTCACAGACAGAGTGGGAGCCTTAATCAGTCAATGTAGATACAGTAAATAAGTTCAAAACACATACAGAGCAGGATATTTGCATGATTTAAACAGCTGTCTGCGCAGATTACACTTCACTGAACGCAACTGAAATAGACTCGGAGTGTAAAAAAAGGCAGGGGGTCTCCGTGTACTTTGTCCTTTATCATACAGTACAAGGTGATGAGAAACACAAGCCATCAATAGGTCCGCCATTGTCATCAGGAGTTGTGATGTGACGTCCGTTCAGCACAACGTGACTGGTTGATGCCTTTGTTACCCGGAAGAAAAATCAACTTTGTTCCGAAAAAAATGACGTTGCTTCTTCGCTGCTTAATATTCGCGTTCTGTGTGAAAGTACTCATGACAAAAACAACAGTTCGAAAAAAATACTGACGTATTAATTAATTGCACGAAAAAAACACCCCTGGCCTTAAGAGTGGTCAGGGCCACTACACTGTGTTGTGTGTGACATGAATTAAGCAGCGGCCCTAGAAACAGCCATCAAATGTTTTTATAGGAAAGAATGCAATGTGTGTGTGTGTTTGTGTGTGTGTGTCTCTGTGTGTGTGTGTGTGTGTGCGTGTGTGTGTGTGTCTGCTGTGTTTATTGTTCCACAGCTTTGGAGTGCTAGCCTCTAGTTGACTGATATATGTCTCGCTACTTCCTGTTTCTCCCTGCATGGGCCAATCAGAGCCAGTGTGGCCACAGAGGAAGTTCCTCTGTGCTGTTGCTGAGTGAGTGGGATGTCACATCTTCATCACAATGTCAATATAGACACTTTCCGTGATTCACAGCACGATTGTGCAGACTGACAAATATGTCCCCTTGGTCGAATGTCCAACTGCATGTGTGGCTCAAGCTAATTGTCTGAATTGACAGAATCAGCAGTCCTGTTGCCATCAAAATCTGTGATACATGGAAAAGTCAACATTAGATTAAAAGCTGAGTTGCTAGTGTGCCAAAATATCTAGAAATTGCATCAGTTCTGTTGAAACATTAAGAAAATTTCAACAAATGACACACATCTAACTTCCTCTGAAACATTATCAAGTTTCTGAACAGCGAAGATGTTCTGAACTAAAGGAGATTATCGTGACAAAACAGGAAGCAATTTTTCATGGCAGAACAAACCTCTGGTCTCCGAATGAGTGTTACTTCCCAGTATCTGCAACTGGCTTTGTAAGGCTACATTTTAACTGCAACATTTCGACAAAAGTAGATGATCAGGAGGTGGAGAAAGAGCAAATGGAGACAGGGAGAAGGAACTGACTGCAACTCCAGATAAGAAAGGAAGCAGTGGTGGTGGAGAGTGAGTAAATAATGGAATGGGGGAGATGGAACAACAAGAGCAAGGGAAGGAGGTGATGAGAAAAAGAAAGCAAGGAATGTATGAAAACTTTACGGCAGGAACAATTATTTTGAGGACCAAAAAGGGCCATGCTAACAGCAACCACCACTTTGGTCTGGACTAAAATATCTGAACTATGAGATGGCTTACCATGAAATTTTGTTCGGACATTCACAGTGCTCAGAGGACGAGTCCCTCTGACTTTTCCTGTATCGCCACCATGAGGTTGATATTTTTGGTTTATAGTGAAATATTTCAAATATTGGATAGACTGCCATGAAAATTTGATACAGATATTTATGGTGCTCAGAGGACGAGTCCTAATAACTTTGGTGGTCTCTTCAACTTTCCTCCACTGCCATCTGCAGGTCAAAGTTTTCTCTTATCCAGTGAAGTATTGCAACATCTACTGGTTGGACATTATGATTCCCAGATGATTTATCCTACTGACTTTGGTGATCCTCTGACTTCCACTAGCACCACCATGAAGTTCATATTTCTGGTTTTGGATGAAATGCCTTGATGACTATTGAATGGATTGCCAAGGAATGGGCACATTCATTAATGTCCCACTCAAGATGAATTGTAATAGGCCTATACCATGATTTTTCATCTAGCGCCGTCATCAGGTCAAAATTTCAATTTGTCCAATACTTTGGTACAAAACTAATGAAATCAGCCTCTGTACTTTGTGCTAATTTTCAATTTTTCTGCTTACTCACTAAACAAAGATGGTGAACATGGTAAACATTATGCCTGCGTAGCACTGACATGTTAGCATTGTCCCTGTGAGCATTGTTAGCATGTAGCTCATGCTAGCAGCATGGCTCTAGGGATGGCAACGTCTGTTGGTTGGCTCGCAGTCAGTCAGTTGGACAACTATTGGATGTATTGCTGAACTTTGTATGGACATTCATGGTTCCCAGAGGACTTCTCCTCTAGTACCACCATGAGGTTGACATTTGTTACTTTGAGTGAAATGTCTCGACAACTGTTCAATGGGTTGTCTTGAAATTTGGCACATTAATGTCACTGCTGTAATAAAAAAAAAAGTAATACATTTTTGATCACCTGCATTTTCATCTAGCGCCATCATCAAGTCAAATTTTCAATTTGTCCAAATTTGGTTTATGATCAAATACATGCAAAGCTAATTACATTCCCTTCAGCCCAGCTGTATTTTTTGTTTTTGTTTAGTGCTA
Organism: Scomberomorus guttatus; assembly: GCA_038419695.1. Taxonomy (NCBI): domain Eukaryota; kingdom Metazoa; phylum Chordata; class Actinopteri; order Scombriformes; family Scombridae; genus Scomberomorus; species Scomberomorus guttatus. The sequence continues at coordinate 18,378,734 of CM076463.1, forward strand.
ATTAACATTAGCATGCTAACATTCTAAATTAAGACAGTGGTCATGGTAAACATGGTAAACATACCTTCTAAACATCAGCATGTTAGTGGTTCAGGGGTCTGGTGCCTCACACTAAGAAGGTCCTGGGTTTAAATCCAGTGGTTATCTGTGGCCTTCTGCTTGGGGAGAAGCATGAAGGTTATGTCTCATTCTGCCCTTTAGGGCTACTGTTAAGACATATCTGATAGTAATTGTGATGTTATTTTAGTGATACACGGTGTGGTTCAGTTCTGTCTTCCTCTGAGCAGAATTAAGTCTTTCATGATGATGGGCCAAGTTGATTTCAGGATCACCCAAGGATCAAAGAGACATAATGTAATTAAAGCCTACATCCCAACTCAGTAATCCAGGTGCCCCATCTGCAACCACTAGCCAAGGCACACAACTTCACCACAGAAAAATGGTAGAGTGCCACTCAGTTACACAGTGATGGGGAAAAGCAGGAATACTACAGAGAACTGTGGAGAAGAAAGGGGAGGACAGGAGAGGAGAGGTAAGTAAAGGAAGGGGAAGAAAGTAAAGATTAAATATGGTGCAGACAGAGAAATGAATAGGAGATGAACGGTGCAGAGAGGGAAGAACACAGGAGGAAGTGGGAGTGAGACAGTCTGATCCAAAGTTTAGTTCAAGGAGAAGAGGGATGACTGGTCCAAGGCCAAACCCCACGCTGCCTACTCTAAACAGTTTACACTGAGCATCCCTAACACACACACAAACGCACACATACAAACACATGTCGATGTCCTCGATAAAACTCACATACACACACTCATGCACTGGGAACCAACACAGACACATTCACAAAGGTATACAAACCCACACCAAGTGGGACACATTCATGACATGACAAATTCACTGTAAAAATGACTCACATAGCTTTCCATGGCAAACCTCTTCCTCTGCTGCAGTTGACCCATCTGATCCCTCTTGTGGTGAGTCATAACACTGCAACATCCACATGGTAAAATACTTTGTGCACTTTTTTTAGGGGCGGTTGAGGTGGGAGGTGGGGGTTGTTATGGAAGTATGGAGGCCCATGATTAAAAACAAAATGAGAGACAGAGGCATTTATAACTAACTTTTAGAAGAAGTTAGAGAAAAGGATAATATGAGTTGAGTTGCAGTTCTCTCTTGTCCTCTGTGTCTTTAACATTTTTCATATTGATATTAATAATAATAATAATAATAAATAAATATGCTGTAGGTCATTTTGTATTATCTGCAGTGACTCTTCGTGTCTCTGTTCACGTCTCAATTCCACTGAAACTGGCCTTGAAATACTGTAATACTGAGGAAGGTTCTGGGCACGTGTCATTTGCTGTGGGCTGTGTTGACTGTTGATGTGGCTTTTTTACTGCTGTTCCACACTCTTACCATAAACCCACACCAGACACAGAAGCCTAGGTGGGGCCACTGCCTCCCATTTATTTTCTATGAGCTGCGGAAAATCACTTGTGCGAATTATGACAGGACTGACGTTGGCACAACGCAAGTAGGGCTTAGGGATGGTGATGCTGGTCTGTGTATCCACAGTCTGTCTTAACAACACTTTCGTCCAGAGCAATTAAGATAATAATAATATGCTCTTATTATCAATTTAATAAGTAACATCGTGACTAAATTTAAGTCACACCAACTATATCCAGCTGAAGGTTTTCAGCGGTTTTGGTCAGAGGTTTTGGTCCTTGATACCTCCTATATTTCCAAGATTTAAAACATCTATTCAGCTTAGGGGATGCATACACACCTTGTGCAACAAAAAATGCTAATTAATTCTTTCCCAGATCTGAAATACAAATGTGTTCAATAATTATGTTTATTTGCAAGCAATACAAATAACTATTATACTTACTGGATAGTAATTGTAGCATTGTATCATTGTTTATGTAATGTAACAAGTAACAAAAAGGTAACATCACACATTTAAGAAGAAATTAAACATAATTCATCTGAAAGGCACCTGCAGTTAACATCGTAGACATGTTCTTTCATTTTATATTAATCTCTTAAATACATTTACAAAACAAAAACTGTGTTGAGTAATGACACAAAAGATGACACAGAGAGATGTTGGTAATGCTGTAGTCAAATTGTGTAATAATAAAACCTTAATTAACACTTAATTAAACACAGTTGAAATGAGTTTCTATATTTGTGAGAACCAATTAAAGATTTATTCATTCAGAATGGAGATATTTTTGCAGATTGAGGACATTTTGGCCATTCCTCACTTTGTAAAGAGTCTATTATAAGGCATGGGAATGAATCCTGTTAATGAGGTTCTGCACAGTTATATTTAAACAAATCTGTGTGTCTGTGTTTCAGTGACAGACTTCATTAGAGATATCAAGAATTCATTAATAAACTTGATACAGATTTTATCAATGCCCTGCACTACTTGTTATGCCAAACTCTGTGTGTCAAACACTGTCAAAAATAAGTGAAATTAACAAAAAAAAACATCTACAACATGGTGACAAAAAAATCAAAAAAGTAAAACAATAATGCCCAAAAGTGGAATAGCAACTTGTCTATAAAAACAATCAACTGCTTATAGTTTAAAGTGATTGTGTGCCACTGTGGAATTAGCTAGAGGTGACTATAACGAGCAAGGTAGCCTTTAAAAAGTAGGCACTATGAAGTATTAACTATGTCAACATGGCACTAACAAAGTGAATGACATTCCACATTCTGTACCGTCTCTCTCTGGGACAAATATATTGCAATGTCACATTTGCCAAAACTGCTTGAAAACTTAAAAATGAAGAAGAAAACAAAAATGCAACAATTCCACATGCGCACATTAATTGCTAAGGGTATATCTGCATGGTTACTGACTTCAAGTCTTCAAAGGTTAAGGTTCTGGGGTCAGGGTCCGTGTCTGTTCACGCATGCATTTAACAGCGGACCTGTCGGATGGACACTGCTGGTCAGGATGATACAAAAGGGTTTGGTAAGAGTACCAGATTGAGTTTCCTCAAAAGAAAAGTTGGGCAAAAATGACTAACATCACTTTACTGAGTATTCTTTGTATGCTCAGGCTCAGTGTCAGGGTTCAGTTGAGGCGGAACATCACAGCGCACCATTTTTTCCCACATTTGCTCAGGCTCAGTGTCAGCGTTTAGTGTGTTTTTATGCATACGCTCCAGTATTCGATGTATACTACTGAAACTGGGTCTATCTGATGGGTGTGTGCTCCAACAAAGCCTCATCAGATTGTACAGTTCCAGGGGACAGTTCTCGGGACAGGAAAGGATGTGACCATCCCTCACATAGTAAATAACTTCCTCATGACCCATGCCATAATACGGCTGCATCCCATGGGAGAAAATTTCCCATAACACCACGCCATAGGCCCACACGTCTGATTCAGTGGTGTAGCGGTTATAGAAAATAGACTCTGGAGGCATCCAGCGAATGGGGATGGCATCATTCTCATTGGCTTTGTAGTAATCAGCTGAGTATATGTTTCTGGAGAGGCCGAAGTCTGCGATCTTCACCACCATTTCCTCCCCAACCAGGCAGTTCCGGGTTGCGAGGTCGCGATGGACGAACTTGCGCTCTGATAGGTAGGCCATTCCTGCAGCGACCTGCTTGGAAATGGACAACTGCTCGGCACAGGAGAGAAGTCCCGCCTCCAGCTCAGAGGAGAAACTGCGACCCGACAGGCTGGCACGGCTGAGGGTGCGCACTGATTGGGTTGGAGATCGACGACGCAGGAACTCATTGAGGTCACCGTGGGCCATGTACTCGAACATCAGGCACATGGGTTTACCCACTGCACACACACCTGGGGAAGACAGCATAACAGACGATTTTGTTATGATCTATGATACAGATAATATAAGTGGGCTTGTGAGTTATGCATTTTCCCACCACCAGACCAGAGGTCTGAGAGAACAAACACAAATACTTACCCACATAAACAGATCATTAAACCACGCTGAATCAAGTGTGTTTTTTCTTCTACAGTAAATCATATAGTGAGTTCATTCAGTGTAAAAGGCAAATAAATATTCAGCCCAGACATAAACACAGACAAAACTATCTGTGATGTGTGCATGCTCACAAATAAACTCTCATACACGGTGAATGTACAGTCGTACATTAGCAGCCTTATAATGTAAACGTGTATATTTCTAAATCGACTTTATGTTCCTCTGAGTCTGTCTGTGCTGTGGGGAAATACGCTCAGTTAAAAAGAATTTCTAAAATTGCAAGTGGTATGATTGTGGCTTCACTTCCCTGTGAGTTGTGATTAAGAGAACTCACAAATAACATTTAGGTTTCTGGAAATCCAAAATACTGTGTGTAGTTGACAACGAGGGCTACGACAGAAAACCGACTTTGTATCCCTGATATGGAAAGAAAGTGTTTGATATATTATTTTTAAAACTACCATCTATTCATTTATTCCTTACCTCTGCAGTGGTTTATCTTTTAATTAATGTGAGTCTGCCTGAAAACCTCAATGAATTTCCACAATCTTTCTCAGCCATAACTACAGTATGAAACACACCAAACGATAACTTGACAAATCCTAAAGCATGATCATTTACATGATCAAGAAATCAATTTACCTTATAATTCCAAGGACAGAAATGAAGTCGCTGAGTGTAACAGCAAATTGGAGAATATTTCTAGCACTGAATGAGGTTTAAATTCAACAAATCCATTCTACTTTCTTTACTATTTATTTACTTTAACTCTATAAAAGAGTGGCTGTCTGCTGGTTTATTTATGCATTCCTGTAAATGCCTTTTGCAAAGTGCGCTGCTTAGTAGAATTAGAGCACACACTGTTAAGACTGTGCAGAGCCCCAACAGCCCCTTCATGAGTTGTAGATGTGCCATTCATGTAATCTGGCATTCACAAAGATTTCAAAATACTGTATGAGTACTTTTATAGTTCTGTGGGAAACACACATTTTGCCTTTAACAAGCTCACTAACCTGCTGATGGCCCAGTCACTACAAACTCTTTCAAACTATGCTCAAACCCTGTTCAAAGTCTGTTCAAGCTGAATTTTAGAGTTCCTAAAGTGTCCCAAGGTACCAAATATATCCAGCTGAACTTTGTGGAAATGCTTTTAAAAAAATGAGGCACAAAACATCTAGAATATTTCCATCTGATGGAGCCATTAAGTCAGCAGAGGAATTACAACAACAACATGTCAACATTCAACTTTTGTTAAGAAGAGGAAGGTTGGAGTTCATGCACAGTTAGTTTATGTCCTATGGGTCACAGAGTGGGACAGCTCCTCTGAGAACAAGCTTTGCTCCCTGGGTGTGTGTGTGTGTGTGTGTGTATGTGTGTGTGTGGTGTTCACAACCAGGACTGTAACTCAACAGTAGCAGCCTTGACTGAAGGTCAGTCGCGGGATCAAAATGTTTCACTCTATCGCTAAATATACAGAACACGGAGGCCTCATCTTGCACATGCAACAAAACAATGAACACATGCAAACATATGGCATCTCTAATCTTGACACATGCATGTTATAGATGATGCATAAATTTTGACACTTTATTTGCAGTGTATTATTAGTCCAGAGGGTAATTAGAGGTCAAGGAAATAATCTAATCAACTGTGGTTTCATGTGCACCAGAGACTTTGGCATTCAGTCATCCAAAAACAAATGTCACTCAAAACTGCACAGCAAACACAAGATACTGTACTTTGATACACTTCTGAAAAAAAAAAAATTCTGCAACAGTGAATGTTGATTTAAAAATATTTCACAACCGCTGGGGCCGTAAACTGGACCAAAGTAAACATGCTTCCTTCAGCGCAGCCAGTGACCAATGGCTCTGTTTACACACTGACAGTACCAAACAGAGTATGTTGTATCTCTATGTCTTTCTGAAAATATATTTGGATGCAAACTGTTTGTATTAGATTAGACAAGGCTGTATTAGTGTATATAAACTTTAATAGAGGACATTTGTTTGACTCAGGCCAACAAATGTGCCTGACACATTAGTTGTCAGGCAGCACTTGTTTACTGACAGTCCAATCTGTATCTCTAGTGGTTTTTTATAATGCTACAGTGAAATAGATCTGAAGAAAATGACTTCATTCAACAGAATTACAGTAAGTGCATCAAAATTAGAAATACAAGAATGAATGGAATTCCCCTTTATTTTCACATGAATATTTCACTTTCATAGAGAAAACTTCTTGCTTTTTTAATGAACCACTGAGATAAGACATATCAAGCAAAGAACTGTTTTTTTTATTTTTTATCTTTCCTCCTCATTCAGTTCAAACCTTAACAGTAATCTAAAAGGATTATTTGTGTTACTAGTGAGGTTATTTACATGCTTAAATGCCCCTAACTTCAAGTGTTTTAGTTGCCTAAACTTCACCATACCGTACTTACCAATATTACTTTCAATATTGTTTGGAAACCAAATAAAAATTTGACTGTAAAATTTTTGTAGATCTCTGACAAACTGCTCAAATCACAAAAGTGATGGGTGGAAAATAAGCTGAGTAGGAAACATCCTGTCCAGCACACAGTACATATTTAACCACAGTACTGTATCCACCTACAGTAGTGATCTGGTCAGACTCTTGGATTTGATATCATAGTGGTTGCTTTTGCCCAGAAACTAGTGAAAAAAACACCCTGTTCACTGCACAACATCTCCTTTTCTGTTTTGTTCCACCTTTTCTTCATCTCAAGCTGTTTTTGTTTTGTTTCTCTCTGTCTGTGCCTCTATATCTGTTTTTGCACTTTCCTTCCTTCTCAAGCAAAACACACCCATCCAGTAGTTGCACACTGTAAAATCCAGCTGTGACTGCAGCCTATTAGGAAACCTGGTTTCGTCCAGCAAGCTCTGTCTTACACACACAAACGCACTAACCTAGGAGTCGCACGATGTTTGGATGGTCAAATTGTGCCATGAGTGCTGCCTCTCTCTGGAAGTCATTCTGCATGTCAGCTGAGGCTTCCTCCTTCAGCATCTTCACTGCCACCATTGTGAAGGACTCCATTGGCAGCAGGCCTGGTGCTCTACAACAAACAGACATACACAAAAGTATTCAAGCACAGACAATGCATGCATGCAACGACGTTATCCTTCTAGCAGAAGAGAGGAAGAGAGAATTTAAGGATTTTAACAGTTTGTGTCACGAGATTGTATCTTAAGCAACCACATGCATGTAAGCATTAAAAAATATATAAATGCAGAATATTATGAATTTCTGTTGTTTGTTTTCTTGGTGCTGCATTAACCAGATTTCCATAAACATGTGTTTAGAATGTCTACCAACAAGCAACCGGTACAAGCGGTACATTGTAAATGTCAGTCACTTGGAGGAAACACACACACACACATAGATGTATACACACACTTCCTGTTTTGGCTCACTGGAGAGTCAAACTAAAGTCAACATGTTGTTTCTCAGTGGAGATTTATATATAGTTTGCACACACAAAAAAACTACACAGACATATGGAAACACTCTCAGTCACTGTAACACACATACTGTACACTCACACACACACATTGGGAAACTACAGATTAAAGCCCATCTGTCAGGAAAGAAGATATTTACTCCTCTGGTCTATTTAGGTCTCTGTGCATGTGTGTGTGTGTGTGTGTTCATGTATGCCTGCATGTGCAACAAAAATGTGTGATGCACAAGCAATTTATATGATTGTTTATCCGTACTCTTCAATGCATGTGCGTCAATTCTTACTTCTATATTTTTAGAAAACTAACTTTAAGTTTTATATGACCTCAATTTTTGAAGGAGGTTTTCGAAGGCAAAGACTGAGGTTTTAGGTTTAAGGTTAGATTTGAGTTTACAACTACAGTAGTCAGAGTCCCTAACACGTAGGGAAATACAAATGTATGTATGTGTGTGTGTGCATGTGTGTGTGTATTAGGTTCCCAGGGGTGTTCATATACTGCGCCATACCAGTTTTCATCTGAGGGATTACCAGCTAGCCTGAAGGACATAGATCTGAATGCCTATATGCTACAGGTGCTACTGTAAAAATGCCACCAACCTCAGTAGTACTGTGCTGCTATTATACTGTATACACATTCTGTACCCCAGTTTATCTGTCATGCTCTTGATGATGGACAATAAAACTAGCATTTGCTGTCTCGTGGAAACAGAAACACACCATTGCCTGTGCTGTACACTATAGAACAGAATAGAACGGCACTTATATAGCGTCTTTCTAGTCTTCCGACCACTCAAAGCGCTTTTACACTACACTACAAGCCACATTCACCCATCCACACACACTTTCATACGTTGACGGCAGGGGCTGCGATGCAAGGTGCCAACCTGCTCATCAGGAGGATCTAATCATTCAATCACAGCCATTTGGAGTTCAGTATGTGGACTGGAGGAGCCTGGATTAGTGGACGGCCCGCTCTACCTCCTGAGCCACAGCCGCCCCAACAGAAAAGTCAGTTCTGAAGGATCCTAAATATTTTGCTACTGTAGAAATAAATTAAAATGTAAAAATTTAAAGTAATTACATAAAGCTTTGAGGTCATCGGTAGATTATTCCGCCTCAAACAATCAGATTTGTTCTGGTGTTCTGATTTTAAATAAATGTATGACATTTTAGAAATGTAACTACTGTATGACCCAGATCTGGTATTTAGTTTGATCATATGGATTCCTTTGAGACACTTGTGTCTCACTGTGAACAGGGTCACTGAGAGTGAAAGTGACACCTATAGCAGCTCTCCTTGTGACTTTGTGAATGACGCAGCAGTTCTCAGAATGATGAGCGGCCTTGTTTAGTTACTCTATCCCCCCTCTCTCTGCATCCTGTCTCACCCCTCTCTCTTCCTCTGCCTGACAGTTATCCACATCATCATATTAGCCCCTGGCAGTGATTATGATGATGACATGGCAATTTTAAATATTAGTCTATGTAAAGTAATACTGCAAGCAAGCTTCCCATTCTCTACAACCTCTTACCCATTTAGGGCAGATGCTCTTTGAGATGCCTTTCTTTCTCCTCTCTCTGTATCATTTCTAACCCCTTCTCTTCTTCTCTCCTGTTATTCTCCAGTTGGATAGATATATAGTTAGTCTGTTTTACCTTTAACAGCTTTTTGCCTCTCTTACCTAGCTTGGAAAACCCGTCCGAAGGCTCCCTCTCCAATATCCCTTACATATTGGATATTATTTCGAGGGTACTCGAGAGCCAGCAGCTTTGAGTTCAGCAACAGGGGAACCCGCTGGTACATGGGATTGGGGTGGAGTCGATCCAGCAGGAGCTCAGACGGAAGAGCAGTGAGTTTCGGGGTCTCCATCACTCTGTGGACAGAAAGAAGGAATGAGGAACACTGTAGAAAGACCAACAGAAAGATAAAGAACTGAATCCTCTTGTCTTTCTTTTACCTCTTCCTGTTCCTCCACTGTTTCCTGCGTCTGCGGCAGGCGAGGATGGTAATGGTGAGAAAGACCGTGGCAGCAAGTGCAGCCAGGACAATAACAATGACGGACATGGAGTAAGCCGGAGACGATGCTGTGGACGTGGGAGGGAGACGAGGTGTCTGACGGGGGCCCGGTGACTCTGGCTTCATCACTGACACATAGCCAACACAGAGACAGTTTAAATAAAGGTGCTTTGCTGTGGATGTGCAATTATATGCTGTAATCTAGAAAGGTATCTTGATTTTAACCATTTTCATACACAAACAGAGGATAATGTGAATCAATACTGACATTTACCAAAAGTTTAAGGTGTGTCAAAGATTACACAACCTGTAATTCTGCACTAGTGGTATATGCACACATAAATAATGCCAGCAAAAGTAGATATTTCTGAAACAACATCCAACATAGCAAGTGTCTAAATGTCTTGACTGTGGCTGCTATTTGACAGCTAGCTGGTAATGTAGCGTACTATACATTCTCTCTGGTGAGTGAATTTGAGCTAGGAATTGGAAACAGGCAGGTGACAAAGGTGACGAAAGACAGCACAAGGCAGTACCTGCTCCTGTGCTTGCCTCCCCACACTGTGGCACAGCGCAGTACTCCCAGCGTATGTTGGGATTTGAGGTGTAACACCAGGGCTTGTCGCTGATTCCTCCCGGGTTCCTGCAGTGATCGTCTGAGTTCTTCAACTCTGGAATGACATCCACAGACAGGCGGTGCTGGTGGGGAACCTACAGGACGAGATACATACAGCATTTGAGTGGCTCAAACAGTGGGGCCCCATGGATGATGCTGTTTTTTGTCACAGCTTAACACGCTACACTCCTGGTGCTTGATGCTAATGCTAACACTGTGACAACCCATGCTAAAACCATATGCCCTCATGATTGCAAAAGAAGCTACAAAGCCATAAAAGCAAGTAATAAATAAACATAAAAAGCAATAAACATCTGGCATACATCAAGAAAAGTGATAATGTTTTGATATTGTTTTTGAGTAACACAATCTGTTCTGCTCTGTTGCTGTCCCTGTGATCTGGAGGGGAATAAAAAGCAAACCGATTTGCTAATCTAATCAATAAATTTATGTCTGTATGTTTTTCCTGGAATTGTTCAAGAGCTGTTGCAGACAGATTTGGATGGACTTTTTAGGACATGTCTTACTCTCACATCAAACCTAAAATTAAAGATGGCCTTGCAAAATAACTTATTTCAAGACCTTGTTTAGGATCTTTTGGTAGGGTCACACAGTTAAAGTTTAATAACTGCAGATGCTGTAAAATGTTCTTTGGTGAGGGATCTTAAGGGTTGCATGTTTGCTTCTGCAATATAGAGTGCCAACTCAAATATTGAACATCTGGTGTCTTCATATGTCATAAGCAGTGGTCCAACTTATCCCAAGAGATATGAAGTTATGAGCTGAAAAAGTTGGGTTCAGCAAAAGGGCTGCTATAGCTGAATGCTCTTAAGCATTATTTTCCACTGGTCCCAGGAATGTTAAAAACAACAAGTCACTGACTTCCAAAATAGCCCATTTTCTGATCTGACACACCTGTTGTCAGGATGACATAGTTTGTCAGTGTTTCCAAAACAACCCACATGCCCTTACAAAAATGCACCATAAGATGTTGTTTTTCTGATCTGCCACTTATCTGATTAAGGGTTGGTTAAGTATAGGCAGCGAGTGTCACAGGTTGTAAGCTGTCAGAGGGCAAACCCAAAGAAAAAAGAAAGAAGGGAGAATAAAAGAAAGAAGAGAGGAGAGTGGCATGCTGCTGAAAGCGAGGCACTCTTGTTGAGACTGTGATGGACAATAAATGATAACCACTCATCATATTTTAGTCTCTGTATGTGTCTTTTTTGTTAACCTAAATTGAAAGACTTCAGTCATTGTTAAAATAAACCAACATTAACTGCTGGTAGGAAACAGGATGTCTCCAGTGTCAAAGGCCAACTCGTAGTACACCCAATCATCCATCCTAATGTCCTCTTTAAAGATGTTAAGCAGCACTTTAACAAGATTGCATTACTTCCGTCATTGCTTCTGAGAGAGGACAGTCATTCTAATTACTGCATTCTAATTCCCTGCTTCACAGGGAAAAACAAAAGTTACTTCAAGTGCTTATATTAATGACCAATGCTGTTGTTTTCTGGGAAAGGACAGTCTCATTAAAACACCACATGCTCATAGAACATTTTCATTACTAAAACAGAGCTATAGTCATCAGATAACATCAATAAAAATTGCCAAAATAAATAAATGACTAATTTAATGCACCTATAAATAATTGAAGTTGTTGTAATAAACTGCTTTACAAGTGTATATGAATTTATTATAGGTGTAATATTAAAATAATGTTGAATAATACCCTAACAGTGACTCAAGTGGCAAGATTAAGAGATGTAAATTAACCTTTAACAACCTCTTTTGAGTCATAATTGGCGGTCATGGTCACGACTTCATTTGATGGACTTCTTATGACACACAACAGTTGTGTGACTGACTCATTAAGCATACTATCAGGATGAGAGTATGCTCTAATGGCATGTCTAATTCATTAGAAATGTGCTCATAAGACTGTGCAACAAGACTGAATCAAAGTTTGGCTGTGGTACTTTCCTATAACTCAGCAAAAAATGGGACACTAGTCACCCTATACAGAGTACATGTAATCTGTAACTCTACAGTATACAAATGTGCTGAACAACATGATTTTACCATGGAGGGTAACATATGGTGTGTCAGAGTTTTGTTCTCATTTCCTTTGGAGCTCATATATGCAGAATATTTTATAGCCACTATAAAAACATTTTCCTAAAAAACATCTGCTCTGTGATGCATAGAGGGTGAATGATGACTTTGAACTGAGGCATCACTCAGTGATCTTGTGCTCCAAATTTTATGAGTACAACACTGACTGTGCAAAGTATTAGCAGCAGCTGCTCTTCCTGTAAATCTAATGGACCAGTTAGGCAGGTGATAGCTACACTCTGGTTTCAGCAGAGGCAGTTTCTCTCGGAGGTATAAGGAAACCTGGCCTCCCCATTAATATATTCTAATAAAGGAAATTTTGCCAATTTGCTGATTTTGCCAGTCCCTTGTTATCAAAACATCATATTTTTCTTCTTTAGCTGGTGTAGTGGGGGAAACGGCGCCCCTCTGCTGCGTGCATTACAATGTATAGTTGATGTCCTCTGCTCTGTCTAGTGGTCAGTAAAATGCATCGCTCAAAGGAGGCCAGCTTTGCCTGGCTTCCCTTGGAGAAAAAAAAGTAAAAGTTTTAGCCAATCAGATTGAGTGGTCAATTCATCGTTAAAAAGGGCGGCCAGGTTGAACCTGGCTTCTCACCAATCAAATCACTGTCCTCATGCAGTTTTGTCATCTTAAAAAAAACTGCCTGCACTGCGTACCCCGCGGGACCAGTTAACAAGTTAGCAGAAAAGGTGGAGATGGGGACCTCGAGTTTCTTGTAAAAAATTATTTTACTAAGCTTGCTTTTGAGCTGCAACTGGAGATAAAACAGAACAGGAGGCCGACCACGAAGTTGGACCTGACTCAGGGGAGAGCTAAGGGAAATGCTAGGTCTTTTTGTGATGGGAACTACGCAAGAACGGAATGACTAACGGGAAGTGCAAAGCTAAACTGGTTTTTCCGCTGGCCTTGTCTCCTGTTTGACCAGTCAAGATGCACCTGACATGGAGCACAACAGGATTTGTTGATCTGACAAACCTCTTTCACATCTGTACCTTTGTTTTGATAATGTGGGTTGTTGTCTTTAAAACATATTTTCTTGTTATATGATCCATCTAATGTTTTAATCATTGTTATTTTGCAAAAGGTTATATACATAATTTCACATATATTCTTGGGAGCATAATCACTTAGTTGTTGACTTAATTACTTGACTTTGATACTGAACAGAAGTGACATTCATTCTTATCATATGAGGTCCCTGTGTACTAGTGCCACTTATTGGGCTATTCCAAGCATTACAGCAACATACCACTGTAGCACTGTGTTAATAACCAATTAAGTGTGATATTTATATGTAATTGGGTCTGTCTGAAAACCTTCAGCTATGTGTTTATTCTTTAGATGACGGGAAGAAGCTCAGAGGTAGCGTTTTAGCCTGTATAGTCTTAGTGTATGATTGTGCGCGCATCTTTTAGAGTAAATGTCATTGTTGTTTCTTGATGATTGCAGTTATATTGTTGGCGATGTCCCTTCATAGGGGTACATAATTCCTCTTGCACAGGTGCTTATGGCTGTGAGACCTTTGCATGTGTTGTTGTACAGTATTTGGGGAGAGAAAATAAATTGCATCTCGTGTTGTTTTGTAGTCCTCAAAAGAATGGGATGTAAGCGCAAACGAGAAGAATTAACCATAGTACTCGTTCATGCTGGTTTGTGAAAGCAAGTTACTATGATATCTCCATGTGATCATATGGAGATTTAATGTCCATATATGATCGCCATCATATGGTGATATGATCTCCATACCAAGCTGACTGGCACGCACCGCCACTGGGTTGGAAGGAAATTTTAAATTAAGCTGTTGGTCAAGTGTGTGACATTCATTTTAAAGCTGTCCTTTGAAAATTATTTATACATTAGAAAACACATAATATTACATATAACTTGCACATGTAGCATTTTTCTCATCTCACAATTCTATTTTGCAACCATTGATTACACCCAAGCAGCAACTACCATGGCTCGAGGCTGAAGCCGATGTGGAAGTATCTTAAAGTGCAATGCCACTGATGGCAACTAGATGCTGGTTCCAAAAAATCCCTGGCTCCAACTGACTCCCTTTCAAAAAGTGTCAACTTCTCTCTAGAAATACTAAGTCATTCAGTTTTTTCAGTGAGTCATTATGGTCTCATTGACCGTTCACTCGCCTGCTGCTCCCCGAGCCTCCAGGACTCGCACTGTCTCAGACTTTTGGAATTTCTGTTCTTAAAGGATAAAAAGTCATTTTTCTTTACACAGTTCTACTGTGCTACACTACTGTAACAAGACCCTCACAGGATGCTGTCATGTAATATTTCAGTAAGTTTAATGTTACTTGATTACGATACCTATCCTGTTAGCACAATTTAGCTGAAGTTATGTTCTTTCAAGTGCACACCAGTCAGTATCGCGAGTAAGCTAGCATTCTCTTCGGTGAAAGACAATGCCCCGCACTCATTTGGAAAGTTTGGAAGCTTATTTGGAAGGTCCTGGCTGCAACTCTGGGCTTCAAACCAGCTCCATTGCAAACCACTGCATGGCGCTACGCCTATCTCTATATATGGTCTATGGTTACACCTCAGATTTTTCACATAATCAAACACACTCAGAACATGCACAGTCACAGATAAGTAGATATTCACTCTGATTTTAACATTTACACCAAACCTAATTTTGAAATAAATGAAGATCTAGCATGTAGCAAGTAGGATATTCATTTATTGACTTTTCTATAATAAGCTGACAAGTGCAAGAGAACATAGAGGACATTTGATATTTGGGATTTAGAGTAAAATATTAATGAAGTTTAATACTGTGCAATTTTTAGCTATTAATCAGTATTTGTGAAACACATCTTCCCAAATAAGAAGTACAATGATTTTAAACTACTGGATCTAACTCATTTAGTGAAAACGTAAAGGCCTTTTGAGTTCAGAATGAAAATGGTGCAATCAGCTTCACATCAGCGCCCTCAGGGGAAACTTTTTCAGTAAACATTATCCCAATCACGCTATCATTATACTTACAAAGATAAAATGAAAGCTTTGGTGCTGGCCAGGAACTTAAACATAATCATCAAAGTAAACCCATCATGTTTAACAGCATACCTTTTAACTTATGTTTGGCTGTCACAAAATTCCAGTCTTTTCTTGGAAGTGGCACATGCTACAGTCTCCCTGATGTCACTATATCTTCTCAGTAACTTTAGACAACAACACATTGGCACCATGCATCTATTACTGGAGTTGACTGTGTGAGTCTGACATTCTGAAAAATCTGATGATTTCTTATTTCAGTTTTTTAAATTGCATTTTAGATGTTCAGAGCATGGGATGATCTATAAATTTCAGGTGTATTTTCTAGGACTTATTACTACCTATTACATTTCATGTTCAGATTTTGTAATTCTTTCCATCAAAACCCTGCCCTCACACACAAACAGCTGCTGCTTGCGCTTAGATTTAGAATTCCTGCTCCAGCTTCAGCCCTTCTCGCACTGAGGCTGCCTCTGTGCACTTGTGAAACATCTGCTCTCAGATTTCTGCTCTGCTCTCAGATTTTTTGTGCAACAACCCTGTCAAATTCCCCAACTAATAGAAGGCCAGGTGTAGAGCTGACCAATAAAATGATCCCTGCTTTGTTGCGGGCGCATTCGCTTTTCTTCTTAGAGTGTCCCATACGGGCAATTACTCTTAAACCGGGTTCATCCACTCCCGCCTTCCAGGGCTTTATTAAATGCACTTCCCTTGCTTTCTTTACGACTTTTTGAATAAAAGGACAGTTCATATATATATACCAGTGCCTGTACTTTTTACTATAATAGCTACATATAATCATAGCTGTAGAGAAGAAAATTACGTCACCTTCATGACTCAGAAACGGGAGTCTAGCGGATCGCCAAAGTCAAGGACCTCAAGTAAGTGTTTTATTTTAATGGTGCTATTACTTCCTTCAAATTGAATTGGTTAAGTCATATTTGCGGCTCGAGAATATGTCCATGATAATATGCACATATGTGCACATATGCATAGTCACATATATATATTCACATAGTTCCAATATGTGAACCTTTCTGGTAGAGCAGACTTTGACACAGCAACAGTAAGAGGAATGGGAAGATGGTCTCAAACATCAAATCATGCTCTGTGGCATGTATAAAAATTCCGATCAAGATGGCAAGAGGAAAAGATCTAAGTGACTTTGAAAGAGGGTTCATTGTTGGGGCATGGATGGCAGGAGCTTGAGTCACAAAGACTGCTCAGCTGGCTGCTGTTTTAATAGGAACAGTGACTAAAGTGACATCTGCATTTAGATCTATGGGAAAGACGTCAGTAAATAGGGTCGGAAATTGTGGTCGAAAGCACACATTTGATTACCGTGATGCTCGTGCATTAGTGCGATATGTAAGAAAAAACAGAAGAACAACTCTTCCTCAGGTGACTGAGAATGTCAATGCAGGACGTGATCAGACTGTGTTAGCAAAAACAGTTCACTGACAATTACATAGAGAGGGATATTACAGTAGGGTTGCAGCGCATAAACCCCTCATTACAAAGATGAGGCACATTTGAGAGTTAAGTGGTGCAAAAACCATAGGCAGTGGTCTACAGAGATGTGGAAAAATGGTGATATGGTCAGATGAGTCAGCCTTCACCATATCCTCAACAAGTGGGTGAGCGCATGTGTGGCGTACACCAACAGAACAGTACAGGCCTGAATGCTTGACCCCTCTGTGGCTCTGTTATGCTGTAGGGAGCATTTTGCTGGCATGGTTTGTCCACTTGTCCCCTTAGAGGGAAGGGTCACTGCAAACCAATACAAAGTTGTTCTGAGTGATCACCTTTATCCTATGATGAAACATTTCTATCCTGATGGGAGTGGTCTCTTCCAGGATGCCCCCATCCTCTAGGGGTCACTGAATGGTTTTGACAAGTATGAAAATGATGTGAAACATATGCTATGACCTGTGCAGTCACCAGATCTCAACCCAGTTGAACACCTATGGGAGATTTTGGACCGCTCTCCACCACCATCATCAAAACACCAAATGAGGGAATATCTTTTGAAAGAATGGAGTTCATCCCTCCAGTAGAGTTCAGAGACTTGTAGAATCAATTACAAGGCGCATTGAAGCTGTTCTGGTGGCACATGGTGGCCAAAGATATTTTATGTTGGTTTCTCTTTTAATTTGTCACCCGTCTGTGTGTCTATATATATACACACACACACGATGATCTCCTGTTCCACTACATCCCACAGGTGCTCTATTGGATTAAGATCTGGTGACTATGGAGCCCAATTGAGTAAACTGAACTCATTGTCATGTTTAGGAAACCAGTTTGAGATGATTTGAGCTTTGTGACATGGTGCATTATCCTGCTGGAAGTAGCCATTAGAAGATGGGTAAACTGTGATCATAAAGTGATGCACATAGTCAGCAACAATTCTCAGGCTGTGGCATTTAAACAATGCTCAATTGGTACTAAGGGGCCCAAAGTGTGCCAAGAAAATATCCCCCACACCATTACACCACCACCAACAGCCTGAACTGTTGATACAAGTCAGGAATGATCCATGTTTCCATGTTGTTTATGGCAAATTCTGGCCCTACCATCTGAAAGTCACAGCAGAAAGTGAGACTCATCAGACCAGGCAACATTTTTCCAATCTTCTTTTGTCCAATTCTGGTGAGCCCATGCATAGCCTCAGTTTCCTGTTCTTAGCTGAGAGAAGTGTGGTTTTCTGCTGCTGTAGCCCATCTGCTTCAAGGTTGTTGTGCGTTGTGTGTTGTTGTATGTTGTGCATTCAGAGATGCTCTTCTGCATATCTTGGTTTTAACGAGGTGTTATTTGAGTTACTTTTGCCTTTCTATCAGCTCGGACCAGTCCGGGCATTCCCCTCTGACCTCTGGCATCAACAAAGCATTGTTGGAACTGCTGAGAAATGCTGCACACTGGATATTTTCTCTTTTTCGGACAATTCTTTGTAAGCCCTAGAGATGATTGTGTGTGAAAATCCCAGTAGATCAGCAGTTTCTGAAATACTTAAACCAGCTCGTCTGGCACCAACAACAATGCCACGTTCAAAGTCACCTAAAACACCTTAAAGCACCTAAAAGTTGCTTTTGTTTTCTACTGTCTTAATGTGTTAGCTGGTTACTTTTGTGGTTGGTACTTTTCCCATTCCTAAACACTAAAATACAGAAGAAGAAAAAAGAGAAACACAGCGGAATCCATTTTGCTGTTAGTTGCCTAGCAACAGTGTTCACATAACGTACAATACTTGAAAGCCAAGCATATTATCAACGGATGTATTCTTGTGCCGCAAATATGACTTCATCAATTCAATTTGAAGTAATAGCACCATTAAAATAAAAAACTTACTTGAGGTCCCTGACTTTGCCAGTCCGCTAGACGCTCACTCCTGAGTCACGAAAGTGACTTCATTTTCTCCTCTAGCACACTGACGGGAGGCCGGTGTGCTACTAATAAATGTAGCTATTATAGTAAAAGAAAAAGCATGGGCGCTGGTGTTTAACTGCACTTCTATTCCAAAAGTCATATAAGAAAGCAAGGGAGGTACATTTAATAAAGGGAGTGGATGAACCCGGTTAAAGAGTAACCTCCCGTACAGGACGCTCTAAGAAGTAAAGCGAACGTACCCACAAGGAGGCAGGGATCATTTCATTGGTCAACACTACATCTGGCCTTCTATTGGTTGGGGAACTTTGACAGGGTTATTGCACAAAAAAATCAGAGAGCAGAGCAGAAATCTGACATTTCACAAGTGCACAGAAGCAGCCTGAGTGCGAGGAGAAGGGCTGAAGCTGGAGCAGGAAATCTGTGCAAGCAACAATATATCTGAGTGGAAGCATACAGTTTGAGTAGAAGCAGGGCAAATCTAAGCGCAAGCAGGAACTATTGCAAAAACTGGACGTGAAATCAATAAATCATGCTCTCAAATTGAAAGACCACGCTCTTGAATAAAGACAGGAAAAAAGCTCCATATCAGTGTAGAAGGAGATAACACAGTAAATCATGTCATGTGTTTTCAGATTAAAGATTATGTTTGTTGAACATGAAACACAGGGTCATTAAAGATGATAATAATCCTCCTGGTGTGTGAGGACAATGTGTTTTTGTGTACATATCTGTATATCTCTGTATCTCAGCAAGAGGGGATGTTAGTTGTGGTATCAGTTTCAGAATTACCATAAGTGCTCTCATGTGCACATGGCTTTTAG
Organism: Scomberomorus guttatus; assembly: GCA_038419695.1. Taxonomy (NCBI): domain Eukaryota; kingdom Metazoa; phylum Chordata; class Actinopteri; order Scombriformes; family Scombridae; genus Scomberomorus; species Scomberomorus guttatus. Next base: position 18,398,168 of record CM076463.1, read on the forward strand.
TGTGTAAGCCAACAAAGTGTAAGCCAACACTGTGCGGAGAAAAAAAGAGGGAGAGGAAAGAGCGATTGTGCTATTATTTGTGAATAGCATTAGAGAGCAAATGTTCTCTCAATTTCACATGTGTGAGTGTACAGTAACATGTTAAGAGTGTGTGTGTGTGTGTGTGTTGGTGATGGAGTCTGTGCAGCATATGCGTGTGAAAGCTAATTGCTTCCAGAGGCAGGATGTGACATGATGAGTCCCTCCCTCTTTGCTGACCTGGCACACACACACACACACACACACACACACACACACACACACACACACACACACACACTGCACAGGAGAGCAGTAACAGTTCACCCCAACAGACCTTCTCACTGAGCAAAGCCATAAAAACATAAAGGGGCTTTTGGGCCACAGGGAGTGTGTGCATGTCTGTGTGTGTTTGCACATGTAAGCACTTTTGTGTGTTTTTTCTGTTTCTGAGAAGAAGTCAGGAATGTTTGATACAAAACCAAACATCCACACACAGAAATCAGTCACACCGTTATCATTTACTGGTTTACCAGCGTCGCCATTAACTCCTTCAGATGTCACCAACAACTGTTCAGCAATTCCGCTGATATTCCAACTCATCCCATATTTATCTTCTGGTGATTCTGGATGACATGCAATTAAGTTAACTACATACTGCACTGTAAAAAAAAAGAAAGATTTGTTGACTCAACTTGACTCAGTCAAGTCATCTTGTTACTTTGACTGAGTTAAGTTATGTCAACATGAAGTGTCAAGTTAATTACATTGAAATAATTAAGCTGATTCAACAGAAGTTTGTTGACTCAACTTCCTGTGTCAAATAATTTGGACTAGAAAAGATTAGCTAAGAGAACTGAAAAAGACATTGGTTGAGCTTATTTTATTTGTGACATGTAGACAAAAAAAAGCCTTCACGCCCTCTCACACACCCTCGCTCTTTCTCAGGGCTGCTCAGAAACTGAAACACTGTGTCCCACACGTAAAAAGAAGAGCATCCTTCATTTGGGGGAAAAAAAAACCAACTCTCTAATCAAGTTGACTTGTTCAACAGAGGAGTGAGTGTTCAGGGTTGCTGCAGTAAAATGCAGAAAGACATATGCAGAAAAAATGTATCTCTCTAAATGAGAAACTTGCTCAAATGTCAGTCAGAAGTTAAAAACATACTTCAAACATTACTCAAATGTCCACTCTGTTCATGGTTGCTCTACAACATTAAATACACATCTCACAGACACATTTTCTCCAAACAGAACAATAGAGATCAGTCAGAACATGAAAGAATAAAGTAAACTGGTGTAACCCACAGAAGGGTTATACATTTCTTTTCCTCTTACTACACAGTGCAATGGATAAATGGCAAAAAATGAGAATGCTTCCTTTGGGACAGAGACATTTTGCTAGGCCAACCCTCTAACTGAGCAATTCATTCTTCAGAGTGTGGACCCTGGGAGTGCACGAGTCCAACCCAGTTTCCAAGTCTTTTGGATAATCAAGGTTCAGTATGTATAGCAGTCCCATCAGGTTCATAAAAGCGTTGCGTACATCACCCAGGTGACGTATGACTTTTCCTCGATCACAAGGGCGACATTGTTATAGGAAGCCAGAAGGGGTTCCTTCACATCTTTAATGACTAAAAGGATTTCCAATCACCATTCCCTTGATGACGTCCTCTTCGGGATCCATTGGCTTCATGCAAAAACAACAACAAAGGTGCCTGTGCTTTAGAGATGCTTTTCCTTTTGTTTGATGCCTGCCAAAACACATTCAATACATAAATAAATACAGTTCCTAATGGAATTATATTATATAACCCCCCCAGGGGTTAAAGCCCCAGTAAATAGTGACAAAGTGTTCAAATACTTATTCAAATTATTTTGAGAACATTACATTGAGTTTACACATGAACATAAAATGAATTTGGAAAGGCAACTCTGCCTCAAAGTATTTTCAAGTAAAGAAACATACTTACATAATTGTCGAGGCTCTCCAGTAAGGACGTCATTTCTTTAATCTCCTCGTAGCACTTTGACCTGAACAACTGAAGGAGTTTCTGCAGATGGCTGCCCAGACGCTCATAGAGCAAATTGAGGTCCGTCAACATCAGCCTGGTGAATTCCTTGACAATCTATATGAAGTTACATAATTTTGGTGCGGTGGCATTACAACGTTTTAGTCTATATGTGTACGCTGGACTGAAAACTACAGACTTTAAAGCTACATTTCACGTTTTCCTTATTGTGTATGTGTATTTTTAGATGCGCAAAATACTGTGTATCACTACAAGTCTCAGAGAAATTGCACAGTTCACAATTTAACTTTGAGGTCACCCGCTTTGAACAGGCTTGACTATGGTCTCTAGTTAGATGTTTTTTCAGAGATGATTCAGTCCTGAAAGAGCACCCACAGTTTGCATAGACACAGGGAAGAGGACAGTTCCTTGCCTGATGACAGTGCTTCAGTTTGTAAAGGACAATTAGTGTGCGTTGGCTGAGGGGGCGGGGGGGGGGGTTAATTACAGCACTTTCAGGACCACCTCATTGAGCATTTGCCCCACACTGCACAGCCTGCACTGAAGTGATCCTGTATAGAAAAAAGAAAAACTCTAACTTCTCTGGTTATCAGCACAAAACACAGTAAAATAAACTCTTCTCTAAGAAAAATGTTTTTGCAATCCAGATTTGAATGTATCCAGACATGTAGACACTGTTTAGTTTATTAGAAAGTAGACCCACTCGGCCATGAAACTCAATTGAATGGCAATTGATTACATTGCAAAAACAGAAGCAAAACTGATTATGTGTATTCAGTAAAGGGGGGGGGGGGGGGGGGCTTCACCTTTCATTTTACAATAAATTCATTTAACAGATGTTCAGAGTGAAGTACTGGTGAAGTCAATATAACAAAGGGAAGCACAAGGGTGAGCTGAAGGACAGCCCAAAAAAACGAGTGCTAGAAACAGCAAGATAGTAGCACAGTGAATGTACTAATGAGTCTTTACTCAAGGAAAATAAATAAGAATGAATGGAAAAATTTAATAAACTTTTACATTTAAAGGTGCATCATGTAGGATTTAGTCTAGCATTGAGGTTGCAGATTGCAACAAACTGACAACCCTGACATGAGGGAGGATACAGATGTTACTAGAGACGATGGGAGGACATTTCTCTTCGTTTGATAACATTAAAAGTAAATTAGGCTTTGCTGTTGGCTTCAAGACTAATTTTAAAAAAGATGAGAAAGAGAGACAGAGAGAGCACGAGTGAGCTGAGAGCACCAGCGAGAGAGAGAGAGAGAGAGAGAAAGAGAGAGAGAGCAGCCGTGGTCGAGCGAGCTAGAGAGTGAATAGAGAACAAACCCGGTGAATGAGAGAAATAAAATGTTTTCTGATTATCTCACGGCGGTTACGTTCTAAAGCACAAATAAACACACTCGCACCTCCACACAAAAATGTGGGAAGGTGCCACAATGCCTGATTTGGTATGAATGCAGCTTAAGTTGGTAACACTGGTGTGATCATTCCAAATGACATGAAGCAGCGTACATAACAAGGCACATTACATATAACTTTAACTGAATTGTCAGCAAAATCTCCAATCTACAGCTAGCTAGCTAGCTCGCTAATATGCTAACGTATTCCCAACAGCAAAACAAACTAAACATGAAATAATAAAGTTGTGGTGACGGACTGTCTGAGACAGAGACTAGATGTTTAATTCACATTGCCTACTGATGAGCTAGTTAGATTAAACTTAAATGTACTTACTTGATAACAATGGTTCCAGTTCTGAGAAAGATGGCAGCCAACTTCTTTGCTGGATTTCAAAGTGCGCGTCACCGCGTGTCATGTGACCATGACGTCATATTGCGGGTACATGTGACATAAAATGAGGCTGAGTCTTTTTTCAAGTTGAAGTTGTTGTAACTCATCTTACTTTGTTGTAATGGTCAGTAATATATTTATATGTGGTAATTTTATACCTACACACTATCTTTTAGTTGTATTTAAGTTAAAACAGTTAACCTGTGCATGATGTGACATTGTGGCTTTAGGAACATATATACACAATGCAGCCCAGTACCTGTTGGTTCCACGGCTGACATGGGATCCCAGACCTCGTCACATTTATGCTGCCTTGATAGAAACGCCCTCTGTCATTGTAACATGTTGCTGTTGACACCAAACAGTAGGGATAAAGCATTATCATGTGATTGTTATTAATGACTAGATGAACAGTGCAGTTTACATAAATAAATTCAAACATTAACGCTTTTCACACTTACTTGTAACATGATCTTTCTTGATGTCTGAAATATAGAAAAGTAAAGATTACATATATTAAATATTAAAAGGAAGCACAGCTATTAAGTGATCACATTTTTTAAATATATCATGGAGAAATAAGTACAACACTGAAGGTCAATCCACTACAGATAAGATTATATTACAGAGCAAACATACACATAACTATGCCTAGATAATTTACACCACAAACACATACACACCTGCAGCTGTATATTTTGGCTCAGTCCAGCTGCACTCTTTTAATGACCTCATCAGTATTAGTGACCTGCAGTCTAGCAGGCCAGGCATTATTTGGCCCTCAGCCTCAACTGCACCAAGTCAACTCATGCTTTTCTTTTACATACGCCCCATTACCTTTCTCATGCTCTGTTTCTGCAGCACAGAATTGAATAATCTTAGAATTAACAGATTCTAGCAAAGACATTAAAATAAAACATGTAAGATATAACATGAAGTTAGTCTGAAGTTGAATACTTTAATCTGTTAGTGTCTGTCACAGCTAGAAACACGGATACATTTGATTTTGTTGTTCTTTTTCTGCACCACTTTTGAGAGACATACATTATGTCTACAAATGAAAACACCATACATGATTTTCCCACCATGAAAAGAGAAAACACAACACATAACATTTCAAGACCATTTCAGTAAGAGATATCAACGGATATCTTACCTACAAAAGGGACATGTGTACAAGCATCAGGGTCTGTGAGAAGACTTGGTAAAGTCTGACAGTTGGGCAGCAGCGAACTGGGAGTGTGGGACCCAGTAACAGAGCTGTAAAGCCCAGGCTGGCCTGAACTGCTGCCCTCTAGTAGTAGTAACCACTCCTTATGGCAGTACAGCTCCTTCACTGCAAGGCAGTGTTCCCTGTGGTGAAAAGGAAAAAATAAAAAACACATTTCATTGTTTCATCTGTTTTTTCAAGAGAAATTGTATTCAGTTATCTCTAAATGAACAAGTGAGAAGAACAAAGAGAAACATATGCTACCTGCAGACAGGTTTAGGTGCAGGTCCTAACCCTGACGGGTTGCAGTCGGGGAAGGAGGTGTGGCAGATCAGTGAGCGTAATGCAGGGCTACACAGCATACTGAGTCCTTCTAGCTCTGCCCACCAGCTCTGAACCAGGTACTCCTGCATGTCCTCGGGGTCCGAGAGGGAGGTGTTAAAGAAGACTAGCGAATCATCTCGCAGAATGGTCCGGCACACATCTCCGCGATACGCACTGCAGTAGCCTGCGATGCCCTTGTACAGTCTGTTAGAGGGAGGCACACACATAAATATCCATATATTCAACTGTCAGATTTTAACTTGCAACCCATTAATAAAAAAAATGCTTTGTATATTAACCTTTCTTTCTGTATACCCTTTGTACTCTCTTCCTATCTCATGCTTTTAAGTTCAACTCTCAAAGCACAAAGATGAGCATACTTTAGCTGCCCTCAGTCATTCGCTGACAACAGTACAAGTAGTCTGTAATTCAAAAGTCCCTGATATTGACTTGATAAGTAGAGTAAAGAAGTATACTGCTAGAATACATACATTTAACTGAGTGTCTCATGCAGAGAAAGTAAGGCATCAAAACAGGAGTCAAAATCACTGACTTGACATTCTTAAGATTGCAGTATATTATTGTAATTGTTTTTTCTTGGGACTTTGCTATGACGTTGTCTGGCAAATCTTTTTCTTATTGATTTGATTTGTCAAACAAGCAACAAGAGGTATGATTATAGCCATGCTATAAGAAAGTCAAGGTAGAAGATAGTATAGTTTTTATGTATATAGGCAACATTAGCAACATATCAAAAGTTAGATTAATTATCATACTTAATGACTGAGTTACATATAGTGGATGAGTTTTCAAGGAGGACAGACGACCCCCTCACATACAGAAAATGTATATTCAGATATACAGTAAATCTGTTAGGCTGCTTCCTTTATAATTTCCCAGAGGGATTGTAAACACATAAAGTTAGCCACTGACATTTACAGTAGGTACCGCTCAACACATGGGGAAGAAAGTTAATTCATCTGTAATAATATTGCCTAGACCCATTTGTAATTTTGTAGATGTGTATTTTGCAAAAAATTAAAGAAAAACAGTAATAGATGCCGACGATAGATCCCCAGAGCAATCATTCTTTTACTGGCTGACTGTTAGTGAACTCTTATGGATGTGTGTGCACTAAAAAGTAATAAGAAATGGTCTACCAACTTTAATTTATTTTATTTGAAAAGGGACAATGTACATTAATCAACATTCAAGCAAATGAAAATGTACCCGAGTTAGCGAAAAGGCTCGTTTCCATCGGCAGTCCCTGAAATATCTTTTTTTAACATCATCCAGATGTTGATCATGAAACAGCTTGCACAAGGTTCTTATGAAATTACATCCTGCCTGCATGTTGGATGTCACTGTTGCCTCTAGATTGAACAGGTCAGTTATACATGTTGTAAACCTGTATGTCTGTGTACCTGACTCCCTGTGTTCCTGCTATCTGTTTCCCACTCATTTTGGCTCTTATGTCTCTTAAGCTTAAACATTTGTTCCACATTTGCCGCACATGTTTGGTTTTTCTGCCTGCCCGTCGTCAGACAGCCTTCACTCCACTTTTCTGACTGTCTGTACAGTAACACTCACAAACTCCAGATGTCGCCTCTTGGGGAGGTTGATGCTTCAGTAGGGTTTAAATCAAACCATTACACTTAAAGCTAACCTGTAAATCTATCCCCCCATCCCACCATGCCCCTCATCTCTTTATTGTCTCTGTTTCTTCCTCATGACTCTCTCTGTTTCTACATCCGATCAGTATATGGTCCAGATGTGGTCATGAGTTGGCAAATCATGTAAGATCTGACCATTTAACCTGTCCACGACCTGCAATCCACTGTCTCTTTCTTCATTTTCACCTCAGAAACTCTGATCAGGTAACATCTCTTACAAAATACAGACAAGTGACAGATTAAAGGAAAAACCTGAATAAATGAGTGGAGAAACATAACGAATGCAGATGCTTCCACACATGTGCACTGCATGGTACAATTAAGCAGTTAACATCCAATCATGCTCTGTGGCATGTATAAAAATTCTGATCAGGCCCAGTTGAGACTGATTTTGAATTAAGATGGCAAAAGATCTAAGTGACTTTGAAAGAGGGTTCATTGTCGGGGCACTTATAGCAGGAGCTTCAGTCACAAAGACTGCTCAGCTGGCTGGTGTTTCAATAGGAACAGTGACTAAAGTGACATCTGCATTTAGATCTATGGGAAAGACGTCAGTAAATAGGGTCGGAAATTGTGGTCGAAAGCACACATTTGATTACCGTGATGCTCGTGCATTAGTGCGATATGTAAGAAAAAACAGAAGGTGACTGAGAATGTCAATGCAGGATGTGATCAGACTGTCAGCAAGAACAGTCCGTCAACAATTACATAGAGAGGGATATTACAGTAGGGTTGCAGCGCATAAACCCCTCATTACAAAGATGAGGCACATTTGAAAGTTAAGTGGTGCAAAAACCATAGGCAGTGGTCTACAGAGATGTGAAAAAAAGTGATATGATCATAAGATTAACCCTTCACCATATCCTCAACAACTGAGTGCATGTGTGGCATACACTCAGAGAACAGTACAATCCTGAATGCTTGACCCCCCAGTGGCTCTGTTATGCTGTGGGGGGCATTTTGCTGGCATGGTTTGGGTCCACTTCTCCCCTTAGAGGGAAGGGTCACTGCAAATCAATACAAAGTTGTTCTGAGTGATCACCTTTATCCTATGATGAAACATTTCTATCCTGATGGGAGTGGTCTCTTCCAGGATGACAATGCCCCTATCCACAGGGCACGAGGGTTCACTGATTGGTTTGATGAGTATGAAAATGATGTGAATCATATGGTATGGCCTTCACAGTCACCAGATCTCAAGCCAATTGAACACCAATTTTGGACGGATGTGTTTGAACCAACCGCCATCATAAAAACACCAAATGAGGGAATATCTTTTGGAAGAATGGTGTTCAATCACTTCAGTAGAGTTCAAAAACTTGTAGAATCAATTAGAAGGTGCATTGAAGCTGTTCTGGCAGCACGTGGTGGCCAAACACCTCACTAAGACACTTTATGTTGTTTTTTCCTTTAATTTGTCACCCCATCTGTATGTATATATGCTACTATGTGCTTTGCCAAAAACATTTAATCCAGGAGGTGTGACGTTCTTACACCCACAGGTGTGTGGTTAGGCATACAAAGCACAGAATTTTGACCATGGTTCATGTCCTGCTTCACTAATGTTTATACCACTAAAACTTTAAATGGGAGGATGAATGAATGATATGTAGGCATGTGGTGAACATTATTCAGTATAAATGTTTCCTTGTTACTGTATGTTAGTTATAAATTAAACCAGGGACATTAAATTTCTTCCAAAATGTATTTGTTACTGCAAATAAATTGTATGAACATAAATTTTAGGATACAGGGTTGCATCAGGATGTATGGTTAGTTGTAATTAAATGAGACCATGTTTTTTTTTTCTTTCTTTCTGCTACCTATCTCCGTCTCACTTTATTCTCTCTCTCTCTCTCTCTCTCGCTCTGCAGTTACAGTGAATGGTCCACATATGGTAACCGGGGTTGTGCTGTGGTTCAGCAAAGTTCAAATTCAACTCACACCATATGGGTGACTGAGAGACCAGCTTCCTCTTGGTATAGCAGGTTTATTGACAGAGCTAAAATTTATACTGGCTTCAGCACTACCAAAGGAAGAAACATCACTCAGTTTCTTCAAACACGGTGCAAACACAGATGGCTATGGTGCCCATATAAAACTTAGTGACAGACAATGGGCTGTGTAATTATTCAGATTCAAGGTGGTTGGAGCACTTCTATATAAACTCATGAAAAATGGATTGTTGCACTGATGTACTGTACATAGTAGATTTATGCAAATGTACTATATACACATAGTATATTATATACTGTTAGGTAAAGAAATTAAGCATAGACCACTTGATAGAAATTTAGACAGACTATATCTCTTACCTCCACTCTACGGGGAAGTGGCAATATCCAGAAGATGTTGGTTGAAGGAGTACAAGCAGCAGGAGAGAGGAGTAGAAGGGAGACAGACAGACAATGGGAGGCAAACAGATAAAAATCAGTCTTGGGAGGAAAAGAAAACCAACCATGGTGCTCCTCTCACCAACTCATAGCTAGCTGTGAGGAGACTGAAGAACAACCAGGTGGAAGGACAGTGTGTGTGGTCAGGGAACAAAAGATGTGTGTGTGTTTTTGTAGGTGACTGTGGTCATGGGGTAGGAGTGTGAGTGGGTGTGGTTGAGGAGTATCAGCCAAATGGTGTAGACAAAAAAAAACAGCTGAAGCCACACAAAGCACAACTAATATAACTGGCAGCTAACATAACACAAGACAAAGTGGTAAAAAAAAAAACCCTAACACACGCAACACAAAGGCTACAGGTTATAACCATTAGCTTTTCTTTAATGTGACACACTGATTTTGCAACATTTGAAATCTTAGTGTGGAACTGAGACTAAATCACATCCCCACCTGCGACAGTGACTCTGGCTGTTGCTTTGACAGTGTTTGCTCCAGCACTGTGTCTGTTGGAGGCCAGACAAGTATACAGAGCCGGCTTATTCACCGTCACTTTAAGAACGGACAGGATCACCTCTCCCACCAAGGTCTCATCAACTGATGCGCCTGAGATCTGGAAAAAATAACATTGAGAAAAAACAAATAGATAGAAGAGAAATGTTATCATATAAAAAGAAGATTACACTTAAAGCTGCATTAATCTTTCTTTTTTCGCCCCATTGGGGGAAACACTCCACAAGCAGCCAAAAATCCCCCATGTTTGTCATATTATAGCCTTAATAAAGTTGGCATAGTGAATATGTTAGCTAACTACTGGCTGTGTGGACATCTAGCAGACATAGAGCAACATTCAACATCAGTCCAGCTCAGCTTTGGTCTCTACCAACTCCTGCAAAAATGATCTAGCTCTTTAGCTACTATATGACCCACAATATCATTCAGCTAGTTGCTAACCTTGCCTGTTTTTTTAGGGCTGGTCAGGTAGTGTGTGCATGGTTATCACAGCTTTTTCTTTTTCTTTTTTAACTGAAAATAAGTGCCCACTGCAGCTGGAAATAAATGATGAATGTAAATTGTTCATAGACAGATTATTTTATAGTCTCCTGGGTGTTGAGATGATAAAATTTGGTGTATACACTGTATGTGTTTGGCATTACTACAGTATAACTATTTGTATAGTATAACATTTCTTGGTATTCACACGATGCAGAAGTAGCCACATATGTGTCGTTTTTAGATTCTGTATTCACACTTACATATAAAAATGACGTGTGAGTTTATAGTGTGTGTGAGTGAGAGACTCAAGGTGATGATGTGCGACACGTCTATATTTGAAGTTGTGTCTGACACTGTTCTATCCGGCCCTGCTGAAGTATATGACCTCAACAAGCTGCCAGAAACTAAGCTTTCCACAGTCATTTTACATCAGCACACACACATGCATAGTATTTACAAGCATTATGGGCCTGTAATCACATTGTAGCTAGCACCCAAGACTATTAAATACCCAGACATTATGTGGTCTATGTCTGCCCACAGTGGCATGCGTGAAAAATGTCTGCTGTCTTGTTGGAAAAAGTCTTGTTTAACAGTTTTTCAGCGGTCAAGTATGACATCTCATAACCATGATTTAAAAGGATCTTCATTGTACAGTTCAGTAGCCAATGAGGTATTATTAGGTGTAATTTTCTATGAGTTTTTTAAGCAGGACTGATCAATGCTCCATAAAAGTAAATATGGTTACAGAGGTGGAGTTGGAAATTGCGCACAAACCATAAACAAAAGCATTGATCTCAGAAGAAAAAAGGTTTTACACCAATTAAAATAGAGCATTGTTCTTTCTTGGTCTGATTAGTTAACTTTTTTACATGTGTGTAGTCTACAAGAAGTGGAGAATTAAGCTGTTAAAGCACACATGGTCCTGTTGTTTTACTAAAGTTATGTACTTGCAATTTCTGAAAAAAAAAGACTCTTTTGCAATTGGCATGTATCATGAATAATGTCTTCTCCTGCTGTCCCAAAAAAGCATTGCATGTGGCTGTAACAGCAAGCATGATTTAAACCAATCCATCACAATGACTCACATGTTAGAATGTAATCATTAGATTATTGGACTCAAAACATCTGGACACTTGAATCACTAAATTTGTTTCAGTTATGTTGTTTGTTTATGTGCTTTTTGATGATCTGAATGTAGATCAGTCCTCTCTGAATCTGTAATCTTACACACTGTAGATGGACTGTCGGAACATTTAGCCACAGTCTTCAAATCACAAGTCACCACTTACCACAAAGTATTCAACACCATAAGACCTTAAGAACCTCGGTGATACATGGTTTTCCACTCCCTTTATAAACAACCCAATTACAGCTGATAATACTGACTAAATGAAAGGCAATCTCTTTAATCCTTTATCACCATAATGAGAATTCCTTTGCTGTTTGTATCACTGATCCCACAGCCAATCATTGGCCGCATTAACTGTTTTGTGTGTGTGTGTGTGTGTGTGTGTGTGTGTGTGTGTGTGTGTGTGTCTGAGGGAGTATGACAGAGTGAGTGAGTGAAGGATAAAGAGACAAAGTGGGTCATTTCTTGTATGTGTCAATTACACTATACTGTCTGTGTGTGTGTGTGTGTGTGTGTATTTGTGTTCCCAGTGTCCTTACAGTATTTGCCCTTGCTCAGGCATATGACTACTAAGAAATCATTTGCTTTGGAGTAATTGTTTTGTTGATAAAGCCACATGGAGAGCAGACAGATGAGCTTGTCCTCCCAAGAAAAATGATAAAATCAGTAATTTCAGCAAATGCCTCAAAATGACACATAATTATGTTCAAGAAGGTAATTAGGAGACATTACTATAGACCAGCAAAGTCCACGTAGGGAGGAGGTCAGGGGGGTGGATGAGTGAACGCTGTTTTTTTGTTGTTTGCACCATGACCATGATAGTTCTCTACCCTTAATAAAGTACTTATTTTAAACCAAACCATGATCTTTCCCTACATCTAACTGAACCTTAACCATGGTGTTGTGACATCCTAAAACAATCTTTTTTTTTTCCAACAGTGATTTGTAACAATTTTGGAAGGCACGGACAAATGATGTTCTACTTTTAGGGTCATCAGATCAGAAAACACTTCTATGTGTTGTTCTTGGATGCGTGGACCATCAACATATTTTGTCATCTAATTATATGAGAGCTTGTTGGACAGACAGACAGTATGTGAAGATGAAGATTTCCTAAATTAAACTTCATGTGAGTATTTCAACAGGCTGTGATGCATGTTGGCTTTTGTGGCCACATAGTCTCTTGTCACAGCTTTCCCATTTTGTAAGGCTGTGCAGCTGACAATGTGTCACAATGTCAGCAACGTGATACAATTTCTCTGATGTTGGCTGTGTTGACTGACATTTAAGCCAAACTCAAGCACTGTGAAGGAGACAAGAATATTCCTGCTGAGATCACAGGCGTTTATGGGAGGCCGAGGGGACCGGGCAGACATGGATGGATTGATGCTTTGTATTTAATTGCGTAAATTTAGCTTTTAGAGAGTTTTAGTGTCACAAATTGTTGTTTTAAGGCTTTGAAACCCATGAATGTAACCCTGAGTGATACATTTATGGGATACAATAAATTTGCACTGACGTACTCTTTAACAAAGAGTTTGCAGGTCAAAACATTGGATTAATAAAAACTTGGGAGCTTGCAAATTTCAGTGTGGGAAAAGTCTCTCCCTCTCTCCTTTCCCATTGGATGTCTAGTATCCACCTTTTTGCTTTGATACAATGAATTCCCCAATTCTTTCTTCTGCAATGTTCATATTTAAACATAATCATCAGCATAAAACATCAGCAATGTTAGCTTCAACAGAAAAACATCAAAATCAGTAATGGCACCTTAGAAACTCAGATTGGTTTAAACCCAAGAGCACATCACTGCACATACAAACACATACCAAACCTGAACACTCACAGTATTCCCATTTTCCAGCCAGGTGATGGTGGGGATCGGATTTCCTGTGGCGTTACACTCCAGAGAGATCTGGCTGCCATACGCTACTCTTTTCTCCTTGGGAACTCGAAGGATTCGTGCTGGAGCTGGACACATACACAAACCACATGCAGACACATGGTATAGAGACATAAATACACATACAGTAGATGTACAGTACATACAGTATATGGGGACCGTTAACCTTTTGTGTTTTTATGACATTGGATTTACTTCCTCATTGTTAGGGAACTAAAACAATCATTTTTTTTCCCTTTAAAGGCAATGCACACCCTCACAGGTGTTTTGAGTTATTCTAATTAGAGCTCTGCTCAGCTTAACGGTTTGGTGGAGTTATGCAGCGATTTACGTGACTCCATGTACCGATAAGAATGGTGAAGGTGTAACTTGTCCTGCCCCAGCAGGTACAATTAATGTGTCAACCAAGCACAAATGGATGTGCAGGTACCAAATGGATGTGTAGGTACTTGCTCCTCCCATTTTATGGAGGATACTTCTGGAGCTCTGAAGTTTGTACTCCCAAGTCAAACTTGTCAAGTCCAAACTTCCAAGTACACAAGTCCAAGCTTGGTATTGAGAAAAGGCCCAAGGTCTAATCAGCCAAAGTAAGTAAAATCACCTATGTGGCTTTATCATGGGTGTACATGGCCTTTAAACTTTTCTATTCTTTTCCAAAATATAGAAAACTATGGACATGTAACCCTTCCCTTAGCCACAAACTGGGCTTACACATTTAACAAAGTGGAAAAAATATGGAAAGCATTGTTATTACACTAAATAAGGAAATATTTCATTTGGAAGGAGTGGTACTGCGTACAAATACTTTCAGCTCCAAGAGCATAGAGCATATGAAAATGAATTCAGAATGTATTCAGTGTTTAATGTTTTATAGCTGGGGTCTCTGAGACCAGAAGTAATGCATCATTTTTTTGAAATAGACTCTTCTGAAATATGTAATCCATTCAAAATCATGTTTAGAAGTAATTCAATTCATTAAATATCAAGCTGAGAAAACAATATTAAGTATGTTTTTGGAGCTGTTGAAGGCGGCCAGGAGTCCTCATCATATTATAGGTACATATTTTTAGAGATATATGTATCTACCAAGCATATAGGAATAGTAACATGTATGAATATTAGTGGTGATAGTGAAACAAGGTTAAAATACATACCCTGTACTTCTATGGTGACCGGTTTGGAAAAGGCCAAACCAAAGCTATTCCTGGCCACACAGCGATACTGTCCTGCATCTTCCTTCTGTATGTTATGGATCTTCAACGCACCATAGTCGAGAATGGTAACACGGTCACTGACCTGGGAGAGACAACACTATTTGTTGGAATGATTCCTAGAACATAGTTTTTCATCTATGAGACACTAGAAACCTGGAGTCTGGATATCCAGTCTTGGTCAGACAGATACAAACACTGCTCTACACTAGCAACCAATTATTACCTAACAAAAGCTAAATCTGTGAAATGCTTCATGTTATTGGGAAACTTTTCAAAAACTTTCTGCTGTTGTTGTTTTATGTGTTAAAGTAAAGAAGTGCATACCTTAATAAGCTCATCATCTTTGAGCCAGGTGACATCTGGTTTGGGGTTGCCAAGGGTAACACAAGGCAACACGGCTTTGGATTCAACCAGAAGGGTTACGTTAGTTGGGTGGCGTTTGATCTGTGGCTCTGATGGAGAGACAGACAACACAAGAGACAAGATACAGTGGTTTAGCCATTTGTCTCAGTGTGTTGCCAACTGTAACATCAGATCATGTAGATCAAGATGGACTGGACTCCAGCCCTACAACCTTGGAAGAAAGCAAACCTACTCATCTTTAGCTGCAGAGCTCCACAGCTCTTGGCTGGCTCTCCGATGCCATTAGTGGCAAGGCAGCAGTACTCTCCATTGTCTGACTCTCTTACATGAGGGATGATTAGCATCTGTCCCTGTTCCTTGGTAATGTACCGCGGGTCATAGTACCTGGTGGGACAAAAAGGGTGAAGTGACCAGTTCAATTTTTACCATATACAGCAGTACATTATGCATGACTAGAAGAGGTTTCATTTTTTCCACAGAAAATTGAAGTTGCTTTTCACTTTGTTTATGCTTCAGGTGAAAAAATGTATTTGAACCCAATGGGAAAAGTTTATTTGTCTTGGAAAATTAAGAAACATGAGAAATATAATTTACATGTAAGACAAATGCCCTGTCAACACTGAAAAATCCACACCAGCTGGTGTTATTGATATTTTATATATTTTTGCAGATGTAAGCATTGTGATGTCCAATGTTGCTAATGTTAATAAGGTTTTACCATCTTATTTTAATGTTATCCTTACAACGGTCAAAACTAGCTGCTATGTTTCCAATATTGTATCATTTTTTGCTAGTATTAGCCAAAGCTGGTAACTAATGTTGACGTTGCTAATATTTTACAATTTCACCTTAATGTTAGCCTTTTGTTGGCCAAAATTAGCAGCTAATATGACTGACTTTTCATCATCGAGCTGTAGCCTTGTGGCTATGTTACAAGTTAACGTTAATTAGATGTTCAATTATTTTGTCTTTGTTAGTTTTGTAATGGCCATACTCAGCAGCTACTGTTAATGATGTTCTCTTATTTTACCTTCACCATATAGCATTGTGATGTTGTAATTTAGCAGCTTTTTACCATTTTTTAAGGTTAGTCTTACTTTGTGATGACAAAGTTTAGCAGCTAGCTACTACTGATTTATTACCATTTTACAGTGATAACAATGATGGGGGGACAAGGAGCACTATCTACAGAAACTCTCCAAACAATTCCATTGGCAGGTAATCTCTTGAAAGTATTAGTTAACCATAATGTGATATACCTCAGTGGCAAAGAGCATGATGCATTAAATATGTGACCAAAATAAATATATATAAAGTTATATTCCTTAATTAACCTGCAAGAGTAGACTCCGCTAACTTACATTATTGGTTGGTTATTCTTGGTCCAAGTTATGTCAGCGGGGGGGCGGGATTCCACTTCACAGATGAAGGTGGCATTGTGATCCAGTAGTACATCCACTGTCTCTAATAACGTGATGATACGAGGTGCTATAGGCAGAGAACATACAAAGAAAACATGAAGACTTTCGTAAGAAAACAATAAGTCCATTATTTGGAAAAAAGGACACGTGAAAGAAGATTTAACAAGAATATCTTATAACCTTTTGTCAGACATACAGTACAGTTCTTCATAAATTGGCACAATGAGATGAATACAGGCAATAATCCTGCTTAACAAAATTGTCAATGCACAAGTTTGGCATGGTAGATGACATCTGAAGCATTTTTGGGTTTTGCTGTGTCATATGAGAAAGAGTAGAAGGAAGAAAGGATTAGTAAGACAGGACTGTGAAGGAAAGATAATAGTGGCTGTGTATATTTCAACAAGTATATTTAATTGTTGAACTTTATCAGACGTTTGGGGGGTTTGTTAGTTACAGCTTCATTTCTGTATTCAGGCAGAAGTTGAAACAAGGACAGTATTTTAATTTCACGATCAAGGACAGGCTCCATTGCCAGTGTACACACTGTTCTCTACTATCTAATTTCAACAGATGGTCTGTGTTAAAAGGAAAGTGGGTAAATTACCCATTCTGTGTACTCTGAATGTACAAATTATTAGAACCACCTATTCTGTTTCATGATATAAACCAGGTGAATCCAGAATAAAGAGGTGATCCATATTTATTTTACCCATACAGTAGGCTACAGACAAGGTGAGACAAGGGTAAAAGGAAAAGCAACTCATTATTAGCAAGGTAGTCTAATATTTACTTTTTTTTCTCTCTGGGGGAATATATTGAGGACGAGAAAATGAGCGAGGGAGTACAAAGAAAAGACAGGATGAAAGGGAAAAAGGATGAGCGCAGGACTGAGCAGCAACTGTTTATATAGTCAGATCAGAGACATCAGGGTTGCTTTAAACTTTATATGAACTGAGAAGAGGTAGGGGCAAAATAGAAAACAGAGGAGAAGAAAATAACAAGCTAAAAGAGTGGAAATTAAAGCAGAGAAAGGAAGGACGATAAAAGAGAGGGATTAAAGAACATTTGTTTTGTCTCTTGTGAAACAAAGATTTCACAACAGCTGGAAAACAAACAGCCCACATCCCAACCCTTAACCCTGGGTCACTGCTGCTGTTTGACTCATGGATGGGTGATGAAAAGAGTACTACTGTAAATCAAACTGAAAGCCTGACATGAGGTCAAAACATAAAGTTTCAAACATTGAGATACAGTTTTAGCTGAGGTCAAAGTAAGGTGAAAATATTTCACTGTAGTAGCTGATTTCATGCAGTCTAAAGAGCAAACATGGTAAACATTGTAAACATGTGGTTAGCATCTGCATGTTAGCATGTAGCATTTAGATCAAAGCACTGCTGTGGCTAAGTACAGCCTCACAGATGGGCTAACTCCAGGTTCAGACTGGCAATCTGGCTATTCTGGCAAATGCCAGATGGGCCGCAAGGCCACCAGGAATGTGGGAAAAAAAATTCAACTTGCCAGCTGCAGCTCACTTGATGTTGGAACAGCACATCTGATTGGGGGTGACACAGGTCTCCATTGTCAACCGTCATCAACCATGCTACCGCCCCCACCCCCCTACCTTCAAGTGGATGCATCCATTTAATGTCAAATCAAGACAGAAAGAGTAGAGTTTGAATTGAAAATAACACTATCCTATACAAATGGATAAAGGTCCCAAAAAGCAAAAAGGTGGAGCAAAAAAGGTCAGAGAGAAAAAGAAAAAAAATCTCGAGGCTAATGCTGCAAAATGTTTTACGTTAACACATTTATTCAAAATATCGATGCCCCTGCCGTGCAAAAGCCTGTTAGCGTTAGCATGCCTAGCTGCAGTGATAACATTAACAGTCCACCGCCAAATGAAGAGGAGGAGGAGGAAAGAGTCTGGACAAGATTAGCAGGCTGATTTCCAGTGGAGAGCAGGGGCGTGAAGAGGAGGCTGCTGCCAAGGACGAGTGAAAGGTGCATGACAACCTCCAGCAGGTGACACTGCTCATGCTAACGTTAGCTCATGTAGTGACAGTGTTCACATGCGGAACTCCGGATCTGACCCTCTCCCTTACGCAAGTGGCATGGGAGCGCAGCTTTTCAACTTTAAAATTCACCAAGAACAGATTACGGAGAACTACACCTTGAAGTGTTCGTGCTTATGTCTACAGAAAAAGACATTCTTGTGGCTTTGGACACTGATGGAATAATGGACAGGATGGCAGACAAGAGCACAGTGATGAGACGTCTTCTCACCGCCTAAGGTAGGACATGCTATTCTGTTCACTGCAGGCCACCGTGCTATGCTGTTTTTCTAAATGATGTCAGTTGATTAATCACTCTGGGTCAGGGTGCAGGCATGCTGCCTGTCACAGCCTGACAGTAGCAGTGAATGAACGTTTAAATAGTGTCGGTAGCATGAATTCCTGACTCTTAAGCCTGATGTGTGAATTTCATTAGATCAGCTGCGAACACATCGGCTGATTGACTATCCAGATCATCGTAAGAAAGTCCAGTGTGAAAATTAAGTTTTGGCTATTTTCTTCATGATGACAGCATTGCATTTTGTCATAGAATACATTCATGACATATGATTATGTCATATTTGTTTTATTTGTGAGGTTACGGATTATAGCAGCGAAAAAGTGCACTCAGAGCTGGGTTGCCCATGTCAATTGTCAAACGAATAAAATCCTAAGTGCGGCTCTTGGGGTGCCGACTTTTCCTCTTGGCTATTTCTTGGCTATTTATTTATTTATTACATTATTTTACGAAACCCTGTAAGTACACCCATTGTTAGGTTGTCAACTTGATATAAATTGCTTAACCTATATGTTATAAATACCCTGATATTACTTTATGCAAGTGCACACATGCACTTATGAGTTAAAATGGGGCTGGTCCAGACGGAAATTGCCAGTGCCAAATTTTGTTTCCAGCCCGACCCTGGCTATTTCTTTCATCAAACATGGTTAAAAATCTGCCATTGATAGATTTCCGGGCAGTTTCATTTGGATATGGTACACTTGTTGATATAAAGACAAAAACAACAAGGGTTTACCCATGCTTTTAAATCTAGTAGGCTATTTCCAGGGAACAGGCTATCACTCTTGGGAAAACTGAGATTTCTCACTATAAATAAAGTTTTATTTTAAACACTGCGGATAATCAATCATGGTTTGTGTTGTTTTCTAATGTTATTCTATCATATACATTAGATATAGGCTAAAATAATATTTTTGGTAGAATAACAATTCCTTTTAAAAGTAGCCTACACATCTTTGAGGTGAAAAAAACACAAGTCCTCCAAAACAACCGAATAGGTCGTCTTATCATGTGTACTCCAGAATGACACATAGGAGTGTTTTCTCATGCAGCGCCACTATTGTCACTAATTGGCAGGACAACATCAACAACAACAATTTGTCTGTGCTTTCCAAAACCATTAAAAATAACTGTTAAAAACAATGATTATTATAATGACAGCAGTGTGGTTAAGGTCTGGTTAGGTTTAGGCACAAAAAACACTTGGTTAGTTTTAGGGAAAGATCACAGTTTGGGTTAAAATGATCACTTGGTTAAGGCTACTTCTTTAAAATTAGGTGACCTTTGTTGTCATGGCTACATAAGAGCCATGGGGTTAAGGTTAGGGGACGATCATAGTTAATTTTTTTTTAAAAAACTGTCCCAACTCGCAGTTGGAAATGTGACATTCTTGCTTGGAAACAGGAAACGAACAGCGGTCTCCTGTGGCAAAGTCCATTGTTACAGTAGGTTGTACCATTCACTCAACCCATCGCATCCAAATGAGGAAATTTGTCAACTTATGTAGACATCATCTCAGCTGCACCACTGCTCTGGGTCATAATTAGTACAGCTGCTAGATGGCATCTGTCACTCAAATGCAACTATATGTCATTTTTGAGCGACTGACATTATAACCTATTGTGTTGTTTTTCTTGGAAGGACAGTCTCAAAAAGCACAATAACCATACACAGAAAATATTTCCTTCTGTAGATTTTGAAAATGCAGCATAAATAATTCCATAAAAACTGTACAGTTTTTCATTGTAGGCAATTTTACCACATTTTGCTTATGTTGCTATCATGGTATATTGCTTAGAGTCTGGAATTACTTCCCCTAAGGTACTTTTCAATTAGATTTTGTTTTTGTTGCAGAATGTGTGTATTTCTATTGCCAATATTATGCCTGAACAGATGGACCACATCTGACGAGTAAAGGTTCCACCATGGCTCAGCCACATGACTCATTATTTAGACCAAACAAGAGACTCACCAGAGTTGATCATGTGAGTGGTTCTTTGTTTTGAAAAGCTCCTGCATGTTGTTTGGACACAAGAGGTGATATAGTGCTGTGAATGCCTTCAGAGGAGGCCAGTTACAGTGGGCACATCTGGCATTTACTGTATGTGTAACACAAATCTATTTGATCCACACCAACTGCCTCACATTATCACTCACTTTCCTTATTTTTGGCTGGACTGGAGGGGCCAACTATAAACATGAAAGTCTGTGACTGACTGACTGAGTGATGAAAGATGGCCAATGGTGTAACCTCATCAGTCGTCTCAGCCGAGTGTTGCCACTTCCTGTATCCGTTGTTTTAAATTAAAAGCCCTCTAGCGTTTCATACACGGTCCAGCCATATACTAGGTTTTGACCTAGTCTTGTTAGTGTTAGAGTGGCTCCAGAACATACAGACATAAGAGCTGAAAACTGTTCCTTTGTGCTAGTTTGTTGTTCTTTATCGATGTGTGTATTTAATCCTTTTGTCCAAGAAAAAACTTGCTGGCCTACTACATCTCATCCATCATGATGTTGACCATATGTCTTATTTAACTGGTGGAATTTTTGTTCTTATTGCAGATGCCTTTTTCTGTGAGGATCTCTAAATAAATCTTTCTCACGCAATGTTTGATTGTGTCTTTTCTGTGTTTTATTTACTCCAATACCCTGTAGATCCCTGCACAAACAACCTCCCCCTTTTTTAAATGGCTGCCCTCCGTTCATAACTTATAACATCCTTTGGTTCGTTTGGTTCCTTTTGGCATTTGCTTTGATTTTCAGTTTATCCTCCAGGTTTTTTCCATACTCTGAGTCAAATTATAAACCGTATTCTCTCTCTCCCTCACGCTATCATGCAGACTAGACACAAGTTTTTTACTTTCATTGTGGTTAAACAAGAACAAACACGAAAATAGAATTGTTCTTGTGGCATGTCAGAAGATCAGATGTTAGCAGAGTTAGCAGGGTCATTCATTGTTTGTACTAGTTCAGGACATACAGACATGTTGGACGGAATTATACAGTATGTCAAGATAATATGAGGTTAAAACAACATAAAACTTTAACATTAAACGCCCTATTTAACTTACATACTGCCTATTAGAGCATATTTTGTATTCATGACTGGCTCACAGCACACTAGTTCACTGATGGGTTATTATCAAAGACATCATTATTTTGACAGAAAATATTAGTTCTAAATGGTTACATGCTGTCTACAGTAAGTACAGTGTTATATCTTTTTGGCTCATGCTGTCACTAGTTCATTTTTCTGAAAGCTGACCACTGGCCCTTGTTACCTTGCGAGGCAGCTGAATTCGCGAGAACACGACATCACGCAAAGATCACACAAGAATCCATCTGGTCAGGCTTCAAGTTACGTGTGTCCGAACCACTGATGGTTCGAACCAATCCGCGTCCCATGAGGATTCTCGTGTGATCTCGTCATCTCACGAATCCAGCTGCCTCACAAGGTTAGACAGTGATAGACAGATCTTTCATCCAATTACCTGCCAAGTATTTTTTGAAAGTGCCTGCCCTTTTTCAAACGGTTTCCAAGGACGACTTCTCAGATGGTTCTGTGTAACAAACCATCTGGCACGTCAGGTTATGGGCCTTGAAGAGGCCCAAGAAAGATTGATTTTTTTTCTCTTTTCACTCTTTTTACTCATGCTTTTAATATGCTGCATGTGCAAAACAGATTAATAATGATCAACATCCATTCTATGTTTGCTCGCACTCACTCTTTCACACACTTTCAAATCAAATCAAACACAGTTAATACAGCCAGCTCTGCCCAGCAGAACACATGAAAGTGAATCCTTTTGTGTCATCCAACTCAACTTAACTGGGCCATGTCTCAAAACCGCAACCATCTCACAAAGAGCAATAATAACGATATAATCACACACTTTTACGGCACTCAATCCAGTATTGCAAAAGATTAATTTGCAGCCACATCTGGTAAAAATGTGGTCAAGCACAACTCAATCAAGTCACAGATGATTGACCTTGATATTACAAAAACAAACCTCACTCATGTCAGTTTGGTTTCAGTTCAGTCTAACAAATCTTTACAGGAAATGTTGTAAATAGGTCAATAAGTGCTTATTATGTAATTAGTTTTTGGTAATTTACAAGGCTAGTTATATAAATGTGCTCAAGAATTCACATAAATAAAAAATGTCAAATTAAAATGCATAATTTCAATGACCAGTTATGTTTGAATATCACCGTGCCAATCACGACACATCATCAGGTAGAGGCAAATGTGTTTTGCTACTCTTACACAAAATGGATTGGTTTTTTTTTACTAAAAAGTGATGTGGGAGACAATCCCGCGCCAGTAAAAGCTCCAAAGCATGTGGTGAGGAAATATGAACCTGAATACATTAAATTTGGATTCATAATGGCAGGTAGTAGTGCTGAGCCGAAAGCACGGTGTGTTGAATGTGGTGAAATCCTGTCAAATGAGGCGCTAAAACCATCGAAGCTCCAGAGACATTTAAACACAAAGCACCCGGGATGTGTTGGGAAGCCAAAACAATATTTCCTAAGGAAAAGGGACGGGCTTCAGGCACAACAGAAAGTCATCATAACATTAACAACTCAGTCAAAAGCCACTTTGAAAGCTAGCTACATGTAGCTCGTAGCAAGAAACCTTTTACGATCACAGAGGAGCTTATTTTGCCTAGCACTGTGAATATGTGCAAAGAGTTACTGAGGGAGGCAGCTGCAACCAAAATTCAGTCAATCCCACTCTCCAATGACACCGTGAGCCGAAGAATTGTTGACATGAGTGATGACATAGAATGTCAACTTGTCATGGAAAGAATAATGGCAAGCCTATACTTTGCCATACAGCTGGACGAGTCAACTGACGTTAGCAGTTATTGTTTATTGTTAGTTTTTCTAAGATACTGCAGGGACAGTAATCTTCACGAGGATCTACTGTTTTGCAGTGAGAACAACGGCGGATAATGTAATGTCAAGGCAGTGGCCTTGATGATTACTTCACCGAAAAAGGTTTTGAGGTGAAATACTGTACAGGTGTTTGCACAGCGCTGCATTACTGATAGGAATAAATCATGGTGTTGTCAAATGGATCCAGACCCCAAGTGGACGCACTGTTTGTTACATGGGGAAAGTCTAGCAACAAAGCAGATGTCACCAGAACTGCATGAAGTCATGAGTGTGGCTGTCATAACTGTTAACTATAATAAGAAAAATGCAGTCAACTCAAAGTGTTTTGCTGCTCTGTGTGAAAGACTTGATACAGATCATTTGCAGCTCTTGTTCCACAGTGAAGTAAGGTGGCTTTCAAGAGGACATGTGCATTGCCTTTTTGAACTGAGAAAAGAAGTGCACACATTTCTGGAAGAGCAGCACTCCCCTCTTGCTGAGCATTACACTGATGGTAACTTTGTGCAAAACTGGCCTACTTATTATGTATTTGACCAGTTAAATCAGCTCAATATATTAAAGGACCGGTGTGTAGAATTTAGTGGCATCTAGTGGTGAGGTTGCAGATTACAACCAACTGATAACCCCTCCCCTCAACCCCTCCCTTTCAAGGGTGTAGATAGAAGGGCTCATTCTAAGGTAATGAAAACACATCAATTCTTATTTTCATGTGATTATACACTAATTAAAACATACTTATGAATATTATATTCCATTTCTGCCAATAGATCCCCCTAAATCTTTCACACTGGTCCTTTAATGCAAGGTAGAAACAGTACAGTGCTTTTGGTTTCAGACAAAAATTCAAGAAAAGATTCAAGAAAAAACTTATTCTTCGGAACAGAAGAGTCCAGGAGGGAATATTTGACGTTTTCACTCCTAAGTGAAACTTTGGAGGCCTCTCCTCATGTCAACAGACTACTGTTGTTGTTGCAGACTACTTCCCAGAGGACCCACAACATGGAAACTAGGGATGCAAAATAATATCAGCACATCATCGGTATTGGCCGATAAAGGCTTTAAAATGAAATATCTGCATGAACATTTCTGCCAATATGACAGGCCGATTGTCACCTTCTCCTCTGCTGCCTGGCTGTGCTTCCCTCCGCGGACTGTTTCACCCTGACGGTCCTGGTGCTTCCTCCGCAGGCTCCACTTCACTCACCTGCCTGACAGACCCACTGCTTCTTCTTAGCGGAGCATTAGCTGCAGCATGGCCAGAGGGAAGCACAGCCAGCTAGCTTCCCGGCTAGCCCCGGCTCTCAGTGTGGATCCAACCGGAGCACCGAGCCCCGGTTTGTTATTCAGGTTAAAGTGGGAAGAAGCAGCAGGTCTGTCTGGCAACTGAGTGAAGTGGAGCCTGCAGTGGAAGCACTGGGACTGTCAAGGTGAAACAGTGTGTTTGGCTGCACAGATAGGAAACACCTTAGCTGACAGGATGTACCACTCTGTTTGAAAAAAACTTCTTCTTCTTCTTTTTGGTTTACAGCAGTTGACAACCAGCCTATTAGGTACATAATCGCCACCTTCTGCTTCGGCGTGTGAGCCAGAGATTAAATCCTACCCATTAATCCTGTCTGTCTAATAAACTCAAAGAAAACTCTACTGCTCGACCCACTTTGCAGGTTCATTAAAGTTTTAACTCCAGTCTTCCTGAATATATTGTCTTTCTCGATAATACTTAGTACAATTTATGATTGCATGCGTAATAGTCTCCTCAGCCAGGTGGAAAAAAATGTGTGCATATATCAGTATTGGCATCAGCAATCAGCAAAAATGGAAAATATCGGCATATCGAATATAGGCAAAAAATCCAATATCATGCATCCCTAATGGAAACCTTTGGATTTTGGAGCGTTTCTCTGTGGATCCTGCTTCAGAAGGCATGGCTCTGAACTGATGGAACAATCAGCAGACAGCAGCCTGAAGCTTCAGTTCAGACAAGTTGACCTCGCTTCATTCAGGATACCGGCTGCCAGTCAATATCCCTCTCTGTCAAAACGGACAATCAGATTTCTGTTGCTTTTCACCACCACCTCTTTATGTGAATCAGGGTTTTCTATAGCGACTGTCACAAAATCAAAGTCAAGGAACAAACTGAACGCAACTCTGAATGCTACTCTCCGTGTCAGCCTCTCACCCATCCCACCACGACTTGATCTCATTGTTTCCCAGAAACAAGTCCAAGTGTCTTACTGAGGATAAGCAGAATATTTATTTTGGTTAATACAGCTGACAGTGGCGTAACACACATTTACAGCCCAGTTTATTTTTTCTCCTTTTTTTGTTAAGGTGGTCCTCAGAAATTTTTAACAATCAGAAGTGGGCCTTAAGTTACAAAAGGTAGAGAACCCCTGGCATATACTCCTTACACACAACACAATGCAGGCTACTGTGGGTATGGATATACAGTAGGTATCTCTTACATTTCAATGATGGATTTCCCCTTGTATGATGAAAATGTACCTTATTTGCAAAAACACTGCCAGTAACCGGCCTTGTAATCACTGATATGCAAAGCACAGGTCATCTGCCAAGTCCAACCCAACACCATGCCAACCCCGCCCAGCTCATCATTTACAATCTCAACCCCAGCAGAATGTGAGAGCATCAACAGCACCTGTTTTCCTGAACCAATCTGCAGCATGTATTGTATATCTGTACTTGTATAGCTGTACTTATAAAACATGTATTGTATGTCTTTGGTCTGCTCTGCAGGCTTGTGCATGTGACTGTAAAAATCTGCCAGCATTGGATACGGTGCCCATCTCACATGTCCTGAAATCCTGAAGCCTCAGCTGAACTGCAGTCAAAAGTCTTTAATGGCCCATGAGATGTCAGTTTTTCCTCATTTTTGGACCTGTTTTCTTTTCACAATCAATACTTTCGATACAATAGATGAGAGGTTAATTACATCCATTAAAGCCTTTGAGTTCTGTTACTTGAAAAATACAGGTACGATGTCAAGGCTGCTGATAGTACAGACGTGGTGCATATGAGACAGAGAAAGACATCTGAGGTAATAACTGGTTCCTAACCACCTCTACAACATGCTGCAACATGCTGCCGAAAGGATATAGGAAGGATATAGATTTAGTCAGATTTACACTGCGTAGGTCTATAAACACCTTCTCCTTTTTCAGGACACAGTGGAAAACAGGTGATCTCAGTATGTGGGGAAACTCGACTTGCCTTACAGAAAGAAACATACAGGTGCCAGAATAAAGGATGCTCTCTGTCATATTTATTTTTTCCTCATCTATTTGTTGTTGTGTTGATTTTCAGCCTTCTGGCCTATATACAGTATATTTACATTATATACATTACATATACATATACATTATATTTATTCTGTTTACATTTTGTTATCATTATTAGAACTTACTAAGCTGTCAGAAATAGTTGATGCAATCAAATAAGGTACTGTATACACAATTCATACTGTTTTGTGTGTGTGTGTGTGTGTGTGTGTGTGTGTGTGTGTGTGTGTGTGTGTGTGTACAATGCCTGAATCTGCTTCCTTCAACTTATTACACAGTGACAACCTATTCTGAAGAAGTGACTCTTAAAAACTCTCAGAGTGCCAGCATATGGAAGCTACACGTACCTCTCTGTATCCCATAACTTGAGGTGACCAAAACCAGCAGGAAGAGGATCTTGAAGGCTGAAATGGCTTCCACAAGCTTCATCATGGCTCTAGAATGATCCGTCTGGACAAAGCTTTTTGACATGTTCAGTATAAACTGGTAGTTAGATTCCCATGACAGGTCAGGGGACGCTCTTGTTGGATCACTTGGTGTGTTTCTTCAGTGTGTGCGTCTGCGTGTGTCTTAGCCAGGGACAGCCATGAGCTCTGTGCTCAACACAGACCAGCTCACTCACTATGTGTATGTGTGTGTGTGTGTGTGTGTGTGTGTGTGTGTGTTAACTTTGTGATGGGCAGTGGCAGCTGCTAGCTGTCCTCATGTACAGTCGCTCAGGCTTTGGAGCTACACTTAAAGCTCCAAAGGCTCCAGTTCAGGACAGCTACGCACAGTCACAGTGATCAACAATAGAGACGGTCCACTGTTTATACATCCAACCTTAAAAACAAGCTGCATTCAAGATTTACTTATTTGTCTCAACAGAAACTGAATTGGACTGCTGTGTAATTGAAGACAATACAAATCCACCTTTCATTGATATACAGTACATTTTGTTGTTGCATTTCCCCAATCCAGTTTGTATCCAATCTGGTCCAAGCTGCAACACACAGTGATACAGAACTTTACACCACAGAGAACACAAAAAGGAAAGAAAAGTACAAACTTTAAAACTGCAGAGAGTAATCACATCACCCATCAGACGGAGACGAGAAGTTACTTTCAATGTTCATAAAGAGCAGAGTGTCAGGATAATACTGTAGGTCACAACATTATAAGTACATCTATAATCTTCATATATGACTGCATATTACAGGTAATATAGATAAGATAAACAACATAAACAATACATTTAACACATGGACAACACATGAGCAAATCTGCACACATAACATGTATTTGCTGTTACATGTTGACACATACATGCACACCCCAGTCCAGGAGGCAGCCTTTGTGTCCACCTGTTGGTTGCAAGCCTGTATGTCCTGTTTTATTTTAGGAAAGGAATGGCATTTCAGTTCATTTGCTACTTATCCATTCTGCTTTGGATGGAGTCAGCTATTGTACTCCTTCAGCGGGCTGTCAGCCTTTCACTTTGTCAATGAGGAAAAACTATAGTTCAGATCTCTGGACTATAGATCAGAAAACTATAGTCCAGATCAGCTGTTAGTTAACAAAGGTTTAAGTGAAGTTTTGTGTTACAGTGTGTGATTTAAATTTTTATATCACAAACAACAACAACGCTATAACAACACATATGGCAGCCTCACCATCATAAGTGATGATATGGCTTTGTATTTTGTCATGTGACAAACAGCATATTTCTTTCCTAGCGTTGAACCAAATCAGGTCCACATTATGGAGGGTGCCCCCTCTTTTTAGGCAATATATCTTTACCTCTGGTCTCATACTGTGTATTTGTTTGACTTTCATCTCCCTCCAGCATGTTTTAGATAAAATAACACACATATGTGCTATACAGAAAGCAGCCCAGCTATAGTACATATTTGAGCAACTGAACGTGTTCACCACTGGGTGATGCTATAACACAGAATAACTTTTACTGCATGACGGCAGATGGCAGAAAAATAGTAAACAAATATTTCTCTTCAATTTTTTGTTGTTTCAACTGTTTTTATTTCATAATGAAAGCAGTATACCACTTAAGTCTCTCAAATAAGTCCAATAAACCAAAGAGAAAACTACTGTTCCTGATGCTCCTTTCAGCTCACCCCCCTCAACATCTTCAAAATACCTCTAAGGGTTGATCTGATTGCTTGGTACCGAATCATTTCACAAATTGTTTTATGCATCTTCTCTGTGTTTGTATTGTATACTTCTTTGGCAGGGTCCACTGACTCAGCAGTATGATTCTGGACGACATGTGTACTGATACTCTGACTCCCTCTGCTGACACAGAAATGAACTGCTCCTGAATCCGAATGGCAAGAGTAAAGTTATTCATTGGTAAACTGAATTTAGCAAACATCATTAAGTGAAAATAAAAATGCCTTATTTATTTATCTGAAGTTTGAATTTGCAGTCAAATGGATTATCATGGACCCTGCTGTTGGTATGGAGCTTCGTTAAATGCATCCAGTCGTCCTGTATATTCTTTATACATACTTTATATTCTCTGGTCATCTGATGATGCCGGGGCAATGACAAATATTTTTGCAAAAAATCACTTGTGCATACTTTTACATTTTCCAAAACTCCTGCCTTAGGGTGGACCTGTACAAACACTACGTATGTACTGGATTTAGATTACATATTGGAGCATTTTATTATTATGAACTGAGAATGATTTCAGAATCTTTTATGACACTATTCTCTGCAAAAGTTCCCTATCATCAAGAGTCGGAGGCCATATTTGTTCCTTTGAGGCTGCTCTGTTACCAAGATTTTTGTCCATGTGAGGGGTTGAAAGAACAAACTATTTTTATCGTCATAAACGTCAGCAAACACCAAGAATAAGCGTGTATATCGTATATGTTGAGCTCAAGATCTCTCCACACCAGCTTTCCGAGCCACACCTTTACCTGCACCACCTGTCCTTCTGTGGCAGGATTGATTGTTTGCTCTCCACCTGAGTCAGGACACAATGTGTGTGTGTGTGACAATGATATCTGAAGTGTGTGTAGGTTACACTATGATTACTATGTATATTGGATGTCTGTCAGCCTTCCTGGATTGTTTTTCTATGAACTTGTACTTCCGCCCTAACCCTCCCACGCCCTCCCCCCAGGCATACACATACACACACACACAAACACACACGCACACACACACACACAAAAGGCGAGTCATATCTGGTGTCAGTCAGTCAGCCCCTCCCTCCCTCTCAACACTGTCTCAACGTGTCCTGCAATAATTAACCAGCTGCTGCAGTGTGCTCCACAAGCTTACCTCCAACCACATGCACTGTACTCTGGACCTGTGAGCACACACACTCAAACACACACACACAAGGTGGAAGACCTCAAACATGAAGTGAACCACCTTCAATTGTTAGGAGATTGAAAGACTGGCCAGGTAGGAGTAAATGTATGTATGATATTCTTTATTTTAGTGTGTTAAAGTGTGCTGTATTATGCAAGTAAAAGAGCTAAACGATGCTTCTTTTATCCAGGAACAACGTTCATTAATACAGTTAATTAGTGCATGAATTCTAAATGGTTATAACATTTTAATTAAAAAGACTGAAGACAGTTCAGTCGACAAGTATGATAGTTTGTTATATTAAGTAAATATCAAACTGCTTAATCTATTTTCTAGTCTATTTTTCTAATCTATATTGTCAGTTACATGAAACCAGCATTAATGTCACAATCCAGCATTCATGTGACCATTTAAAAGTTAAGTACATTGTAGTAATACACTGTTTATGTGTGAGCTTCAATAGAATTAACAACTTTTTTCATAATTGAGTATCGAGTATAACAACTCAATTCATGGGTCTGTTGACTGAACAGATATTGCCTAAAAACACATGTAAGTACTTGTGTCCAGTACTGTCAGTGAATCAGTGTAACACAGTAAATACTTTTTATTCAAATTAAACAGAGTTTCAACAGGGGGCACTATGCTAACGTTACATATTGAGTCAAATCCGTGCATGTGAGCGGGAAACTACAATACAGTACAAAGGAAGAAAGACAGAAAAGAATGGAATAAGGGAGAACTGGGAGGGGGTTGACATGCAGGAAGGCAGTAAAGGGAGATATTGGGCGTGTACCTTTACCTCATCATGTACCTCGGCTTTTTTTTCTGCTGGCTTGGTATTTCCAGCTCACAATATGACGATGAAAAGCTTGTATTTTACTTGTACATGTACATACAGTGCACCCTCTGCTCCACCCTCCGGATGAGTGTGGTCTTTCGGCTTTGATGGTGAAATACATTATGCATGGTTTTACATAGCCTAGATCAGTGGTTCTCAAACTTTTTCACATCAAAGACCCCTAAACTGACACAAATTAGACCACAGACCCCCATCTGATAAGATTTTTGGTTTTAGATGTTTTATTACAGAAACTGTATGAAACCCATGACCAAAATAGTCATACATTCTGTCATTGTGTTACTTATGGATGGAATTATAGTGAAAATAAATGATTCCCCTTTTTGCTGGGGACCCCCTGGAACCTCCTCAAGAACCCCTGGGGGTCCCCGGATCCCACTTTGAGAACCACCGGCCTAGAGTACCTCTGAATATTGCGTCTTACAGGGTTACAATGGCTTTTGACTGTTTTGTCCACAAGTTAGAGCATCTCGCATGAAATATATATTGAAATATATTGCACTGTAACAGTTGGGTCAATTGGTTGTAATTATGAAAGAACAGCAAACTGTCTCTTAATTTTTCGTCCATCCAACATACCAGTTGTCTAGTCACCCTCACAGGGTAACGACTTAGACTTTTGGTCTTGTTCATCATTGCCACCAGTTGGATTGCTTTGATTCATCTGTTTTTACTTCTCCAGCAGCAGCTGTAACAATTGCAAGGGAAACCTTAAACTCATGTGGCAATACCTCACTAGAAGTGAAGTGGAACAGTCCACCATGGCTCACTGAATGACACATCATTGAAATAATTCTTGACAAGGTGTTATGTTGTTCACCAAGGACATATTTCTTTTAAAACTGATTACAGTGAAAAATTCACATTTTGTTTTGTGTGATCATCTGGCTGCAAGGCTTAGCGCTGTTGGCTTCCTTTGTGCTAATGGTAAGGCTGCTGCTGCCAAAAGAACATATGAACTCTCATAGATGATTGACTTTGTAATGTTGACCATTTATCAACAGTTCTCCTTTACTGTTGGCTTTGTGTCAACTTTTGACATGCCTGTGATTTACAAATCACACACACACAAACACAGGTCCAATGTATTCGCTCTAGGGGCCTTAAAACTTACATGTTGAGGCTTGAAAAACACACAGTGAATCTCTCACGTCAGTTCAAGTTAGAGGAGAAAGACATGATTCTTCATGCACTTCATGCACACAGTGTACCAGAAACAGCACAATAATCCTTTTTACCACTTCTTTCTTCCAAGCTTCTCCTCCATATTTATGCTGCAGTGAGGAGGCACAGCAGCAGGAAAAACCCACCTCCTCCTGAAAACATCTGAAATTAATAAAACATTCTCCTTTCCATATTTCATCTCAGGACATTCATAAGACAGACTGTGCGGTGCACAGTCTCAGTAGTTTTGAATTATCAAGAAAAGAAAGAACAAAAACCTGCAGCCAAAACAGGGACAACCAACAGAGCTGATCCAGACTCGTCCCATCTACCACAAAACTTAAAAACTCTACTTAAACCAATACTAATGGAATACATTTGGGCGGGTAGGTAAAGCTTGTGAAGTAGCATATACAAGAATATTCAAATGGTGAAATTCACACATAGTTGATGAAAGCTGCTGAAACAGAAGTAAAAACAAATGAGTCACAGCTACATCATCTGTTTTAATAGATCCAAAAATAGAAAATAAATTGTTGACAGATTATTAAGAGTAGTGATTCATCTCTGCTTGTTTACTTACATAATGCAAGCATGAAAGGTGGAAAAATTGTTCTGCGTCCATTAATTGAAAATTACATTATTCATCATCCTGTAGTTACTGACCAGAGTGACCTGCTGTGGTTATTGCTCTGTCCTCCCTTACCCTTCTCTATCTATAAGTATTCCAATTATTACACACCAAATTAAAGAATAATAAGTTAAACACTCCTGTCTGAGCTGAATCTCATCCATCACTCAGTCTCACTCATGACTCAGCCTTTATCATAGGCACATACAGCCTTGAGTCAGTAGTGTCACTTTAGTCTCGCCCTGTTCTCCCTCAGCTAAGCAGGAAGTAAACAAATATAAAAAAATAAAAAAATATAACTCTGCTGAACTTTAAAAGATATTTATTTTTGCCTTTCCATTGTGTGAAATATAATATTTCACAAGTGATCAGTATAGCCGGGCAGTATTAGTTTTAGATTGATAATGTGTTTTCCAATGGATGGGAAGTTGCGTACTGCACCTTTAAATGTTGCTCTTGCTTGTGTAAAATGCTTTGCCCCTTTTCTACAAGAGTGAGTCAGTCAGACTTAGAGGGGAGTGGTGAGGTAACTGGAGTGACAACTGCTGAATACCTGAGATATTTCCTACCAGCAAACAGGCTGAGACAGAGAGACATGGAGAGACGGGCTGTGGGGAGAAAGCTGTAAATAACACACTTCTTTCACACTGCTGTGTCATTCAGAGAAACTGACAAAAGCAGAAGAAAAAGACAGAACAAGAGAGGGAGAAAAATTAAAAGAGAGGCCACGTGGATATACCAACAATGTCTGTTCACAGGCACAGGCTTCAGTGTTTCTGACCGAAGAATAAACAAATGGCTGGGTCTACACTGTCATCACTGGTTACTGGGTGGAGTACTGTTATTAAATCTCTTGGAGACAAGCACAAAAAAAGAAAGTGAAAGAGTAAAGGCAGGGCCAGAGAGAGAGAGAGAGAGAGGGATAAATATAACACAAAAACTTAAGAGAGGGAGAGAGAGGGAGCCTGGAAAGAGATATTTAAAGCACAGAAAGAAGAAAGAGACAGAGACAAAGAAACAGAATCAAGAAGAGAGCTCTGATTTGCCATGATAGAGAAGGTAAGACTCAAAAAATGTGTATTTATTTTGTTTATTTTCTGAAGGAGTGGCACCGTGTTGGTTGTTCAAGTGCAGTGCAGTTTATTTTCAGTGCCACTGCTTGCACCATGTTGACATATGTCTTTATCTAGGAGCGTGAACCGTAACATTCAACAAGTCAGCAGCCTTCACTCTTTGTCCCCTAACTTCAAGATCAAGATTTACCCGTGTCTGCGGTTTACAGGATTACAGAAGATGAACATGTTGCTACTGCGCACCTGATTTGTTTACTTGTTTTTCTCTCTGCAGTAATTGATGCAACCAGAGATGAATGAAGCAGCTCTTCTCCCACTGATCCAGGCAGGGGATGGGAGGACACTGTCCAGGTGGGTCGATTCATATGCAGTTGAGATGCTCTTGTCTTATGCTTGAGTACATCAATACATGACGTGGTCACTATTAAGCTCAGTGATTAGCAAACAGATGATTTAAAATCCCCACCAGACATGTTTTACACATGTATAAAAAACACTCTACTTTAAATAATAATGTGTGTCTAATATGTTTTTTTATCGTTAAAATCCTTAAAGTTACATCTACTTATTATGCCTCATTAAAAATCCCAGAATCTGTGAACATGCAAATATTTCATTTCAAAAGTTTAACAGCTGGACACAAGATGTTCATGCTCAGTGTCAACAAATTCTCACATCAAAATGTGTAATAGCTACGTTGGTCCACAGCGCAAAACGTATTAGTTTCACAATAACGGCTCTAAAATTGTGCGATGCCCATGTTTTTTTGGCCTTTTCTTTTCTATTGGCCTGTGTTCACATCATGTGACTGTCAGGTTTCTGTCTGCTCAAACAAACAAAATTGCATTCCCTTTATTCTCAGTGGAAAATGCAATATTTTAAGATAGTAGCATTTTGATGACATTTTTAGCAAGAAATGTGCATTCTACTTTTATAATCTGCGTTCAGTTCAGAAAATCAGAGGAAGAAAAGTTGGGATGCAACGTTTTCTATCGCTGCTATGGATGCTGCTATTCCTGAAAACACATAGTTGCATGTTGTTTGAATCATTGTGTTTGAGTCGTGTAGTCATCTGAGCTGTTATGTTATTTGTGTTTTTTTATGTAACTGTTTGCTGATGTTCTTTCAATAAAAAAACGTAGATTTTAAAGGGCCCCAGGGATGTATGTATTTCTTCTTCTTTGGATTTCCGACAGACCGCATAAATCTGGAGGACCCGCTGCTAGGAAGTAGCCCATTTTCCTCTCTGTCAATTTTATTCATATCCTCAACATTTCTCAAGCAATACAATAGGTTAATGTTAAGGCCATCTGTTTTAATTATTTCACCTTCTATTCTGAGAAATCAAGTTTTTTTTGTCAGTTTTTGATAGCCAAAGCGGCTACATTACCCATGAGCCTCATCGACCGTTACTATAGAGATGAAGACAGTCCACTTTGTGTTACACTCCAAAACTTTTATTTGCTATTATATCTGCCATTTTTCTTTTAATTACTGAATTTATTCCAAACTAATTAAGATTTTTGTGTGCAGCTGGTTCAGTCCCTCCCACATTCACACACACACACACAGCTGAACAAACATTTTGAATGAAGCAAGAATACTAATACTAACTAGCATGAATACTAACTAAAATATCTGAAATAAACCAACATATTTACTTAATATAGATCATCTAGATGCAGTGTAGTTACTAGTTCGGCTGTACTAGATATTTGATATATTCAGTAGATTGTCTTCTTTTTACAACCCTACTTTGTAAAGCAGAAGAACTACAGCTGTGGTGCTGATTTGTATCAAAAGGCATGGTGCGGCTCTAGGGAATTGTAGTTTTTAAAAAATATTAGAGTTTTTCCTAGAATTGGAAGTTGTAAATACTGAATTGAGAGTACACTGATGAGTTTAGGGGATGGTAAACACATTTGCGTAATCAGATTTTAAATATCACATTTATTAAATAGGTGAAAATTATTGTAACCATATTTTACCCATATTTGACAGCGCCCCCAGTTGACTATACTCAAATGATAGCTGAGGTCAAGAGCTCTCTGTAACAGTTGGTCCCATGTCTGCAGCTTGTTGCTAAATCATAAGCCTTCAAACATGCACCGAGGTCAAGGTTCAAAGGTCAGTATTTCAAAGCAGGAGCCATGTAGAATCCAGGTCGAGACCTTTCCAACGATGTATTTGGTGTAGCTCTAAGATAAAAGTTTTAATTTTCTCATCTCATAGACACAAGCCATCCCAGGCCCAGTTCCAGAGAGCACTTTGAAGGCCCAATATATGAAATTAAGCTTTTTGTTTGTTTGCTTTTTTCTTTTTTAGTGGAAATAGTGATCAAAATGAGTCACCTTCACCTTACAATACTGCTAATAATCTAGGGCATTACCACTTAAAAGGAAGGCCTGTAGTGTTTGGGTTAGGGTTAGGTTAGATTAGGTTAAAAGGTTTAAAATTAAATTGAAATTTTAAAATCTATTTACAGAATGGAATAATAATAGTTTTGAAATGGGATATAAAACTTGAAATGAAATATTGACTGTACAAAGGAAATATGGACTGTGCTATGGACAAATAAATGAAGTGTATGAAATATATGAAGGTGGCAGGTGCAGCGATTAAATGAGGGATGTGTGTGTGACTCAATGAACCAGCTGCACGCAAAAATTTTAATCAGTTCGGAATAAATTCAGTAATTAAAAGTAAATAGCAGATATAATAGTATGGATGTCCACAACATTTACCTTTAAAATAACACAGATAACATAACAGCTCAGATAACTACACAATACAAAGACAATGATTCAAACAACATGCAAGCTACCTGTTTTCAGCGATAGCAGTGTCCATAGCAACCACCATAGCAACCACCATAGCAACAATAGAAAATGTTGCTTTCCAACAATTTTCTGGCGAAACCTGAAACAATCTTCATAATAACGAAAAAACTACACATATACACTCAGTGAACGCAGATTATAAAAGTAAAATGCAAATTTCTCACTAGAAATGTTATCAAAATGCATTTTAATGCCGAAACTATCTTAAAATATTTTCCACTGAGAATAAAGGGAATGCCATTTTGTTTGTTTTCGCAGACAGAAACTTGACAGTCACGTGACTTGGACGCAGGCCAATAGAAAAGAAAAGGCCAAAAAAACATGGGCATCTCATGATTTTAGAGCCGTTTTAGAGCCGTTGTGCTATTACACATTTTGATGTGAGAATGGGTTGTCAGTGTGCTGTGCACTAGAGGCTTCAGGTTTCCACATCAAACTTGTGTAAGCTGCATATTGGGCCACAATTGGCTGCAAACTAGTTGTGATGTCACGAATGCTGCTTGTAGACACACACCTTAAACTCTTTTCAATGAGAAACAGCCCTCTAGTGTCAAACTCTGCACATACATCATTTTGCACAGTGAAGCTCAAACATTCAACTGTAGGAACAAAAAGAAAAACATATTTTTGAATGGAGGGAGACTTTGAGGTTTTCTTGTATTCCCTGAAAAAACCCTGATCTCAAACACACAAATAGACATTTTTTTAAAAAGTGGATTTACTTATAAATCAGCCATACCCGGATAATGAATACAAAAACATTGCAGATGCAGATTCTTTATGCTGTTTTGTCATCCATTTCTATTCATTTTAGAGCAGAGTTTCTCTCGCTGATAAATACCTACAACTGCTTCCTAAAGGACCAGACTCAGCTGCACCTCAGTTACTCACAGGTATTATTACATATTACATATTACAGGTTTTTTTTTTTAATTGATTGATTTTTCAATTAACATTTTCTGCCAGACCTCTCGTTTGTCATAACTTTGGAGCAAGTTCTGAAAAATGTCTCTCATCTTACTAAGTTCTATTTTACATGAACATTTGTGTATTCAGGTGTATATTTGGACATAAATAGTATTTTTACAAGACTGACCTCTCATTTATTAGCAACGATACAGCAGCTAATGAAGTTAGGTCCTACAGTGGTAGGATAATAGGATCTATGACTGTAATTATACACCATGCAGGTGTCTGTGGGTCTGTCTCCGTAACAGGGTGATGATGGAGAGGTCGTAGTGGAAGGCTTCCTGAATATCTCCTGGGGAGTACGAAGACCCATCAGGCTGAAAATACAGGACGAGAAACAGATGCTTCCCTTTGCTCCTCTGGTCTCACCTGACTCCACCAGTCCGGTCAGCCTGCTCGGGAACAAGAGGTCGTAAACACTGTAGAGAGGTCTTTAAATAACCCTTAATTTCTACATGAGCAAGGCCGAGTATTCTCAAGTTCCTGCTACAAGTCATAGTTTGCAGTGCATTTGTCCTTGATGGAGGTATACAATAAAGTGAGCTTTCAAACAGATCAATAGTTGTGTGACTCACACTCCTATGAGCAATGATTATGGAGTCCAGAGCTGAGAAAGTTTACGTTAAGATCAAAGTATGTAAAACTGGATTTACTGTATGTTCATTTCTACAAGCAGATAGTTATAGGATCACTTTTGCACGTTTTTCTGACGTCTTCTTCTTGTCTCCCTGTGCAGGGGTATGACACGATGGGGAGAATACATTGATCTACACCAGATCGACGAGATGGCCGAGACAGCAAAGGAAACAGTGGTCACCAGTCCTCTACCAGGTTCTTTTTGTTTCTCTCCCGTTTCTCCATAAGGATTTCAAAACAGTGTTAGCTTAAATAAAAGCTTTGACTTTTGCCATTCAAATCAAACCCCGTTCTTGATAAAAAGCTATTTAAAGATTGTTTTTTACTAAACAGAAACAAAAGAAGAAATGTGATGTATCCTTGCAATTCACACCAAATGCAGGATATGAGACACAGATTTTTTTTTTACATTTGATTCACATGTGGAAATGTATTGCATAGTCCACTGTTAAATCCCTCTCTTCAACTTTCCATGACAGTAAAATTTTAGGAAACACTGTGTGCAGCAAGATGAGCATTTTATGAGTGTG
Source organism: Scomberomorus guttatus (assembly GCA_038419695.1). Lineage (NCBI taxonomy): Eukaryota > Metazoa > Chordata > Actinopteri > Scombriformes > Scombridae > Scomberomorus > Scomberomorus guttatus. Next base: position 18,437,223 of record CM076463.1, read on the forward strand.
TTTCTGCACACTCCAAAGGTCCTGCTGTTTACGAGACCAGCACACTGCGTCCTGTGAGGCACAAGAGCTCGGAGCTGGAGGCGGAGTCGAACCTGTTTCGCTGCATGAGTGACGCCTCGTTGGTCAAGAGGAGGAGGGGCAGAGGCAAGTCAGCGGCACAAAGAGAGACAGAAAGACAACATCGCTTTTCTATCAACGGACACTTCTATAACTATAAGGTAGGTTTCTGCTCAACATCTCTCTGTGTGATGCTCAACCTGTCCTTTTGTCTCACTTTTTTCCCCCTCACTCCCATCTGTAGCTCACCAATCTCTTATTGTTTTTTTCCAGACCTCTATCTTCACACCATCCTTTGGTACTCCCACTAAAGTTCGCATCTCTAGCAGGATGACCACGAACCAGGTCATTGAACAGCTACTAAACAAGTTCAAGGTGAGTTTGGTGCATATTCTCAAGGCTGCAGACTATGTCACTGAAGTATAAAAAGACACAAATATCAATCAGTAATTTGATCATTTTAATCAAAAGTCAGAGGCACCACTTTGGTTAACCTTAAATGGACTTTTTCATAACTAGACATTCACAGGGGTTGAACCCTGTAATATGTAATATTCATGTAACTCTTTCTGGAATTAATAATTACAGAGAGTGTATTAAGAATTGAAAGGTGCAGGAAGATGATCATCATCCCAAAACAAGCTCTGACTGGGTTAATCAATATGACACCAAATAGAGGTCACACAGTCAGGGTTAATTTTGCAAAAAGACTTTGTCATTCAATCTATCATCTAACACAGCTACATACCAGAAATATTCATCATTAATTATAATCAAAACACAACTGAACTCATCTGCCAACCAGAACTGAGTGTTTACAATAAATGTTGAAATATTTCTCCTCTATGTTAATCCTACAGATAGAGAACGATCCCCAGGAGTTTGCTCTGTACTGTCTTCACCAGAGTGGAGGTATGCTTTGTCAGCAAATGAAATAATTAGACAATATAAGACGAGAACATTATGTGCCACAGTAACGTCTGTAAATTTCTGTCCAGAAAAGAGGAAACTGAGTAACAGAGACCAACCCCTATGGGAGCGCATACTGCAGGGGCCCTCCGATGACATCATGAAGATCTTTTTGATGGACATGGACGAAGAGGAAGTCAGCAATGATGTGAGTGTAAAAGTCACCTCCAAACACTTATGTGATGTATCAAGCATATCTACACCCAGAACTGGCAAAATATCCTCTCCTCTCCTCTCCATCAGGTAGCCCAGTATCTGAACTTGGAGCTTCCGATCCTGGAGCACGTTCTAATGAAACTAAGAGAAGAGGAGAACAAAGAGATACAAAGGGTCATCGGCAAGTCAGTATATGATCTTATACACTTCAAATTCTTACTTAAAGGATGCCAGCAGGTTTCATTCATTTTGATAGTGTGCAGTTCATTACCTTCTTTTGCAATATTTCCTTCTTCTTTGCACCTGTACTCACACAACATTTAGTGTGTAAAACAAAATTAGTGTAGTAACACTTCTATGCCAGGAGATGGCGCCAATATTTTTTAATTTTGTTGATTTGCTGCTTGCTCACAGTGTTTACTTGTGTGTGTGTGTGTGTTAGGTACCATCACCAGCACAGACTCCTGTCCCATATGCTGAGCATTAAGATGTCACCTCACACTGAGACTAGTGTCTGACCGCTGCTGATCTGAATCACTGACACAAGACGTGGAGAACTCTGAAGAAGTCTGTAGATTTTCTTTAAATCTTTAACATGCAACAATGCAAAAGTCTGGATTTGACACACAAAGGTGAAAATGCTACATGACATACTGTTATTATTTCCAATAAACAACAAAGAAGTAACAAAACATGATACTTCTTCAAGTCTTACGCTTACAAGCAGAGTCATTTATGTAATTTTTATTTGCTGTATGACTTTTTTTAATTTTGTAAAGTAAAAGATAAAATTGTCAGATGGTGTTGTAAATATCTGTAGATAAATATCGTTCATGAATAAATATAAATGACATGACCACTTCTGTGTTGTGCTTTTTGTCTGTGCGGGCTGGAGTTAGACACAGGAATTTTTCAGAGGTTAATCATTAGGGTTAAGGTTAGTTCAACCTCTTCACCAGGAGGTAAACCCGGGAGGAGAAGAGGCTGAGCTGGAGGACGCCAAACCAGCCAAAGAATGAGACTCTGCTGTTTCTCCAATTTAGAGATCCAGAATGCTTCCCCCATAAGGAGCAGCCCAGAAACAGCCTGATGAAGGCAAGATAGCAAGATAAATAGAAAGAAAACTTTGTGGTGAATAAAGTACGGTGTACAAAAAAAGAGTTGTGCAAAGTGTTTTAATTTTGATGGACTTGCATTGAAGCTGATGCTGGTCTACAAAAAAACAAAAAAAGCCATAGTTATGTACTAATATTTTTATTTGATGGACAAACGGAGGAAGCATCGTGCTTTTACTGGATTGCAACTGACAGGAGGCAAAACGTTTCAGAGTGTTTGCTATTGCTTTAATAAAATAATAAAATAATAAAATAAATAATAAAATGATTACTGGGGCCTCTATTTAATGGGAAGTGCCACTGTTTTTACACATAAGTCCTCAGTACAGTATAACACACCCTGCTGGATTATAAGGATATGCAGTGAAGGATATTGTATATAATCATGCTGCTGTCACTACTCATAAATCACTAGATGCCATTTATCTGTCATTCACCGATGTGAGTTTATGAAACAGACATACGGTCATCACTGACATCTAGAGGGTGCTATCTAAGAGATAGTTAACATCCTTAGTTCAAAGTGAACAACCATGATACCAGATCACAGAATAGTTTAATTTAAAAGTCTACCAACTCTGAACTGGGGACGACTGGTTTCCAGCACTGTGCACCGTACTACTGACATGTCAGAAAGGGTGTGTGTGTGTGTGTGTGTGTGTATGTGTGTGTAGGGTGTATGTGTGTTTGTGTGTTTGTATAGGGGGTGTGAGGGAGAGAACTGCATACAAGTGTTGTTAAATAATGGTGTGGTGGAGAGTGAGCAGTGCCAGTGCTGCCCGAGCTGTTTAGTAACAAAAACTTTATAATCGTTTGCCAGACCACCAGACAGCCTCATATTACCCAGCACTGAAACATATTTTCCACTGACATGATGGATGACAAAATAAGAATAAATGCTAACTGGTTGTTTTATTGAGGGGTAGAGTTTCCATGTGATGTTTGCTAAGGATCCCGAACTTTTAAACGTTTTTAGAAATGGAAAGAGTGTGTACTCAGTGGCATGACTTTCCTGTAACCCTGTCCAGTTGTGGAAAGGATCCACAGATGTTGGAGCTCCCTAAAATATTTTCAGATCTCTTGAAACAACTGATACTACAAGGAAAGCAAATCTCAGGAGAAAATGATCTTCTCTGCTTAATGAGATTAACAAACTTGTTAAGATTTCGTTCATTAAACAAATCTATACAGATTAATTAAACCTGTACATTGAAAATGTTTCCGTGTTGCATATGCAAGGTTTTGGCCCCCATCACTTACATTCTTTTAATAGCCAGTATGAACAGGAGGAATGATTACAGTGAGGAAAACCTCTTTCAGTGTTCATATGGGCACCTGACTGTTGTTTTCAAGACAGACTTGAAAAATTGTGAACCTTTCCTTTAATGCTGTCATAACAGCCTCCCCTCTTCTGGGAAGACAAGATTTTATAACCTGGCAGCAGGGATTTGAACCCATTCAGCCACAAGAGCCACTGATGTTGGTGCAGTCAGATGTGGTCTGTGCAGGCCAGTCAAGTTCTTCCTCAACAAACCTCTAAAAAAATTATTTGTGGACCTGGCTTTGTTATTGTCACAACAGTTGAAACAGGAAAAGTTCTTCCCCAAACTTTTGTCACAAAGTTGGAAGTGCTCTATTATCTAAAATATAGTTGTACGCTGATTACCCAAGGGCCTAGCCTCAAAAGCCCTGGAACAAAAGTAGATAAAAGTATATGGATAAGGGTGTCCACATACTTTTGGCTTAAAGTGCATCATAGGTTAAAACTCAAATTGGGCCAACTTCCAACTCTGGCTTGGTTTCCATCAGACTAAAGTAGCAATATAAATAGTAAAGTTGGGTTTCAAGCAGAAGACCTTTGAAACCTTTGGGTGTGGACCAGCGTATGTATGTACGGTACTGTTTATATTTTGGTTTGTATGTGTTCACAGTGGATTAGGTCTTCTGTCACCATGTTAACATGTCAGTCAAATGGGGAGCAGCTTCTCCATATACTGTAGCTGCAATGCATTATCACTACTTTCTGATTAGGAAATCAATCATATGTTTACTCCAGATGTGGAATAGCAGATTCCCTCAAGATTTATTAATCTTCATTTTAGTGAGCCTCATCTGACGGCCCACCTGAAAAGGTTCAGGGAGTTCCTTGTTGGATTTTAAAAACGTTTGTTTAGGGGTCAATGTATTGCCTTTAAATCTGTTTACAATAGTGGTCCCTCCCTTTTTGACTGTATAAAAAAGCATGATTGCAACCTTTGTGGTCACTGACCAACAAACATCTACTCCAGCCGTAAGATCTTCAACATAAGGAAGATGCAACTGAGTCTCTTCTCTACTGTTGTGGCCCTGCTGCTGGGCCTTTCAGCACAAAACGACTCCCTGGTAAGACATGTAGCACAACTCCACCGCAAATGATATCTGCAACTGTTTTACTTGTTTTGTTTTGTTTTGTTTTTAAGGATAAAACCCCTATTTTTGTTAAAAGAAAACGAAAAAGACTGCCTGCATTCTCCTGATAAAAATGATCAGATCTTGGCAAATAGCAGATTGCTCTAAGTATCCCCCAAAAATCTGCTCTTTATTAAGTAAGGCTTGTTGTTAAGCCAACACACATGTATTTTTAAATAATGTGTTGGCTTTTGAGTGGAGTCATGAAATGTGATCTATACATAAACAAGGATTCAGGCATTTCAATGGCAAACAATCAACACAATAAACACCACCAAAAAAAACCATAATTTAACAAATACCCGAGGGCTTACCTAAAGACCAGACAGATTTGGTTTAGTTCAACAATACGCATTCTTGTTACCAAATCGAACTTTTTCATGGCAATAATTTAATTTCTCCTACTTATGTTTGTTTTGTCTTACTGCAGGTGCGACTGCATGAGGAAGGTGAGACTTCTAACTACTTTTTCTCATCTCACACGTCACATTTCACAATACTGGGACATCATGTTAGGTAACTAAATCTTCTGGTTTTAGGTGTGAAGACAAAGGAGGCTGTCCATTTAGATATAACTTCAAGAATTCTTGAGGCAAATAAAGGTAGGCATAATTTATTCAGGGGGGAAAAAGTGCTAATATAGCATCCTTGCCTGCTCATATCACACGTAAATCTATGCCAATTCTGAGTATCCATGTGTGTGTGCACCTATTTAACATGCTGCCCACATATTGTCTCACTCCAGGCGTCAACCGTGTTCTGGTGGAAGGCGACGTCGCTCTCTCAAAGAAGAGGAATGCCATGAAATGCTGGAGCGGCTACTGCAAATGGAAAAAGTCCTACAATGGACTGGTTGAAGTACCCTACAGCCTCAGTGATTACTTCTGTAAGAGCCAAGTGATTCATTCATGAATCACAATATCAGTGCAATGATAATCATCATCTCAATACGGAAGAAGGAAATGTCTTTTAACTTTTGAGAATTTTCTTACAAAATCTTGAAACAAAAAGGATAGAAGCTGCAGACTGAAGACAGTTTTTGGGGGATGAAGTCATGCTTCAATGACATCAAGAACTGCTTACTTTAAATGTGTTCTACTTTTGCTTACCCACAACAACAACAACGGGTCTTCATTTGGTACCAAGCACAGCAGCCAGAATCCTTGCAAGATCAAGAAAATTTGAAGTATTCTGATGTCCATAAACTCACATTAATCTTGTTTTAATTGCAGATGACAGTGAAAAGGCCACAATTGAGAAAGCTATGGAAACTTTCCACAAGAAAACCTGCATTCGCTTTGTCCCTTATCATGACCAGTCTGACTACCTGAGCATTGAGAGTGAACTTGGGTGAGTACAGAGTAGAGGTGATGGTCAGCGTGTTAGCCAACCTGTCAGGGTTCAAATCTGTCTCTCTGTCTTTCACTGTACTGTAGGTGCTGGACTACCGTTGGCAGAGATGGAGGGCAGCAGGTGGTTTCTCTGTCTGTGTATGGATGTCTTCATCATGGGATCATTCAGCACGAGCTCCTCCACGCACTGGGCTTCCACCATGAGCATAATAGGAGCGACAGGGACCAGTATGTCAGGATCAACTGGGAAAATGTCCCAGCAGGTGGGCTCTAAACTCTGATGATGCACAACTGGCAACTAAATGTGTTTGTGGTGGAGCTAGTATTGAAATTAAATCACTGTATTTTTATAATTCATATGGAACTGGTTACAGTATTCATTTCCCAACTTGATTATTTTACAGATTTTTATTCATATATACAGTATATTCATTATACTGAATATGTATATATGAAAGTAGAAAATGAATGTATAATAAATGTTCCTTTCATGCACAGCTATCATTTATGTATATTCTTTTATTCTGCAGCAAATGCCTTCGACTTCCACAAAATGGACACCAACAACTTGAACACACCATATGACTATTCATCTGTTATGCATTACGGAAGGTAACGTCTATTTATGTCATTACTAGACACTATTGTTGGAATTAGAATTAGTTTTTTTTGTGTCCTACAAAACCGTTTACCTGCATTATTTCCTTTTTTGGCCACTTTGGGGCAGCACAATAAGGTGTAAACACAACATTGACATATATCACCATATCAAGTTGACGAGGCTAACGTGTCAGCAAATAGTTGCCTATTTACACATTTAGCAGACACAGAGTAATATTACTATTCATTTGAAGTACTGTTTCTGGCCACCTGGCCAATGTGAGTTCAGTAATCACTCTTCTTTTAGTTCTGTTTTTGGCTTTTTAGCTGCTAAATGCTCAACTATGTTCACCAGCTTGTTGCTAACTTTGTCTTCTGTTTGGTGTAGGGCAGGTAGTGTACAGTGGGTTTGCCAGGGCTTTTTTTTTTAAACATCTACCTGTTGTGAGTGGAAATGCAGTTGATGAGAGCAACGAACCAAAACATTAAAGTTGCAGGCTGTGAAAAACCAAACCAAAACAATGAGCCAAAACACGCTAAAATGTTCCACATAGGTCAACGGAACTGCAGAGTCGAGTGATAACTGTCTGTGGTCTTGCCACTACGAATGACACCTTTCACATTACACATAGTCATTTAATCCATTGTTAAAATAAAAATATGAATTAGTGCAGCTTTAATATTATCATTTCTAACCCTGCATGGGGTTTGCAGCTCATTTTCTTCTTGACATGTGAGAGGGAAAAAGGTGCAATGATCCTGAACAAAAGCAAAATTACAGTAAATTAACTGTACAATTGTTTATGTCTTTAAAAATATTGTTCAGCAGGACAACATTACCAACAATATTCCATCAGTTTATTCCATTATTTTATTTTTTCTCTAGGGCTGCCTTCTCGTCAGACTTTGGAGAAGACACCATTACTCCCATTCCAGATTCCTCGGTGCCGATAGGACAGAGAGATGACATGTCTGATATTGATATCCTGAGGATCAATAAGTTATACGAATGCAGTGAGTATAGAAGTCATTAAAGACACAATCCATTGTCCATCCTGAAGTTTATTTTAAGGCATTATAGCATGATAGAATTAAGAAAGATTAAAGAGTAAATTACATTTTATTGTGATTTTTCAGTTATTATGATTTAAAACAATCAGTGGATTTAAAGATGTGGATGCTTTGAAGTCACAATGCAGGGTAAATGTAGTATAGATTCTTTGTAATGACTGCTTTCTTACCAATTTTTTCAGGCATTTGAAAGAAAATGAAGGCAAGTCTGCTGTCACAAGACACTATGAGCTGTTTTCTTTAAATAAAAATCCCACCAATCAAATAAATATTTCCATTTTAAAAAATCATGTGTTCTTTACCTTTTGCCTACAACACTGTCACCCATGACGGATGAGTTTTTTCTAAAAATCTTAGCAAAAATGAGTTGTATTACAATTTTGAACAATGATATCAAGCGTTCTCCATAAAATAAGACATGCAGCTCAACTTCAAACCACAAACCACAAATAATCCCCTCACTATGGCAACAAAAACCCACATCTGGTTTTGCTCACCTTTTCCAAACATATTTTATTGAGACCATCATCTGTCATTATTATAAGTTGTTGTTGTTCTACTGTACCAAAACCACACATCCTCCACTTTAAGTCAGCTGTAAAACATGTGTTCAGAAAAAAATCAACGTTGTATCAAAGTGTAAGAATGTAGAAAAAGACAAAGCGTAACTATGAAAAAGTTAAGTCTGTTAAAAAGTTAAACCTTCTCCGTAATTCTCGTGCATTTGTAGCTATTCAGCATATGTTTGTTTTTGCGGGGGTTGAAGGTCATCTCAAAGTGGCATCTCAGATTCTGTGGAGAGGGAAACAATAGCTATTATGTATAGGAACTGGGAAATCAGAAATGTAGATTAGGCAATAGGTCAGTTTGAGTACAATCACTTACAAGCTGAGAAATAGGTGCAATCATTTTTCTTCAGATTTAACAAAAGATTTAATGTGGGATGTTATTTTCTTTCTTTTTTTCTTTCGTTCTTTCCAGATTTATTGTTATTTCCCTTTGATATGCATATATTGTTAAGATTCTAATATGTAAGATTATCTTCTTAATAATAGATACCACAAATACCACAATACTACAAATAATGGCTCAAAGGACAACAGCCTTTGTATTATGAAAGAATATAAGGCAGAAAAGCATGGGTGCAACAGATGATTCTAATGCTGTATGTGTTGTGTTAAAAGATACAGTGTATTAAAGAAATATCGCTATGTTGAATACAACTTTATAAACACATACAAAACAGATTTACCCTTTTCGCAGGACTGCAGCTGTTCAAGTCATGATCTTCAGTCTTGAGACACTTGGTTTTTGCCAGAATCACACTAATCTTAAAGTTGATGTTGCTGGTCACCTAATAAGATGGCCAGACAGATGACAATACAGATGATATTATTACGTGTTGTGCCTCTGTAATAGGATTGCATGGTGGTGATATGCATGGCATCCAACCTGACTCCGAGCAGAGGTGATGGAGACCAGTTTGAACATCCTCTTTTTCGTGGAGAAGTCGTTGTATTCCTGCAGAGCATGTTGAGCTGCCTCCTGAACATCAGCTGAGTCTGGACTCAGCTGATTCCAGCCACCCAGTAGAGGCACTTTTTCTATGAGGCAATTAAACACACACACACACACACACAATTTAAATTTCTCTGAAATGCACACATTCCTACTCATAACGATGTCCATTGCACTCACACTGACTCCAATTGCAAAATCATACACAGACACACTCAAGTAATCACTTATGTTATGGTTGCATGTGTTGCGTTGGTTGTTTTTGTGCATCTTCATCCTGAACATTTGCTGCTTCAGTTAATAACTTGGAAACTATAAGACTAATAAACCTCCCTGTTAAACTGACACTGCCAAACCATTTCAACTGCTCTGCCAAACCAAGCCTGCTTCTCAGGGTTTCTCAAGGAAAATAAAGGCAGAATTTAGAGATCATGGTCATAGCTCCTGTACATTGGGTTGCCCAGCCAATCAAAATTATGCTGAATTTTATTTGGGTTTTTTAAATTTTTTTTATTTAGTAACAGTTTTTGTAACTTTACAGAAACAAAGGTAATCTCTCCTAAATGTTAATTATATAATAAGATATATCAGGCTTTTGATACACACATAATACTTGTAATTAGGATCAATTCTTTGTTGGTTTGGCTCTGTACATGAGATTTGTTGACAATAAGAATAAAAAAATAGAAAATCAGCAGCCCCCTTTAAATGGCAGCAAACTAAGTATAAAGTATAAAACTGATAATGCACTGTAGACCAACATGGTCCAACATTTTTCCTTGTGGCAAAATAAAATAAATGTATAATTTGAATCAAACACACAACATGCTACTGTACTGATGGGATGTTTTATCCTGTGAACACATTTGGTGAATGGCTCTGACAGATTATTTTTCATTCCCAAAGACTCCCAACCCAAACTCCTCTCTGCCAACTCATTGGTATGCCGACTTTCTCTGCCTGCTGGCTAAGCCAAAGTCTCTGACTCAATGTACCCAAACAGACTGCAGTATGCAGTCACTGTCTGCACAAGAATAGAGGTGTGAATTGAGTAATGGCCTCAGGGTGGCATTATAAGTAATTAGTAGTCGTGGAACTTTAAAGATAGTTTGTTGTTGATGTTTTAGGAAATGATTTTTAATTATTTAGTAAAACTTGTGTGTTTGAAGATTTTGATCCCCTCATAATATTCATAGGTAGCCTTGTTATGATGATACAAAATGATGCAAAATACTTCAAATGTATCACCCAGGCAGTTTTTAATCTGCAACATCTAAAGTAAAGTGAAACAAGGTCTGTACTCCCAAAGAAAGTAGTCTGTTCTCTTTCTTACAGTATTCCCTGATCTCGCTTGCGTCTGTGCAGCATCACTCCCCTTATATAAGACGATACTTTTGTTTCCCACATTTCTTTTCCATATCTGTACTTACTTGTTTTGATGACTTCCTCCACAGGCTGCTCTCCCATACACAGCAGTGCAGCTGACAGACATATCAGCACTGACAACGGGAGAGACATCTTTACTTGTTGACCACCACCACAGCGTGCTGTGCTCCACACAAGGAAAAGACTAAATGAGTCTCCTTTAAAAAAAAGCAGAGCAGTAAAAAAGAGAGACATTGAAGAGAGTTATTGAAAAAAAGTAAACAAGTGGCCTATAATTAACCACTTTCCTCAAAATGAGACTTCAAATGCTGCAAAAATGACAGATGATAGAAAGAGCTACAAAGAGAGAAACATTATAAGAACTTACCTTTCTGATATGGAAAAAACAGGACTTCCACCCTGTGAATCCTGCAGCACTAGCGAGCCAGACTGAGAGAACTAATGTGATTCATGAAGAGAGAAGGAGGGAGGGCAGTGGCTGTTCAGCATTTAAGCTCTGGTATGTTTAACAAACCGGTGAAGACCACACCCACCCGCTGACTGGTAGTGACGCTATATAGGGATTTAACAACCATCAGCGGCTTTGGTGTGTGTGTGTGTGTGTGAGAGAGAGAGTGAGAGATAGAGAGAGAGAGAGAGAGAGAGAGAGGGAGGGAGGGAGATGGGGGCTGGGTAGGTAGGAGTTTTAGTGTGGATGTGTGTGTAATGATGCGTGCTATTATGCGTGTGTGTTGACGTGTCTGGGTTCTTTGTGCATTTGCATTCATGTGTAACATGTGGGCGCGTTACCTTCTTCTGCATCTTTTTATGTGGGTGCGTGCATGCACATTTTGTTTTTTGCCTTTACACGAGTGAACGAGGCACTTTTGTAGGGAAGTGACTCAACCTAAGCTGGTAAAAATCTGTTGGCAGCCGCTGAGTCACACTGCGAGCTATAGCACACAGCAGAGCCACAATGTACATGAGTTCTAGGCACATCAACATCCTGTCCAGAACATTTGTGTTATCACATGATAAAGGGTCTAAACTATCTGGATAGCAGTGAACAAACGTCAGCAAATGGAGCTGAGAGGATTAAAATGAGCTCTGTTTGCTTTTGTTGGCTGTCTGACTTTTTTTTTTTAGTATGTCTCTCATTGCATAGTGATGGATGCAGAAATGTATCAGTATTGAATTCTAGTCTTTCTTCGTGGGGCACCAGCCTGGTTTCATATTCGAATCAATCAGTAGATGAGAAAAGTACACTACATAATTTTACCAAAAAACATTGTTTTTGTTTGGACCACTAGGGAGGAGAACAACTCCACAACAAGCTGACAGACGCAAAGCCCTGACAAATTATAACCTTGTCATGTTGTTATAGCTGATATGTTGGCAAACAGTCGCCAAAGCAACATTAGCATTCATTTGGAGTTGTTCGTAACGTAAGCCCGATATTCACTCTCCTATTAGCTCTGTGTTGGTCTCCACCAGCTGTTAAGAAAAATATCTGGCTCTCTAACTAGATGTTTCCACTTTCTTCATCAGCCTTTCTCCCTAAATGTGTTTGTCTGCCATTTAGTGCTGAGCAAGTAGTGTACAGTGGGTTTGTCACAGCTTGTTTGCGGCTGTCTGCTGCTGTTGGAAACAAGGTGAAAGTAGTAAATGTGCCATAAAACCAAAAAACCAAGAGCTGAAAGAGGCTAAAACTCCATAGAGCTGCAGGGATGAATGATAATTCTCTTTGGGTTTGTTACTGAGTGACTACATTACACAGAGTCCAGAAACCGATTGGAAACATCTTTTAATTGATTTGTGTAACTTTAAATATGTCGTGCACACATACTAACACATATAAACCTACATACAAAAAAATGCTAACACCGGAACAAGATAACCACAAATTATGTAGATAAGGTTAGGATTGAACTGAAAATAAGTTTTTAGTTTGAATGTAATCAGACTAAAAGGCTGATTTCCAACCAGAGTCGTCAGAGTTTTCCTGAGGTCTCTGGTGTGCATGTACATTTACATATGCTATGCCGTATACTCTAAAAACCCCCCATTCTTCTGTCAACAGTTTTGCCTGTAATGAGTCAAAATGCCCGGCAGAGGGGAGCAGCACCATATTACATAATGCAACAGGTGGTGAGAGGCAAAATTATTTTATTTTCACAGCCAGTTCAGTTTAATGACAGAAAAGTCAGAATACAATAAGCACACATTATAAGAGGTTTTAAATTTGAGAGCACACTGTTAGTGGCCTGGTGATTAGAGCACATGTCCTATAAGAAGAGTCATGCGTTCATTCTACTTAATAGTGTTTTTCAGCTGCTCTGGTGTTGTTCAAAAAGACAGCGAATCTTGACAGTAACTGTTCATTTCACATGCTTTTTATCATCTTTTTATCATCTTTAAGAAATGATTCTAAGTACCAACTTGTCTGTTTAGTATTTACATACTGCAGATTATTATGAATTGACAGTTTAAACTGTTTGGATTACAATTGGGCATCAAAATGTTAGCAACAGTAGGAAATGTGAAAGAGGAAGATGATTTACATCCTGTTTAAAGTTTTACCATATGCATATTATAAACAGAACCATAATTGTTAAAATAAAGCCCAGAATCATGAGCTAAAAATTCCAGTGCTATGATAAGAGAGATGGCAGATAAGTGATAGGGAAGTTAGAACTGACAGCTCTGACAGGGGGAAAGATAGATAAAGACAGATGAGACAAAGCATAGGCAGATGGCAAAAGACTGACAGCTACATTGGCACATATAGAGAGGCAGATGGACAGGCGGATAAACTCAGCGCTAGATCAAAAGGCTGACCAAAAGAAAAGAACCTTGCAGATGGACATGTAGTCAGAAAACAAGAATGCAGCCAAGTCCAACCATACAACAAGCTCAACATTTACAAAAGATTTCATTTAACACCACTCCGACACAGCTAAAGCAAAAAAAAAGTAACACCCTAAGCGTCACAAAAGTAGTATTTGTTGCTGTGTTATGTTAAATACTGTACTTAATTACATTAAATTGCAGTTATTCTGACACAAAAAGGTGAAAAGGTGACTATATATAGACTTTCAAAGAAATTGTATAGTACATAGATGCAGACTGAAAAGTAAAATGCCGGAAGACAGATAACAAAACTCTCTGTCATTTTTCTTTTATAGGCCTGGCTGGTGTTCACTGCTTGTCTGCTCCTAATGAGACGTACAGTACTGCAACTCTTCCAAACTGCAACTAACAGGTCAGGGTCAGAAAGGGGGCGGCTGGATTTGCCCAAATTGGGACATCTTTGCCCTTTTTCAGTGCAGTAATTGATGTCAATATTGTTTGCCTGACAACAAGTGGACTGGACACCAACTGCCACAGTTCCCGTTCGAATTGTTCTTGTCCAGTCTGGACAAGGAATATGATTGGTTGTTTTTGTTTTGAAGACAAAGAAGCCAGGCCGACGGTTAAATTTACTTCATAAATAAAAAATCTTTTTGATTGTGTTCTACTGTGACTGTTTTTCAAGGTTAGTGATGTGAAAGAAATGCGTTAGTCATACAGTATATGCTGAGCAAATTTGAACTTTGAACAAGTCGTTTTTCTCATATTTTTATGGCCATCACATTGTACTTCTACTGCGCATTTAGTATGTGACATGAAAAAAATATAGTATACTGAGCTGCCATACTTATGCGTGACTGAAAACATTATTGACAAAGTTTATTAGGTACTCTGTTACAATTGAATGCAATCCAATTTGATACCCCTGCACTAAATCTCACCTTTGGGAAGCTTAAAACCATCTGTTTTAGTTGATAAGAGGTGTTGCTTCCACCCTATGGTAATTTAGAGGCTGTAGTCAGAGGTGGTGTTGTGTTGGACTGCATCAAATTGAGAGATGTGTTTTTCCGCCTCCATTTGCAGGCACAAACGTGGATAAAAGGTCACTGCTTTGGATAATGAGATGCGCCATCCAATTTATTGTCTACATAAAGCAATGGAACCATTAATGGTTTTAATGTGTTTATGTTCTCACATAACAGGTAAGCTAATTATATAAATAAATCAGCATCCTGTCTCATGAAGCATTAAGCCAGATAACTGAGCAAAACAAGCTATACTTCCACCCATGTCCACATGTGGGGGGGGCTGAAGGTTTTATTTAGCAAAGGTATCCAGATTATTTAATGATTTAAGCCCCATTTCCTGTGCGATGCTTATGAAAAATGTAAGCTATTTGACAGCCAGTCCTGATCTGTTGTATTGTAAATAGCTGGTCAAGGACCACAGGAAACAGCATCTGTGGACTGGCTGCTACATTCACAGCCTTTGTTCACACATGTACATTAATAATGTGAGAAAATGCACAAAATGCCCATCATGTCCTGGAGCTGTTGTTAACACCAGGAGGCTGAAATGAATGTTTTTTTCTCAGCAGTAATATTAATGGTAAATTGAATCCATTTTATCTTTATGTATTTTGTCAACACTTACCTCTCTGTCCACTCCTAAAACTAAGGCAGATAGATATAATAAAAACAAAAATAAATAAAATCTCATTGTATTCTTCCCTTTTTAAAAACTGCTACATAAATCAAAACTGAGTATGGTGACAGTGTCCCATCAATTAATAGTTTAATCATTGGCTTTTATTAATAAACCAATCCACAGTTTAGTCATTTTGTACATTCATTTCACTGTAAACAAAAACTGCTTTGACTTATTTTAAAAAAAAAAAAAACATATTGGTTGCAGCTTGCAAAATTAACCACCAAAACCAACACAACGCTGCAGACCCGTATCTGTATTTCCACGCCACATTCCTCAGACCTCAGAGTCGGTATCAGCGCTGATGGCTCAGCCTCTGTAATCCCTCTACAGTTCCTACCCGCCCACTCAGCCGGCTGATTGACAGCCGGCTCCTCCAACGAGGCGGCGGCCGACTCGTCTGGCCTCCTTCCTCCCCCCTCTCCTCCTCCTTCTCCTCCTCTGACTTTGTTGCTCTCCTGCCCCGCTAGCTCGTCTCCAGTCTCACCGGGGGGAGCCGAAGAACAACTCGACAAAGTCCCAAACATGGAAGGCGACAATATAATAATGCCTGTTTGACTCGGGGACATTTTTCAAGGTACGTTTGGTGATTTTGAACTGTTCAAACCCGGGGGGGAGGGTATTAGAGGCTAGGAAGCTGTGTGCGTGTGGGGGGCGAAAAGTTTATCCGCCTCTCTACACGGGACAGGCGGGAACAGAGGGACATTTACTCCAATGTTATTCACTGTGGGGATGTGTCATGCTGCTAGCTTACATGCTGTTACCTCTGTAGCTTGTGTAGCACCCCAACAATTGTTATATATCATATTTTTTTTTAATTATGAGCCTTATAATTATGCCTGCAACAATGTCGTATAGTTGTGTGTCTTTATTCTATTATGTGTGATCCAACATGAGATAATATGAATGTGTTTTCTTCACTGTTGGTGAAACATGTTGCTGCAGCTGTGTTCAAATTTAATTTCGACATTTTGTTGATGGAGGTTGTACAAAGCAAGGAGTAAAACACAAGCAAAACGTCAAATATTCAAGAATGTCAGCTTTATTTTACATTTATTATTATAGTCAGTATAATCATAATGACACAAAGCCTATAAAAACAAATTCTTTGATTTGATAGTTTGGCTTATGTGTGTTTTTCTTTTAGTGGCAAGTGTGGTGTGTGAGCTGTATGTTTGGTTTATTAAAGAGATGGAAAGATAAGGAGCACAAAACATCAAAAGAACTGTTGAATTGACTTTCACTGATTATTATTTTTTGGATTCCAGCTCTCAGACACAAGCACGGAAACACATTTGGCATGGTATGAATGGCACTTTCAAATCATGAGTCATTCAGAAGCACTTGTTAGTGTGATAAATACCCTCTGTCTTCATCCTTCTCGTTCTCTTTGTATATTTATATGCACAACCATAGTTCCGGGGGGACAGTTAAGGTTAAGTACCAAATTGGAAACAAATACTATGTGCACAGAGAGAGAGAGGCAGACAGAGACAGTGGGAAGGGGTCCCACTACAGATGTGCATTCCTTCAGCCTGCGGAGGGATCAAGCCTTTAAATAGAGCTCAACAGGAATGCAAACAGACCAAGCAGTAAGAGGAACCCTTACGGCGTCTTAAGAGTAGGTGGTAGAAGGAGCCAGCAGGGAGACGATGCTGCAAGGTCTTTTGTTGTTGGATTATCCAGCAGTAATCCAGTGTCTCCCCATTACAAGGGAAATGCTGGTCAAAGTTGAATAAGTTCAAGGTGAAGTTGTTTAGGAGCAATATTTAAAAGTGCAGTCGCTGTTCTTGTATTGCTAGGTAATACTGCGCTTCGCGCATCAGTGGCAGAATTTGAACCTTGCCCGAAAATCGTGTAATGTGACGCACACAGATGTTTATCAACCTGGCCTGTCTGTGATGCTTCAAAGAGATTATTCGGTGAAAGGATGTAATGCTGCACCAGGCAGAACTGCGGTGATTAATCGATGAGTCGATCAAAGAAATTTCTTTTTTCTTTTTTTTTTTTTTTTGGATAATCATGGAGTCTTTTGTCGTTCCAGCTTCTTAAATGTGAATATTTTCTGGTTTCTTTAGTGTGATAGTAAACTGAATATATTTGGGTTGCGGGCAGTTGGTCTGATAAAACAAGACATTTGAGGTTTTACCTTGGGCTTTGTTAAACAGCGGTTTGACATTTTATAGACCAAACAACTAATCAGTTAATCAAAAAAATAATCAACAGATGAATCTATAATTAAAATAATCGCTAGTTGCAGCCCTCATACAGAGCACATGTTGTACGAGGCACTGAAGGAGATTTTCACTAATCTGTAAGATTCTTGTATTTCAGTTCTGAGTCATCACTTAGTTTTCTTTTTCTTTTTGAAAAAGCTGACAGAAAAAGACAAATCTGATGTAAACCAGTCATGATGAGTATGGATGGGAGGGATTTTTTCCGTGTTGTATTAAGCTTAGAAGTTGCTCAAGGTAATGTTTGCTCAGTACGGAGGAGTCATGATCAGTTGTTGGGTGGTGGGAGTTTGGCACATGTTGCCGTCTTTCGGGGTGAAGTTGTCAAAATCTCATTTGGCAGATTTATTGGGATTGGGCCGACTTCATTTTGTATATTTTTGATTTTGACTTTCCCTTTTTTTTTTTTTTTTTTTTGGAGCCAATTGGCTTGTCACTGTTGGTAGCTTGATAGAGTGGTGGAAAGAATTCACATTCATAGACTGTAGTTAGCGGTCAGTTAACCAATTCATGCCCAGTTTACTTCTGCACTCCCATATGGTGGGAATGAAAAACATAGAATTGGTTAAGCCAATCTCAAGATGTTTTTACACTGGTTTTCAGTGCTTCCCAGTTTGATCGCCCTTCATTTCTGTTTTAAAACCCAATCAGTAAGTTGAACTGATTCATCATCTGATTCTAGATGCAGAGACGTTGACTTTGTCTCTCTAACAAGGTCACTTTGGCTGGAGAGAAGAACCAGACACCTGGCCGCTCCCTGCAGTATCTCTGACAATACTGTGGCCCTAATCAGGATGATGTTTCTTAATTGTAATCTCTTAAGCTTTTAAGAAAGCTGGTTTTGAAACTGTTACACTAGCAGAACATCAGCTCCCCTGCTCTCTTCACCACTTTTACCGCTGTGAGACTTAACTGTACACAGAGTGAGAAAAACGAGAGACACCGGGCACCTCGCTGTTTACCTCTGGGAAGTTAGCCTGCCCTAGTCTTCTGTCTCTATAAAAGGAACATTGGAGTGTATTTTTGCTTTACAAACATTGTGACTGAAAAGAAGAGAAAGAGAAAAACTGATTTAAAAATACACTCAGGAAACAAATGTGCTCTTTGGACTCAGGTTTTACTGGCATCCAAAAAAGGAAAGGGAAATCCACCGTGCTTATACTTCTCTGAGAATAGTCAAACACTTTTATTCAAGCGTGGCTGACGTCTACATGTTTTGACAGACACATTCATCGGGGTGCAAGATAAAGTATAAGACACAGACATTCATATGATAGTACAAGACATAAATTGGTTTCAATTGTGTAAATGGGATACAGAGGGAAGGTGTTTTTTTATAATAAACATGTTGAGGAAAGTTAGAGCTTGCAATGGAAGTGTATACTTTGAGGATTTAAGGCAACTTTTAGATGGAGTGTGGTCAAATTCGTGACCTGTATGCATCAAAAAATAAGTGAAATAGTTTTTTAACTAGAACACAACTATCAAGAGACTTACTCCAAGTTACAGTGAAGTGTGGGAGTAACTTTTAAGAGTAGATTTGAAGTGATAGTTAAACACATGCATGCTCAGAGAGGAATAATCAATCAGGGACTGAGCCCTAAGTCCATCTTTTCTCTTTTAGCAGTTTTAGTAGCGGTAGTACATTTAAACTTAGTCTAGTTCAGTTCATTTTCTTACGGCTCAGTTCAGTTAAACTCACCTCCAAACACCTCATTCTAGTTTGAGAAAGGTACTGTTATTCAGCTTGCCTTTAGCTTCGCCTGATTCCCTGCAGACAGCTCTCACTGGCAGCACAATCTCTGCTCTAGCTCCAGGCCAAAAACCACATGTACACGCACGCACGCACACAGAGCTTGACACAGACCCATGCACGCACGTATACATACATAGGCACAAATTCAT
This sequence comes from Scomberomorus guttatus, assembly GCA_038419695.1. Classification (NCBI taxonomy): domain Eukaryota; kingdom Metazoa; phylum Chordata; class Actinopteri; order Scombriformes; family Scombridae; genus Scomberomorus; species Scomberomorus guttatus. The sequence continues at coordinate 18,456,570 of CM076463.1, forward strand.
ACGATCCAGTACTTTTGTACGTACACACACACACACATAATCACATGCACACAGAGCTAAACTCAGTCCAAGCCTCCATACTCTCCCCTCCACACTCATATTTCACTAGTCACACACGGAGGGCCCACAGCAATCAACTTTAAATTAGAGAGAAAGCTGCTCCAAGAACTTGAGCACTGCTTGCCAGGTCTGAGGCCATACTTTTCTTGGTGTGTGTGTGTGTGTGAGTGAGTGAGACAGAGACAGAAAGAGCCAGCTTTTGATATTAAACCAACTCTGAGGGGCCTAGATTGGGGTTTTTCTCCTCCTCTCTGCTGCTGTTCAAACTGTTTATCCCCACTCATACTCACCAAGAGCTGTGCTCAATTGTTCAGTGCTTTTGAAAGGTTATTTTGCGACAAAGAGTTGTAAATTATTTAATCCCAACCTGGCTTGTTCATTTCTACTCCTACCCAGATTGTCTACATTTGCTACAGTTCCCACAACTCCAAGCCACAAGGTCAAGCCACTTAAGTGGAGCTCAGCCTTGTGGCTTGGAGCTGTTGCTTCTTTTGTGGTCAACTGACCAATAAGGTTAGTGATTGTGTTGTGATAGTGATAGCGAAGTTGTAATATTTGCAGGACATTAAGAGTTTTTCCATCTGAGAAAAGTTTCAAGAGAGAAGTTTGTTGCATCTTTTAGATATTCCCATCTCCTTTCTCCTTCATATTTCTCTTAAAAGTAAATTTATCGTCTTTGGCACTGCAGTTTAAGACCAAAGGAAGGCATCATATTTGTTAATGATTAGCTGAGATGGTTTAGATATGAGAAGGAGAGTGAATTATTATGTGTCATGGTGTATTTTTGTTACCTTGTTTTGCGTTTGTATATCTAACTTAATTTACCATCCCAGCAGCTGTAAGAGAAGAAGCTGCAGGAGTATGAAGTTTCAAAATGCACTTACGTAATGGATCAGTTTCTGACCTTGAGGAGCTCAAAGTACTTCTTAGTTTATTGTAGCCACTAATAATCATGTATTTGTTTAGTTAATCTTCCTCTTGTGCATCCTACTTTATCCACTGTTAATACAATCTCTATCACACGTCTCAGTTTATAGAAACTGACAAGTGTTTTGCTGTAGATTTACAGATGTTGGTCTTTCATAGCACCTGCAAAGTTGGCATTAGTGTACTCGACAGAAGACAGTAAATACACTGCAGTGGTAGTGTAAGAGAGATACCAGTCCGCTTATAATTTGTCCTTTCCACATGTTTGGCACGTGTGGTGTGGGAAACTAAGGAAAATTTAACAGAAAAATCCAGATCTTGCTTACATTTGCAATTGCAAATATGTGTGGAAAATGTTTATATGGTTGTAAACAACAATACTTTCACATGAGTAACCTTTAATTCTGCAGTGTCACAATGCTCACTAAGAATAGACAGTAGCTAACTGTCACTATCATCCTACCAATCCTACTCTGTCCTTTTTTTATCCAGAGATCCTTTTTAGGCTTTTTAGAAATTTAGGCAAAAGTAGGTGCAAAAATGGCCTCTTTTTTAGAGAATCTACCTTGTGGTTGGATAATGGTTGATGTGATTACCATCAAACAAAAAAAATCTGAAAAGTAATTGCTTTTGAAGAAAACAACAAAAGAAAAGAATGATAAAAATGTCTTGGTTGATAATCGAAACAAAGAGAAAAGCACTCATCACTACTCAGCATCTACTACGGCCAGCAACAGTCAACTGGCTGATGTTGACAGCTTCTCTGTGTGCTTAGCACTTGTTGGGGTGAATAACTGTTAAGCTTGACTGTGCTGATAAACGACATACAAGCTCACAAAGTTCCAGGGAAGCTTAATGTTTAAAATAAGCTTCCTTCCTATGCAGATGTTCTGTATAATCCTCTGGACCTCTGCAGGCTTCCACTGCAGGAAACTACAGTATAATATTTTTTTCCAATTGGCCTCGAAGACAGATAAACCCAGAATTCACAGACTGCTTTTGTCATCGAGGTTTTGTTAGGTTTGTATGTTTGACTGTGACCCTTTGGCATCTTGCTGCAGTCTTGCCAGTTAAAGCAACATCTATTAGTTTAGCCATTTATACCGTAACTACTGTCCTGTGCTCTGTTGACTGAAAATACAGCTAACTGGGGAGGATATTAAGCTGTGCTGGAGAAAAGCACTCTATTGATTGCTTTGGTAAAAAATTCTGCCTCCGAATCATTTGTGGTTACTTGCTAAACCAGCACTAAGAATACCATGGAATGATTTACCAGCTGTGATGGTAAAAATATACCAATGTTTTGGCTGGTTAGTGTTGATTTACACCCTGCAGGTGTTCATAGTTACTGTCACTGCTATCTTGAAAATGTTCTGTTTGTGAACCTGATGTCTGACATAAAATGAAAGCGGTCCTTGCCTTTGTTCAGCGTAAGTAGTGGTGTTATGCCGTGGTTTCGTGTCTGTCTCTATTACAAGTTAGGTAGCCAAAGAATTTACTGAGTTCAAATGGAGCTGCACTTTATGCCCAGTATCCACATTTACTTGTTAAAAAATGGCAGGCACTGTGAAGTTTCATTGTTATACTTCTCCCCGATGTGTGGATTTTGTGAAGTTCATATCAATACCGATGAGTTTTGAGACACGTACAGTACTTCCACAATACTAAGGACACATTGTTTTGGGAGCAGCTATCAGTAAGCTGCAGGCAGCTTTTGCCAGGTTTTGACAGACTGGAGCTGATTTGTCTTGGCTCTAAAGACGCTGGCTTTTGACAGTGTGGAAAATTTTGTCAGTGAAGCTTTGAGATATGCTCTAATGTTAGACAATGTTGCCATCGACTATAAGGTTGCAAGTTGGGATTCCCCAGCCAGTGGGGACACAGTGTGATCAACTGTTGCTGAAATTCATGTGACAGATCTGTTGCATAATGTGATAAGATGGGACATTTCCTGGTGTGAATAAGGCAGCCCGCCGGGCCTGAAACCACCTGCTGGGCCTAAGCGTCGGGGATTGTTTTAAAAAAAAAATGTAAATGTAAACTAAAATATGTTATACAAGTAGTGTAGCTCCTTTAAGGAATAGCTCAGTGCGTAGCAGGTGTGCGGTCTAGAGAGAGAGAGAGAGAGAGAGAGAAAGAGAGAGAGAGAGAGAGAGTGTGTGACGGTGAGGCTGCAGCTCCCGCAGCAACCCGCCTACCATCTGAGAGCAGGCTGAGCAGGCAGAGAGTGGGAGAGTTTCTGGGAGAGTTTCTGGGAGAGTTTCTGGGAGAGTTTCTGGGAGAGTTTCTGGGAGAGTTTCTGGGAGAGTTTCTGCCGAAAACAAGCACAGAGACCCGGGGAGAACTGAGCGCAGCTGCTCGCTAACAGCTACGTGTGTTTACAGCAGAGAGAAGGAGGGAGGACAGACCTCTCACTCTGCTACTCTGTGCTGCGACCCCCCGCCCCCCTCCCCTGCTGGGCCTAACAACTTTTCTGGCGGAAACCCTGTTTGTGTTTGGTCATCTAGAAGTCCACCCCTCAACTGTGTCAGTGTATCAGAATGTGCTCACAGTCTTTTGAATGATTAAATGCTTACAGAATCCTTTGTCGCTACTCCGCAGACGGGGAAGAACTGTGCAGATGGGAAGAACCAGTTTTGAATATGCAAGCATTTTCAGACCATAATGTTAATTTATTTGTTTTATTATTTGCATGGAAATGGAAATTGTAGTGATGCTTGTATCCTTTGTAGACTAAAGCTTGACTCTAGAAGACTTGATTTATTAATGTTACATTTTTCTTTATTTCTTTATTTTAATAGACAACGTCGGTGTTGTTGTCTTTAGTGTACATTTGACAGTGTTAAGCACAGTTTAGCATCAATTGTCAAGTTAACAGCTAGATGAGAAAATGTCGATGAATGGTTTTATAGTTATGTCCAGATTACAGTGATTACTCCACAGTAGAGAAGACTTTTTGTAGTTCATTGTGATGAAATAGAGAGTAACTCATATACTAACATGAAAACACAGTGAACAGTCACTAGAAGAGAAGCTTCAAAAGAGTTTTTAATGTTTACCATGATGTATTTACTAGTTAAGGTAATTTTCTGTGGAGCTTGTTTTTCATCCTGTACAAGAAAAAAAAAAAAGGCTTCTTTGAAAAGATGAAAACAAGCCCTCATACATCCAGTTGTGCTGACTGATTGCCAACACTTAAAGGAATAACCTGGAGGAGAGGAGAGAGCTTAGATGTTTGGCACAAACAAAAACACTCCTATTAACTCTTTTATGTTGCTCTGGACAAGAGTTGCAGCTAAATGGCTGAAGTGGGTGGTCTAGGTTTCAGAGGCCACGCTTTGTTTGAAAATGTCACTGCTCTTGACTTTGGGTAAGAACATCATCTTGGTAGCTAAAAAAGTGTGAGATGTGTCGAAGGCAGAGAAGTTTTTTCGATGCAGTTCAATAGAAAGAGTGTCAGACCACATTGCTTTTATGTGTTTCTGCTGCAACGAGGCGGCTATTTTTACTCGACTGGTCATACATAATTGATAGGCTTGTCTGTTTGAATTATGTGACAGTCAGTTATTTTGAAGAAAAAATGTCTCAGGTGGCGCGAAAGTGTGTGTGTGTGGACGTGTGATGACATAGTTGTGTTGGAATGTCTGTGGAAGATGGGAACCTGCTCCGACCTTTAACACACATCTATTCTCTTGTTCCTCTCTTTTTGCTTCCTTTCAGTTTTGTTTCTCCTCTTCTCACTTTCACCTCCAACTTCTTATTGTTTTATTTGCTCTCTGTCTCACTGTGTGTCTCCCCCCTCGCTTTCCCTCTCTCCCTGCTTCTGCTGTGTTTGTTGTCTTCATGGAGCGTTAGCAGTCTTAAAGGAGGATAAATGGATGTTATCAAGCATGGGGATCATATCTGATTTGGCGGGCAGGTGACAGAAACAAATGAGAATGAAGCCAAGACTTCACTAGATGAGTTCATGTTTGCCAAAAGCCAAAAGTTTCCAAACTCTTCTTTTTGCATTTGTTAAGGTCTATTTTTTTTCCCTTGTTATCAGTGTCAACAGGAAAAAGCTGCATTGGTAGAAACTGGTTCCAATGAAAACCGTTGTCAAGTAGCCTCTCATCATAAGGGCGACGACACGACCATGTGTCATATTGGAATACTCATGGGAGTGGGGGCAGACCTTTTTTGTCCTCTGACCATCCAACATATGTATTCTAACTACACTCGTGTAACAGGAAGGGGACTGAGAGTTAGTGGATGCCAGCTTTCAGCAACACCATGTTAATGCATTGTGCCTTCTGTCGTCACATTCACAACAACTACGTCAAGTAGCGCTAGATTTGCTCCATATGAGAGAAGCAGGAAGAAACTTGAAATATGATGTTCTGTGAGGAGCAGACCTACATGGGAATCAATCCTTTTGTCAGAGCTAAATATGAAGATATAATTAGAACACAAAACATCTGAGATACTGTAGCTGCATTGATATTATAGTAGTATAGTAAGAAATCCTTTTTGTGCATGTAAGGTCATTTTGAATTGTTAGATATCTTTGGAATGTGTTTGACTTTTCAATTGCTCTGAAAAGGTAGTAAAAAAGTACATTTTTTGGGAATTTTAGCTGATTACAATTGGTCTAAATCACTTCAGAGTTCTGAGCTTGCGCTTTATCAATTTTACCTACAAGTAAACGGCTGGTTGGAGTTGCCTAAATATGGCACTGTTTGCCGACTGCTGTTGGTATTTTTCTGCTTAACTGAATACTCTTTTGAAGACAGTTTTATTGCCGATGTAAAGGCTGGTTGCGAAACGTCAAGCGGTGTTGACAGCAATGGCTTATAAAAACACTGCTCTGAGCCAAATAAAGTTTGTTGGCAGAAGGATCTATCCTTTTTGATCTAGAATAGATGGGTAGATAAGACAAGCCTTTGTTTAATTTAGCGTTTTGCATTATTAACGCGCGGTGATAGTTGTTATTGCAGCATTAAAATATGCGGCATGCACCTATTTTTCATTATTTATACTCAGTTCTCCTTTGACCATCATTTCAAGCAGAATAGAAGAAGCAAGTTTAGTGTCTCTAAACCTATAATTAACAGACTGCTGTACGATAAGTCTAATTTTAAAGTACCAAATAATTATCCATGTATAAACAGTGATCTAAAGTAGCTGTGATGGGAAAAAATAATGAAAAGTATCACAACAAATAACACATGAGCAAAAATGGGAAGAAAAAACACGCCTCTGTGTCCTGTAGTAGTTAGATAGTTAGATAATATTTTGGTAGAAGTTGTCTGTCATGGAGTAAAACCTTCATGACAGTTTTCAACTCTGAAAATCTCCCTCCCTCTGATGCTGCCTTTGATCTTAAAAAGGCTTTTTAATCTGACTCCTGGATCACTCAAGAGACACAGATACACACACACACGAAAGACACGTGCACACCAACACTGAATGTCACAAAATCAACAAACTTTGAAACCAAATCATGGTGGCACACTGTAAATCAGGCCTCCTATCTGCCCTACTATCTCAAGCTAACTGGTTGGATAGTGGGCTGTTTGTGAGCCAGGTCTGTGCAGCCGAGCCAAACAGTCTGATGAGGCTTTTTTCTCTATTTGCCGCTCATTTATTCTGAGAGGAACTTTGTCATAGTTTGCGTTGCATCCTGCTTCCAACAAATCATTGAGACAATAATGAGGTTGTTGATGATTTTTTTTTTCTGTCGATTTGAATCTAACCCACTTAGAATGCTGTATGAGATCACATTGAATATGTTTGCTCGGCTGTCTGGTTTTGTCTTGAATAGTCACACTGTCGATTTTGCAGTGAACAGTGCAGATGATCTTTTTGAGTATTCATTTCAGCCTGACATATGTAGGGGTCTGTTTGCCCCACTGTCTGCCTCGACTGAATAGTTCTACTGTATATCTCTCAGTGTACTGTGCTGCTCAACTCTGTGTGTGTGTGTGTTTGTGTTTTTTGGTTCAGCCTGGCGCTCAGTGCGTGCAGGCTGTTTGCTTTACTGCGTGATCTTTTTACCTGATCCAGTCTGAGAAAGTTTGATTCAGCATGGCATGAAAACAAGCCACCAAAACTGTTTTTGCATTTTTTTTTTTTTTCTGTTTGTCACGGTGGTTTACAGTTGATGTTTGGAATGATATGCGGTAGCCCACCAATGCTAGCCTGTATAACATATTTTTTCAAAAGCACGGGTCTGCATCTGAGTTGCTTTTTGATATTCGTACCACAAAAATGTTGAGAGAAATGAAAACACACGACACAGTTGGAAATAATATTGTGTAATCCAGGTGTTACTTGACTTGACTTTAGCGGTCTGTTCAGTAGTTTTGCATGTTTCAGCCCATTTACTAGATAATATCTTTCCAAATGTTTCTTCCTTTTTTTTTCATCTGGTTAAACATTTTTCTTGTTTTAAGGCAGGTGTCCTTTTTACTGACTGTCTGTGATTTAAAGATTTTTAAGAAGACTTACATGTATTCTCTTATGATGATCTGTAGCACATACCAGTGTTTGCATTCAGTATCCTACTCTATATTTTCTGTTGTTCTGCTTGTCTCTCTTTTCTGCTTTTCTTTATCTACCCTGCCACATACCTCCGTACTTTTTTCTTGTTTGCCCCCTCCTCATCTCCTTCCGTCTTCCTTTCTTTCTCGCGTACTCTTCTCCCCCCCCCCTCCTCTCTCAATTTCAACTCAATCTGCAGTGAATTAAACATAAGCAATCCCAAATGATGAGTGTAGGATTTAGAGAGATCGAATCACTACAATAAAGTCCATTATGGTTAAAACTTATTTTTGCGTGTGACATGAACTAACAGTAAACATAACAGCACAAGATGTAACGAAGGGGTAATGTGCTGGATTTCTTCTTATGGTCATTCATTTTTACTTGATATTTTTTCCGTGTTTCAAATTTTCCATTTGGTTTTGATTTGCTTCTTTTGGTCCTCATTAGTGTGGTTTGTTTTTATTTTCATTTCTATGTCTCCATTGTTGGTGTGAAAGCTCATTGTTCTGGTGTTTTTCCAACATACTTACTAGTAATGAAAATACTTTTTTCTTCTTTCTCTGGTGGATTTAGAGTATCATTTGAAAACTTTGGCTTCCTTTTTAAAAAAAAAAAAAGAGTTTTGATGATAAATGTGTATATTTCTCCAAGTAATATATCAAAAAAAGTTTGTACCAAAACCCAGGTATTGTGTTGACACTAGTGAGGATAGTGGGAATAGTTGCTACTGTTAACTATCCAGTTGTTCTGTACTTACTGCAAACACGCTGGACCTGTAAAATGTTAGTTTAGAACATGCTTTTCCGTGAACTGTATACACTGAATCAGTGTTGTTTATATATGTTTGTGACTCACAGGACAGAGATGTACTTGTATAAAAAGACAGATCACATTGAGAGTGTTCTGTATCTCTGCCTGTGTCTTTCTTCCTTTTTTTGTTTGTCTCTTTCTCAGCAGCATTTTTAAGCAGACAGTCAGACAGTAGTAATCAAGAAAACATGCCTTTCTCATTTTTATGTTCTCCGACCTAGGATTTTTTTTTCTTCTGGTTTGGACTGTGCTGTGACTGGAAGTAAAAATTACTGTTTCACAATGCCTTTGGGTATAGTTGAATGACCACTGAGGTATATTTCACACTTGAGTTCCCTGTCTGTTTTCCCTTTCTCTCACTATTTCATTCATGTTTTGCTTATCTCCTCTTTCTCTCACTCCTCTTTTTTTTAACCTCAGTAGGTCTTTATGTCTATTTTTCCCCCTTTTACGCCTTTCTCTCAACTCCATTCTGTTACCTACTAAACTCTTTACCTCTCCTTCTCAGCGTGTTAGGACAGTCAGTCAGCCAATCAGTAGTAATGGGGAAGGCATGGAGTTCCCAGCAGAGTGACTCATCGCTCCAGCGAACAGGGGTCGTGTGTGTGTGTGTAGGAGGGTCAGAGAGTGTGTGGGTGGAATTGGGTGGTGGTGGGCCGGTTTTCTATGTTGTGTGCGCGTGTGCGCGTGTGTGTGTGTGTGTGTGTATGCCCTAACATGTTTGTGTGGTTTGGGTGTATGTGTTTCCCATGTTTTTCCTTCCTGCTGAACACATGCTGAAAGCTCATTGCTGGCTGTGTTAAAGGTCATCTGTCGGTGAATGTCAAATACACATAAACTGGGGTACATACTAGGGTTGGGCAATGCCTACCGATGTCCACAGTGAAACATCGCGGTGGACAATGATATTGTTGTTGGGGGGGGGGGGGGGGGGGGTGTGTGTCATATTGACTACTCCTATGAAGGTACTATAATTTTTTATATACTTTCTTTTATACTTTTTATATGTATGTTCCATTCACAGCCCATCTTCACCTACTCACCCAGTCTTTCCTTACGTTTTCTCCCTATAGCCTAGGCTTGAACTACCTTAAGCAGATCATCTGATTATAAAAAAAATATTTTAAATACTAGTCATAGTGATGTAACTGCAGAATATACCAGTGAATCAAAAAAAAAAAAAAACAGAAAACGACAGTCAGCCCAGCGGATATGAGTAGATATTGATCAGTGATGGCGGCAAATCACCATGCATTATGGCAGCGACCATCTTGGTCGCTAAAAAAAGTACCACTTCACCCATCTGGCTCTTTAGTCTTTTTGTAATTCCAGCACCTGTGGCTATTGTCAATCTCCGCTTGGTGTCGTTTACTGTGTGGCATGCAGATTTGATCCAGGCTGCCCATACCAAATTGGTGTGTCTGTGTGTGTGTGTGTGTGTGTGTGTGTGTGTGTGTGTGTGTGTGTGTGTGTGACAGGGTGCACGTCGGTGTGGACCGGGAGGGAGGGGAGGGGCGGCTTTTAAATCATGATGTTATGATGGTAGAGGGCTCAGTGGTACATACCCTAGGACATACAAACACACTGACATCCAGTCTGGTGCCGTGAGGAAAAAAAAAGTCCTATTATCTCACTTTTATTTCCTTTATCTCGTCACACTTTTCCATGTAACCCCTTGAACCTCAGGCTTAAGTAGGCACACCATATATTAAAAATGCCATCATTTTGCATGTGAGTGATACTATAATATGATACTATGCTCGAGAACAGTTTTGATTAAAAAAAAAACACAATAATGTGTATATGAGTAGATAGAGGATAATTAAGAATATATACCAGGGATATACCATGTTAATGTCAAGAAATGTATTGATAATGTAAGAAGAACAAAGAACACATTTTCATGTAGCATCATGCTTTGGGTGATGTCAATAGGAAGTGATGGTATGATACTGAAGAAAAAATCTAAATATGATAATTACAAGGCATTATCTGAAGTTACAAGGAGCACCTTTTTATGTGTATTTGTATGACGTCTGTCCTGATTTGATGGAGTTGCAGCACTGAATAGGAGTGAAATTGTTGACACAAATTGTGCCCATCAGATTCAGATCAGAGTGTTTATTGTGTTTTAAATAATCTTCAGCTATATTTTACTTCACTGGATAGTTTGTTGGACCATGACAGGTGCTATCTGAGCCCCCGGGGTGTTGAGTGTTTGAATTATTTAATCTCATTGTAATGACATGGTGTCAGTGGACAAATGAAAGTATTCCTAAAGTACAGACAAACCAGTACATCATATTTTTTGCATATGCATGCACATATGTGGTGTTTCTCAGTGTTGCATAAAACAGCAATCTTCAACTATCTGCTTTATGTCTTTATAATTACTCCCAGCAGTAGTGTGGCGCCAGTCAAATGTACGTGGACGCGCATTTGCACACACACACACACACACACACACACACACACACAACTCACACTGCAGATCATCAGAGGAGTGTGGCAAAGCAGAACTGGGCAGAGTATGTTGGCTAGCCAACATGCTGGCTTATTGACTTGGACAGAGTTTGGTACAGCTATCATCGGCAGCACATGCGTGAGAGTATGTTTCTGCCTGTGTGTTCATGCATTTTGATATGGTTTCATTTTTTATTTTTTGCATGCTTTGAAAACAAGCCATCAAATAACACATGGCTGATCTATCAATCGTGGTTAGAATTGAGCTATTTGTTTGGTTAGCACAGAAAGCAAACGCAGCTGTCTTATAATGGCATCACAGTTCCAACTTTTTACCCCAAAATATTAAGAATCTTATTTTAGAATCACACAATTTCTTTTCTTTCCTCTCCATCTTTTGGTCTCTGGCTGTCTGCGTCGATTTTTTTCTTTCTGTTTCTTTCTGTTTCTGATGATGGGTTGGCTTTGTAGAGCTAGTAATTGATCACATAGGAGAGATTTGTGTATGTGTGTCTGTGTATGGCCCTGTGGCTGTGTCTGTCTGTGTGCAAGGCCTTGTTGGATAACAGAGAGCAGATGTGGGTGGGTAGGTGGGTGTATGTTTAAAGAGCCTGTCATTGGCTCATACAGAGCAGATGTTTGTTAGGCCATCATCGTCCTCTTGCTACTAGGAGCACTGACTCAAACTGTTCTGTTATATTTCAGATACTGGACCAAGCAGCATAAAATTGACTTATGATATGAGTACATACTAGAGTATGCATGTGACACATACATGCAATCCCACACTCTTAAGCTGTATGTGTTTCACCAGAGTCAGTGGTAGATACATTGACAGATGTTTAGGTCAGAATACAGATGACTGGGAGTCTTAACTAGGACACTATCGCTATGGAATTTTCCAGACCACAGCTATAAAGGGCTGCGGTTTACGGTAATATTCTGGTACTGCCAGTCGACTCCAGTTGAACGTAGTCCAAACAGTTAAGCTTAGTTAAACACAGTTAAACACAGCCAAACATGTTGAGAGGTGAGATCACATCTACACTTGATTTTCTTCGTGGAAAAGTTTCCTTTGTCACCTTTTTGTAGTTTGTTGATTTAGGTTCACTCCATTTTAAAAGAAAACTAGAGCTTGTTAACACATGTCGCAAGAACTTCATTTTCTTTGTAGCTGGTTTGGTTAACATTTGCATTCCTAATTAATTGCACCTCATTTTTTTGAGAGAGCATGAGGTGCAGTTGTTTACTGTTAGCCAAACACTAGTTTAGATTAGTCCAGCTAATACAGCTAGCACCATGTGTATGGTGAGTGCCAGTGAGAAATTTGAGCCAGAAGAGCCACCCATATGATTTTCATCTTCTGTTTGGAAGCATTATGGTTTCCCAGGAAATTAAAGCAACACTGAAGGAGTGGATCAAATAAAAATAGTCAACATTTTTCAATCCAATTAAGGTAACATTATGTCTTCAACACACCAGTTAATTTGCGATAGTATCACCTACTGTAAAGCTGAAGGCATGTTGAAACAGACTAACTCATTTAGAATAATGGTCTTACTCTACACAATGTCTAATTTGTGTTTAGTGTGAAAGCAAGGTGAGGTGCAAGTCATTTATCTCACAGTGTTTTTAATCCAGGCCGAAGCTTGACGTGAAAACGATTGCACCATGAATTCTGCATAGGAGGGCTTGCCATGGCTAATGTTGGGAGCTAAGACAGTTCCATAGGACTTCCATCTGTTTGGCCACTCTGCTTGTGGTCCTTTGGCTCTCGTGTAGGACAGCTTAAAAACCACTAAGCTGGGACGAAATGTCTTGGCTTATGTGAGTAATTTGAAATGCAGGCTTTATGAAGCTTGTTACCGAGCAAAAGAGAAGTTGGACATCTCACCGGAAAAAACAAACACTTTCTCTCTCGGTTTAGAGAAATTACATCAGTTCTGGAGAAAAAAAAAACTTGTGAGAAACGTAAAGGTGATTTGTTATTTAAGTTTATCATGTGAACTACGTTTACCATGTTGTTTCGTAAGCCTTACTATGTTTATTCTCTTAGACATACCCAAGCCTCTTCAGCTAATTGGCAGTGGTATTGTTAAAGTTGGCAGAGTACACGGACACCTCTACTCTGAGACATCCTGTCTCAGGATGCTGCAACTCAAGTAGATGTTGTAAGAGTTCAGGTGAAGTTCAGTGTTTCCCCTATAATTGTACGGGCCTGGTGGGCCACCAGGCTAATGAGAACTCCCCTGCCAAGCCAAAAAAAATCTTTTTTTTTAATGCCAAAAATAAAAATAATATCCATTCATTTGGAAATCAATAGTGTTTGGGGGCCTCTCTGTGTGGCATTGTTACGAAACGTGAGTCAACCTCTGCGTTGTTGCCCGGGGAACTCTTGGTAGCGTAGCTCCTTTAAGGAATAGGGCAGTGCGTAATGTGTGTGTGTAGCGAGTGTGTGGTTGAGTCAGTGCGAGTGGCAGAAAAGTGACGGTGAATGCAAGCAGAGCAGCAACTTACTTAGCAGCAAGTTGTCAGTCTGGCACAGTATAGGTTAATAAATGCTGCAGCTTCTCAAGACAAGGAAAAGTCACGTCTGTTGTTTCCCCAGCTGCTGGAAAAGTGAAGGGGGTTAGCTAAAAAGTTAGCGACAATGGGTTAGCCTAACCTGACAACGCTAAACAGAGAACAGAGAAATGTGTGGCTGCTGAGTCTCTCCCGAGTTTTGCTCAGTGCCCTCCACCCCCCAGGGCTGCCAACCCAAAGCAGTCAATCTAGGTGAAGGTGAAACACTGGAGTGTTTAGAGTTCCCTGATAATTTGAATGTGGGGTTGGTGTATTTGTCAGTTGCCATCAAAACTGAAATAAATAGGTTTCTGTGCATATAAACATACCTTTGTGCTCAGTATAGATCAAACATTTATTTTACTGGTACATTTGCTTTTTTGGTGCAGTTTTACAGTAATAATTTGACAGATGGTTCGTCCAAAACAGCTGTGAATTCTCTGACAGTGCGTTTCTTCTGCCAGCAAACAGTTTGCTATTTGCTCAGGAGATTTAGCTACATATCCTCTGTGGTTACTGGTGTGACTTTGCCAGTATTTAAAGTCACATTTAACTGTTTTTGATCTCCCAAAGCTTCTTCAAATCTCCCCTTTTCTGTACCACACTGGCTCTGCATAAAGGAGACAGAAGATTCAGATTCTGGCTGTGATTAACATTAGCACATGGTGGTGTTTACTACAGCACTGTCTGCCAGCACAGAGTGTTTCTTTTCAAAGACCCTTTCTAACCAGTGTAATATAAACATCTAACACCTTGCTGCATGCGGGATATTGATGGTTGTCTTTCCTAAGCAGTTGTCATCTGGTACGGGTCACAGTTTTTCTTCAATTCTTCCTTCTCCTCCATCACACATCTTTGTGGTAGGGATAACTCTTTAACACTGTAATATTTAAATATAGCCGCAAGCGGTAACTTGCGGGTTCAAACCTTTTTGCGTTCAACAGAAGGAAGCAGCTCAGTCGTCGCAAATTAAAGCCGCAAAGTCTATTAAATTCTATTTAAAGGAGGAGTGAGACCAATCACACACTAGTTTTTTCATTACAAAGCAGCATTTCAATAATTGTGCACTCAAAGTTGCACTATTTGTCCCCCCTTCATCAGAATTGAACAAAACTTGATGTGTGTGTTCAGGAGATAGTGCAGGATGTCTCCAGTGAGTTTAATAAGGTTTGGTCAAAGGCATCTTGAGTTATGAGCGAATAGGTGATAGGCAACACCCACTTGCACCAATCAATATGGCACTTCAGATTTTGGTTAATACTTGCCCCCAGAGCATGCACACCAATTTTGGTGAAATTCTGTCCACGGGGTGTTCAGATACACATTTTGTGGCATTTTTGGTGCCCCCTATGGGTCAGGCTCAAAATGCTTTGGTAGACCTGTTCCCAATCACTGACTGAAGTTATGTTCCAAGATATTTATGATGACTGGACAAAAGATTAATGAGTTATAGCCAATATTTGCTAAGCCCCGCCCTTTTGCGAAGATATTTTGGTTGATGGCTGCCATGTTTTTCGACTGATCTTGCTCATTTATAAGTGTGTCTCCGTCCCGCAATGCTTTATACTCAAATTTGGTGTTGATAAAGTCAAAATCCCAAAATTTCTATTCACATCACTGTTTTTCAGTTTATGCAAATTAGCAAAAAATCCATCATGGCGGACTTCTATGGTCCAAGAGGCTTTTTGTAGAGCACATTGAGCTGGACTTGGGTGTGAAATTTCAAGTCAATTGGACTTACGGTGTGAGGGGCGTGGCCTTTCCAATATTGAATTTTTGGGCCTCAATTACAGTTCCACCATCTGGCCGAATGGGCTCATATTTCCTGGGAAGCACATGCACATCATTTCCAGTTATTGGGCCAAGTTTAATAGTTTTCACTCATTCCAGCTCACGGCAATTTGACAAATAATAATAATAATGAACCGGCACAAACACAGAAGGGTTCTAACCCCTTCGGGGTTAGCTAGTAATTCACCAGATGTCCACAACTTTCGTACAGAGGAAAGAGGGACTACAAGAGAAATTTGAAACATTCAACATCAGCTAAACTTGTTGGTCCTCAGTTATTAATGGCCAATCGGGTTTCCATACTTCCTTGTTTGCTTGCCAAAACAGTGGTTCAACCTGGCAAGTGCCAGATGAATTTCAGTATGAAGTTGATTATCTGCAACTTATTTTTTTTTGAAAAACTACAGCCATGAATGTCTTAAACTATTACACTTACATCCTTATTTAGAAAACACGATACGCTCTGAAGCAGTTGCATTTTATTTTCTGATGATGCTGCCTAAATAATGTTTGGTAGCTGTTAGAGCTGCAACTATTGTGTGTATAAAATGTCAAAAAATAGTAAAAAAAACTTCCCTCACAATTTCCGAGAGTCCAAGATGAGATTACTGTGATATAACACTGATAAAAGCAGCAAATCCTCACATTTGAGAAGCTGGAACCAGAGAAAGTTTGCCATTTTTTTTGCTTGATAAATGACTGAAACAAATTTATCAGTTATCAAAATTGTTGTCAATCAATTTCCCCAGCGATCGACTAATCAATTTATCAATTAATTTTTTCAGCTTAACCTTTGGTTACTCATCAGACCAATAGCACATACTTGTGCTTGCTGGTTGTAGTGCTTACCATTTTTGGATTTTATATCTATATATAGTCAAAATAACATATGTCCCCAATTATATTATGGTGAATCATACACACATCAATACCTGTACAATTCCCTCAAATGAGTGTTTTTAAAAAAAATTTTAATTAATACTTTTTTTAACTTCCCTGTCGGTTATGTTTTTTGTCATAAAATATGTCATAAAACTTCACTTCAGCTTTGGGTGGAGGTGTATATGGACAAGTGTGTATTCTCATCTGGTGTGTGTGTGTGTGTGTGTGTGGCACACAATGCACATGTACAATCACAAATGTACCCATACTACACATCCATGTGGGTATAGATTACAAGCCAAAGGGTAGGTGTACAAATTGTGTGTGTTTGGATGTGTTTTTAGTTCAGCCTTCACCCCATTATGCATTTCAGCATGTGTTTGTTTATATGTGAGGTTGGCTTCAGTATCACAAACTTGTGTGCTAGCTGGATAGCGGTCTTCATTCAACTGTGTGTGTGTGTGTGTGTGTGTGTGTGTGTGTGTGTGTGTGTGTGTGTGTGTGTGTGTGTGTGTGTGTGTGTGTGTGTGTGTGTGTGTGTGTGTGTGTGTGTGTGTGTGTGTGTGTGTGTGTGTGTGTGAATAGCTGGCATATGGTAGCCATCTTGCCCTGGCAGCTGAGCTCAAGGAAATTCCAGCGTTGTAGAGCTGAGGCCAAGATACTGCCGCAGCACACACGCGCGCACACGCACACTTGCACACAGCACAGTACAGGTTTGTGATACTTGTGCTAAACACACATGCACACTGTAATATTTTTAAAAGGACTAATAAGTTGATGGAAAATTCTGCTTTCAGTACCGGGCCCCAAACTGTTTCGCATTTTCTGATACCCAAACATGTAATTATTTAAATAACGTTCTCACTCTTTCTCTCTTACTCTCTCTCTCACACACACACACACACACACACTCAGGGCTTTGTCTGTGGATTGGCTGGGTGCTATCTCTGTACACACATGGCAGCCATTACTCCTTGTGTGTTTAGGCTTGGGCAAAAGTTGGAAGTAAGCCTAGCGGCCCTACTGGCATCTATTTTCCATTTATCACGCTGTATACCATCGCAGAAGTCCAACTTTATGTATTTGTCTTGTATTAGTATTGCCTGCAGCGGTGACCGGTGTCAAAATCTCTCATCGTGCATCAGTTCTTCATTATTTCTGCAGTAGTCAACAGATAAAACTTAAATAATTCAATTTGTCTGTTTTGAAGTACAATTGCTTGGAATTGTTCATTTGGAAAACTGAGTTCTGTAAAAAAATAACACAATATGATCATATTATTACAATAAGAATCTACTTAAAGCTGATACACAAAAATACTGAATTATTGTCATGGCTACACATGAGCATGGGATAATCATGTGGATTTCTTAGAATTTAAAGGCATTCATTTCTCCTTAAATTTGAATTGTATTTCTTTTCTACTGTTTCAATTCAAATTCAAGAGCTCTGAATTGATGAGCCGTTAACGTGACCGTTCAGTGCCGAGCACAACTTTGATTACACAGTCATGTGACTTTAACTCTGTTTTGATTTGGGTGCCTGCTATGTTAGCAACATGAGTATTGTAGCGTTGGTTGTTGGCATTCAAACCGTGCCACTCTATGCGCTATAAGCCAAATGGTTAGTCTGAAATGTTTCTAAATCAAAGCCATAAAGTGTGTGTAATCAGTTCTGTTTATCTTCTTTCTGTCTTTTTAACTTCTTATTCCTGTATCTGTATCTCCTCCCTCATCCGCTCACCAGATATTTCCAGTACTGCTTTGGCTTTCTTGACTTTTTTTATGCTTATCGTCTTTTCTTATCTTCCTCAGGAACACAAGGTCTCATTTTTCCACTTCAACTGTTCCCTTATCTCGTGTGCACTCATGACCGGTCCACATTAGAGGATATGATTTCAAAGCCTGACTGAAACTTTCTCTCTTCCCAACAATACTGAATGCTAATGATGCTAATAGTGTGTTCAATATCATCAGGAAAACAGGCAGTGAAAGAGAGAGATAGACCATAAAGGCAGAAAGTGGTGGACAGAAAATGGTGCAAGCTATTTTCATCTACACCATCAACAGTATGTAATTAAAGCACAGGGCTCTTCACTTTAAACTGATTTTTACTCTGATTATATGTTCACACACATAATACTACAAGAGATGGAAAAACTACAAATGTCAAGTAGAAAAACATAGTTTTATTATAAATGGATAATCTACAGTGTCTGATGCAAAAAGCTGTTTTTCAATATTCAAGGTAAATATGACTAAATTCAGATTTAAACCCAGTAACAAACAGCAGGAAACACTTGAATCCTCACTCAACCTTGACTCACTCAAATCTTTCCCTGAAAGCACAACGCCTCACACTTGTCACAAAGCTGTGTAAATCATTTTATGATCCCAATATCACCGAGACAACAGTTGCTTATATTTTAATGAGTGTATAAAAAACAGAACAGTAACATGTAAAAAGTAAATGAAAATGATTTTCTTTCTTTTTTTCTTTTTCTTTTTTTTTTACCACCAACATGGTAAAAACATGTTGTGCACATGAAATTTGTTGACAGTGAGAAAAATATAAAAAATTGCCCGCCACATCCTTTATGGGGTTAAAATTAAACAACTGAAAACAATAAAATGGTATCTGACACATACAGTAGGGAGCCACGCTTCACATATGGAAATACAAAACAAACACACACACACACACATGTCTGTCAGCAGTGTTGTTATCGCCTGGAAAGGTCAGACGGACAGGGTGTGCAGTGGTTACCGTAGTGACCTGAGTAAACACCAGAGCCATTGTATTCCGCCCCCGCTAACATGGCACCCTTCTTGGCTTGACCTCCCTATCTTGTTGGTTTTGTGCACGTACGTGCACACACACACAGAGTCCATACTCTCACACACACAGCCACACTGTGTTCTCTCACTCTCACTCTCACACACACACACACACACACTTGTATTACTTAGGTTAGCAAATCCCTCAACTTGTCATCATTTCCTTAGCCTTGAGCACAGGTTCCCACAATGACACACTCAAAAACACACACATGCATACACACTGATGACCAAACTGTGCAGGCAAATTAAACATCAGTCTTTGTTAATTTATGACATAACCTCTAATGACCTGTCCTCATGAACAGGACATCCTGCAATCATTTATGTCCCTGGACCGCAAATCAGTGAGTATGTGTAAGTGTGTGTGTGTGTACAGAAAATGACATTAAAGAGACTAATTGGACTGGATAGATTTAAATCTAACTACAGAGATGGTTGTGTGTATTTTTAGTAGCCTGTTTTTTCTGCGATTGATTTATCCTGTATTTAATCCCTGTCTTCTGCTCTTTCTCTCCCCCCTCACTCTTTTTTTCTTTCTCCCCTCTCTCTCTCTCTCTCGAGCTGTTTTCTCATATGAACTCTGGACAATGTCCGGAGAATCAGGTCCGGACGTTGCCCTTTCACGCATGAGGCTCACACCAGTCAGTGTCAAACGCGTTCTCAGCAACTGGAAATACTCTGTTTGGTTTAGGCGAAGGTTGGCGCCTGTGTAGAGCGTGCAGGAGGCAGAACATGACGCAGAAAGTACGCTGCTGAAAATCGCAGTGTTTTGTTTACAGCACATCTAAGATGGCGGATGAGGCTACTAACTCATACATAATAATGACTGTTTTTGTGTTGATATCAATACTACATGTATTTGGACGTACCGCAATATCAACGAAAGAGTGGAAAGCAATGTACATATATAAATTAATTAATCAATATATAAATTACCCTTCTTCAACCTCGGATGTTTGTATTCTTCTGGTTTCGCGCCAGTCACATGATAGAGACATCATCAACACGCCCGCTTGCTCGCTGTGAATTCTCCCTACAATAATCTGCTCTATTCACACATGGGCTCAATCGGACATTACACAGACTTTGTACTAGGGAGCTCGCAGGGTAACGTTTGTTTAATGTCTGGTCCAACTGATTTGAACATTTGTGTTCTCACGTACAGCTGGTCCGGGTAATGTCTAGATAAGTCCAGGGTTGCAGTGCATGTGTGAAAGCAGCTTCTGTCTTGCTTCTTGTCTTGTAAAGCTGACTGAATGTGCCGTGGCATGTCAGTGTGTGAGTGACTCACCATGTGGGATTGTGCTGCCACAGAGAGGACTATCTAAAAGAGAGCTCTTTTGCATCTGATTACTCATCATCAGTGCACACAGCTCATCTTACTATGCAGCCTTTTTCATCATCAAGTGCTTCTAAGCACATCTGTTGTTTTACTTTTATTCGGGATACCTCGGATTTCACCCTTGACCTGGTTGTCACTGTTGACTTGGGATGAATGTTTTTCACCCAGGAATTTTAGCATGTTCTGTTTCTGCAATTACATTTAATCACTCTGGTTGTGGTTCTGGTTGTGTAGATTTACTAAGTCCATAAATAGCAGTGATTTTATTTCTAAGAACAAATTGGGTATTTGGTGGTATTTGTTGTTTTGCATCTCCGTGCATATGGGAATACTTGCTTTATGGGTGCATCGCGGTAACAATATCCATGTCTATTCTGGTTCTTGCTGGAGGAGTTACAGCAGAAAGGTGACTAGAGGGGGTGAGTCACAGAATAGGCTTGTGTTTAGACACACACACACACACAACCTATGGAAAGAAAGAGTGTTGAAATTTGAGAAGCTTATGGTGGTCCGTGACAGCGTTGGTCTACTGTTCAAAGAGACACAAAGAAATGCAGATAGCCATGCAGACAGATGGATGGATGGATGAAATACACACAGAGACACAAAAATAAATGAAGGAGTAATCTATGACAAGCGGTTTTAATGTGCAACATGGCGGTTAATTTGCTATGTGGTCCCTTCCACAGAGAGTGTTATTTTTCAGTAACCAGTTACTGAGGATAAGAATTTATCTCCTAACCACCGTACAGGTAGCTCGGTGAATGAGGGACATCATAGTTCATTATGGACATGTTTACTCTGGATGAAAGTGGGGTTTTTCAGATTTAGCTTCAGAAAAAGCCTCATCCAGCAGCCGAGGAAAGTGGCTTGTGGTAAAATCAGACCCGTAGAGATTCCAGTAGCGATAGGTTGAGGAGTGAGCTCAGCTGTGCCTTTACCAGTTTTACTGAACTTTCTTTTGCGTCAGAGGAAAAACATTTGTGTTTGTGAGTCCGGGTTTGTCTAAACTAAGCGCTTCCTCACTGCTCGAGGATAGTTCATGTTGAGTGGAGAGGTGGCCATATCTGATACTAGAATTTCACTTAATCCACACGTTTTCACTTTTCTTTCTTTGCACACTTTTGATTTTCTTGTTTTTTTCCCCGCGTTGTAAATTTTTTGCTAAAACAAATTTATTTTTAAAGTAATCTCTCACAGTGGAGCTTCAAAAGTTTCTTCCCAAGGATATCTGAAAAAACGTACACAGCAGAGATGAAAGAAAGGCTTTATCTAAACTTCCAACCGGTTACGTCCAATAGATTAGACCAAGGGTGTAGCTCTGCTGGACCAACATCACACATTTTAACCTTTCATTTGTCTACTTAGAGTTAGAAAAAAAGGGTAAAATGGTCAGTTTTCCCCAAAACACCAAAAGACACACACCTTTTAATATCTAACGTTCTCACTGACATGACAGACGAGATTTGGAGGTCAGTTTAGATGAAGGGGAGACGCACACCTCATTTTCATGTCATGAAAGCATTTATCTTACTTTTGTATCACAGGATCCCTGGTTTGGTCTTTTCTTTGGCTAAGGGAACAGTTTTGAGATAAAATATGCTGGTTTGAGGGTCCTCTAACATGGCTGTCTGCTAGAAATAGCTCAAGATTTTAGGGTGGAACCTGAGATATCCGATCTACACTACGTGGCCCTGCATTTACTAAATAAACACGCACACATAGAACAGACCCACCATACAAACACAGCAGAGAGCAGGAACATGTTGCTTAGGGTGGAGAGGACAGATTAGCACTTTGCTCTCAGGGAACAGTATTGTTCCTAAGTGTCAGTGAAGGAGATTTGGAAACCTTCGTATAAATATGTTTACTGGACCTTGTACTGTCTGGCATTAGTGATGGAAAACAATCAGTTCCTGGGCAGGAAAACACAAGCGGGGGGGAGAAAAGAGACCTCAAATGATGGTGAGGGGGAGGTAGAGATAAGAGAAAGCAAATGGGAATCGATAGAAAGGAAATATTTCATGGGATGTGTCCTGCATTTTCTGATCTCTAGTTGCTCTGGAGGAAAGCAGGAAAGGGGAGAGGGCAAGCCATTATAAACTCTAACACAAATATGTTTACTGAACCTTGAAAGTTCTGGCATTAGAGGGAAGGAAAACGTTGCCAAGGACAGACTGCAGAGTTGAGTAGGGCAAAAAAAAAGAAAGTGTTTCAAGGTCTAAAAAAGTATGTGACACAGACTCAAAGTGGTGGATAGCGAAAGAAGCATCTAGTGTCCTTCACTTTGCAGTCAAGCAACTGCATCAATATTCCCCTAACCCATTTAAGCCTATCAACAAATATTTGCTGCTTATTCGCCGGAAGACTTGTTATATTTTTACGCATGTAAGAGCCATTTTCAGTCATAAAAACTTGTGCCAGCCATTATAAAAATGAAGATATCCTAGCGGTTATTCTGCCATTTTTCAAATCACAAATCTCTTAATTTTTGTATTAATTACAAAATAAATGGCAGTGCCTCCACTTAGTAGGAATACACCCAATAGTGTGTGTGTAAAGATTAGAGTTGACCAGTGTACAGAATGTACTGAATTTAAAGAAGCTTAAGAACACATAAAGGGAGGGATTGACAGAGGAAGAGGAATGTAAGCAAGTGAGGAGTATGCGAGACTTGAATTTGCTGAGTGTGCTGTGTGAAGTTACAGTGCCGTAGTGGTGAATGTAACACCGCTGTGCTACATCATAAGACACCAATGGACTAGAGTTTATCTCTTCTCTCCTATAAAGTTTTCCTGAACTCAGTGTACATTTTTGGAGGATATAATTTTGTGAGCCGCTGTGGATGTCTTAGTCTTAGCTGCACCGCTTTCTTCATCCATTTTTTGGCAGATACACATGCAGCACCTCACAGGAAAAGGAGGTGATGAAATCCACCACCCATCTCTTGATCTGTAAATGGTTGAAAAGCCATTGTAAACCAGGTCAAGGTGATTTAGATTGACCAATGGTCATGGTTCAACAATAAGTCACGTTGGGTGGGTAAATCTAGCAACTCACTTGCCTGATTGGGCAAGTGGTAACAAAAAAGTAAAAAAATAATAAAATAAAAAATGTTGCAATCACTTTTTTGATCATTGTTGTATCATAAATTATGCTCCCATTCCCTGGCACACGGCAAAGCCCCCTCCTCTTGCACGCATCGGAGAATGCGTAGTTGGCCAATCAAGAATTGAGTAGGCTAGTAGTGTGATGCATGAAACAAACATCCCTCAGGATTATGTGAGCACTGTCAAATGGAAGAATCAGTGGAGCATGTAATTTTTCACTGCCATAAATACTCTCGGGAACGAGAAACATTAAAGAGGGAAATTAGGAAGCTTGGAGCGAAAGAAATGAGTCTAAAAAATGTCCCTAAAATGTCGGGTTAGGGAGTCTATTCCAGTATTTGAAAGAAACTGGGCAGAGAAGGAATTTAGTGTTCAGTTAAATATAGGGGATGGATCATATCGTTTTCAACAAACAAGCAACAAATAGGGGCAAGCAAATTTCTGACTCACTTGTGAAAAAAACAAAACATTAACATTGAACCCTGATGGTGGGATGATAAATGGGCCATGATATTTTTCCTGCAGTGGTTAAATTAATAGGATTGTATTTGGCAGGATCAACCTTTAATCTTCAGCTGAGCTGGTGTGGGAAACAAAAAAAACTAGCTGAACACATAAAGGAAGGACATGAAAAAATCAAAACAAAGTGGTTGCAGTAGTTTTTATGGAAATATGGAGCACAAAGGTAGATGGATTTATAAACTACTCAACTATTACTAGTATTACTATACTTGTAGTTATTACTACTAGTACTATTACTACTACTACCAACTACTATGTTATGTCATGTATCTTAGGATACGTATGTCTTTAAAGATATGATCCACAATGTATTTTGCTGTTAACATTTTGTGCATTTCCCATATGTTTTTAGAAGTTTGACACAACATTTTAAAGCTTTAATAATCTTACTTAGCTCCAAAAAGAAATCTGTCTTTTTAAAGTATACAGGGATGTTATAAATAAGCCCATTTTACAGGCACTAGTGATGTAGCAAAATAATGCTGTGCCAGAGAGTCATAGGTTTGCGAGGTCATAAGTAAGACACACTGCTCCGTGTGGTAGTGTCAAATGACACGCACCAGACATGCCGTACAGACAGTAGTAGTCAGGACATGTGCCGATCCGGTGAGTAAATGTCCTAAAAACTGGTGATTTTCTGAGAAGTTGAAGAGTTGCTCTTCTCACTTTTTCCTTTTTTTTTTGGGATAGTGTTCCATTTTCTGAAGCCAAAAGTCTTCATCCCATTTGACCGACACAACTGTCATATAATCCTCCTCACTATTTCACTCACAACAGCACTGTTAATCAGTGTCTAATACCACACCAACACATTGTGCTCAGACATTGGCAGCCTCCCAGCACTTATATGAGCCAAACTTTACACATTGTCCTCCTGATTATATTTATTTAATTGTTTAAACAAACATATGATCTGTTTGTCAGGGTGTCCTTGACCTTACAAAGACGCCAAGAACCAAAGGTTACACGTTTAATCTCACTCACAGTCACAATGGACGTTTAAAGGTCCAGTTTATTTTTGTGTAGCCCAGTATCACACACAACTGTCAAGGAAGCAATCTGTTATGTCGTTCTTCAAAATATGTATATTTTTATTTTAGCAAGTCCTCCTTAAAAGCAAGTAAAGTATAAGAAGCAACCTATTTATTTATTTGAAATTTCCTCTTATAATGTTACAAGATATTTCCATCCTGTTTCTAGTTGTCTGTCACTTTTTATGACATATGAGGTCCAGTCGCTGTCTGAACAGCCACCTTTTTCTTCTGGAGGTCTCTGACCACCAGAGTAGATAGATAAAGTTATAAGGCACAGTGAAGTGCTGCATGACTTGCAGTCAGTCTTCGGAATAAGCTTTGTTTTGATTTTCCTCTGCTGATCCATGTAGTACCGATGATGTAGGATGACAAGTTGCCAAAACTGTCACTACATGTGCTTTTTTGTTTACAACTCTTGCTTCATTTGTGAGAAGTCAGATGAACCCAGCATGGACTAGAACTAAAAGATCTTTTACTTTTTTTTTTTTTTTTATTGTTTATTGTATGCAGCAGCACACATGCTCAAATGAGACAAACTGTCTCGAAAAATAGTTTCTGATATTTAGAGTCTAAATGAAATTCAAATCAGCAGTGTGTTGTCGTAGGCTCTATCTTAAAAACAATAAAGAAAACCTCCACTGGAGATGGAGCCTCGATGTCCTCATCCAATGCTTGATTTGTTTGCCCACTCTCCTCTCTGTCTACCTTATTTGTTCATGTTTTGTTTGTTGTAAGATTTCAGACCGCAATCACTAAATATGAAAAGGACTTTGTTTGAGCTATGGTCTCGTCACTGTAATTGTCAGCCTCCTACCTTGTCCTGCGTTTGGCATTTGTGCTCTTTGTGAAACAGAACTCTGTTTGACATTGAAAGCAATTCAGTTGCTATACACATGAAAGCACCTTACCTTTAGCTTTTCTTGCTTACTCTGTGACAGTCAACCGGGAGGTCATGTCTAACTCTGTTTCAATAGAAACATGGCATTGGAGAATTCAAAGGTGAAAACAATTTTTAAAGCTATAAAGGTGTATCTTCTTTGACCTGCTGCGTGATTGTTGCTGGCTGAAAAACTGAACTACTTTCCAGTTTCAATTTTTTAGACTTGATTTCAACTTTGTCATCACATACGTTTTAATTAAGTCAGGAGTATTGGAGTAACATAACAGACACTCATTCATGTTTTAATAACAAAGCGAGCGCTGCATCACTTCTGTCATTCTTTTCTGTTGCTGCTTTTGTTTTTTTTTTGTTGGTCTAGAGCCAAGCTTTGGTATGCAGTAAACAGTTTCTTCATTTTGTAATCTTTTGTATTGCCTGTTTGGCCACCACTTGATCAAATTTGTCTGAATTCTTTTATTGATCTTTCACTGTGTTATGTCCCAGCTTTATGTAACATCCTGTTTGAACAGGAAATACATCGGACTGAAGATGTGACTGAGGCTTTAATCTCCCTGTCACACTATGGAGGTGTAATTGAGGGTGTTGATATGTTTCTCATAAGGATATCTCACATGTAGCTCTATAAAAGAAATGGCACTTCAGATAAGATATGAGTGTGAGGAATCTGGTGTGTGATGTTGGGCTTAGTAGCTCACAAACACATGCACCACATAGTCTTGCTCTTATCACATTCATAGACCTTTTTTTAGTCTTTCTCTCTCTCTCACACTCGCACACACACACGCACACACACTTGTCAAGAGTTGCGTTGTCATGTTGATATATTTTGAGCTTTGATAAGATCAGCCTGAGGGTACAGTATTAGCTGGTAGAATAAGTACACAGTGTTTGTGAGTGAACAGAGCAAAACAAAGTGAAACATGCACACAAACACTACACGCAGTGTTTCAGGGTGTAACTGATCCGTATGAATACAGCTGTCTGTTGTAATAGTCCCCTGAGAATAAAAATATAACATCACACTCCCATAACTCCATGACAGAGAATAGTTCATTTCTTTTTTTATGTTCTGTAAAACACAGAATATTCCCTCTTTTTTTTCTCTCATTTCATCTGCTACTATATATAGATCTGCTCTGTGAAATCTTTCTAAAAAAAAAAAATCATTACCCAAAAGGGAGAAACTTCCATTTATATGATTTGGTTTCATGAAGGTGCCCCCTGTCTGTGCAATTACTGATCAAAATGTTTTTATTCTCTGTCTAGATAAAGCAATTATTTTCCAAAAAATTCATAGAGCAGTGATTTCACCGTTCGGTCGTTGGCTTTTACTGACGTCCGTATACGCTGACAGCAGCTGCAACACAGCACAAGAAGAGCAATGGACTTTGAACCACAACCTACACTGGTTTGCTAGTGTCTCCCTCTTATCTACAAACAAAGATACGGATCCTGCACCATGGCTTGTTAAACAACTTACCAAACAAGCATTCAACGGAAGAACTGTTTACCGCTAAAGCAAGTTAGCTAGGTAGCTGTAGCACGTTGAACAGTTTAAAAACTGCCAGTATAGCTTCACTGAATTAAATTGAATAGAGAGAGAGAGACAAAGTGTTTCCATGTATGACACATATTGTGCCATAAATGTAGTAAATGTATTTGCAATATTCAATTTAGAACCAAATCATAATTATAAACAGATATACTTTTGCGTCTACTCCTCTGCCCTCTACTTTTTCCATATTTCATATGTGGCCAGTTGATTTACAGCACAAAACTGGAAGATGGATCTTTTCAAAACAAGTAGAACTTTCTGGGAAAAGTCAAAGCCATTGGAAACAAAATAATTTCCAACTTAGTTTCCGTCTTATTTTTTTATTTTTTATTTTTTATGGGAAATGTGTTTTTGATTTTCAGACACACACTAACGATTCCATTAGTGAGATACCAGTTGTCATTTGCATTTATTGTACTCCATGTGACAGTATTTACAATGCAAACGAAAAAACAGACGCAGCTTGATTTTTCTTTTTTGAAGTGATTACCTGCAGCATGTTGTTACCAAGCAATTTCTACATTGCTATGTAGTTGCTACAGTGAGGAAATTTACCAAAGAAATGAAAAGAAATGAGAAATTCAGGCTGCTTTTCCAAGCAATTTTCTTTCCATAGCCAAAATGGAGTTGAAATGATGATGATAATGCCGCTGCTGACGTTGTTGTTGAATCTTACTGTCAAACCTTTTCGGCTTTAAAATAACACCTAATCATTTTACCTTCCCTTTTCCCAACTCTGTGTCTCTCTAGATGCCAGGTCTTTTGTCCAGTCCTGTGTGTCTGACAGTCATCTGGTTTTTATCTTGGTCGCTGTGTTCCAGTCGTGCTCAGATTTGGACCGATGAAGGTAACAGACGTGCATGCACACATGCAAAACACTTTTTCATAAGGACATATTTAACAATACATTTGCAAACGCACGGGCACACACCTATGCATACACTACACGCACTACACACATTACACATACACACACGCATCCTGTGAAGGATCAGGTATGATTTCCTTCGTAAACTATTTTGGGTGCACTTGACCCAAAGCAGTTATGAGACCTAAAGCTACAGCAGAGGAAAGAAGGAAAGAAACATCCAACATTTAGAGTAAAGTAACCGGGTATAGTGCACAGTTTTGTTTTTTTTTTTTAACATGGGAACACACCATAAAACACTGACACATTCCTCCAAGCAAAACCTTGATCAGAGAATCTTTTGTTTGCTTGAAACACATCATTGGTCATTTTATGGTTCTTTTGTCTGCCCAGTTTTGGATGTGCAAATTCAGTTTTTTATAGTTGAATTGAAATTCATGTTTTTGTTTGGATTTGCACTCCACAAGAATTCTATTGTTGAAGCATTTCTTTTCCTCACACAGCACTTCGGGGATCTGTCTGGTATTAAGAAATGGACACTTCTTTCTTTACAAATGCTGTTCTTCCCTCTTTGTTTCTGACTCTTTCTTCTTCTCTCTATAATTTCTTTCTAAAATCAGCCAAATAATCACTTCAGCAATACTCACCCTTAGGCCTGCAGGTAAAACTGTCAAAGTTTTCCCCCTCTCATTAATTTGACCCCATAGTGTCTCCAGAGTCCTTTTCTTTATTGTTTGGAAAGTACTGAGTTTCATCCAGCTTGCAATTTCCGTGTCCACCCTGCCTGCCATCTGATTTCAATGTCAAGAGAAACTTGCAGCCTTCCTGTGTGCATTAGTTTGTGTGAACGTGCATTTGTGTATGGGAATGTGTGAATGCATGTTTGTGTGTGCATATGTGTGTGGTTTTATATGTGTGTGTGTCTATACATGTGCACATGTCTGGGCCCTCTCGCCAGAGGCAGAATCAGATATGAGTGGAACGCTGCGGGTTTGGGGAATAATGTACTTCACTGCCAATAAAACATGAATACGCACATTCAGAACAGCCAACTCTTTGCACTGCACCAAGGCCCCAGGTAATACGCACACACACACAGAAAAAGAGGAGGGGAGCTTGTGTGTGTGTGTGTGTGTGTGTGTGTGTGTTTTCAGTGTTTAAAGGGAAAAAGAAAATCTGGTTACAACTGGTGAGAGACACATTAAATAAAAATTTAAGATAGAAGACAGATTGTCACAGAGGTAGGAACCATAAGAAAAGAGACAGATAAAGATATTAATGATAAATATTATTAATGTTAATTAATGAGAATTGAATTGAAATTGAATAATAATTGAATTCAAAGGATTTTTTTTCTGCAATAAATTAGGGTTGAATGATTCATTGTTTGTATATTGAAATCATAGTTTGAAAGTGCAATTTACAAATCGCAAGAGATTTGTTATTTGTATCAGTCCCTCCAGGATTGATACATTGATTATTGCGCCCAAAATGCTCGATTTTACAGCAGCTTTTCTCAAAAATTGAGATAGAATTTGCAAAGTTTTATGTGCTTTTTTGCAGAAAAATGACAGGAATTTGCAAGCAAAGGAAAATAATGCAATTTTTAAAAACTACTACCAATGAAGAGTCATACTGTATGTAATCACTCCCTTTAAGAAAAAGCATGCTGCATATAACAGAAACAACTATATTTCAGTGCTAATTTTCAAATTTATTCTCTGAACATGAGAACCATGGACTCACAGTTATATAAAAAGAAAATACTGTACTTGAGCTCCATTTATAAGCCTTTATGAAATAAACTTTCACCTCAACATTAGCACCAAATAAAATCAGTCGATAATGTCATTAAAATAAATCCAAACATAAAAATATAGTTTAATTTCCAATGTCCTTTCACTGTTGTGCAAAACATTTAGGAATTGGCAGTCATTTTTGTTGGCAGGTGAGATTTGTCCATCCTCAACCTGAATGTGCGCCTGAATCCTTGCTGAATGCGCGCTGCAGTGATGAAAGTTACCACGACATGAAATACGACAGTTGGTCCAAATCACAAGTGATCTGTTGATTTGGTTATTTCATGCGGAAAAGTTGCAGTAATTTAGCAAAATTGCAAGCTCTCGCAAATACTGCAGAGATTTCTTGACTTTATGTTAATTATTGTGATCACAAAATCGCAATTTCCTGCAGGGACTATTATTTAATTATCAATGTTTTAACAAACTCTAGAATAGTTTTGTTTTAGCGGGCGACTGTTGATTTCACCAGCTAGTTTAGCGAAACAACAAAAGAATAAATTCTTGGCTGTGTTCTGGTTAATATAAGAGGAATGAGGCTCTATCTTTTTGCTGTTCATACGACCTACACAGTGGCAAGTCTCTTTGTACATATAAAAATCTAAGTGATCACCTCGTGTCAGTTTCAGACAGGTAGCCAAAAGGTACAGTAGCTTAGCATTTGTCGAGTGTAAATGACAGACAACTGGTGGAGAGAGTTGTTGGAATCACCCAGTCAAAGGTTTAAGGTTTAATAAAAAAAAAAAAAAACGTTGTCACCTTATAATCTCTGAATTGAGACCTCCAGATTTCAGGCTCCTCCTGTCACTCTGTGAGGCTAACGTTAGCTAAAGCAGCTACAGTGCAGAGCCGCCAACAGTCTGAGGTCAAAACGTTGTCAGACGAGACTTAATTTTAATTTTGTATTATAATTGTATTGCTCTTGCCCTTGTAAAGCACATTGTGTTGCTTCCTGTATGAAATGTGCTCTATAAATAAATTTGACTTGACTTGACTTGATTTGATTGTCATGATTAGATTTGTATTTTACTGAGTAATGTCAAGTGTATCTAATGCAATATTTGTCTAAATGTCTCTATTGAACACAAGGCAAGTTTACTTAGAAGATGGTTTTTCTCTGACTGACCATTTAAAAAAGGGAACCCTGTAAGTTCCTCAACAGTGCAGGCAGCTGCATTTTTCAGTCTGGTTCTATGAATATAGAAAGTTTATGATACAGTTTGTTGGCACAATCATATCTTGTTAACTGCCATGTAGAAAACAAATACAGGTCTGCAATTTAATTAATTTATAGACATTTAAAATAGTATCATAATCATGATCGCAACGATTGACAAAACTATGAAAATAAAATCCAAGTAGTAAAAAAAAGAACTTTCCTTTTAGATTTAAATGTAATCATGAAGAACAAAGTGTGTATGTTGATTCTAACTGATATCTACAGCTGTCTTTACTTTGGAGAAGTTTACATCTTGCTGCATGCAGCTGTTTCCACACAGCTTTGTTTACAGTGCCTTATAAATGCTGTCTTGGCAGCTCAACGTTATTAACCAGGCCTTGTGTTGTGTATGATAAATTATTTCCCATACACAAACCAACAGAATGAACATACATCCATTGACTTACTTTGTACTTTTTAAACATCTCAATAAGTTTCATTGTCCTCCTTTTTTTTGTGCATATTGGTCTCCTCCACTCAGAAATATAAATGTTACCACAAAATCACTGTGGAGCACTTTGCTACTCTTTTTCCCAGCTGTTTAATTTTGCGTAGCCACTAAAACAACAGCAGAAACGCCAGAAAGGCGAGCTTTAGGTGAAAGTGAAAACCAAGTATTGAAAAGCTCTTTAGTGAGGCCTTCAACTTGTGTATGTGTAAAATTTAATTTAGGATTAACTTAGTTGGTCCCTGAAGGGCATATGAGGTTATTGCAGCAGCAAAGTCTAATATAAAAATATCAGTACAGCAAATTAAATAATAACATCCTCAAAATGCTTCTACTCCTCCACCTGCCCGGTTGCCTCGACTGCTCTCTGGTGTAAACAACAGTCACGTTTTTTTTCAGGACAAAATGCTCGAGGTTATTCTTTGTAATAATTTTGTGACAAGAAGAATAGAGGGGGATAAAGAGAGATTTGTATGAAAAATGACGAAGAAAAACAAACACAAACTCAAGATAAATAATTTGTAACCTAGGGACGGGAGGCCGGCAAGGAGTGTGCATGCCTGAGTGATTGAGGTTAAGAATTAATTAAGGTGTGTTCGTGGCATACTGGCAGCCAGAGTGATGTTTTTCCACTCTAGATCTACTGTAAATGCCAGCTTTCATATTTAGGAGCCAAGCTAAACATGCACACACATACACTCACATACAGCAGATAGAGTATCAACTCTGCAAATTGCAACCATCACCACAAATATTTACTCAGCTATACACTGCACTTAGTTTTGCTTCAAATCTACACAAACATCCAATTCTGTGTGATGGCAAGTTATACTTTTGCAGCTTTTATATTATCCTTCAAGTTATTGATTGATATAAATGCTAACTAAAGCCACACCAAACCATGCTTTGGTTGTATGCGCCCAAGTTTTGAGAGATCCATGTCTGAAAGTTTTGCTGCCACCCCTGTTCCATGGGGGTGAATTGAATATTAATTGTACTGCTCAAAGCTGTCTCCTTAGTAAAAGTAGTTCCCAATTAAAATTGTGAACAGCACGGTTGCTGCAGGTTTGATGAGTAATTGGGACATGTCATTTTGTAATGATATGAGCAGCACAAACAACATTCAGCAATCCCAGATATGGATATCTCAAAACCTCAGCAAATATACCAGATCTATCTGGATGGTTAAATATCACCGAGGGTGAGTAAAAAAAAAATGTTCTTTGTGATTTGGAGCAGAAATAAGCAAATTAACTAACATGCTGTGCCTACTTTTAAAGGCCACCTCGTTCCAAATCCGCATTACAAGACTCAATGCACTAAAACCGATCAGCATTTCAAAGGTTCCTCCAAATGTGGATGAGAAATGTGTCCCACCTCTGCCTCTTGTTCAGTTCTCAGTGTTCCAAAATCAATAGTAACTTGTTTATTTTGGGTCTTTGTGACTGCTGGAAACAGGATGATATGGATCAACATGATGTTGATTCTTCGGGAGTCAGTGAATCATTCTTATAAACAGGAAAATTAAAACAATGGACTGAAAGAAGATACAATTTTTGCAGACTGACAGATTTGGGTGTTGATTCTCAGTGGGATCAGTAGCACTAGTAATATTTTCACAATCTGTTTTATGGGGGGTCATTTAAAAAAAAGTTTATCAGAAATATTAAAGAAAGTTAAGATTAGAGTCTATATCTTCCTTTCTTTTTAACTGCTGCTCATCTGTTTATTATTGAAACCATCTCAAAGTGGATTTACTGATATGATATTAAGTAATATTCTTTTTGGCAATAATGACAAGCTGTCAGAAAAAATAAAACACCCTGGAGCAGCTTTATAATGTGTGCCAAAGTCTCCTCAGCCCAGTGTCTGCAGGATCCCTAACCTTGTATGGTCATGTTATTGTGATACTGTTGACTACTGTAAATGGTGTTGCATAAATCACATTAATACAGACAATGCAGACACGCAGTATGTCAGATTCTGCAGTGTGCAGATATTGTGAGCCAGACAACAATGTGCTTTAATATTTTATGTGATGTCTGTGTTTGCAGTGTCAGGCGTGCAGTACGGGCGCTTGGGCTCAAATGTGACACTGGCATGTGGGAAGTCACAAATTAGGTAAGAAAAGAAAACTCTTGCCTGTGTACCTTGAAGTTGAAGATTATTTTTTTTAATTTCTAAAAAATGAGTATCAGCAGCTACATAGCAGCAGGGGCAAATTAATCATAACTTAGTCAATAACTTAATTAACCATCTACTTATACTCGTATAGCTAATTATGGATGTTTCTAGCTTTGAGTTCCTTCAGCCTCCAGAATTACTGAATGATATTTTGAGAAAGGTAGGAGATCCAGGACAAAATCACAGAAAAACCTTTCAGCTTCAATTGTGGTCTGACAATCAACATTTTTGTACATTGTCAAGGCAACACAAGGTTGCATGGGGTCAAACAGTCCCTGAATTGCTAAATCAGGTGCAAAAAAGGCTTAAGCATCCAATGTGACAGACAAGGGAAACAAGATGTATGCCAAATACAGAAAAACTTAAGTAAAGAGAATGAGTCAGAGTGAGCTAAACATCTTCTTAAAGTGTAGAAAAGTTAGTGAACTATAAATCCATGTACATAAGATGTTATACATAAAATTGAAGCATATTTTCAACAAATCCCACGTAAAGACAAAACCTTTTAGTAAGATCAGTTTGATGTTGGGTTTGTCTGTTTAGCCAAAGCCGGATATAGCTTAAACCTCTATGCCACAGACCTTCATTGTTGTCCAAAACCTTTAAAAAATACAAAAACAAACATTAATTGGTTATTATGAGATCTGAAAATAGACCCCAGTAAATTCATCACCCCACTACCACAGTAGTGTCTAGCTGTTTTAGGAAATTACTTACTTAAACAAACAAAAGGTCAAAAAATGGGTCACAAAAATTGACAGTAAGAAAATAAATAATAACACCAGCCCGCTTGTTTAAATGAAAGTTGTGACATGCAGATTTAGGTATTTGATACCTATGATAGTATCCTTAAGGAGTCTAGTTCTAGTTTAGGTCTTGAGCAGAAGGTTTACAGGTTAGTGAATGAAGTCCTCACAAGCATAATAACTAACTAACATATTCCCAACCAGGATACCTGTGGTATGGCATCTCAACCACAGCTCAGCGTTGCCATGGCACAAAGTGACAACAGATGGATCCTTAGTCCTGCCGCACGTCAACCACTCAGCCCAGGGCAACTACAGCTGCTATGACAACCAGGGGTTCCTCCTCCACTCCGTCAAACTCAGGCTGGGCCGTAAGTGTTGTTGTGACTTGTCCGGGCTCACAGCGCCTAATTTCGGAGTTATTACACTTCAACAGCTCTGCCGTACATTCAGTCTCTCCCCCCGTGGGACTGCAGCTTTAAAAATGTACTCTATGCTGAAGAAACAGGCCTGTGTGCCCTGTGTTTCAGTCCCTTCACCATCTCAGTCGCTCTCAGTTCAGTTCATTCTTTGGATAATTCATAAAAGAAGTTTTGGTTTCTGCCACTCAGACATTCTCATCTCTGGAGTTTGCCTCAACATATTTTCTACCATGTTTCTCTCTCATCTCTCTATTTCTGTTTCTTTCTCTCTCCCTTTTTTATGGATGTGTTTCTTCTCTCAGCATTTAATTTATCTCGACACTCTGGCTATAAACAAGACATCTTACTGAAACAGTGATAATCAGAACAGCGCTACTGGTCCTCAGAGGAATTGGGTCTTATCGGCTGCCACAGAGACAAAGCCCCCCACTTCCTGTGACTGTCTCAGACAGGAAGCGGCTCCCTAAGTGGGCTTCCTTTTAAGGGACAGTGTATCAAATAATAAAGGGAGTTTTCCACGGCATTGGCCGAGCCTCTCCTGAAATATTTTAGTTCATGACAGGGACACTGGGCCTCAGCGCTGTTCATTTCATAAGAAACTTTAAAAATATTACAACATCAAATGGGACCCTTAAAAAAAACTAACCCCCTCTCTTGTCCTAAAAGTGAACTCTTGTCTGACTCCTGTTTTCCAGATCCCCCTGGGCTGCTGAGCATTTCCTGTAGAGTGCCCAATCACACGCATGTTCGCTGCTCCTGGGTGGAATCGGTAAGGACATTCCTGCCAGCCAAGTACAGTGCCTCCTTCAGGTAAGAGCCAGTTACTGCATCTGAAACAGCAACGCCCAAGGTTAGATTCAGAATGGGATATGAACACACTAAATATAGTACATCTGCCATGGAGTTACATTTTAAATGTCGTGTGAGTCGTATCCAAATGTGAACCCGGTCAGTCCCTCTCTGCTTCCTGTCTTTACTCTGCCTTCCTTCCTCTAACACGACATGTGGCACTTAGTAAAACTTTGAACCATAACACATTACAGCAGTGGTTTTCACACTTTTTCTGTCTTGCTCCCACTTGGAAGCAGAAAAGAATAATAAGCCAATATTTTTTTTATCCACAGTCTTGAAAGTTATGTTTGTTTGTTTGTTTATTTATTTATTTAAGTGTCCTGCACCTTTCTGGTTCCCAGCCCATATAGGCTTACAATTCAGTTATATTTGACCAGATTGTATTTCACCTGAATAAAGTGTCAAGTGAAGACACTCAAGCACTGGCTTCAGTATTCAGCTGTGGTGAACACTTGGTTATACTTGTCTTTATAGTTTCCAGCACTTAAATTGCCTTTTACCTAATAAACCTAAATGCAGCATTTGAACATATTTTGTCTTGTTTTTAAGGGGGAATGGTCAGGAGTGGAGGCCATGCATCGTGGATGTCGCCCGCAAGCACTGTGATGTAGATCACCCTGCCTTCTGGCAGACCATCCATACCCTTAGAATCACAGAGGCTAATGGCCTTGGGTCTGAGACATCAACTGTACAGTTCAAGTTACATGCGCTATGTAAGATCACATACAACACACTCACACACATGGTAAATGAGTAATATGAATTGTGTTTCTTATTTTTGTGACAAATTGGTGTGGTTAATGTAAGTTTATGAAGCACATTAGTGACATTTTTGTTTGTTTCCAGTCTTCCACACCTAGTTCTACTGAAACATTACTGAGAAACTACTATTGTTATTGGCTGGCAATACTGCTGGGCCTGTCCTCTCTATTATTTTTTCCAGTTGTGACATCACACTCATTATATTATATTATAATATAATATAATATAATATAATATAACATAACAATTGTTTTAGCCAAAGTGAATGCTAGCTTACTTATAAATGGAGCAATATTTTACAAAATGACCACTAGCACACTTATTTGAGGGCCCAAATTTAGCAATAGAGACCAGAGAGACGTTTCTGGAGCCAGCATCTAGTGGCCGTTGGCGGCATTGCACTTTAAGGTACTTCAGCATTGGCTTTAGCCTCAGGCCGTGGTAGTTTCCTCTTGTTCCTTATATAGGCAAAAAAAAGGCCTCATTTTTTCGAAGTTCGATATGCACACACGTCTTCACATGTACATGCACTTATTAGATATGTTAAACTACACAAGCATTTCAAGGCACATCCATGGATGCACACAGACATGGAAGCTCACACATGCAGATAAAGATAAGTAAAGATAAAACAACCTATGTTGTAAGATACACCTGTGTATGCATACAACACACACACACAAACACATATACACACACACACATATACACACACACACACGTGCAGCCATACACACAAAATGTCATAAAAAGGGCCTGCATAATTTTCCCAGACAGCTGTTGTGACTGTGCCCTTTTGGTCCTCATATAATGACCTCAATTATCTTGTTTTGCTGCTACTGTGTCTGCATGACGTTCTTGTCGCTCTCAAACAGAGCCATTCACAGCGTCTTTGAGACAGGCTTTATAGCGGCTGGTGTGCCTATTGGATGTTCCTCACCGTTTTTTGCCTCTGTATTCTTTTCGCCACAGTGGTGTGAATATCCTTGAATAAATAAAAAAAGGGAAAAAGAGTCCATGTGGAACACGATTCAGAGAGTTAATAGCTAGTTGTAGTAATATCATGGTGATATACGCAACGTTTTGTTTTGTTTTTTTAAAAAGAAAATTCAAGGAAGCACTTTCTCAATCACTGTAATTTTCATAGCTGCAAAGATATCAATATAAGGTCATGCATCAGATAAAAAACAATACCAAAGAAAGGCTGATTCTGAAAGTAAACCAGTTGAAAAAATTAAATATTTACATCTGAACAGGGGCTGTTCACCTCCTGTACATATACTTTCTGTTTCACTAACTTCCTTATTTCTAAGAGTTGTTTTGATCTAAGGCTTCCTGGTATATAGATAATGAAAACATAAACAACAGAATAAGAAACTAAACAGCTTGAGAAACTAGAGGTTTTAAGGAAATTCATTTGTGCCTTGTATATCCTCTTTTTATAAATGGTGTCTTTATTGTGTTTCTGGTTGTTTGCCAAACATAGTGGAATTAATAGCTCTTTCCATCTGTCTTTGCAGTGAAACCAGACCCTCCAGAGTCCGTGTTGGTGGAGAAGCTAGAAGGCTATCCACAGAGGCTAACTGTCTCATGGAACTTTCCCTCCTCCTGGCCGCTGCAGGATGCGTTCCCCCTAGTGTTTCACATTAGATACAGGCCACTTGGCTCCATATACTGGTCAGAGGTTAGTAAACAAGGTCGTTAAGTTCATTTGAGTGTTTAAGGGAGTGCAATCTGGATCAAACTGAGCATCATGGCAAACTAACGTACAGCAATACTCAAACTTACACTGATCGCAGTAATTTAGCTACAAGAAAACAATCTTAGTGTTTATGTTTGTGGCTGAAACTAATCACAGAGGATACTACTAAAAACAAGTAAGAAAATATGGGTTTGAAGCAGAAATCATGGGGTAAAATGATTCCTTTTTCTAGTATTGAAGGAGGCATATCCCCCCGTTTCCGCCTGAAATCATGCCTCATGTGCACCATGAAGTACCTGAGTTTAAAATGTCGTTTTGTTAAATCTTAGGTCCATAAATATAATCTGTCTTTGGGATTTCTCATCAAATCAAGTGATGAGTCTTTAAATCAATATATGCATGTGGAATCACAGTCTTTGTAAATGCACAACCAACTGTTGCTTTTACAGTCCCGACAGAAGAATAAAAAAGATAAAAAAATAAACTTTGGCATGTATCAGATGACTGGTCAGCTAATTTAAGTTTCTTTCAACATGTTTTCAATGACATTTTGCTTAGGGGGATCAGAACTCACACTTAGGCCAAAAACAATAAAAAATGTTGATCATGCGGTTTCCCAGAGCAGTTTCCTGAACTTTTTCTGTTTATTCACATGATGCCGCCATCATCACATGCTACTTTCTTCTGTTTCTCTTTCTCTTTATATCAGATTTACTCAGAGGAGAGTCCAGTCGTGGTATGTGACGCCCTGGCTGGCCACCTACACCAGGTTCAGGTTCGAGCCCGGGACGAGGTGAACACGGAGAGTCAGTGGAGTGACTGGAGTCCCCTGCTTACAGTCCGACCCTGGGAAGGTCAGAGGGAAAATCCACAACAAATACAATTTTTTTTAAAAATGATTATTGAAGTCAGGTCAAGTCAATTTATTTTATAGAGCACTTTTAAAAGCAACACATGTAAGTGCTTTACGGAGAGGTGACAAATATAATTACATAGATACACAAACGGAATAAAAATCATTATAGAAACACAACAGGCATATTGCACAGAGAACTAATGGTAGATAAAAGCATACTGTGACTGCTCATGTCTTCATAAAGACCATCAAAAAGCAAAAGAAAAGCAATGGGTCTGATCAATTCTGTATTTCACTGGTAACCAGTGAAGGAGGGCACGCACGATACTTTATATCACCTTAGATTAACAGTAGTATAAGTACAAACTCTGTACTTTGTATATATTCATTGTCACTTACTTTGAATAAATGCTTAAATGTGTGTGTTTGTGCTACAGACTACACCACCTCTGAACCTGCAGTGGAGACCCTGAATGAGGAACAATTTCGAGACTATTTTTTCCCCTTCAAGCCCGAGACCTCCACTGCGAAGACACACCGTAAGATGTTACTTTAAAAGATTACTGCATCGTCATTGTATTCAGGAGCAACACCAACACTGCATGTGCTTATACTGCAGCTCAACAGTAGTACATTATAATTATTGTCAGTATTGTGAGCAGTTCAGTTGCCAATAATTCTTCTCCTTTTAGTACAGCTCAAATTATTAAAGCTGCTACTCTAACTGCTGCTACTAACATTATTACTGCTATGTTTAGTACATCCACTGCTACTTTGCTACTATTACGTTTACTACTCTTACTCATAGCTTATCAAACAGCAGGGTAGGTATATTTTTTTAACTCATGCTTTAGCAGGAACAAGAAAGAAGCATCATTAACGCAGCAATAATCTCTGAGAAGGTAATTATTTACTGGTATTATACTCCAGATAGAACAGTGCAAGTATCTTGTGCAGGGTTTCATCACCAAATAACATATAATTGCAGTAAATTGCACCTGCAGGGTATTTTGTTTTCTACTGTATGAGCGCTGGATGAAAAGTTAAGTAGCTCTCAGTATACGTGGGCAAAAGCACACGAAAAAGCAGCCTGCAGTTGCAAGCATGCTCATCTAAAAGGTGCACATGCAGGATACACACAACAAGCATACACTTGTAAACACACACACACAGATATAGTATATACTAAGATACAAATACACACAGTTTTGGCAGTGGAGAGCTGAGTCAAATCTCTTTAAGCTGGCCTGCTGTGAACCAGATGTGTTCTTCTTCTGTGTTTGTGTCCACTGTCATTTGCACTTGTGTACATAGATTGTTTTAAGTCTTGTAGATACAAAAAAAGAGTCTTTGCGCATTATATTGTTAATGTGTCTGTGCTTCCCTTTTTCGCTGTATTTCACAGTTCAGAACAATGTTTTGACTTGTGTGTGAGAAAAAGTTGTTTACTTCTCTGAGTATGATAAATGCATGTTTGTGTGAGAGCCGTAATGGCAGATTTAAAATCAACTACTTCCTCAACTAAATTTGAGGAACACACACATTCACTGTTTTTTTTTTTTTTTTTTTTTTTTTTTTTTGTCACACACTGACATGGAAAATAAAATGAAAAAATATAAAATGCATGTTTTCACAGGGTTTGTTTTTTGGTTTGGCAAGACAACAAGCCAGAGATGTCTGTTTCATTCAACTGTGTCTTGTTCATCGTCTTCCTTCCTTAACTGTAATTGTTTCTGGTTCTCAACTTTTTTTTCATTTCACCACACTCCCACGTCTGTCTCTTCTATCATGCATCTATTCTTCTGCTTCTCATAGTCTCTGCGCCTTTTCCCATCTCGGATTCTACTCCGCTCTCCTTTGCTTTTCGTCTTCCTTTCTCCGTATCTCTTGTTTCTCTGTGTTTTGCTGACCGTCCTCCTGTTTTCTTCCTCTCTCTTCCCATCCAGATTCTGTACTTGAGGATGAAAGTAATTTGGGTTTGGTGATTCTGCTGGTTTTGTTCTCCGTGGTCATCCTCACCACCGTCCTTTCCCTCATCTTTGTCGTGTGGTAAGACACACTCGCAACACACACGCACACACATACTTTTTTTTTCCATTGGTAGTGTATCTGGTAACAAACCAGTTGTACACACACACACACACGTATACCACATCCACAGACCACAGCTTTGTGGTCTGTGTCTCTTTGAGTGATATATTTATTTTTTTTTTTGCAAAACTTGCAGTGATACTGAATGAATTTCTATTTCCAGGGTGAGGCAGAGGCGGCGCGATCATGTCAGCAAACAGGAACTCACCTCTATGGTCAAGATGAAGTCCATGTCAATTTAATGTGAGTCACACATACGGAGCCAAATTATAAAATTAGACAATTTTTCTTTGTCTGAAGCAATTTGTGTCACTTCCAATTTCCCTCGTGTGCTCTCACATGTGTTCTGAAGATGTTCTCAATGATGGCCACATGTGGTTGTTTGTGTTCTTAGCTTAGCTTGTTTGTCAGATAGTTGTAAACGTCTGGATGGCACACAGACTCTGTGGCAAAGCTAATTATAATTTTAATTAAGTGTCGCTTCTTTTATATTTGTATAATTACTGCAAAATGCCCTCAAATGGGAGCTAAGACAGTGAGAAAAGCATAGCAAAGGTCTCCCTTAGTAAGAAAAAAATTCAAAGTGCTGCTATAAACAACATTCAGACAACTCTTCAGATAGCCAGCCAATTTGTGATTATAAGCCTAACGTACGCACACACACACACACAGATTATAACCCTGTAAGTATTCCTGCACATCTCTCATGCAGCTCTGTTATTTAAATCTGTGCTTTCAAGGCAGTGCTTCATTACATTATGATTTATACATGTTTTTAACGTTGGCTCGGCTCTCCCTC
Source organism: Scomberomorus guttatus (assembly GCA_038419695.1). NCBI lineage: Eukaryota > Metazoa > Chordata > Actinopteri > Scombriformes > Scombridae > Scomberomorus > Scomberomorus guttatus. The sequence goes on from CM076463.1 coordinate 18,498,642, forward strand.
GCTCCATCATCTGTCCTCCGCTCTGCTCTCCTTCCTCTCCTCTCTTCCCAATTTTTTTTTTTTTCCATCGACTTATTTTCTCTTTTTCCTCTCCTCTCCCTCTCCCAGGTTGATTCCAAGCATCTTCTCCTCATCAGCCCGTTGTAGGGCTCCTCCCAAGAGTCAGCCTCTGCTTTTACCACTGTAGCACGCTGACTGTCCGTATTCAACCACATTAACCAGAATGCATCAGTCAGAGCCCATCCAGGATCTATGGTGACAGGGACAAACCCATACAAGGAACTTTGCAGAGTAGGGTAAAGTTACACATAAAAAAAGCTGACTGAAGGGTAAGTTTTGCTAGACATATTCAGTGGTCACATTTAACTGCACTTCCCATAATGCATCAGCAGACTCCACCTACCGTCTGTGGGTACAATGGAAGAGGGACTCTACTCTGTCTCTTTAAATTCACTTCAGCAACTTCACTGCAATTCACTCCTCCAGAGGACTGCAGGAGCGACACCGCACCGGGACATTTGAGTTCACTCACAACGAATGCTGCTTCAGATGAACCTTTTTTGGAGAAGGGCGACAATGTTTTTACCGTTTGAACTTCTAGGCGACAAGTATGAACAGGAGGTGCAGCTGCCACACAGAAGAAGATGATGGGCTTTTTCTGTGAGGGGGAAAAAGGACGATGTTTTTCTGGGAAATCTTGCCGCTCTTCTCCCACACAGAACTCCTCACGTTTTAATTTCTTTTTAATTCATTGTGAGAAGTAACAGAATAATGTGCGTCTATTATTACATCAACTGACTGACTGACTCAATGCTGTGAAGGAAGCATAACTTTTGCCAGTCTCTCTGTGTGCATCTGATGCCAAAGCAGCAACTACGGGCATTATGGATCTCAGCAGGAAGCAGCCTGTTACTGGCTCCTAACCGGAGGGAAGGACATGGAGAGTAAGGTCCGGGGGGGGGGGGGTGAAGATATATAGACTTCATTGCATTTATGACAAGTGATTTTATGTTGCATGATATGCTTGTTTTGTTGTCTGATGTCTTTAGTGCAGGTGTTCTTTTTTTTGTTTTTGTTTGTTTGTTTGTTTGTTATACCTCTTTCTACTCATCCATCCACTGTTCCTGAATGTGTGTGAATGAGAGACACACATGGGAAGAAAGAGAGAGATACAAAAATAGATACTGGCCTTTCACAAACCACCAGCATTATGACACCACACAGATACTTAGTTACGTAGAGAATATTAAACCACAGATATTCACTCTCCTTTCTAGACTCAGAATAATCCCTAGTTTCTCAAGGCAGGTTTGAAAATGGTGATATGTCAGCATTTCTTGAAAGAGATTAAAAAAAACATTCAGGGATAAAAGTTAAACTTAGTCTAGTTAAATAAAATCTACATTTATTTTTCATTCTTAGTTTATCTGTGGATTTTTTTCTGACCAATTGATTAATCTTTTAGACTATAAGAGGTAAAAAAAAAAATAAAAGTGAAAGATTCCAGTATTTTCCAAGAGTGCAAGGTGACATTTTCAGTTTTGTCTGGCAAATGATATTTAATTTAAAACAGAAAGCAGCAAATCCTCACATTTGAGAAGCTGTAAATTGCAAATATTTGGCACTTTCTTGATTAATGACGATTCATTGAAATGTATTAAAATTGTTGTTGATTGACAGCACTTGGCCATCATTACAGCAGTGAAGCTGGGTCCTTAAGAACAAAAACAAGGCCACAAGGTCATATAGTGCGTTAAGAGACTATTTTTAAAAGTTAGCTTGACTAAATTAGTAATTAGTTGTAGTCTATATGTATTGAGATTAGAAATCAGTCACACAAAATAAAAATAATGTCACTGAAGAAAAGAGGTTGTGGGTTTAAAGGTAGAAATGCATGATGATAACATGCTGCTTTATTTAGAAATATATGAGGGGGGAAAAAAAGCTAGTCAGAAAAAAAAAGTTTAAGCACTTTGTTTTCCGCCAGAGTCATTAGAGAAATAATCATCTTACCTTAAAAAAAAAAAAAAAAAAGCTTACATTCTCTGTTCCTTAACGCCACTCTACGGCCGTTTTGGGTGCGTTCTAGATAGCGCTGCTGCAGGTTTAGTTCAAATGGGGTTGAAAATTGATGCAGAAAGTGCTGCATGTGCTGATAGTGTCAATTAGAGCAAACTAGTGTACAAGTGCAACTCACAACTAACTTTGACACGGGGTTCTTTTCGCACGGTGCACAGGCGCTCGCAATCACCACGGCCGTCGCCACGACCTCAGTGGAAACATTCAGTAGCATTTGTTCATGTACACCACGATAAATAACTGAGAAACCGTACTCAACTGCAGACTTACACTACAGTAAATTAGAGTGAATGTTGATGAGTTTTGGTAAATTTATGTAGCTTAATGACCATGTTGGTTGGTTGGTTTGTACATGAGATGAACACGAACATGATGACTTGACAAGAGCGACTCCCGCTCACTGTGCTTGCGTCTCACAACCCGCCAACTCGTGGAAAATGATTTCGGGGTGGCCTGTGCTTACCATATGAAAAGCCCCAAATACCTCTAGTACAGTATATCTGGTTTAGTTCTGCTTTGACACTTGCGCCTAAAAAACCTTGTGTGCTTGCCAACTTTCTGCCACAGATGGAAGTGAGTAGCTCTACCGCTTGAGTGAGAAGCTCACATTAAAACCTTTCTTTCTTTCTTTCTTTCTTTCTGTTGGTTTGGTGGATGTTTTCTGTTGATCCAAAGCTGTGTAGTTATCAACCGATTGATTGACTGACTGTGTAGTTTGTATCAGAAACACAAGGTGCATCTAAGTCAAACTTCTTCCAGTTTGACAACTGTGTGCTCTCTCAAGCTAGCTCCACATATTATGCATGGATCCAGCTGAATCTTGTTCTATTTTGTGTATTATTGTATAACACACTCTACAAAGTACATTTCATGTATGTTATTATAAGTGATGTTTATATGTAGAGAAAAAAAAATATTCTTTGGGATAGTTTCACAGACATGGTTTAACTCAGTCTGGTGTTCATTTGTAATAGACACTACATTGTGGAATTTGTTGATACTCAGTGATACCCTGCAAGCAATGCAAAGATTTTATTATAAATTACACGTGAATACAAATATAAAAAATGAAATGCTATAGATCAGTTTAGAAAAAAACATGCATTTAACTTAATTAAGATATTCATTGTAAAACTTCCTTGTTCCTTAATACTCAAAATATATCTATGGGCCTGTGAAGCTTGTGTGGAATCAGTAATTTGAGGCAACATTTCAATGCAAAATCCTCAAGGGACTGAAGGGAGGTTCCCCCTGAAGAACAGTAAAGGTTACTGAGGATAATCCGTGTCTGGAAAACCTTCCCAGCATTGTGTATTTGTGTCCTTCTCCCCAGTTATATGAAGCTCTGTTACTGTACAATTACTGTATGGACAATGTGTACTTAATTAGTCATCATTCAACATGCTTTCCACTTTTATTGTTCAATTTATTTCTTTGCAGTCACATGAACCACAAATGAATCTTTTTTTTTTCTGCTTCTTTCTGCCCCAGAAGTCCTTTGGCAACATTCATAAGGAAAGTTTAATTTTTTAAATTGGCAGAGCTGATCTTTTTTTTTTTCTTTCTTTCTAAATTGGAGAAAAACATTATTGTCTTTTTTTGTAGTTTGAAATCAGATGGATGTGAGAGTTTTTGAGCCTGTGAGAACTGAGAATTGTAATTAACAACACCGAGAAATTTGAAGATATACACACATTCATTTACTCACTAAGCTGGATTTGCTTACAAGCACGCCAGTTAAGAATGAACGTGTGTATTAATCTCAGCATGTCAAATTACATGACCGTCACCAATAATTTCCTTTAATTCAGATATAAAATAACATTTTCCATGTTTTCACTGACCTTCACGATATATTTAAAGTGACCTTAATCATGATACTGAACCGCTGCCTGGTTGCTCATTGCAACGTAAATACTCTATGTGCTGTTTAGCACAGCAGAAATACATTAATATTGGTAATAATATAAAAATACAGTATAATAATTAGGAATTTTCTCGTGTTTCACAAACATAAAAGTTTTAAAAGTCAGAGATAATATTTTAAAAATATTTTTATGGTATATTTTTCAAAGACGCTACTCCAAGTCAGATTTTATAAACCATCCATCAGATTTAATTTTATGTGGGCAATGTGCAGTATTAGTGTTTTTCACGCTGTCCATCCTGTTTTTGAGGTTCAAAGCGATCTGTTTTCTTTCTGTATCGTGTATCTGTGCCACCTTTCTGTTTCACTCACTAGTGGTGTTTTCTGTGTTTTTTTTTTTTTGTTTTGTGGACGCACTTGTGGTATTCCCTGTCTTTCTATGTTCCTCTGCAGTATGTGATGGCAGATGGAGCCAGTTGGTTTTAGTTCTTATAACTCAAATTACACTCAGGCATCCATTCTCAGATGTACATAGTCTATGTTTTTTTTTTTTTTGCTTTATGTGTATGACAGATATCACCATAAGCTGTTTATTTGTTTTTTTTTCTTCCTGTCCTTGTAAGTTTCTGTGAAATAATAAATACTATTTTATCACACCAGTAGCTTTGGGCTCTTTAATAGGTACCTACACCACTAAGAGTGCGTCTGTCTTTACATCAGAAACTATATTGTTCATCTGTTTCTGCTGTCTATTGGTTGATTAAGACGTTGGTGACTCTTCAGGTTGGTTAGTAGTAATGTTGGAGATGAATGTCAAAAGTCTGATGTCCAAAACTTATGAAATATGATGCAAAAAATCCAATTACTCTCAGCAAATGAACCTGTGGTTGAGACTCGATCGCTCTTGCTGGTGGTAACGTTTCTCCCTGTGAGTCTCAAAAACTTTTAGACCAATATTCCCAAGAAGTCTGTTGCTTCCTGTTGCCAAGATGATATTATTAGCCTTCCCAGCCTCAAAAGTTTCCATTATCTAATTGTGACAGTGTCTGATGAATCCCAAACGCTGAAGCTGGCTTTTGTTGTCTTTGTGAAAGGAGCTTTTAAGATGTACAACTGGAAGGAAGTCGCCTTGGTATTCTGGCTCCACCTCCCGTATCGTAAGCTTTTGGTCATGCAGGCTTCATTGTTTCAAAATTACGGGAGAGTATTCTGTGTTGTTTTCCTGTCATTCGAGGTGGATCACTTCCACGTCTTTCTAGACGAGGAAACACCTGCTGTGAAATATTTTGCTTTTTTTTCTCAACAACCAGGACCTGCTCAGAATTACAGAAGCACAGTTGAGGGTTTAAGTTTTAGAGCTGAGAATATGGAGAAGGCCGTGATGAGTTCATGCCGTAGGATAGCAGCTCTGAGTCAGCCTGATGTCTTTTCTTCCTGCTACATTCAGGATATTACCAATTAGCGGCAACAGCTCAGCATAATGACTGTAAGGCCCAATATAACTACTCAGCAGATGAAGTGCAGCAGCAGCACAGAATGATTTCCTTTATTATTTAACGAGGCTATAATCTATATATTAAAAAAAAAAAAAAAGACAACATGTGATGATGTCAGAGGTGTTGCTCGTAGTGAACTTGCAGAGAATTATCACCAGACTCTGCAGCTCCCCTCAGCTTTACGGATCTTTATGACTTTCAGCTCATTGTTTAGCCGTCCGACCCGCGACTTAAGTGTTTTGGTTCACTCTCACAGCCGCAGCAGGCAGCCGTTTTCAGAGGAAAAGCTCTAAAAACCCCACTGTACACAGGAAATTTTAATGTTTATCTGTGACATGTTTAAAACAGTGTAAATGTAGTACAAGTACAGTAAACATTACCCACTTTAAACAATCTAATTGCATACTCTCAGGACAAAATGCTGCGTTTAGACTCCTTCTGATTCAGTACAGCTGACCACAAACATGATGTTACCTGATGTGAGTGGTGATTTTTTTCCCTGCTCCTCAGTCTCTCACTACACTTAATTTTGATACTTAAATACTGTCCTGCTGACGCACAAACACACACAGATTCAGGATATCGGCTATTTTATTGAGATAAAAAGAACACTACATTAAAACTATGTCGTTACCATTTATACTTTCTTACTGTTAAAAACAAAACTTTGCCATATAAAATTTGATCAAAACATATTCAACAAATACGAAACATAATTCAAACATAAAAAAAACTCAAAGTGCAAAATTGAAAATTACGTTCACATTGTAAACATAAGCAGCAATAAGAGAGGAAGAAAATGAAACTTCAAATAAAATGGGACCGGGGGTGGCAGCCATTTTGTGAGTTTTATGTAGAATTCCAATCTAATCAATCATTTTGTAACAAAAAATATTTCCAAACTTTTCTTTGTACCTTCCAAGAAATAAAAGGAAATATTTCCTGAATAATTGAAGTACATGACAGTGCAATAGCAGCAAAGCAAAAACAACCAAAACAATACAGTTTTAAATTAAAGCCATATATACCAGGACGTTTTTTTTCTTCTAACACACAGTGTGCAACTCTCTAACTTTAGGACCTGATTTGTACCAAATTGACTTTCTTTATCTTTCAATATCATCTTTCTTTTATATTATCCTCTATTTCCTCTCACATGTCTGACTGTCTTAAGCAGTGATTCTTCACTAATCTTCACTCAACAGGACAAAAAAAAAAAAAAAAAGCTAATTATCAAAAGTTAAACTAATTATGAGTCACTATGGCTCCCTGCAGCCACCTAGTGGACGACGGGTCTTACTACGACTACGACCTTACCAACTTCACCAACTGCTTCACAAGAGTGACCAAAAAAAAAAAAAAAACCTGTAGCTGATGTTGTCCAAAATTTAAAAAAAAAACCCTTGAATAGTCCACCGTCTTGATGCACCAGATCCCTTTTTATACCGAAAACATGTCGATTACATTCAAATACAACTCTCTAAAACCCAGTCAATCCTCTCTATTACAACAACATATTATTATTATGCATCATTTACAGCGTAGTAAACAATACTGTTAAGGAATGTGTGCAGCTACGACAGACTTTACCTCTAAATGTTCTGTGTCGTTGTGGATGATACTAATAATGTAGTAATGTAATGTACTTCAGCATGTGGACTGTACAGTACAGTGTCATTTTCAGTCCAGTGGCATAACAAACAAAAAATAAAAACAGCAGTGGAACAATATATACTGTAGCAAGTTAATGTAACCGTTACATTTTTTTTTCTTTAAATATGAACATGTAAAAATGATTCCCTTGAGTGTTTAAAACTTCAGCATCTTTCCAGTTTCATCTTTTCAGGCTTATCTTTTGTTTGGTGTACAGCAGAAAGAGGTCAAAACACACACCTACTAAACTGACATTACAATACAAAATCCTCTTGTCGATTCATTCTTTCTTTCGCTGTGGGCGGATGGTGATAGTTTAAGTGATGACTGGTTCAGAGGCTAAGAATCGACGTGAACACTTCTGTGATTGGTGGAGATGAAGTCTCTGGGCAAACGATATGTCAAAGCTTTAAAGGGTCACTCCAACAACCTATTTAAGTTAAGCATCGCTCTCCACATCAGACAAAAAACAAACCATCTGAAAGAAAGGAATCCATGTTTTGGCACTCATCTTTCTTTTATCTGAAAAGCTGATGTTATTTTACAGACGTTTCCAACCCAAATATTATTATGTATATTTAGTATTATATGTTTTTCTTCTCCTTTAATATGTGGAGTTTCCTCGTTCTTGTGACTGAGCTGAAAACACGTTTTTTTTTTTTAGTTCATCTTTCAAGTGCCAGTTCCGCTTTTAACATGCCTCAAGTGTCCAAATGTCCAGTAATTTCAAGTATCTAAAAGTTGTTTCAAACAGCTTAAAACCTTTTTGCTGTGAGGCAGCGAGTCGACAGGTCGACAGCGAGTCAGTGACCTCTAAACATCTATTGCCACTCCGTGTTTGGTGGAGATCACATCTCGGGTTCCTGTTAGATACATGAGCACTGAACACAGGTGCGGGAGCGTCGCCGTGGTGCTCACGTACAGCCAGTAGGGAAGCGGCGCCGTGTTGCCGAACGGGCACACCCACAAACCGTGGCGTACGGCATCCCGGACGTGGTGCGTTGCCATGGAGATGAAAAGCATCCATGGCAAGGAGCACCAAGCATCTTTGAGGCGTCCGATCCACATGAGGAAGCGGAGGGAGAGACAGAGGACGGGGATGAGAGAGGAACAGTGCAGAGGAGGACGCTGAGGGAGCGATACAGCAGCCTGGGAGGAAAAAGGGAGTGAGAATAATATCATTTCACAAATATTATCACTGCGAGCCATTCGCTGCAGCAGACACTGTGAGTCACATCTCTCAGTACCGTTAAGCAATTTGCTTGATTTCCAACAGATTTTTAAAGACACCTGTTCACCAGACAGTGAAAAGTTTACCATGTTATCACTTTATATATGTTCAAGTCTCTCATGAAAATGGGATTACCACGTAAACAGCTGCATTTCCTTCCAAATACCAATTATGTACTCACACATCAAAGTTCTGTGCCAAGCAAAAACAAACCAAAATTATTATTTATTATTATTTTTGCTCTGTAAAGTTTCCTTGAGTCTCTTTTTCAGATCTACTTTGAGTAAGATGTATCAAACCAGTCAAAAGCTCAATTTCTCCAACCCAACACAGATTTATAGAAGACTGAGACTGAGATGTAGCTGCTGACAGTGTTTTTAGGACATCTCTAGAGGAAATATTGTCATGTGATCCCGTAAAAAAAAACCAAACAAAACAAACAAGAGCCCAACTGATACCTTTTAACAATATCACAAAAAAATGTGATAACGATTAGAGCTGCAACGATTAATTGATCGACAGAAAATGAATCGCCAACTATTTTGATAATCAATTAATTGTCTTGATTCATTTTTTTAAAGAAAAACACAAAATTCTCTTATTCCATCTTCTTAAATGTGAATATTTCCTGGTTTCTTTAGTCCTCTGATAGTAAACTGAACATGTTTTGGTTATGGACTGTTGGTCAGATAAAACAAGATAATCAATAATTAAAATAAACATGCCAATGTATGGGTTGAGGCTCTGTCTTTTACATAATCCTCCACCACACTCTGGTATCGTTTATTTCTTATAAAGCTGCTTTCAGTAGAAATTACAAATTTACCAAAGACAAACTGAATTATCACAAAAATCTCAGTCTATCTACAAGGAAAGATGGATGGTGCCAAATAAATACAAACGCCTACAAACTCTGATAAGAGAAAAGGATGACTATCTGTTGGCTGCTTTTCCAACATGGACCGCAAATAATTTATGACCGATCGGCATGACATTCTTTTTATTTCTTGTTTTTTTTCCATTTTCTCATTTCATTTTTAATCTGCTGTAGCCATGGATCATTCTGTCACACCAATCTGAACACACAGAAAGCAGCTCATCTTCAGAAAGTTGACTTGCCTCGTCTCCAAAATGAATGCAGTATATCCTTACAGCATCAATGCAGATTATTCAAACACTACAACATATTTTACATACTTTTGTAGGCTGTTTGCACTCTCTGAAGATTTGTCACGTTCAGGTCTTACCTTGAGAGACAGGGATCCAGCCATGTAGAAGTGGTCCAGGTCTATGATTGATGCCAGAAGACCCGCCAGCAGCACCTCATACAGATCACTCTTTTTCCTCAGTCCAATAACAACCGCCCACGACCACAGCCCCACCAATCCATGCGTGGCGTTGTCCAAGGCGGCGCGCAGCCACAGGTGATGCTGGATGACTGACAGCTGGAGGGTGTGGTCCGCCACCACGCAGAACATGCCGAGTCCCGCCGACGCCAGCAGAGAGGCGGAGCTGAATGTCTGTAGGAGGGCCTGCGCTTTCTCCGTCTCCACAGCCAGGCTGAGAGGCACAGGAGCACCCTCTCCCCCGAGGCCCACCCCCAATAACGGGGACGAGGAAGGGGACGAGTCGAGCTTGGAGTAGAATCCTTGCATGTTGACAGATGGCTAGGGGCGGCCAATCGCCACTGAAGGTCAGCAAGATTCAGGTAGACTGGAGAGGGAAAGACGGAGAGGGATTAAGAGGGAAAATGAAAGAGGAGGAAAGAGGGGAAGGCTGCTAGAGGTACGGCCGGGTTGCAGAAAGGTGTGGGAAGAGAGAAAAACCTGGACGTGAGAGGGAGGCATCAAACAGAAAAGGCTATTGTGTGAACTATATTAGCACTCCTACATCACACATGACTCACTTGCTTTAAATCATCTGAGAGCTCTGTGGACAGATGTGTAAACCATATAAAAATAACATATGGCCCAAATAAACAAACTGTTCTTTATAATAAAAATGAAATGCTGTGAAGATGAGTCACTGTACAGTGTTCTGTTTGGAGCGTTAGGATGATGTTTTTAGTACACAATGTCACAAAGAGCCTGGGCTCGCATCTGTATTGTTGCATAACGCATTTCTTCTTTTCATCCATTTACCTAAAAAGCTTAAAATAATTTCTAACTGCAATGTAGAATTTGAATGTTTACTACAGTACCTGCAAGTAAAACATGAGCTCCTCCTCATCTGACTAAATATATTAGGATATATTATAAAGATTGTTTGGTAACACTTTACTTCTCCCTATTTAGCATTTATATGCAATATACAAACATTTAATACATGGATAATAAACTATGATGTAGTTATAAGCAGATATAAGGATATTTTTAAATATACAGTATGTGTCAGCAATTTTAACATCCCCTATGAAGACATGTTATATTGTTACAACTGTGTTTTAATATAATGTCATTCATAATCTGTTTATACATCATGGGTGCAAATTTAATAAAAATTAATAAACAGTCATATCTGAGAACAACTACATTATAGTGTGTTATAAACTATGTATTAAATGTGTGTATATTGCTTATAAACGACAAAGTGCAGTGTTAGCTGATGTACCCTGGTGTTGTATTACACCTCCCGTCAGGTTTTCACAATGTGCCTACGCCAACGTGCACCAAGAATAAAATAGAATAAACTGTTGTCCGCAAGCGGGCAGGAAATTGATGTTTGTCTCGCAAATGATCACGACACAAAGGAAGCAATAAAGACAACACGCATCACAAACCGTCAGCAGACGGCAGAAGTTAATACAAATCATATAAATAAAACTGCCCAGTATGTGGGTTATATTAGTGCGGTTTCTGAGTTTGGTACCAATTGAGCATATACAGATTTTAAAGTGCACCTTTCTCAATAATAACAAAGCATAATATTGTGATCATACTGAACACGTACATTTCATTTGTACTACTGCTGTGCATGTTGACTCTCTGAAGACGCAAATTAGTAAATAAAAAATGGATGGAGCTGCAACTATTAGTCAATTAATCGATAATCTGCAACTATTTTGATAATTAATCGTTTAAGTTGTTTTTTTCTGCCAAAATTGCCAAACATTCTTCTGCTTCTCAAATGTGAGAATTTGCTGCTTTTTTTGTTTTAAATGATGTCAAATTTAATATTTTTGATCTATTGGTCGGACAAAACATGACGTTTTATGATGATGTCACCGTGTATGTATTACATGATGACATCATTAAACGTCGTCAGGATATTGTGATGGGCATTTTTTGCTGTTTTCTGATGTTTCATAGACCAACAGGTGAATCAATTAAACACAATATTCATAAAATAATCAGAAGGTGAATCGATAATGAAAATAATCGTCCATAAATAGATGTTAGCACCACAGACGACTTGAAAATTGAAAATACAGACTGTGTGTTCATCCTAGTCTGAAGGTACACTGTATCACTGTTTCACTTATGTTTCTATACTCTCTACAGTATCTCCTCATTTCCCATCCAAACATAACTGATTTATTTCAGAGACCACTATTCATGGAGTCTTTTGATCCCAGAGGGGATACAAAAATAGATCTCGTTTCTCCTGCAACTGAGTGAAATGTAGGACAAGCAAAATGGCAATTCTCTCTGAATTCACCTCACTGTTGCCAGCTGCTGATGCAACAGCAGTCTGTTTCCTTTGGACAAAAATAAAAGCGCTATCATCTAACGTTGTGCTCCTGTGGATGAAATTTTAATGAACCTAGCTGGTTGTTTTTGTCACCTGCTGGCAGCGAGCTCACACTCATCTGTTGTTAACATCCGCTAAGCTAGCTAGTCAGCATTTTATCTATCTATCTAGCTATATTAGAGGTTAGTCTTAAAAAGAAAGATATGTTAGTTAAGCGTTATCTTATCTTAACAAGCTACAGTGACGATGACAGCCAGCTGGGAGCTAACCGGCTAACAGTGAGAGATGCTGCTTTGTGTAGGCGGACAGCAGCTGTCACGATTAGCTCTGCTCAAACTGCGGCTAACGACGCAACATGACACGGTTCACTTGCAAATAAAAACACATATCTCAATTCCACATTGACTAATTCATGTGTGGTTCTGTCATTTTTAATCAACCGGTTCATACATAGAACGATACTCACCCCATTACCTTGCATTGGTTTTCCTACCGCTAGCGGTGCATCTTCTTCTGTTGTGTTTTGCGGTAGTGTTGGCGGTCGGCGGCCCTTTGCTGCCACCAGCAGGCCCTGAGCGGAACAGCCAGGTGAGCTGTCGTCCTGTTTCTTAGACAGGGTTCATCACAAGAGAAGAGAAGATAAGACATTTGCATGTTACAACAGTGCAGGAGACAAGGAAACAGATAAGAAATAGAAATAATAAACACAACAAAATAAAAAGTCAAGTAAATGGAATTCAATCTATATACATTATAAACATTACAGTACTTAAGCTATAAACACATAAAACTAGTTATATATGTATATGTTATATAGGTGAAGTAATGAATACAAAATAATTAAATATGCAGTAGTGTTACCTACATATATATATACAGTACCAGTGAACTTCAAGTCAACTTCCTTGGTTTCTTGGAAATTAGATACAGTTTACTTTCCCCATTTATGAGCAGTTTCCAGCAAGTTTTCTTAAACTCTTAAGGGTGATTAAAAAAATGCATATAAGCATAAATGACACTTGTGTTTTAAGAATCAAACCTCAGCCTGGGGAAAAATGTGTAGTGGTTAGGGATCAGGCCTTTCAGTTTTTAACAATTAATTTAATAAAATGTAATTTAAATATAAAACTTTACTACAAAATTGTATTGTTGAGGACTAGAAACATGCGTGTTTGTAGCTTTACACGACAATCTTGATCATTTTAGTTGGGAAAGGAGCGCAACATGAGGGGTTAATGCAACCACACTTAAAGTAGTAAAGTAGTAAAGTAGTAGTAGTAGTAGTAGTAGTAGTAGTAGTAGTAGTAGTAGTAGTAGTAGTAGTAGTAGTAGTAGTAGTAGTAGTAGTAGTAGTAGTAGTAGTAGTAGTAGTAGTATACAACTTGCACAGGATGAACTGCATAATGGAGAAAAGAGAACTACGGCTCTATTCTACAAAGATATGCCATTATTTATCATTACATTTATCATGGCCTATAGGCAAAGCAATTAATGAAAGGCACAGTAAGAAAATCAATTGGACTCCTAATGGCAAGTGAATGTAGGCTATAAAATACTATAATTATGAAAGCCCTGTGTAATTTCATGAGGCAATATGACCGTGTCAACATCTATTTCTATAGATTTTGTGTTTGAGAATTGATGTTTGTATCAGCTACAGCAGAAAATCACTGTATCAAAGCTTTTACAGAGGAGATACAAAATAGTAGCAGCTGCAGTTTCTCTGAGCTCCACTAGAGGGCAAAAGAGACCACAGAATAAAACCAGATTAAAGCTCTTTATCGCTGTAACTAAATAACATGTAGTGACTATTGTGAACTACCTGCAGCCTGGGTCTGTTTTTAAAAGTAGAAATTCTCTCACAATAGCTTATCCTGACATGTCAGGATCCAAAATATGTTTGACTAGTAGGATATAAGGTTTTAATTTGGTTTAAATATTAAATCATGAATCGTGAACTCTGACTGACAGATAATAGTGCTTCCAAACCTGCTGACTGGCGGCTTTTTAAATAGGTGTGTCAGTTCAAATGCAGAAACCTGCCATGCAATAAATTTAAATTTCACCACTCATATAAAATCCAATTTTAATAATGTCTCCATTAAAGATACAAGATCATATCTGTAAAGACAAGTTTAATCCCTTTTAGTGGGATGTCTTTAATAAGCCGAGTTCTCTTTATTGCATCTCAGTAGGTAATCATTTAGAGTTTCACATTCAATTTGTAGTTTGCTTTTTCTCCATTTATACTCTGTCTGCACTCTGACAGTGGCTATTTAGTGATCTCATGCACATTTGTTCCTCATTTTCTTATTGAGCTTTAGCTTCACAATGAGCTGAATTTTTTATGCAGGACAACACAGAAATTGCTGTAGGCTCCAAAACAAAGCAAGTCACCAAGCTTGCATATTTGGCTTTTGTTGAATCTTCTCTTAATCTATCCGCTCAAGAAAAATAAGCCTCAGTTCTTGACGATCACTGCGATTATAGGAATTACTACAATTTGGAAAATGAGGCTGCAGTCTGCAGTGAGTAACATTTCTGCACTTGGCAGAAGTCTTGGACAGCAGTGTTCCAGCAGTGATTGTGACCTCTCATTTTGTGGCACTGACTTACAGTTCAGCACCTCAGAGACGTCAGACCAATGTGCTCCGCTGTCATCACTTGAGCCTAGTGTTTAAGGCTGACGGGCACTTGGTGGAAGAGTCCTGTGACTCAGAAGCAAACATCATCAAGATTTTAGCCATGTGGCCAAAATCTTTGCCAACCTTCCTTCTATTCCTCTTTACATGTCCTTTCAAGTCACATTTTTGTGATGTGAAACAAAGTTTCATTCAAAAACCAAGTATCAGGTTGGACCAAAGTAAGAGAGTGACACTTTGGTTTTGCCTCTAGAATCCTTAAAGACTTATGGTTACTAATGCAGTGTGACGTGCTGCTGAGACGAGCAATATAATTAGCTCAGGAGAAAATTATTTAACACACACGCTGACTGATATTCTGTTTCATCCAGCTCTTCTGCACAGAGTGTGCAGGATTGTGGGAACTGGAACATCCATCATGATGGAGGACTTGATTAATTTGTGGGTCACGTGAGGACAGAGATATGAAGTAAGAAAGACACAGAGATGAGCTGCATTTGAATGTTTCAGCACCACAGACAGCGCACAGTGAAGCAGGTTGTCTCTGCTGCCCTCCAGTGGCCAAATGCAGGAGGATTTTCATTTTTGTCCAATAAAAGCTCTCAAAAACATCATTCAAAGTAATAAAGTCTGACATTTGGTGCCTATAAAAGAAGTATGACAGAGTTACAAAGATTTTTCAAAAAAGTGATTCCCCAAAAACAATAACACATCGCCAAAAAGTAAAAACACAGGTGTCAACAAGTCATGTTTTGATGTATTTAATGTACATGTGACTCCAAAATTGTGTGAAAAATAAAACATTTTTGAAGGAGAAGGAAGAATAAGATGATGCAAGATTAAATTGTGCGTTGAGATTCTGTAAATAGGTAGCACGAATTGAAGATAGGTGGAAGTTAAAATTTTGTGTGAGAAAGTGGAAGAGACAGAAAAAGTAAAACAGGGGAAAAACACACAGATAGAAAGAGCCACAGAGGAAAGAACAGAGAGTGTTTAAAGAGGCCGGAGCCAGAAGCTGGGACAGAAGTGAGAGGGAAGGAGAGGTCGTGTCATTCATCCAGTTATCAGTGAAAGGTCATTAGAGCTGCAGCAAGGCTGTTAGAACTGACAGGCCCTGCATGGTAGACACACACACACACACACTCCTATATACTTGAGGTTAATGTGGATCACATCATGGCTGCAGACAAAGGGAGTATGGCTGAACGTTTCAATTGCCATTTAATTAAAGTTGGGATGAAAAATCAGGTGAAAAGTTCTATTTCCGTCTAGGCTGGCCATTAGTAATAAAAACATAATTTAAAAAAAATCTCTTAATATTTACCAGTCTTATGTTGTGGTCTCTTTGTAAATATTGGGTTTTCATTGACAGCCCCCTAAAAAAAAATGCAAGAAAGCGAAAAGGAAACGAGGACAGAAGGAAGGGATTATGAATGCAATACCCACGCACGCAGATACACTCTTGTCTGCACACACACACACACACACACACTCGTGCGCACACACACACGGAGGACTCCAGCTGACAGCTGTTAGATGGTGTATTGATTTGTCCTCTGTCTCCAGATCGGCCTGCCAGAACTTGTCAGAATAATGAAAGAAAGAGAGCTTGAGAGAAGGAAGAGAGACAGTGAGACATTTAAAGAGACAGATAGACAGAGAGAGTGAGAGGGAAAGGTCAAACGGGAGTTTTGACCAACCGCGTCTCCTTTGTTCCTGTTTTCAAGCTGAATGTTGATATTTTAAGTGTCTTAGAAATGTTACTCTTCCAATATCGGCGAACTCAAGTATGGTTAAAGGATAGTTCCAGTTCATTACAGTAGGTTGAGCTCACCAACACAGCAACGCTGCAACAAAGTCAGACAAGGCAAGAAACACAAGCAGTCAGATGATCATACAGGTTTAAGCGCGCTCTCATGTTAGCTAAACGTATTTGAAAGAAAAAAAACCAAAGGTGAACAGAAACATTCTTATCAAAACTTTTTGTTTTCACAGTGTACAGGTCATTTGTTGACTTGTTTACAACCAGTCTCATAATCTGGACTCTCCAGATTATCACTTTTCTTGACCTGTCAGACAGATCTCAGCAATTACTTTAGTAACATGTTATCATAACCGATGGAAATGGTGGCCAAAGACAATAAGACGCAAGTCAAAATAAACTGGATTTGTTCTTTAAAGGGGACGTTTTTTAATCTGGGGCTCCGCTGGAATATCTTTGTATGATTTACAGTAAAAAGAAAACTCCTTATTTATCTTATACTGACCCTTTATGCAGCCCCTCAGTTCAGCCTCTGTCTGAAACAGGCCGTTTTAGCTCCTGTGTCTTTAAGGCCCCCATCCCGATGAGCCAACTATGTTCTCTGTTCCGACATCCAGCAGCACAGGACGCTACATCAACAAACTATAGCAGTAGGATTTCATTATTTTTTCTCGTTCTTTCCTCAAAATATCAGCTTCTCAGATACATCCGTACATGTTCAAGTTGGAATCCGATCTGAAATATGAGAGTGGACAATGCAAACAACACATGGGAAAACCTTAGCAACGACCTAAGTAACAAGGCTACAGAACAGACGGCTGTTTATGGGCATGTGTGACGAGTTGACATCAGCTCATCAGTAAGGTAGAAAAAAACTGTTGCAAACGAAGCGTTCAGGGCAGGACAGTCTGGGCTTTTGACTTACAGGGAGCATTTCTGCATATGTTCACCTCAAATATTGGAACTTTGACCATGTTTAACATAGATATCTGACATCATAACAGTATATAAATAACACAAAATCACAAAAAGCAAAATATGTCTCCTTTAAGGTTAGTGAAAGACCATGGTTATGATGAAATATTTTAGTTACCATGTGTTTTTGCAGGTGTTGAGAAACGGATATGAAGACTGTAAGAAAAAGAAAGAATACCCTCACGCTGCCATCACATTCCCAAGAGTACTTCTTATATTTTAAGTGAGCATGATTGACATGGCTTTGATCAAAGATGGTCTTCATCAGGTGAGCAATTCTCTCCATCATGCAGACCTGTGAATGACAACAATGAGGAAAAAGCGGCTAAAAGCTGCACAGAGCTGCAGAACGGGGGTGTTTTTGTCAGTGGGAGTGGCAGAACACTACCCTCTAACACATTAGAGGAAGTGATTTCATCCAGTATCAAAAATATTGTGTAGTTGAACTTTATTTTCTGCTACGTTCTGTCTTTCAAGTCCTCCTCACGTTTTTGGAGCTGCTCGACTGATGAAAAGTGGCAAACTGACTTCCTTTTATAAATGCACTACTCAAAGCTGCTCAAATCAATTTCTTTGACATCCCAACTGAGGATACAGTCTAAAGAGTCAAGAAGAGAGAATTATGAATCACATCCAGTTCTACAGTCCAAAACATCGAATCGACCTTCACCGATCATCCATACATTGCTGATACAGCTCACCTGAATCTGTAAATAGACTTTTCCCTCCAAACCTAATTGAGAAACACAGTTCTCAGCAAGGTCACAACTATTGATTTGGAAAACTTGAAATGTTGCAGTATTTGTTTATGGCTGAATGTGGGAAGTCAGAAATCACTGTTATCAGAGTATATCGGAAAGTTATCTATGTTCTTCTCAAGCAGCCGAGTCTTCACGTCAATTAAAATGCCGTTTGTGATACAGTATGTTGTGTGAATCAGTCCAAAAGGCGAAATGAGTATGAGGCCAGTGTGTCATCATTCATTGTGAAATGGTCACATTTAATGGTTGAAACCTGTCATTGTATATACATCTATAAAAAAGACCCCAGGTACAGGTTACGACATTCTACTGCTAATACATACATTATTATTATTATTATTATTAAATAATAAACTTTTTGTTCAATGTTAAAGTTACATATCATAGTGTACAAAATAGGATCAAGGAGAATTAAGCCATTATGAATGTCTGGAAAAAAACTAAAACCCTATATGTGTGTTTTTATTAGCCTATTTGTCCATAAAATAAAAAAAATACAATAAAACACATCAATATTCCTTTGAATAACATAATATTAACTGGTGATATTGGCTATTGAAATGTAAACTGCAAAAAGACATTTATTTTAATGTTCGTAAAGGCGTCAGAATTTGGAAAGCAAACTGTTTGGTGTTATTGTATTTTTACAGCACAGAGCAGAATGGAAAACCAACATAGCTCATATCGATGCTTCAATAACCAACTTTGTCTTCGTCAATACAAAGTCGAACCAAAACAAACTGGTGGGCAAAGAATAGTTCAGTCTCAAATCCACTTTATTTTTAATTTTTTTTTTTTTTTTACAATCCAAGTCCTCCTTGCCAGTCGCTGAAAGCAGAATGTAAAGCTAATTGTCTAAATAAGCCAGACTACCATTACTGAATTCTTCAAAGTGTTAGTCCTCGTATCGAAACGTCAAAAACGACTTGCTCCGTCAGTTTGATTGGGTCGTTGGAGGCGCACAGATTCAGAGTCTGATTGAGTATTTTTGTGGCTTCTTTGTTAAAATGGAAGGTTTACACAAACAGGAGCTGCGGGGTTCCTCGGATTCGTCCAAAGTTTGATTCGTATACCGTCTGTAACGATCAGGTGTTGTGTGCGCACACAACTTTCTGGGGTTCTCAACCCGCGACGAAGTCAGGCACAGGCTTCAGGAAGCTCAATAAACTGTTTGGGAACCATTTTGTTGGGGGTGAAGTTGAGTCTTTGGCATGGTGATTTAGCTGTATGGGCTACGGTGACTATACACACAAACACGCATGCTCTATACTTTATGTGTGTGTGTGTTTGTGTGTATAGTTTCAAAGGAAACTTAAAATTAAGACAAATTATTTAAAAAAAAAAAAAGAAGAGCAAAAGAGTAATTAGGGGACTTTTTGTCATCTGAGGTGTTGATTTTCTTGTTCTGACGAGGAGATTCCCAAACAAATCAGTCTGCTGTGGCCCGTCAAAGCCACCAGGGGGTATTACAAGACTGTTTATGTCGTTGTTGTGGTCATTGCTGCTCTCGTTGCTGCTGCTGCTGTTGATGATGCCACTTTCAAGAGTTCCTCTGAAGAATTTCTTTGTCACCATTAATCAAAAATGCTCAATCGCATTATCATCGTCTGGTATCTAAGTAATCTCGGTGAGTAACTGTGTGATGGACAGAAATGATCAATGCACTGTATCCTTGAAACATGTGCAAAATAGAAAAAAGACCAGCCTCCTCCTCCGCTTCCTCTTCTTCCTCCTGCTCCTCCTCTCCCATCAGGAATAAGACATTTACATCTGGAGAAAGAGACAGAAGCACAAATTAGGCGACTCAAGCTGCAGCTCGTCACACAGCGGACTGCTTATTTTGTTGATCTTGTCTTAGGGTTATCGCTTGTGATTTATTATTTTACTGTTTCTTTCATTAATATTTGCTTCTATGTGACTTTTCTCATTTGTGAGAAGAGACTTCCAGTTGGACTTCATTATATTTATCCAACTAAACTTGGCAGAGTTCACACTCCAAAACGAGCAGCAGGTGTTCAGTTGGAAATTATTTTGTGTGATTAGTAAGAGTCAGTGTTTCTCTTTTGACCAAACTGGGTGTAAAAAAACATTTCCTCTTTGCACACCTTCATGGTCAACTTTGTTGCAGTCCATGATATTTAGCTTTTCAGTATTCATTGCTCAACATCTACATCTTCAACAGGACGTGCACTATTACAACATGATTTACAGTGTGAAACCTGTAAAATAAATTAAATGGGACAGCTCTGGATTGGATTTTTACTTCCAATCCCTTCAGGAGAAAAATATGAAAAAGATCTCCCCCCCCTGCTGGGTCATAAAACAAACTCACCCAATCGTTGTTGCTCTTGTTCTATTAAACATCCACTTGACATCAATAGATAGGCATCGACTCGCCAATATGCGACTGAACGGATGAGTTCATAATCAATTCAAAGATGAGGGGTTGTAGATTCATTACAAGAGGTGTGTTTGTGCGTGTGTGTGTGTTCGCTCACCACATGAACAGCAGCAGCATTCCTAACAGCAAAGGGGAAACGAATGTGAGGAGCCTGGTAGCTCTGCCCACTGGAGATTCAGCCTTCTGTGGTGCGTTGGAGGACGGGATGGGGGAGGTCTTAGTCTCTGGAAAACCAATCAGAAAAAACAATACTGATTTAATGAATTCCTATAAATCCTCACTCTGATTTGTACTTCACTTGTTCATTCCAGTTGTTTTTTTTTTGTTCATACAGTGTCACGCGATTGTTTTGTTCCCAAGGGGCACAACTTCCAAAATGTCGCTTTGATGAATGGACATTGAAAGGCGCTCATCATACCGGGAAGAACCAAACAGAAAGGAAAATACAGTGCAGAGTGAAATCAATTCTAATCTGCAAGCGCAATCAATATGGGACTTGTCAAGGCAGTTATGAAGTGAACTGAACAAAAAAAAAAAAAAAATCTCATTCAAACAGGGGCTGCAGGGAAACGGTGAAGGACAGAGCCAGAGCAAAATGGATAGAGAGATAAAATATGAAGATGGAAAAAAAGAGAAAGGGAAACGGAGGATGAGGTAAAAACCCAGAGGTGAAGCAGGAGGGGGGAGAGATAAAGTATAAAAAAAAATTGTACATTAGAGCAGTTAATATATTGCTGATAAGAGAGGCGTGTTGAAAAACTACCCATTTACACACCCATGATATGCTGTATGTTTTCATTTTACAGCACATAACCAGAGCTGCGGACCGACTCCAGACTTTATTTGGATGTGACCGCACTGAGACTCCATGAAGATCTCACATGACTCGAGACTTGAGAGCAAAAACATCCGTTCATTTGACCTGGTAAAATCCCAGAACAATAAATAAAACAATAACATCAGTAATCCGGCATCGCTCGGCCAGACACCTTGAATATTTAAAGTCTTCCTCCACTCAAAAATATGTTTTTCATCTTGTTCATACAAGTTGGATGTTTGAGCTTCGCTGTGTAGAATGATGTATGTGCAGAGTTTGACATTGGAAGGATGTTTTCACATTCATTCATTCATCTGCTGAAAGTGAAAAGTTTCTCTGAGCTCACTGAAAATCTGATTTTAAGGGGCGGGCCTACGAGCAGGATTTGTGACATCACAACTAGTTTGGAAGCCAATCGTAGTCCAATATTCAACTTACACAAGTGTATATTTGCATGTTCATAGATTCTGGAACATTTAATGAGGGAGAAGGAGTAGTAGTGGTGCCATTTTAAAGGTTTTAAAGTAGTAAAATATCAGACACACATTGTTCCAAGCAGAGTATTTTTACATGTCTTTATACATGTCTGGAGGGGATCTTTAATGATTAAGACTCTGCATTGAAATGTCTGAAAATGTTTAAAATGCAGGTCATTTTAATGATCAGCCTTTAGAAACTTATTAACAACTGACTTGCAATTCACCTGTGAGGCTTTTCTGACTTAACTCGCCCTCAAAAACTTGAGACTTCACCCAAAAGATCTAAAACTTCCTCCTAGATACCAACAAAGTCTTCTCTTATGTTATTGTCGAATGTAGGTAGAGGATGAAATCGCATATTCATGCAAAGTAGATACAACTAAAGACACAAACGTTGAATTCTCTCATACATTTCCAGTTACTGTAATACGATTATGTTCAAGTGTATGAGGCTAGTAATAAACATAAACATGCTGTAAACTACTGTGTTTAAGCCATTTTTAGTGTGTCTGTTTGGTTTTACGTTGCTTGACAAATATAAATATCACAGTTTAATGTTTTATAAGAATGGGCTATTGCCACAGCTGCAGGCAGATATTAACTCATGCACACTGTTTGCAGCTCAGTCTAGAACCCCAAAGCATTTTTTACTGGAGAGAGAATATGATTTCCCTCTCCTTCCAATTAAGGGCTGTTGTGTGGTACTGTGTTGGGAGTCGCGAGATATTAGAAGGAAGCAGCCAGGTGTGAAATAGCCAGAGAGAGAGAGAGAGAGAGAGAGAGAGAGACATTTAATATGTTCAGCAGCTCAGTGAAATACTTCCCACCTGCAGCAAAACATTTTGCTTCAGAGTGGTGAAGAAAATATGTGGAAATAATGTGATGGTGACGAGGAGAGACAGTTATAGGGTACGCGTTGATGTAACAAGCTAGTTGAAGACAGGTAAAGAGAGGGAGACATGACAATGATGTGAGGAGGGGAGAGGGCTGATAAACAATGGAAGCGAAGAAAAACAGCTGAAGGGGGAGAGACGGAGCAGAGCAGAGCAGAGCGGAGCGGGGCAGAGGAGTGAGGGGGGAATTTGGAAAATAAAGGGGAATAAAGGAAGGATGGATAAAGAACACACTTTGCTGAATGACTTGAACTCTGCGTGTTTACACTGATAATGTTGATGCCTGTAAGAAAACGATCAGCTTCTTGATGATCTGTTTTCTAGGTTTTCTGCTTGTTGTCATCTCTGTCAGTCTCTGGAGACGGGAATGTGGGGAATTAGGGTGAAGCCAGGCTTCACCCTAATTGGAGGTGAGGTGGGTCAACACCTGTCAATCAAGGCTAAAAGGAGCTAGTATAGTATGTTTTCCCCACTGCAAATTCCCATTTCGTCCCTTTCTTTTAATGACATCCTCAATGTGCCTCAACACAGAAACACAGGGGTCTCCAGGATGGCAGCACTGGGGGGGGGGGTTATGTTATTTATGACCATCAGCTTCATTCATATCAACTTCTTTTCTGAGAAACTGTGTTTTTCTTGTAAGCCAGTTTGGTACGCCTCCATCACTATTATGTAGAAGAGGCATGGATTGCAACTGTCGCAAATTCAAAATGCTTTGTCATTGCAGGAACAACACTGCAGGTGCTGACCCAGAATCAGAAAGTGAGCTGATTTAACCCGCCGGATATACTTTTTGAAACTGAGAAATAGGCATTTTCTAACTCAGTTGCTAAATATTTGTACTGATGATTCACCTGGGACAGTTTCAATCCCATCCAAGCTTAGAAAGTGCTCCACAACTCTGGATGCCTGAATTAACACTCACCACTTTAATACCCCGTGTCAACTTAATGGCATCATAAGTGGTAGTTTGCCTTTGAATTTAAATCTTTTTTTCTGGAGCGTGCACGCAGCAGAAGAAGAGTAAAGTCACTTCAGCATTTGACTGCATTGGTTGCTGCTTGTTAAGCACTTGCATGGATATAAACACATACTCTAAGCATTTATAAATAGTGCCAGACATGAAATATATAAGAAGTGATATCTGGTGTTGCCTGTTTGGTGCTAGACAGTGTCCAGTTTCTGTCTCACAGACTGGGCGAGGCGGAAACGTATATCTCAGATGGTTGCAACACGGAGGATGGCAGCAACTTTTTAAAGCTTCAACTGAGCTGCTTTTTACTTAATGGAATGTGGTCGCTAAGCAATGGTCCAATCACCGAGGATGGGATTTCGTCTGTCTGTCTCTGTGCTATCCTTGAAGTGCAACAAGCTACTAAAAAAAAAAAAAAGTAGGACAAGAAAATGTGGTGAGAGAGGAAATGGAGAAAGTCTAACTGTGCGTTTAGACCGTGAACCACACAATCAAAGTCAGAGGAAGTCCATTCACTTCATATTCGGCTGAGCGGCCAGGAAATATTGGTCAGAGCGTAGATGTTAACGAGCCGGTCGGCTGACAAAAAAGTTTGGCCCTGAACATTTTGTAGTTATCGTTCCGGTTGTTGACAGGCAATCAGATAGTTTCCTTGTTTCCTTCCTGAGTGATTCTGCTTAATGTACAATAGTAAATGAATAAATACTTAGTTGATCGACATTCAAGAACCATCAATCAATTAGCTATAGCCTCTTATCCTCTGGAGGGTCCTAACAATCTTAACTGACATGTTTCTAACTTTTCCAACTCAGGCAAGCATTAAAAACTTTCTTTTTCAATACTTTTTTTAAATTTCTGGCATTTCTTATCAGTTAATTTATGCACAGATTTAAATGTCCCTTAGTTCTGTCTTTATTTTAAAGAGCAGAAGGAAAGAAATGGTGTACCCATCAGTGGGAACGACAACCTACCCCAATGCTATTTTTTTATGTTAACAAAACAACTGCACTGTATCTGCACACAGCAACCGCACAGACGTAACCACTCACCCAGCTAGTCACACTTTTAAAGAACGTGTCAGAAGGCCAGAAAAAGAGATGTGGTGATGAAAGGTAAGAATGAGAGAAAGACTGAGTGATAAAAGGAGAGAGAGGGAAAAGAAGACAGAAATCGAGAGAGAGAGAGAGAGAGACCTAGAGGCGACAGGGAGAAAGAGACAACAAGACAGGGAGAGAGGGAAGGGAAGCAGAGAGGCGTCAGCTGGATTGAGAAGAGGCATGAAGAGAATCCCAATAACCTCCTGTTCTTTCCCTGAGAACAAGAATATTACACTGTGTGCTGAGTGAGTGATTGTGTGTGTGTACACTGCGTGTTATCAGAGGGAGGAACTGTATGTAAGTGTGTGTGTGTGTGTATGGCACTGTTTTTATGTGTTTGTGTGTTAGAGGCAGGCTGCGTGTTCTGTGTGTGGTGTTCAGCATGTGTTTGTGTGTATATAGGCAAGCGTGAGCTCATTCAGTATTGAGTATGTGATGATCCGTGTGTAGTGCTGCTCGTGGCCACTAGGAGACACTGTTGTACCGTAAAGCTAGTGAGAAATTTCAACAGACGGGCAGAGAGAGAAAGACAGGTAGACAGGTTGGGTTTTTAAGAAGGAACACAGTGAAGTCAGGGTTTGTTCGACCAAAATACTTTCCACTGATGGTGGTACAAAAGAATTAGTGTCTAAATGCACTAACCTCCCTACATCACCTGCAAATTAAAATATAGATTTTCTTCTCTGCAATCAACACACAAAGTGGCAGAAGTTTTTTCAGCCATTAACAGTGTCTCTAAACCTTCTTCTCAGGCCGAGTAAAGCTCAACAACCTGAGGGTTATGGCAGCCTGTATGTGGCCTTAGAGGTGAAACAGCGAGCTCGATCAGGATCAACAGTTTTTACAAATACATTCAGAGCTTCTTTCATTTGGAACAATAAATCTGGACGGTAAGAGGAAAATTAAGTACGTTTGAGTAAGTAAATCAGGAGATTTCATTGGAAAGTTTATATTAGATAGCAGGGAGACATACAGTTTGAACACACTTTCTCATTAGAGTGAATGGGAATGCGTGTACATACTTTTGGCTGTTACTGTATGTGTGGCCGAAAAGGAGACCAGTTTGGATGCCTGTGCACCACATTGTTCCTTTGTCCTCATGTACTGACTGGCCTACAAGCATACTGTGGCACAATCTGAAAGAGCCACTTTGACATGGAGGTATTTTATAATTCAGTGATGACGAGCAACAAAATGTAAATCTTTGGTGCAGCAGACACGCTTTGAGTATGAAAAGAAACTGTGACTGTGGAGTGTGTTTGGGTGTTATGCGGCATTTGAACTACAGTTAAGGTTTGTGGCTGTAACCTGTCACTAACAAGGTTCTTCTCTGTGGTGGAAGTTTTTTGGTTGGTGTTTAGGGGCTTTTAATGTTGGACACACTAATACTTGAATTGTTCACATCTGTATTTTATCTAAGAATTATCTCTAGACTCTGTTGGCTGTTTCCAAATTTACATGCCTTCTCTCTTACACGATGTGCACTCTAGTCAAGAGCCAGTGTGACTGTCTGAGAAATTGTAATAATCCCAATTGTTCTCCTTAAATCTTTATCTCTGCTGGAAATTCAGAGAGCAATCTAATTTTTGCTGATGTAGAAGTATACTTAGGGTGTGGCCAGTACGCTGTGACATCATTGTAGGGCGTGGCTAGGGCTTGTACCACTCCAAATTGTAAAGAGGTGACGCGAACTTTAAGTTTTCAACCACACACAAAACAACTTTCTATGCAGCACTTTGCAGTCAAGTGTTGCTTTCAGTTATGTTTTGAATATTATATGTGCCATTCACCAGCCTGATATCCAACTGGTACAGATAAGCACTCTCTACATTTGCAGGACCACAGCAGGATTGCAATTTAGAACGTGTAAATTGGCCAAATACTCTGCAAAACATGTTCACTCAGGTTCAGTGCTTATTCATTCAAAATGTGTCCAGCCATTTGTGCTTTGCTATTCCAGCATGGTTGGAGCGATGCATGCAGAGGAGTGTTCAGACCGGGAATGGATGTCTTGTTGTTCAGGGATCATCAGTGCGTAGAGAGATTTCGATTTGACAAGCGAGCCAATCCCTTGATCTCTGCCATATGCTGAAGGGGTGCCAACTAGATAATTCCCAGAGATAGTTTTCGTCCTTGTGTGTGTGTGTGTGTGTGTGTGTGCGTGTGTGTGTGTGTGTGTGTGTGTGCGTGTGTCGGGACACGCACAATAAAATAATCTATAATGAATTTCATGTTAACTTATCATTTTTCATGCATAAAAAAACTTGGTGGAGTGTTGCTATAGTGTAAATTAGCCAATTAGAATTTGCAGGAGAGACGTGAGGATTTTTTAAAGGATGGCACAGTTTTTCCCTGAGGCGGTGTGCAGGCGCTCAGGTTGATGTGTGTCCATTTGTCTGGAGGCAGCTTAAGCTGCGATAAAAAGTTCAAGGCTATCAAACACTTACAGTATACTCAATTTAATGATAAAGAAAGTTATTAACCAAACTTAATTTCATACCTAACTGGTTCAGAGAATTTACTGTGTGACAGCCGTGGGCACAAAGAACTATGGTGAAAACATTAAAGGACTACTATAATATCATCACAATGATTTCTACAGCTGATGGACTACGAGACTGATAAAAATCAAACAGCATTATAGAGATACTATAGTAATATTTCTACACGCATACAGTCAGTGTAAGCTCCTAATAAATTTATCCGTATTATGGTCAACTAAACTCATGACGAGCCATCGTCAATACAATATATGCTACTGTTAGATACTTGTTTGCTTTACAGTAGCCTTTGTCTTCTTTTAATTTTATCCTTCTAACTTCAACCTGAAATTTTCTATAGACGTTCATTGTAACAAGAGGATGAAGCCCGCTGTCTTTTGCTCTAGGGCCATTTTGAAAACTATGCAGCCGACTTACGTGAGTCACCAAATCTGAATGCGACCCTTTGGTAGGAATAAGGGGTACGGGCTTTAACTGAGGCTGTAACCTACCGGTAAGAAACTCCACTTCAGTTGTGGAAGTGATCTGCACAGGCTCTTCAATCCAGGGTGTAGCATGGACAGCGACACTCCAGTCGCTCCATGTTCCGATCTCTGTGTCTTTGGCAGCCACCTGTTGAACACAGCGATAGTAAAAAGGAGTCTATGTGAAACATTCATAAGTTTTCATTTGAAGTCGATAGAATGTGCAAGAACAGGTTACAAACACAAGAAAGTAGCAAGCAAAGACTAAACTCAATCGCAGAGGAAGTGGGTAAAATATTATACTTCTTTGGAATTGGGAAATAGTCCATGTTGATCTTAGTCATCATAAACTACTCCTAATCTTATTATTTATATATATTTTTAAAAAATAACTGTTTAGTCACTAGACATACAGTGATTATAATTGGTAGGGTCAATTCTCTCTGTTAAAATCAATTATAAATACTGTTAGTTGGTGGTAAAAACAGCCGGTTATATCTGATCATTTTAATATCCATCCATGTTTTAAGCCCAAAGCTAAATTTTTAGGTAAGCTAATTTGATACTTGCTGTATGTAAGTATAGTTTTAACTTGCCTTTGTTAAGTAAGATAAATGTGGAAGACTTGGTAGAAAGAAACCCCTTTAAGAGAGGATCTTGGTTGATTTTGGTGGTTTTGTCAGTGCTGTCAGTTCTGCATTAGAAGATTTTCATGTTTTAGTCCAAATTATTAGTCTGTGTATTTTTCGAGAAGGTTTATCGTTTGTTTTGAGGCTGCAGCTTTAGAAGTAGGCTAACACTTGTTCCTGAAAGGTAACACAGAATTAGATGTGGATCATACTAGTGTCTTCTATGATCAGTCAGGTACTGTAGAAATGTCTAGATAGAAGACGTTACCTGGATGATGTATTCCTTCCCAGCATAGGCATCGGTGATGGTGTGAGAGGTGCTGTCAGATAGTTCCACCTAAACAGCCAATAGAAGAGAGCAGGTGGTCAGTGTGGATCAGGGAGTGTTACAGTGATGAGTTAAAGTAATTGTCCAATCTTTCTTATTCTTGAAAGATATTCTTAAATTAGTTTAAAAAAGCAAAACCTTATTTAGGAATGAAACTGATGATTTTTGAAACTATACACAGAAATGTTTCAACATCATGAATTATAAAAATTCTTTGCTAAAAAAGGCAGTTATGAGCTCCTAAGCCAACTTTCAGTCTGAAAGTCCTACCCTCCTAACCATAAATGATGTGCTCAGTATAGCAATCCTTGCCTGAGCCTTTAATGTTTTATGGTGGGTGATTCAGCTGTGCCATACAGTATACTATTTTTATTCAGTGCTCATGTATTTACAACACACCTTTTATCATTAGTCTGTGCATAGGTCAAGTCTGCTTTTTTTTTACATTTCACTGTTGAATTGACTGAACACTGCGGCTCCTGCAGCCTCCATCCACACATACTAACACTCAGACACGCATGCAAAATACCAGTGGCATAATTGATGATTATACCAGAAAGCTTTGGCATCAATGCCACATTTTATAACACAATAATGCATGCCAACATTTGAAAGCTTTTTGTGCACACTTTAATTTGCAGAGCGAAACAGAGAATGAACTGGGAGAGCATGAGAGAATGATTTGCTGCTTCTCTGTAATTTACAATTGTGCTGTGTGTTTGTGTGTTTGTGTGTGTGTGTGTGTTTGCCTTTGGCTTGTGTCTGAAAGACTGGAGGAAAAATATATAGATAGAGGGTGCTGCTACTCCTGAAGTCAAATGAAATGATTTAATGACATGCCTGTTGCCTTCTGCGGACTGCTAGTGAATCAAGGCACACACATACACACATACATATCTATACACATCCAGGGGATTTGAACTAGAGCTCCAAGTTATCTGAAATTTTTTATTGTTGTAACTTAGCAAGTGGTTACTTTATTGTGTCAGCCCGACAATATATAATGTATAGACAAACTCAAATCTGAACTTGTTTATATGGAAATGTTTATTCTAGTTTGAGGGCCAGCAACAGTGCAAATGCACCAACCATGTATGAAGTTAAATCCATATAAAACTGTACACTTACAAACATCAGATTCTTACAGATTTGAAAGAATTGAGACAGATCTAAGTCCACTGTGAGTGTCTATTACTTTGCACAAAAAAATGAAACCTGCATTAATATACTGTGAACATATAAACACACACACATACACAGTGTGCGTATATTAGCTGGAGTGATGTGTGTCTTCCCAACCTCTCTCTATCTGCCCTGATTCTTTGTCTCTGGCCCCCTCTCCCTTTGTTTAGAAGGAAGTTCAGGCTTTATCTGGCTAACCGAGCGCTACATTTATAAGCTTAATTTCATTACTGGAATGCAATAACAACGTAATCTGAGTGTGTGTGTTTGTGCATTTTGCATGTTCCTGTTGAGCGCTGTGTGCATGTGTGGATACACTTTACTGTAGTATACTATATGTAGTAGTGTGTGTGTGTGTGTGTGTGTGTGTGTGCGTGTGTTAAGGCGAAATCTTCCACTGTTTACATGTAGTCCAACCAGCGTATCCAACCATAGCTTCTATCAGCATTCCTTCCTGACTCTAATGTATGTGTGTGTGTGTGTGTGTGTGTGTGTGCGTGTCTGTGTTTGCATTTGATATGAGTGAGAAAAACAACACACCAGTTTGGGAAAATATGCCTGCCTTCCTTTGTGTTTCTTTTATACGCACATGTTTACACTCATGTTAGTACATGTCTGCTGCATTGTTCATTGTGTTTGCAAGGCTGAACTGAAACGGGTGCTTGTGTGTGTGTGTGCGCGCGCGCGCATACACGTGCGTGCGCATGTGTGTGAACTACGTATATGTGTACATATGGAGGAGTATATGGAGTAAACAGCTTGCAGATAAACATTTCCAGAGAGATGGATGTGTTGCTGCGTTGCCAAGTGGCTAAACAGGGAGCAGCGAGAGCAGCACTTAATATCACAGGGAGGGAGGGGAGGGGGAGCGTTGAGAATGAGGGAAGGAAGGGGGGAGATAGATGGAGGGAGGAGAGGCATTTTGGAGTGGCCGTTGCTATCAGCTGCCAAAAAAACACTGTCAGATCATTCACACTACAAGACCGAGCCTGTGTGTTGTGGCAGTGGTGGTGAAGTGATGCATATTTACTTGTTGCTATCTGATGTGTGTGTGTGTGTGTGTGTGTGTGTGTGTGTGTGTGTACGCATTTACGTTTCACACGTGTCTGTAGGGCTTCTGTGATGTAAACTAAGCCTGTTTAGAGCTGCAAAGAAAAAAAAAATCTGCTTTTTGCAGTGTTCATAAAAAGTGAATGTACAATTGTGTGCATATATTTGTATGCGTGACTCAGCCGCATGCACTCAAACACACTGCCACACCAAACACCCAAATATTTACCTTACCGTCATCATGTCCCATTGACTCAGTGTAAATATACTGAATTCACTAACCTCAACATATAATATGATAATGATAATAAAAATTCTGGACCACAAAATGGTCTGTTTTGAAAGTAATGATGAATAAATGTGATATCTCTCCGAATTCCACGTGTAAACACCATATGTTCATTGTAAACAGCATATGCGAGCATGAATGTTTGAGGATGAAACAGAGGAAAAACAGAGATGTCGGCCAGACCTTATTGCACATCCACGTGAAGAGCAGCACACCTGGATTTTATAACCCCTTTGAACATGAAAATAATTCATTGTAGCTCCCTTAAAACAAAATTAAGAAAAAACCCGACAGTGGGAAGCACAGAAGCTGCAGTTCTAAGATGGCTGCAGCTCGAGAGGAGTGTTCTGCTAACCGAACGTGTTACTTGGATCGAAATTCGAGTTTGTTTATTGTCGTTCTATGGAATGGTTATTGAACAAAGCCACTCCGTTTGTGTCTTCAGAAGACGTGTCTAATACTATAAAATACTTTGTGTGTGCAAGGGCATCACACCAAACGTTCTCTTAGATATAATCAAACTGTGATGTTCGACGTGTTCCAGGTGTTATTTTGTGAAGAGGTGTCAAGTTGTACACACATTCCTTAAACCTGCTTCTACTACTTTCACTTGAGCCTATCGTTTTCCAGCATGTGCAGGCGATGGATTATATCTGTAGGTGGAGAACATGACATGACAATCATGACAGTAAGTTCTATTGTTTCTTTTTACTGTCTGTGTTTCGCTGAACGTGCTGCACATAACCACAAGAAACCAAACTAACAAGGAAATGAGTAAAAGCATTTCGTTCTTTATGCGCAGTGTGTGCACTTTGCAGAAAGAGCACATATTGTAGCGGCTGGATGTTACAGTGAAAAATGTACAAGATGGACAGTAAGAATGTGGTAACAATGGGATATTTCAAAATATTCTAGTGAATGGCCAAGATACGACATTTACTCAGAAAAAAAAACAGACGAGGAAGAGATGCTTCACTCTCCCACACACACAGCTTAGTGCTACAATACACACACACATGAACACACTGCCCAAGAGCTTCTACACAAATCCAGACAATGAAAGGGGCAGAGAGAGGAGATGTGAACATTCCTCAGGGATTGCATAAGGAACTGTGAAAAAAAAAGTGACCCCTTACTTTTCACACATCCTCTTTTCCCTCCTCTCCTCTCCTCTCCATCTCTCTTGTACTTGTGCTTACTGTTGCAAAAACCTCAAATAACTTCCCCCAGTGGGAAAAGTAATAAAATAAAGTAAATAAATAGTTTCATCTCGTTTTATCTCCTATAAATACACATTTACTGTGATGTTGCGGAAATTTGAAAAAAAGGGATGAAGGAACTCTAACTGACCCCTATGATTACAGCGGGTCATACCAAAGGTCTAATAAGTCCAATAAAATGATATTGAATATTTCTCTAGACACATATGTCATGGGATAAAGCGCCATACATGTACAGTAGGTCAGAGGTGGAAAGGACAATGAGATAAGACAGAGAGAGAAAATAGGACAAACAGTGAGACAGAGCAGAATAGACACACAGAGGCATGAGGAAAAAATGCAGAGGCTGAGGAGAGAAAGAAACTGAGAGATGCAAAAAAGAGACAGTCAGAGAAAGCAAAAAGCAGATAGAGGGAGACATGGAGAGAATTGGCGTCGGTGGTCAGATCTAATCCAGTGAGCATGTCTGTTGTCCTGGAAAGGAAACCCAATTATATGGCACTTCCACTGGCCCGATGGCGCTGTGTGTGTGTGTGTATGTGTGCACGCACTGAGAAGGTTGGTCTCATTAGGTTGACTGACAGCTCCCATTTTTCCGCTGTGCTCTCCTCCCATTTGAACACACACACACACACACACAGAGAAACACCAGGTCCGGGGGTAATTTCTCAGACAGTATTTCTGTCTTTGAAGCCCCAATCGCCATAGCAGCAATTACTGTAAAAGGAAGCTAAGCTAAACGCCCCAGCCAATCGAAAATCCCGACTAGACCTTGCACACTTAAAAAAAGAGCATGTGCTAGTTTTAACACAGCAGTGGAGGTGACTCAACATTAACTCAACATGTCAAAAATGTCAGACATGAACATATGAAAGGTAAAATACATTTTCAAACCTTTGTTCTTTTTCTAAACAACTCTAAAAAGTCATTTTTTCCCCAAAAATTAATTATTTCTCTGCTTTGGGGATTTTGGAGATGTCATCCCTTATCTCTGTTGAAACACAGACTCTCCCTTTCATTCAGCCACTCCTCACGGTTCATTGAATACAGCAAAAACGCAAAATTTATATAAAAAATTACAAAAAAAAATCTGTGAATTTTCTTGTCCAGCCTGTACCCTGCCTCTTGCCAAATGTGAGTTAGGGTAAGCTCTAGCCCCAAGTGACCCTACACAGGATAAGAGGGTAAAGATAATATATATATCTTCTTTAATCTGAGAACATTGCAAAGTGCTTTGCAAAGTCTCATTTACCCAATCACACACATTCATACACCACTGACCTGCACATTGAAGCAGATATAAGGTGAAATTAAAATACATCTGTCTGAAATTTGTTTTAGGATTTATTGTTTGGACTTAATTTAGGGTTAGGATTTCACAACTACCATTTTTTAAGCTTTAAATATTATGCTGCATTCAAGTGCTGGACAAAGTCTGACATCCAGGATTTTATTTGTTATGCAGGCTGTAGGTTAACTGGAGAAACAATACTAATTCAATGTTGGTGCTGCTGCTGAGCAAGCTCACACTGGTTATTTCTGCTCTCTGGGGCTGCCTCCTTAGTCGTTTGTCACATTTGAATCATTGGTCTCTCACTCATATCACCAGATGGACATTTTTTAAACAATTTCTTCCTGAGTTACTGCCCATAGAACGATGCATGATAAAAGCGTAAGTTGACAAAACATGATGAGTGGTAAAACTGCTGTATGCCAGCTGAAGTGCTGTTCTTCAAAGAGAACGGCGCTGCTCAATGGCAGCTGGCACTGCTCATGAGATATTGATGTCCTTTGGGAGACGAAGTTTTCACAGGTTTTTAAAAAGTGTCAAGTTTGGATGCACTTTGAACATATTAAAGACAAACAAAAGCTGACAATTTTCAGCCATTTTTAGATTTACCAATTTCAATTCCACACAATCAGCAGCGTGACTACTTATTTTTTTCATTCTTGCCAAATGGTTAGACTTACCGAAACTGCACGTCCTTGTGGGATGATAGGAAAAAAAAAAATCAAGCTTGTTTGTCAAAACTTAACAAGCTTTGGCCACTTCCATGTTTCATTTGGTGACTTTTCATTCTATGAAAACTTTATAGGCCATGAGACACAATCCCCCCCCCGAAGACAAGGTCAATACAGTGTATGTGCATGTCATGACAACTCAGAGATCATAAGAGTGTGTGTGTATATGATAGCCCAAGGATTGACATGGTGATACAGAAATCAATAGAGATAGAGGCGAGGGCCGTCACCCCGTTCATCTTCATTCACCTTTACACAGTAGGACCTCCAAAGCACCACAAACAGAAAACATTACAGCAGTGAAATATCCCGAGTGCAATCTGGGCACTTAGAAGATAAGAAAACTCGTTCTTCGATGGGTGATATATATGTATGATATATGTGATACCTCTTTATACAATAGTGTTTCATAAAAAGAGCTACTTCCTCCACTTTGTGTCTCTGTCTTTCTCTTCGTATTGTCTTCCCCTTCCTTTACCCTCTGAAACCGTTTATTTTCTTATGTCAGTTATTTATTTTCTCAAGCTTCCCTTATGGCTAATAAAAAGAGAACAAAATTGTGATTGTTATCAAAGGATCTTTATTCTCATTAGTTTCTGTCAAAATTTAGCAAAATGCCAACAGGCTGCACACCATGTTTCTGTGTGCAAAAATGTTTCAACAGCAGAGCTAAATGATGATGACTTTCATATGTCACAGTGCGGACTCTGACCTGTGTGTGTGTGTGTGCATGTGTGTGTGTGAGTGCATGTGTGCATGCGTGTGTTAGTGTGTGTGTGTGTGTGTGATAAATGATCTGTCTGTGGCAGTGTCCTTTAGATGGGATGTTTTTCCCCAAACAAGGTCTAAACATTTATCATGTGCACCCATAGATACAAATGGATGGCTTGAGGGATGGATGGTTAGATAGCTGGCTTAATGCATGGATGGAAGGATGGATGGATGGGAGTGTGATGGTAAAAACGTGGGTGGAGAGTGGGATGGGAAGGTGCAAAGGAAAGGAGGCAGGACTGGTAGGGAGAGAGGAAGATGAAAATGAGGGAGCAGTGGAGAGAATCAAAGAGACTGTTTAGATTTCATGATGTTCATGTCAGATTGAGTTGAATAACCTCCTTTCTCAGTGTCAATCTCTGTCTTCCTTTACCATGATAATAATATTACTCACAAAGGCACACATTACATACACACACAGTTATCCACACACACAATCACAGGACATGTACAAAATCAGACGTAAAGAAAAAACAGAACACAAAAACATGCACAGAAGATACAATACACTCACACACATACATGCTGTATGTCTATGAATCTGCTTGGCTCACTATCAATCCTTCTCGCTCTCGCAGGAGAGAGACTTTTGGCAAACACACAAACACCATTATTACATGGATGAGTAGATGGAGAAAGAAAGACAGTATGTTGATGGCGGAATAGAAGCCTGATAACCCAAAGTGGAAAAATATTTAGCAAGAAAGGAAGACATGAGAGAGAAGAGAGAAGGATTAAGGAGGGGGATACACAACGTTAAAATGATAGGTGGGAGGAAAAAAAGTGACAAAGACAGAGAGGTGAGGGGGGAATGAAGGAGATGGATGGGAGAGGGAGGATGCAGCATGTCAGCCAGAAGGACAAAGGAGAAAAAATGTGGGATAAATAAATGAATGAAAGGCTAAGCTGTGCTGGCCAAGCGGACACAGATTAAAGAGAGAAGAATTTTAAGTCCACCTCCCTTCTCTGCTCAGACTGCTTCGGTTGTTGTGTCCCTCTGTTACTCTGAGTGTCTCTTACATCATGTATATTTCAATGTTTGTACTTTTCTGTCCTCTATTGTGAATGTACCCTTACAATAAAAGCATATGTGACTTGTCACATGTGAAACGCCATTTCACATAGTGAATAATTCACATGAAATAAGCACATGTGGTTTTCAGACATGTCACATTTCATTTGTTTTTTTTATACCATTAATAAGCTTTAACGTCCTGTTTTCCTAAAAAAACTGACAACCCTTCCAGTACAGTAAGATTATTTCAGTGTTGAATGTCTATTCAATGTGATATTGATATCTGTGACTGTGTGTGTTTGTTGTTTTTACACACACACACACACACACACACACACACTCATGAGCTTGGATAGCATGTGTGTGTTTATTAATCATTGTAATTACAAGAGCAAGACTGTGTACATATGTGAGTGTGTTTGTGTGGACCTGTGTATTTATTTATATGCATGCCAGCATTTACAGTAGAGAGGGATGTGCATCTGTATAGTATATTGTGCATGTGTGTGTGTTCATTTCTGTCCTGTGCGTGAATGTGTCTGCGTGGAAATGTGTGTTTTTCAATCGAATGGAGTTCAGCATCATCCCAAAAGGGCAATTACAGTGTAGCAGATGCAGTTTCATACCACGAAGAGTATATTGAGCAATCAGAAATTGTTCTTATCACAGTTACTGGACCATTGCTTTAATTGCCGTGAGAGTTTGGGTTCTCGTCTCAGTGAAGAGAGCGTGAGGGTGGGATGGACGCAGGCCATGGGAAACGGAACAATGCGCTGAATGTTTACAGACATACAGATGTATGTTCTCCATCATTTTACTGCTTTTCATCTGGTGATTCTTTGACAGTTGAGTATTAGTCAACTTACAGTGTCCAGGATGTGTCGATTCGGGGAGTGAATGTGATGTAATTGCAACTGCTGTGGAGCACGTGGGGACGAGGACAGCGCCGTATCATTGTCTTATTTAGCAACAAAATGCGACGCTTCACTGACCATCTTTACATTCTTGGCCAAGTTGTATGTTTCCGTACCAAGGAAAGACATTTATTTATATAGCACAATTTATACCAATACAAAAAGTTAAGAACTGACAGATCAAGAACTGAAAAACAGCCATTACAACACTGCACATCTTAAAGCAATGTATTACTCTTTAAAACCACAAGTGCTGGTGGATCTTTGCATCTATAGAATGCCCATATCTATGTTCATTGCTTTCCTTCTGTTATCTGATCAGACAGTGCTTTAAGGACACAAGATCCAATTTTCCATTCAGCAACATTATAAAAGCTTGTCTTTCAAGTAGGGCTGTGCGATATGACTCAAACCAACCCCCCCCCCCCCAAAAAAAAACAACTCAATTTTCACGATTCACAATTTCACAAGAGATCAGATCAGTGTGCAGAGTCCTTTTTCAGTCCATCAATCTCATAGATGCTATTGTTTGATTCACTTTGAGACAGCTACTCAATATGGGGGTCATTCTGTCTGTTGTACTGTCTTTCTATCTGTGGTTATATTAGTTACAAACCGTCCAAAATGCATGTTGTGAGATTTAAATGATCTTACGTCAGCCTTAAGTCTAAAGCCTCCACCTCCCTCTGTTTCTTCATTTCACCCTCTATTTTATGGCTTAACTTAGTCCAGAAGTTCCTCTCTCTTCCCTTGAACAGCTCATTTATCTTCCTTTAATCTGAAACACCTTGTAACTGATAGCTTATGAAACCTCCCTTTCAAAGTCTCCTCAAGTGCTCCCT
The DNA here is from genome assembly GCA_038419695.1 of Scomberomorus guttatus. NCBI lineage: Eukaryota > Metazoa > Chordata > Actinopteri > Scombriformes > Scombridae > Scomberomorus > Scomberomorus guttatus. The sequence goes on from CM076463.1 coordinate 18,536,685, forward strand.
TTTTCTTCTCGTCTCTCACACTTTGATCCACTTATCTGTCTGTGTGAGGCTGACATTCCTCCATACATTTAATCAACAATCTTCTCCATATGCCAATTTCTCCTTTTTCTCCCCATGCCTCTCTCACCCACCGTCCATTATTCTTTCAATTTTCATAATCAAGTAACGTGGTCTCAGACTTGTACGGTTTATTTAACATCACATCTTTTTCAAATGAAATAAGCACTTTGTTTAACTTTGTTTCCTTTCCTCAGTCCCCTTCTTCATCCCTCATCCCAGGACACATTTGAGTCTACATTTCAATCACTTTGTCACTCCACAACGTAAGTCCAAAATCTTCTCATGTATCTATTCATGTTTATCTCATTTGTGTATAATGCTTCTGTCTCTTTACTATATCTACCAGAGTCTGCTATCCATTTACATGTTTCCCCTTCTCTAATGCACTCCATTCATCTCTACTTCAAAACTTTTGTGCATTTTCCTTCTTGTGACTGAATCTCCATCAGTCTAAGTATCTGGGCCAGTCATCCCTTCATTCCTCAAGAGGATGAATGGTTTCCTCTCAAGACCAGTCTGATCACACCACTGCTTTCATTTCTGACTCAAAACACATTTCAAGATGTTACATGTGAAATCCATTCTCACCCAGCTCTGCTGTCTAACACATTAAAGGTAAATTCCTTAAGCAATGCCAACCACTTCAATTAGTATTCAACCTCTGAGGCTATAATTAATGAAATATATATGGGGCCAATAAACAATGTTATTATTTTGGCAACCTCATTAAACCACACTTAATGATTTACGTCACGGTTTGAGAGCTTTAAATCCAAATGCTCTCTATGTTCTGTGATTTACTGTATATTCAGCTGTTATGGCAGTAGTCACTGACAAGCTGCCACAACCAACAGCAATTGTTCTATATATAGTATTGAAGTTGACTGCTCACACAGCAACACCAGTATATGCCCATATGAAAACTGTGCAGGAAACGGTATGCTGGGTGTTTTGGATGGTGTAAAGCCGAGTCATTCCTGTTGTAAGATGGTAACCAATCAGTAGTAACTGATGTATCTGTACCATCAATGCCAATTTTAGTTGACACCAAAGCTGCAGTAGCAATTTTTGAGGTGTTCTTTCTGTAAGATGACTTACAACAATCTGTCTAGATGTGTTGATCTTATCCATGCTCCATATTTCCACATTTGTTTGGAATGGATTTGGGCACTGGCACAGGAAGATAGTGTCCCCTTTCTTGGGGGCATGGGCAGCAGACACAAACGCAGTGCTGTTTTCAAATTACTGAAAAATCTGAAATGTGGAGTGTGATTTAAAGGTCTGGAACCAGGCTAACAAATTTATAACATCTCTCATAAAAGACACACTGAAATAATAATTTTTTTTTTTTTGTATCAGCTGGTTGTTCTGATGCCACTTGGAAGATTTTTGCAACAAACTAACACATTGCAAGAATGCTCCTAAATCAAATTTGCATACACTTGACAGTTACTGAAAAAATTGGGATAATTATCCACATACAAGTTCTACACAAAACAATCAATTATCTTTCAATCAACCAGATTTTGTACTTTCTGTGGGACTAAGAACACCACCAACGGTTAGGTTACCCAACACCTACTAAAAGGAGCAGAAGCGTAACCACCAACTGTTCACATGTCCTGAGGGTCAGACCTTCTTCTTCTGAAAACCGCACTTACTGCTACCAAAATTAAAACCATGACATTCATCAAAAAACACTGCAACAACGGAAAACCCTGCAGTTTTCAGCTGTCATTGATAGTATTTATGTAATTTCCAAATTACGTGATCTTACCCAATCCAAATATTGACTTAGTTTTCCCACCTTTCAGGTTATGCATCAGTTCACATATTGATTGATTAGTGGTGATGGCGAGGAGGAAAACTCAGTGTGCGTGTCAGGTTTAATCATCAGTTTAAACCACAAAGGTCTGAGGCGTTGTTACAACTTTCTTCATTCCAGCTGTTGTGTGTGTGTGTGTGCGTATGTGCGAGGGTGTGTGTAAAAGAGAAACAGAGACACTTCTGGAGAAAAAGAGAGAGCGAGATTGTGTGACTGAAGGTTTGAGCATAGATGTAATGAGTGTGCAGCCATGTAACTATGGTGAGTTTATATACTCTATATGTAATTTCTTGCGTGTGTGTACATGTTTGTGAGCAATTTGGTCCTATTGTGTCTAATTACTGCAGACTTTTGCTCATGATTTGCCTGGGTCTAGACCTTTGAATCTGCCCACTCCACCGAGTCAAGTTGACTGATTCTGGTCTGGCATGAAACAGCGGTTTCTCAGTTGAAAAAGCGATCGATCCAATGAGCACCGCGGGGGGACTAACGCTGTTGTAAAGTGTTGTCAAGCTGTGTGACGGAACCAAGGAGGAGTAAAACTAGGCAGTGCTGATCAATCTGTGCTATGAATCAAGATTCTGTTACTTGCCTATTTCTCGCCTCAAATGTTTTCAGAAACATATTTTAGTTAAGTTTGTGACCCAGCCGCCATGTTGAAACGGACGAGCCAAAACCAGGCACTGCCCAAGTATATCACCCAACACATCACGACCAGCCGGAGCGTTTGGTGGTGATTGAATCGAATCCCCCTCCCCCATGGAAACTGGTTAGAGTGGAGGCAATGTCAGACTGAAGATGGAAATGGAGTCTAACAAGTTGACAATTCTGTCTGATATCAGGCAAACTCATGCTTCCACTCATTGTCATTTTTATGATGGTTTGCCTGCATTTTTTTGATTGGTCAATTAATTATTAAGTATTTAGAATATTTAAAATGTCATAAAAGTATTCCAAAATCCCAGCACAAGTTCCCAGAGGTCTAGGTGTCATCTTCAGTCTGAGTATTCTGTTTGAACAGTTAAAAAAACAACATAAAAGTAACATAAAACAGAGAAAAAGCACCAAATTGTCACATTTGGGAAGCAGGAACCAGGAAGTCATTTTACTTGATAAATCACTTGAAACGATTTAGCAGTGATTCAAATTGTTGTAATTCATTTTCTGTTGATCAACTATAAACTGTTAGCCCCCGGTCAACACTGTGAAGGGTCCTGAAAGCAGCCCAATGAAGGGGGGAGATTTAAAAAAAAAAAAAAAAGGTGCCTGAAAATGAGTCCACTTTCTGATCAACCGTGTGTTCTGTATGGAGTCAGAATGCAATCTGAACCACTGGACTTGACAACAAAAGGCTCATCGTGTGTTAAAAGACATCCGATAATTGTACCATTTTGTACTGTACTATGTAAATGTTTTTTTTTTAAATTGAGGGTAAAATTTCTAGCCAAAATTAGTAACCTCACAGGATGATTGATAGGTTACCAAAACTCTGTTTAATAGCTGAAGTACTTGTGAGTCTTGTGACACGTAAAATACAACCAAGTAAAATTCTCCACTATTGTTCCAACCAAAGAAAGTTAACTAAAGCAATTAGGTCCTCGACTTCCTGACAGACAGACCCCGGGGGGTGAAAATTGGTTCCTACTCCTCATCTACACTGTCTCTCAACACCGGCCGTGTGCTGAGCCGCCACCTGTACTCGCTTTTTACACATGACTGTCACAAAGCACGACTCTAACCACACCGCATAGTCATCGGCCTCATCACCGATAACAATGAGACAATGTACAGAGATGAGCTGTCATCGGGGTGGTAGGACAACTACCTCCAGCTGAAGAAGACAGAAGACAAAGGAGTTGATTGTGAACTACAGGAGGAGTGTATTGAAAGCAGTGCATCACCAGGACTGATCTTCCCTCCACGCAGAACCTCTACGCCCAGAGAAAACCTAAATGAGATCCTTGAGGACCCCAGTCATGGACTGTTCACTATCTTACCATCTGGCAAACTGGTGTATAGCAGCACGGAACAACAGACTAAAAGACAGTTTCTTCCCCCGAGCTATATTGCTCTTGAACTCTCCATTCTGAACACTTAACCCACACTGTACCAACCCTAACAACCTATACATAGCATCACTTAAGCCACTGCCACTTCCTGTCACTTACCCCTAAAAGACAGCACTGCTGCATTTTCTACCAAAACTACCTGCCATTATGTTTTCACTGATAGACCAACTTTGTACATACCACAGAGTTTATGACAGACTACTATAATTAATCCAATTATGTTTTCTTCCATGTGACAATGTCACTTTTGCCCGCAGTTACAATCCTTGCTAAACCTTGTTTATGACTTTTATTTTTGTTGTATATTTTAGTCTTATTCTCTAACCCTATTCTCTGCATTGTGTATCTTAATTGTCACAAGTTGGAGTGTGCCTGAAGCTGTTACTGTCTCATTGCACATGTGAACATGTGACAATAAAAACACCCCGAACCTCGATGAACAGAGAGATAGAACAGGAGAAAAAGCTGAGGGGAAAATGTGTGGAAAAAGATGGATAAATGGATGTAGCGATGAAGACAGACAAGTGTTGAAGGGTACATACAGAGACGGAAAGAGTGCAGGAAACACTAAAGAAAATGTGTACAGGTCTTTAATTCATATATGTGTGTGTGTGTGTGTGCGCCTATATGTGAGTGTCTGTAATCCAAGTTCTTGGAATAACACCTTTGCAAACCATTGACGTGCATGATAATAATGCTGCAACGTTAGACCTTCGTAGACAGAGCTTTCATCCCAGGAATCCTATAGTGGACACATATGCTTTTACTATATAGAGTCCTCTGGGAACCGAAACCCACAAGAAATAGTCAGATACAGTAACATACACCAAAGCAGCTGAGTGATTATGCCTGTCTGACCGGGGATCAAACTCAAACGGCTACAGGTTGGATCATTTCACTTAAAGCTACTAACTGCTCTCAGAGGCGCCTCTCTGGACAAAGAATTTTCTGTTTTTTTTCTTCATCTTAAAAATATCTTTATATTTAATTTACTTTGGGCAATATGTCTGATTATACAGAAGAATAAAATTAGGACTCACTTTTATAGTAAAGAATGTACGATAAGCTAAGATTGTGTGGTGAAAAAAATTACGATTATTGTTAAAAGATGTTTTCAAATATCGAATAATGAATCATAACAGGTGTTTTCTAATGTTGACTTTTAATGACAGCTTTTTAAAATAGAGTTATGTGTTTGGTCATACATAACTCCCTTTATTTTTGGCTTTTGGCGTAGTCATTACATGTGTCAGCCAGACACATGAGGAGCCAACTCTGATTCTTTTTATCAATGCGTGCTTAATTTTCATGTGTTCCCTGCTGATTGGAATTATTTACCAAAACTCAGGGGTATCATAAGTTGGCAAAGGGGGATGAAACTTTTTCCAAACTGGACGCCCTTCTTGACTGCTTGTAAATGATACAGATTATATGTGACAAATCTACATGACATAATAGCAGATGTCTCATATGTACTCAGAGTATTGAATCGTGATCTTAAAAATTAAATTACACGTAATACGGCTTTGTGAACATTCTGTTTTTATCACACACACACGCACACACACAGCAGTGTTACTCACATGTTGCCACTGCTCTCGGATGAGTGGCCGGTATCGAAGGAAGTATTTCAGAGGGAAGTTGTCGATGTCAGGCCAGGTGGCGGGGCTGTGCCAGGATACCTCCAGCCTCCGCGCATTGTAACGGATCGGGGTTGCCGTCACGCGCTCCGGGGGGTCTGGTTTGACTGGGATGGGGGAGGATAAGAATAATTAGTGAAATATTTGACTGAAAATTTGCTTTATAAACTGGAGGCCTGGGGTTTGAAAGATGCGGGCGTTAAACAGGCAAATTTCTAATCAAAGATGCTATTGAGTTGCATTATGGGAAATGTAGGATCTAGAGTTTTTGAAGCTTTACTCATACAGGGGACTAAAGGTCAGGGTATCTTAGCCACAGAACTTTGAAAATGATTTTTTGGGGCATTTTATGCCTTTATTAGATAGTGACAGTGGAAAGAGGATAGAAAATGAAGGATGAGACAGATGTGGAGCGATATGCAAAAAAAAAAAGGTCTGCTGCCAGAATCAAACTGATAACATTGTTTGCAGTCAGTATGTGGCATGCATGTTAACCAGGAGGCTACTGCGACGCTCCTAATGCAAAGATTTTGACCATTCTTTGTGTTTTTTAAATCTGTCTCTAGTAAGTCCCCAAACTTTATGAAAGCACGATACTAAATCACTAGACTATAGCTAGACTACCTCTTCACTCTCCACCTCCAACTCTGAGAAGAAGTTTTCTAAAGACTACTACTACTATTATTATTATTGTAGTATTTAGGTTCAACAAGTACTTTAAAAATAAGACGAAGGTGACACTTCTTAATTTATTAGAAACAAAGCAGAGGGAAACAAAGCAGCAACGACAAAGCCAGAAGCTGAGAATGTTTGAGGGAACTGAAGATGAGAAGAAGATGAAGCTGTCAGTCCCTGAAGAGAAGGCATGTATGAACGTTTCTGAATACACGTCCACTGAGAAAGACAGACAGTCAGAGAGACTGAGAGAATTCAATGCTTTTCAGAAGATATTGAATGACCCAGTCTTTGTTAGATCACTCCCACTAGGGAACACACTGGCCTGCCGCTTCAGCTACATGAAACCCTTTCTCTGCCAGACACACACATGGCATTACAATAGGAAATGGATAGCTGCAATTACAATCTGGATGTCTGATAACATACACACAGATGGTACCGTGAAGTTGAGAGTGATTCAGGTAAATAGCATAAACAACACACATGTAGAAAGGCATGTGAACAGGCATGCAAGCAGAAAGCACAAGTACAGACGCAGACGGGGGGGCAGACAGGCATCTCTCGCAGTATGACCTTCATAGAATGAATGATTAAAAATATGAAAGGCGAATGGAGATGATGAGAGACAGATAAAAGCAGACAACTTTCTCCCTTGAGAAGGAGATGTTCATCTCATTGTGACCTTCTTTGAGTAAACATGTAACCAGATGAAATAGGGAAGGGAAGAAAGAGAGCATGCACAGTGAAACACACATGAAGTCAGTGGAGACCAGAAACTCTCCTCTTTGTTCACATCAGCTTTGTCCAACAGTACGTAACAGACTGAAACATTTTCAAGTACAGAACAGAGCAGAGAAATCTGCATGGGTGGGGTGTCCCAAAGGATTTTAAAGTATTCATTTGACTTGGAACATAGAGTATTACCTAACACATCCTTATCTAATCTTTCGGCTTATCTGTCTTACCAAAAAAAAGAGAGAACAAAAAGCTGTTTAATGGTTGTCCTGGTGGATACAAATATGCAATCAAGCAGTAAAATGTAAGAGATCTCCAAACGCTAAATCTGCATGTAGAACTCTATGTACCAACATATGCCTGAGTAGATCAGCTTCTCTTTGAACATCTGATTGTAGTGTTTCTAAAACCATTACTATGCGTCATCTAGTCCTGTCATTTAATGCGTCCAGATGTGACTGCATAATGAAAAAAAATGACATTTAAAACCCCGTAGCTCCTCTGTTCTCTGTCCTTACATTACACCATATTTCCTTTCAAATAAATGGGTTTTTCAAAAAGAACAAAAATGCGGACAATTCATCGTTTTAGAACAGGTGCTGGATGACAGCATCTAACAGTACACTTGAACAAATGGGGAAAATGGAGAGAAGTAGAGTGCTTCCATCTGCAGTGAAATCTTACCAAAAAAAATCTTAAAAAAGGAAAATGGAATGAAAAAAACAAAAGAAAATGCTGGCTCTTTTAAAAGAATTGTTGCTGTGCGAGTGCAGCACTAAAGCCCCTCCATAAACAATGAAGTAGTAGTGCTTAGTAGTGGTCTAAGAGACACAACTCCCAGATTTATGCCTCATTGTTGCAAATATGCCTGTGTACTTATTACACACTAGTGGAAATGTGTAAAAAGTGCTAAACACAAGCATTTTGTGGGTGCACAGTAAGTGAGACCTGTTTAGAGCATTTTAATTGATTAATATGTAGTGTATGGCATAGCAGTGGCTGAGCAAAAAAATTGATTTTCTCACTGGCTCACTCTATCCTACTACAGTATGTCCTAAAATCACAAAGCTGCTGAATTTTAAAAAGCACATCAGCAAAAATCTGTTTCAGTTTTGCACTCTTTCAAAAGAAATGACAGTGCTACATTTATCATATCTTGAAAACTGACTACAGGGAGTCATACCAGACCCGCAATATCAACATTTGTCAACCTTTCAACTTCTGACTCAACTGTTCGATGGGGATACAACAATCTCTCACTTGTAGTGTTTAATCATTTGAAGCAGCTCTGCAGAATCTAGAACTATGTTTGTGCCTCTGGGGTTTCAGGTTTAAAACTGCAGTGGTGCAACTGGTCTTCAGAAAATCAGCTGTTTTCCTAGAATTTTGTTTTGTGCATGGTGGTAATTAGTGCATCTCTTAGTAAATATGCCTCAGAACTTCTGCCAGCTCTGGGAGTGTTTTTTTCTTTCTTTATTTTTTTGTAGCCGATGCTGATACCCGCCCTCCCTTTCGGAGAGAGCTGAGCCTAACTTCCCTGCTGGGATCAGCAAAATATCACAACAGACAATGTTTTGCTAAACAAATCCTCTTGAATTGCAAATCAGCTTGTCAGTGTAGTCTGGGCCACCAATTTGGTAATGCTGGAAAATAATAAAAAATGAGACAGCTACTTTACTGTAAATAGCACTGGGCTGTTTTTGAACTGGCTGTCACATTACCTTGCTAATAGGTATCCTGAAGAAGGCAATTATGCTGAAACTAAATGCAATATTTACAGCAAATTACAGTAGTCAGTAAATACTAAAACCTACTTTTACTGGCTTCTCCTGGGATCTTCCTCACTTCACTTCCTCTCAACATCTAACACAAAGTAACTGCAAATTAAACCTGAACATGATCTCTCCACCTTCAAGTATGCCTTGAAAGGAGGACACAGGTGACATGATGTCATGATGCTATTAAAAAAGTTACTGCAGATACACCGATCCTTTGGAATTAGGTTACAGTATATTTGTTTTAATCACAATGGATGAGCGTGCTCATGTAGGCTAATGTCAGAGATGACCAAAAAAAAAGTTCTTTGACGTAAGCTTAAATGCTGTAAACTGTAAACTGTAGAAGTCTTTACACTTAGACAAGATCAATTATCGTTTGATCATCGTAGCACTAGAAAGCTTTAAATTATCATTTGATGAGTCAGGAGCTTCCTTGAGGGTTCTCTTTGTAACTGTACTCACAGAATGCACATGTGAGGACACACACACACACACACACACACACACACACACAGACACACACACAGACACACACACACACACACAGACACAGTCTCATCTAATTTCATCCCAGCTTCGGTCGGATGAACAAGGACAGTTGAGAATCGTCTTACTCCCACTCAGAATTCAGAAGTGCACCAGGAAGCATGAAATTGTTTTATTTATTTACGATCTGCCTCATTGTCCCTGAAAATGAATGTGACTTACAACTTAGAATAGCATAAGAAAGACTTTTAACAATGCAGGAACACAGACGAGATGGGGGGGGGGGGGGTACAAGAGGGCAAACAGTATGAAAAAAACAAACAAACTCGAAAAGTAAAGAAGAGACATAGAAAGGAAAAGAGAAAAACTATGCCCACACTCATTTTTATAAATTTGAAAACATATTATAATTCTGCCCTTTTAACTTGCATTTCCATTATAAAAAAAACCTGATCTTTTGTGCACTTCAGTGCTCAGATACATTTGCAAAACGCTGGCCTTGTTTTTCAAGTGCACATGGAAAAAAGAAACAGCCATGAACTTCTCTTGGTTGCATTTTGAAGTATCTGTTGCCTCTGACTTTCTCTGATCAGTGACAACAGTTGTGCTATTGTGTGAACAGTCAGAGTGAAACACATAGCAAGTGATCATAGAAGGAATTGGAGGCAAAAGAAGCAAACTTTAGCTTGTGAAGACTAACCAGGCTACTCATATAACGTAGTAGATAGTGGCAGTAATACATTTTATTGTTTAATAGCTTCAATTCCACTAAAAGATAAAGACCAAAAAAAAAGAGGAAGAAATTAAAGCTTTTCAATCCATTTGAAAATATTAGTGTGGATGGAAGACATTTGTCACAGAAATGGCAGTTTCAAGTTTATCTGCCTTGTTGTGGATGTGGTCGAAGAACAGAGAACATTCGACTGATGATAACAAAGAAACAGAGGAGGACAGATGAGAGAGGAAAGAGAAACAAAAATAGGAGGGAAGAGAGTAAAAGCAGTACAAAGTCACAAGAAGGGCATGTGGGAATGAAAGAGAAAGCAGAGGGAAAGAAAGGAGCAGTGGGGTATTTTGCTATCACCAATAGTTGAGGGATATTTCCTCAGCCAAGGCGCTAATCCGGCTAGCATTAGCATTTTCATGAGTCCTGTGTCCGGGGCTTGGCAGAGCATGTCACTGCCTCATTTGGTTACTTATGCACACACACACAGACACACACACACACACACACACTCTCGCTCTCTTTTTCAATACCTAACCCTCTCAACCGACACACTCCACACAATCGCTCACAGCCCCGTTGGTGTCTGTGTGTGTTTATGCGTCATGCACACCCATATCGCGCTCTAAGCAATACAACAGAGCTGAGGACTGCTGCCAGCACTTCCCTTATCTATCAAAGTACTCCTCATTCCTTCTTTAAAATGAATTTCTCCTCTTCACTGCTTTCCAGTCTCAGTCGCTTATGAATTCTACGTAGCCTTCTGCAGCCTAAGTGAACAAAAACTTCACAAGCCAAACTGTATTTTTTTACACTACTTACCACATGACCATTAGAAAATATATATAGAAGAAACTAACTTTCAAGTTTCATTTCCTACATTAAATACCACTAAAATGTGTGAACATGGCAGCTAGTGTTTGGGTTATCAGGCACTTTTCAGAGAGAAACCAGACCATTGGTTTGTGACTGTCACATCCCGCCCGAGCCTCAATTAAATACTGTTTGCCGCAGAAAAGGTCCAGAGGTAGCATGTTTATTATCTAGTGCATTTGGTAATGACAAGAGTGCACAGTCAGTGGGTTTCTCGCTAATGGACTATGCTGATGCTTAAAGAAAAAAAGCTGTGCACTCTCCTTTCAGCTGGGTGACATTTATTTGGCCATTGAAATTTCAATTTTCTTTGTCTTTCTGGCTCTGAGCATTGCTGCGTGCACAGCAAATCTCCAAAGGGAACCAGAAGTGAATGAAATCAGTCATCTGTGGCCAAACAAATGCATTAATATTGCTCAAGGGTTGGCATCCTTAAAGAGATGCTTTGACACTTTGCATTTTAGTCCAAATTTGTCAAACTGTGTGGGAAAAGGATCCTATATTTGTCCCTGAACTAAGTTTAAAAAGAAAAGTGTTAATATTCTGCAGCCTGAATGAGTAATTAGGAAATATTTCTAGCATTTTTAAAATGGCAGTGTTTTCCCTTTGAATACTGTGGGCTCAGAATCCAAATTAAACCATTTCATCCTCGGGAAATGTGTTTTCACCAGGCTCAACAGTGACAAGCCTGTAATTTGTTTTGTATCCAAACTCAAATTTGGTCAAGGGTAAATTAATGTTGCAAAAGGCACATCCTCTGCCACCGTAACAGAATAAAGCAGAGCACGGGCGAAAGTAACGAAAAATGGAACAGAAAATAAAAGAAAACAGCAGAGTTAAACACATCTTGACACAACATCTGCCTTACCTATACTGGACTCTTCAAAAGAGAAGGTCATAGAGGCTTTCCCCAAGGCGTTGAATGCTGTCACGTTCACTTTGTAGGGGAAGCTGGAAAAGACCTCAGGAAAACGTACATGACAGCGATTCTTGTGTACCGGATCTTTCTGCACCTCCAGTGAGCGCTGGTTATGTCTAGAGAGAATCAAAAAAGAGGAGGAGGAGATAGAGTAGAAGAGGTTAAAGAAGATAAAAATAAAACAAGGACAGGCGTGGGACACGACAGAAGATAGTTTTCTCCTCGTTTTTATAGGCTTGTGTGTTTTCTGCTTGAAAGAAGCTTCATACACATTGATGGTTGTGAGGGTAGAAAACTGGTGTTTATAACTGGCATTTTTTTCTGTTTCCCCCCCCCCCCAAAAGACTGGATGTTATACTTCAAAGCTGGCACATTACTCTAATCCTGACACTGAAAACTGCTGACGAGCCTGCTTCACAGAACAGGACATCTTAGGTTTGGGACACAGCCAGACATGTTTTACTGTCTTGCTTTATTTTTTGTAAAAAAATTTTTTTAGCTGGCTTCTAGGCGGATATGTGCTTTTTACAACTTAATTTTACATTTGCCTGTAGGCTAAAATCACTTGTAAATGACTTCAAAAGGAAATCGTAAAATTCTGTCAACTTTTGTGAGGTAATAGTGAATCAGAAATCCAGATGCCAGCAACAGAGCTCTCAAGGACATGTTACAGTCCTCACCTTAGGATGTGATGAAAGTTTTGGATAAAATGTACAACATGACTCAGAAGTGACCCGAGTGAATGATTTTGTTTTATATCTTTGCATGTTATGTATTTTATTACTCAATATTTAATGAATTCCTCAACTAAATTGTTTTTTAACATCACAAATATTTATTTTAATGTTACTTTATTTTATTTTTGCATTAAAAAAAACATTTTTGTATCACTACCACATTAATGCACAACATGGGGTCAAAAATGACCCGTATGTTTTCTCAATGGAATTTGATAGGAAATGGTTAGATGGTTAGAAAGATGTGAGAATAGAATAATTATATGTTTAAAATTAACATTATTGAGATGGCTTAAACTGTTGTGTTTTAGCTAGCTAGCTGCTGGCCTATGGTGCTTTAGCTGGTAAAGTGAGAGAGAGAGTGTTGACCTGTTGTATTCTACCAAGTAAATATAAGGTAAAAATATAACCAAAATATAATACAGTTGTTTGAAAATATGACCGTGGGTCCACTTGAAAATACTGTATTGTGTTTTGTTCCTTATTGACAGTGTTGACGTGGCTGGTTGCAATCATGCTGGGTTTAGGTACATCATGGTTATAGACGTGCTGCTTGCAGGACAAGAAATACAAGATGAGGAGCCAATTCAGAGGTCTGAAGTCTCAGGGCCCTATTTTCGTGCCGGCACAGAGCACAGTGGTGTACCAGCGAGCTGCTATTTTCCTGGGGCGGACTGAGTTTATTTCCTCGACTGCGCCGGTTTGGTATCTTGGTGACTTTCCGTGCACCACGGGGGGAGGAGAGGCGCAGTGGTGCACTGCAAACTTGGTGCCAAGAATGAGTGTGCCTCCTGAAAAGTTAATTCAACTTAAAAAAAAGACATCATCTGCTCTTGGCAGCATATTTGAGCTGCTGTATTCATATTTGAAACTTTTTACATCCCAGCCAATATAGGGTTCCTCTGAGGAAAATTCTCCACATGATTCCTAAACTGTCATGGCGGGGAAAGCTCTGTGTTTAAAGGGGATGAAATTAGTGAATATGATTGGCCATGACTGTCACAAACTCCCACACGCCCACCTATAAGGTATGATAATGTATTTTTTCTGATCCCACCCTATACACAAGGCTATGAAAATACCAAAAGTGTGCTGGGCACACCCCCAGTGCTGCGCAGAGTTGCACTTGGCAGCGATCTGTGCCGTTGGGTTCACAAAAATATGGCCCTCTGAAGATGATGATCCTGACTATGCCCCACAGGGTCCAAATGTAGTGTAAAAGTCAGCAGTTGGTGTTTTCAGTGCAACAGACCCATGTGCAAGGATCACAGCAACAAACACACCGTGGTTGTTTGATATGATTGTCCATGATGGGACGACAACAAAGGAACACAAGTTGATGTTGAGACTGTTAATTTTAGAGTTTTAGAGAATTTAGAGTGTTTTTTGGTCAGAATTGTCTTAATTGTAATGAAAACAGATCAGATCAGTTTATATTTAGATATGTGATGTGATATAGCAATGTTTATATTATAAAGGGAAAGTCACAAATGAATACACTTCAATTACAAGTAAATAAATTTGAAACAAGTATGTTTATATTTTGTCAAAATTGGTCATTTTTGACCCGTGTTGTGCATTAAAAGGTTTTGAATATGTGCATCAGAGGGTCAAGAACAATGTGGAGCTCAGATGAGATGGGATGTAAAATTGCTGTTAATTGCTGCTCTGCTTTTGTTAAAGACACAGACCACTGTTTCTCTATCGTCCTCTTTATCTATGCTTCTCCCTGTCCCACTCCTCGTTATTATTCACACAGAATAATATTGTGTTACAACATTAATGAAGGCAGTGTCCACCTGCTGTGGCGTGAGCTTTGGGACTGTGATCTGGGAATATCAAAGAGAACATGACGAAGACAGACTATGGGGCTTTTTTTCCTATCTTTATTCAAGAGCGTGGTCTTTCAGTTTGAGAACATGAGTTATTGATTTCACATTCAGATTTTGTGATTCTCTCCCTCAAAACCCTGCCCTCGCATAGCCCTCAAATAGCCCCTACTTGCACTTGCTCTGCTTCTGCTTAAAGCTGGAGTGCGGGATTTTTGTTTCCCCCTTGTGGCAGTGAGAGTAAAGGGGGGTGGTTGGCTGCCTGACACAGGTATGCAGCACAATCTCATGCACATAGAGAGGGCCAGTAAAAACAGATATGTTTTGATGGTCCACCAGCCCAAAATCGTATTTTTGATGGTCCACTGGCCCTCCGGGATTTGTCCCAGTATGCCTGTACATTACTGGCTGTAACCTACTGTTGTAAAATGGTGGATAAATTGTTTTGAGTGTCACACAACCCCCGCAAAATGACTCATTTCACTATGAGAATTTGATCCATTTGGTCCTATAACATTAGGAAAGTCTAGAAGAGCCGCATGATTAATGGCCAAATGGCCAGCGTGGGAATGTCTGTCCCGACATGAGATTTAAAAAATCTGTATGCTGTGAAATACAGAGATTTATCTGGTGGTGATAGGCTTAATCAGCTTTGTGTGAACTCGTTTGGCACGGGCTTGAATGTAACGGACCTTCATTTATATGTAAAAGTTCCGCACTGCAGGTTTAAACTGTATGCTTCCACTCAGATATATTGTTACTTGCACAGATTTCCTGCTCCAGCTTCAGCCCTTCTTCTTGCACTCAGGCTGCTTCTGTGCGCTTGTGAAATGTCAGATTTCTGCTCTGCTCTCAGATTTTTTGTACAACAACCCTGTCACAGTCCCCCAACCTTGCGTTCCTGTGTTCGCTTTACTTTTTAACCGGGTTCATCCACTCCCGCCGTCCAGGGCTCTGTTAAATGTACTTCCTTTGCTTTCTTGTATGACTTTTGGAATAAAAGGACAGTTGATATATATACCAGCCTTAGTACTTTTTTCTTTTACTATAATAGCTAAATTTAATAGTAGCCGTATAGCACGTTGGTGTGCTAGACGAGAAAACGTCACCTTCATGATTCAAGAGTGAGAGTCTAGCAGATCACCAAAGTCAAGGAACTCAAGTAAGTTTTGTATTTTAATGGTGCTATTACTTCCTTCAAATTGAATTGGTTAAGTCATATTAGCAGCACATCCATGATAATATGCTTGGCTTTCAACCTTAAGTGAACACTGTTGCTAGGCAACTAACAACAAAATGGACACTAGATTTTTTTATTTATTTATCTGTATTTCATTGTTTAGGAATGGGAAAAGTACCAACAGCAGAAGTAACTAGCTAACACATTAAGACAGTATAAAATAAAACGTCAATGAGCTACTGCATTTTTTTTTAAACACGATCAGTGAGGTTGTGTATTGTATAGTTATATCGAAGTGTCGTCCTTCTCTTCAAATACTGTTTGCTTATTGAAAGTCACTTTTGTTTTATACTGTCTTAATGTGTTAGCTAGTGTTAGTTACTTTTGCCCGTTGGTACTTTTCCCATTTCTAAATACTAAAATACATGGGGATGCTCTGTCGCTTTTGCCGAAATTGCATACTGTAATATCGTTCAACATACTTTTGTGTGAATGAACAGAAATATGTATCTTTTCCGATGCACTGTGATTGTCTCGTCACTTCCTGAGAGCCTCCTTGCCGGTTGGAGACGTGTAACCATCGCAGCCCGTGCCAACCATAAAGTCTGTACTAATTTAAAATATATATTACGCCTAGCAAAGTGAAACCCTACTTAAATTGGACCGTTATTGACGTTACACCACGGCTACCTTGGTCGCTGTCTACCATTGTCTGTTATGTTATTGTCTACCACATTGTATGGTGGTGTATTGTGATATTTATGCCGGTGTAGTGTCCAATCAAGACTAGTGCAGGTGGCTGTTTCTTGACTTAATCCAAGAGGTTAGGTGGTGTAGAATTGCTGTATTGAAGAAAAATATGTCTAATATCTGGAGTGTATATCAAAAATGCTACCCAATAAACACAAATTAGCAAAAAGAAAAAGTCTTATAAAAGTCTTATAAGACCAGAGAGAGGTAGAGTGGGTCAATTTACCACTCAAGGACATGGTTTACTAAAACCATGAGGGAAAGCGTTACAAAATCTGAACGTGTCTTCATATTTTGAACATTTAAGGTGCAACTACTGTTAAAACATGCATGGACTCCTGTGGAGAGTTAGCAAGAGGTGGTTAACTACAGAGCAAAACCAAAATGATTGTATTTTTCTTATGAGCCTCTTTCTTACAAATAAATTATCTTTTTCACCAGTCATTTTGGTTTTTCAACATTTTCAGTTTAAACTTTTTTTTTTTACTAAACTTTCTAAAGGTGGTGTTTTTCTCTCTCTTCTGCTTTGCATTTAAATTACATTACTCAGGAGCTTGGGGTTAGAAATTTTCCATCATAGACTAATATGTGAAACAACAATGTGAAAACTTTTTTTCCGTGGGCGCAGGGATGTTTAAATTTACTCTGTACTGAATAAGAAATTCCAAATATTCCACAGAAACATTTGGTTGCTTAAAGCATAAGAGTGATGTTTAAAAGAAACATTTTTCGATTAAAGCCTCTGGAGATTTGGCTTGAAATTGTAAAAATACATATTTGATATCAAAGTCAACGTCTCATTAAGCATCCACAAAAATCTGAGTGAAAACAAACATTTATTTTAGAAAACCTAGTCAAAAAAACACTTAATTTTGCTGTTCAGACCATATCTCAAGACTGTATAGGCATGGCAGATCACGTTTTGATTGACATCCGCACCGTCTACTGGGGGCTGGCTAACTACAGTAGCTAATAATTGAGTTTGCAGTTTTCTGCTTCTAACTCACACAGTAAATATATTACATTTATTACATGTACCATTATCACTAAAGGAGGCAGAGGAATAGCTTGAACATGAGACACACTGAGCAAGAGAGAGCAGGAGAGTGAGCGGGAGAGGGAAGCCATCGCTAGCTGCTAAGCTAAAGTAACTAGCAGATTAAAAAAAAAGGGTGTAAACAACTGTGTGATCGTGAGAAAGTCGCTAAAAGAAGGAGAGAGCTAAGAGTGCTTGAGCAGAACTGGTGTACGTTTAAATGTACAGCAGGTAAACAGCCGCGGTAATGAAATATGGCAAAATTGACTGGGTTGAGACGCAGAAATGCTACCAATGACAGAAACTCTGGCAACCATAAATGAGACAATACGCAGCATGATTATGATTTTTTGCAGAATTTATTGCATAATTTTCGGACTAAATGTCCTAACATAACCATGCCCTATTTAAACCAAATATCAGGAAAGTTTACAAAAACTTAGATGGCAATATTTTAAATTTGGATTGAAACTAATTTCTAATACTTTTTAGATGCTTACTATTGTGTACATAAGACCCTAAATTACATAGTTAGAAGGCTATTGTGGATTTGGGTTTCCAGTGGCTTGAATAGCAACCCGAATCCATTTGTCTGATGAATAATGACAATCGTTTTTAGCATGGTGCCAAACTCTAAAAGTTTGCTTATTGTTGAATTGTTTGTCCTCTAAACCAAAGCTGTCCTTGGCAAATAACTAAAAAAAAAGTTTTAACATTTATTCTCCATACAAATACTAGAAATACACTTTAAAGGATAGTTCTGCTGTATTACAACTATGGTATTATTGGCCACTCTTCCTACTGATAACTGTAAGATTGTGTCTTGTCCTGTCAGACTTCGTTATAGCAGTGTCTCAGTGTTCCATGTGATCTCAGCATTTACTTTGGTGAGTTCAACTATCATCATGATTGATGGAAAATAAAATAAGACTAAGGTTGTAATAATCCAGAATGGTCGTTAAGTCAAGCCAAATAAAGCAGGATTGTCGGGTTAGTTCTTTGCATGTCACAGTAATATACAGAAACATGAAAATGCACAAGTTGCACCCACACAAAACAAAACAACTGCACTTACTGAACGTCCACTTCAAAGTTGGTGGGGATGTACGTCGGGTGCATCTGGTGCCAGCTACAGTAGAAGCCTTTAGGATAGGTGTTGGATCGACAGGTGATTGTTGGCTCTCGGGGGGGAACTACAGAGAAAAAAAAAAAGCAAGAGAGAAGGGTAGACAGTTAACTTCTTAAAAAAAAAGGCAGTAAGCAGGGAAAAAAGAATATATGTTACCAAGAACTAGGGTAAGACTGAAAAAGAGACAGGGAGAAAAACAGATACGAGAGAGAGAGAGAGAGATCAACATATCAGAATAATACACATTACATTAATCAAATGCAAAGTAGCTGTGCATAATTATATATTTCCTTATTTAATTATTCATTCTTGATCAAGTATATCATTAAATAAGTCGCTGCTGAAATTAAGATGTGTCTGGTTGTGCTTTATTTGCTTTTAATTTGTTTAGTTGTGATTGCCTTTGGATTTTTTTTCTATTGTTTTTTTTATACCACAGATAAATTAAAATTGGGTTCATGGTGGGGGGGGGGGGGGGGGGGGGCGCGGGGGCGGGTAATTAAATCGCTTAAATGCATGCAAACTCTAACAACTTCTTTTCCATTTTTTAGTATATTTTCTATAAACATCAAGCTCAGACAAACCTGATATTGTGAATCAATTTGCTTTGAGTGATCATCTTATTACCAAAATATCAGATTCAATTCAATGTCCAAGACCTGTTCATTCACTGTCTGTTACCCAATATTAGGAAACAGTGAACGGAACACCTGCTGTAGAATATCTGTAACCCTGAACAAGCAATCTATTTAATCAAATGTAATCTAATATAAATGATTGGGAATATGGAAATGAATAGAGCAGAACCTGATAGAGAATTGATTGGGAGAAATTGGACAGAGCAGAGGAGCGGGGGAAAAAAGTTTAGCTTAGGCGAGACTGAAGAAAGGAAGGATACTGGAGTGGTAGAGCAAAAGAATAAAGAGGTTGGCCAGAAAAAGTGATGTTATACCAAATTCTGGCCTCCTCCAAGATTAGGGTCTTTTCTTCACAGCTAGTCAACCGCGCACTCGTCTACCACTCCCTCTTTCTCCCCACAGCTTTCACCCGTGTTATCTCTACTTTATGTAATGTACAGTGTGGCATCACTGAAACAAATTCCTGTGCTATTGTACTTAAGAATAAATTGCTACTTCTGATGTTTGTGTTCTGTTTCCCCATTCACCTTCCTTTGTTCCTTATTTCTCTTCATCTTTTTTTTTTTAAATTGCAGCTTTTTCATTTCACACATAGTGTTTCAGTAGTTAGGATAGGCCCAGTATATCACTATGGCAATATATGGGACTGGCATTATTAAATACTGGATATCAGCCAGTCAGTGATATACACTCCTGATGATAACAGCTGCATTTAATCAGTCATTTTAGTAAGTAATGTACACTGAGTGTTGAATAGGTGGGATGGGTTAACCTGCCTTTAAGAGCCACCAACCCATTCAGTGCAGACATGGGAAAACCTGCATGAGTTGCTTAGTAGAGCAGGATTTTGCTCCCCTGTGGGGAAAAACGATAGCTCAGATTGTTTTTGCAGAACAGGGCTTCCAGGGTGTGGTCAGATAAATAATTACACCCAACAACATTACAAAGAGGTATCTGTCCCCTTACTTATATTTCAAAAAACTTTTTCGGCTATTCGCAGTGGTTTGATAATGGTAGTAGTTTAACTCAAGGGACACTGGAGATTTCCAAAGAGATGAGTATCCTTTGTTTCACCATCACTTGGTTTAGAATATAAGTGAGCTCATGAGTTTACCATTAATGTTGCGCAAAGCATTGTTACGATTACTTGCAATAGATCAGCAAAAGCACTGATTTAGAATATTAGATTTAATGTCGCCCAGAACTGTTTGAGATGTCCTGATGGCCAAAACAGTATCAAGACAAGTATCAAGGCAAGAAGTTTTGATACAGGAAATAGTGAATAAAGTGGAGGAAACAACACACGTGGAAAGGCAGTCCAGAAGGGACGAAGGTACAAAAAGCAGATGAACATTTCGCTGCTTTTCACAACATTTGATTCTGCAGTGTGACCACTATTGGTGTTCCAACAGTAGAGCTCCCGAAAAACATGCCTCTAGTGGCATTTCTCTTATTACTTAGATGAATTACAAGTAACAATTTTGGAAGTATTTTTCTGTATTTTTGTTATTTAATTACTTTGTAAGTTTCTTTTCCTCTGTCTCTGTTGACTTTCTTGGATGCTGAACTTTCCCTCTTGGGTGAAGTCTGGGTGGAGTAATCCTTTTTAAAAATATATAGTAATGATGCCTTATTGGAGATTAATTTGCAATAAAACATTTTACATACTGTACATTCGGTCTAATTATTTCCTAATGAGTAATTATCATATTACAACATCTGTGTAGCATCCTTTGTAAATGTCTCCCTCAAGATGTTTGCGTATTTGGTCAAACACAACACGCAGTCACACACATGCCCACAAGCAAGAGGTAGGCTTGAATGGCTGGTGTGGGGTCATTTCACTGTCACACACAATCAGCTGTGTTTAAGCGGTCACCACGGCAACTAATTATCCTGTCAATAACTTCAATGATGAGGTGCCAGGGACGACATCCAATCACACTCAATTAATCACAGAGACTAATTGGGGCCATCTCAATCAATTGGCTCCTCATCTCAGAGCTTCAGTCAAAGTCACGAACAAACATCGAACACAAACATACCCCCACCCCGCCCTGACACACACACAAATTAATTGTCAGGAAGGACACACACACGCACACACACATATTCCGAGCTGCAGGTATTCCTGTAGGCTTTGTAGAAGTAGCCATAAACAATCAAACCAGCTTATTAAGTAGTTACAAGTTTAACAACAACCAAAGATCATGATGTTAGAGAAGAGAAAGAAGGACTGGAGAGGGAATACGGCCGTGAACAGGGCCAGTGTGAATGTGTGCTCAAGCCAGCCATGTTTGGAGTGGTTTATTTGAACTCCGGAGGGTTTGCTCCTTTAATTTAGTTCATTTTGCCAGGCATGAGTTGTGTCAATCAAGCCACCTCCGAGACAACTGAAAGGGCAGTTCTTAGGGCTTCTCCAAGGGGACTGAGGCGCGGTTTGTTATGAGGGAGAACGTGATCTGAACCATCAATACTAAATGACCCCAGAACTCTAGGGTTTATGTGTACAAGGAGACAGACGTTGACACCTAAATGTCAGCTGTTCATCGTAGTTTGACAGCCAAGGACAAATTAAAAAAGGGACTAATGCTGATACAGGTTAGTAAAACTTTGTCCGATGTTAAAGCTACTTGTATTTCCATGTGATTTAAGTTTACAAGCCCTGGTTTGTTTGAACAGCTGCTGTTTGAACCTTAGACTGTACAGGAACCCCATTAGCTATATAGGCCATACATGTAGCTGTATTTCTAGAGATGTGATGTCTCTCTTTTTTATTTGCTTCAATGCAGCTCAGATATTCTTAAAGCTAGAATTTACTGTAGCTGCCATTAGATGAACAACCTTAATGCGCTTCGGCACTGTTTTTAAACATTTAGCCTTTTTGGTTAGTGCCCGGTTTGGACATGAATGAACTTACTACAAGACACAATAAACTAAACACTTCCACAATGATTCACAGCAAATAAAATGAGTTGATGGTTGAAATGCCAGAGGATAGGAAAAGGCTCAGTGTTAGAATAGCAGAGGGAGGGTGATGAAAGAGGAAGAAAGGACTCACATGAGATAAGCAGAGGAAAAGAGAAAATATCTGAAAGGAGTAAGGCAAATGCAGGAAAAAATGGAGAGGAGGTGAGAATAGACAGCATTCTTTTTTCAGATTAATAATTAATTACTTATTACTAATTACTAATGTGCCCTTAAAATAAATGTCACAACATGTACGCATGCACAATAAGACATCAAACACTGTCTATGCATCTAATGAAAATAGAGGCAGAAACCAAAAAGATAATGCAAAAAAAAAACTGAGCACAAAGATAGAATGAATATTAAAGGAAATTAAACAATAATTTAAATGAAAATGACATTGTACATGTTCTTTTTATGTGAACCAACCAGTGAGATATCACCTGAGTCAGTGGCAGACAGGACATTGCTCATGCATAATTGTTATTTGAATTAGTGCGCTTTCATCATCTGGTTTGAATTGCTAAACACTGAATGTGATTTTGGAGATGCTCTTTGTTGGCCTCATGAAACACACACCTGCATGTGTACACGTCTGCGCATGCACAAGTGGTTAGTGAGGTTACTTTTAAATGGTAATAGGTCACAGACTCAACTTAGTGTAGACTGGGGCTCATAAATCATAATGAGACCAGCCAAAAAGAAAAAAAAGAAAAGAAAAACGAGACATTTTCTGTTGAGAAAAACACAAGTATGCATATTTTGTGTTTGAGTCTCTGTAGGCCCCACTCTACCTCTACCTGTAACCTGGCTTTATTGCAGACCTTTTATTGTCATGTGCAGTCAGAAAGTATCTCTTTCACATTCTTAGTCACAGATTTCAATTTTAATTTTTTTTAACTTCTATACGATGTTCTGTACACTGCTCTTTTCTTTCTTTATCTTGCTCTTTCTGATATTCTGTTTTTTTATATTGTTATAATATCGGATGTCTATGTTAAACATGGTCAAAGGTCCAAAACTTCAGGTGAATGCATGTAAAAAAGCTGGAGCTTCAGCCTGCTTTCAACGCTCCGTTTGCAAAGTACTACTACTGCTACTTTCTCCTCCTGATGACGTCAGATTGTTCACACATGCCCGCAAACGGCTGTCTGTTCCGCAGCCTTTGTTGCTAGGGTCGTTGCTAAGGTTCCACAGGTTGTTTGCATTGTCCACTTGCATATTTCGGATCAGATTCGGACTTGAACATGTACAGATGTATTTGAGAGGTTTCCAAAAAAAAAGAAAAGAAGTGAAACTACTGTTTGTTTACATAGCCAGAAACAAACGAGGGGCAGCTTCCGAGAGTTCTGGCCAATCAGAGCAGAGAGGGCTCATCAGGAGGGGGGCCTTAAAGAGACAGGAGCTAAAATGGCCTGTTTCAGTCAGAGGCTGAATATTTTGAACCGTCAATCATGCAAACGTATCCCGGTAGAGCCTGAGAATATAAATATAGACCTGGAAATACGCAGGATATGTCCCCTTTAAGTTACAGTAAAATGGCAAATACCCTGTAGAGCATCTTTTGTAACGTATTTCTAAGTGAAACAGTATATGTGGGTGGATAATTCATGGTGGAGTTCATTTGTCATAGTTACATAGTGAGCACTGAGTCTCTGGAGAATCACGGCGATGGGGAGTTTTAAAGGAGCCTTCCCCCACATCTCCCTCACCGCCGGGTGTCAGCTCAGGAAGTGGGGAAAAAGGGAGAAACTTCGACTACAAGCACTCAATTCTGAAAACATAAAAGCTTTTGCAAACTAATCGTGGTTAAGTTTTATATCACATTTTATTCATTTATGTGTTCATACAACCTCAGTTTTAAATCCATTAGATTTAAAACTGAGGTTTGTTCATGAATATGAACACATAAATGATCAAAGTCCTGATGTAGTTAGTCTTGGAGCACTGTGATGGCTTTTCTATTTTTTGATCACCTTGTTCTAAATAAATTGATACGAGCAGCTAACAGCTTGTTTATAACTATCTCTCTCTCTCTCATAGAAAGTCACACTCTCTCTTCTTCTGTCCCACTATTCTGAACCTGTCACACAAAAATTCTGGGTCTCCCAAAAGAGGATCCATGTCACAGGAGGGCGTGCGCACACACACACACACACACACACACACACACACACACACACACACACACACACTGAAATGTGATGAGGGACAATGACATCCAGTGGCCTGGTTGCTAGGCTGCAGATGCTGTAGTATTTGCTATTTGGTTGTGTTAGCAGCCTCCCTGTTGCTTTGTGTGTGTGTGTGTGTGTGTGTGTGTGTGTGTGTGTGTTCATATGCATCCCTGTGTGTGTGTGTGTGCGTGTGTGTTGGTAGTGGATTCTCTTGCTATGACAACAAAGATGAATGCCTTTCCTTCCCTTGTTGCAATTTCTCCATTCATTCACTCTGTGCTTATGATATTCAAATATTTTGGACCCTCTTTGGCCTCCACAAAAAACACTAAATTGCCAGCCTTCCTGGGTCAAAACGTCTGTTAACGTTGTCCTTGTTTCAGTTTTTACTTTCATGGAATCGATTTTGACAAAAATAATGTTTGCTGAATAATGAAGTGCCAGAATAACAAACCAAGGGTCTGACAATAGCAAATGAACCCATCCATCTATTTACCCATCTATCTATTTATGTAGAATACATCTATCTATCATGCACATCTCTTTTGGCTTAGAATCACGTTTTTCATATTAGAAATCCTACTGGGAAGATTTGGATCCTCTTGGAGTCTGTGCTGCTCTCAATGGCATAACTTGTTTAGGCATATGGCTTTGGTCTCTGCTTGACTCGGCCTGCCAATGCTGGGCTCACTGCATTTTAGATTAGCTTAGTCATGCGTCATGGGAGAAACAGGAATGTAAATAAAAACTGTAGGACAAAGTCATAGAAAGAGAGACAGAGACGCTGTGGTGCCTTTTTGTCCAGACCAGCTGTCGTGGCTAACGGTAATGAAATTGTGGTGTAATATTTTTATCCGGTGCTCTGAAGATATCCTGCAGCGTGTATGCACATGTGAGTGCGTGTGTGTGACAGTATGCCATTAGATTGTGTGTACTGTAATGTGAATATGCAATTTTTACATACACACATAATTGAAAATGCATGCATTTGTGGATATTAAGCCATTTTCTTGTCCATACAGGATGTACGCTTGAATGTCTTTTAAATATCTCTGTGCTGAGTTAGGAGAAGTATATTAAAACAGTGCCTTTAACCCATTTAACATACAGTTGTTTTTAAGTAGCTTAGCTTTGCTTGTACAGTACATCATTTTATATAAATTTGCTTAAAGAGCATGTTTGGAAAATTTTGGATCTCTAAATTGAAGTGCGGTAAAAAAACAAGCTAATAAAAAAACAGAGATATCGCAAACTGCAAAGGAAGGAGGTGTATGTTCTTTATGTGTGTGTATGTGTGTGTGTGAGCTCTTTATTGCAATTCTATTTGATTATACAGAACTTCCAGTCTGGTTTATCCAATTGCCGAGATGAACTTACTGACTCAAAGCAGAGGAACTGAAATGCATGCATATGCACACTGAGCTCTCCTTTCTCTCTCTTGCTTCTTTTCTAGTTTTATTTTGTATCTATCTTTTTTTAATCCTCCCATCCACTCTCTTTCTCTCATACTCACTGGTCCAGAGCTGCTCCTCAACATGAGGGAGTGAATAGGGGAGCGGCGAGTGCGCACACACACACACACTGCACAAAACAATGATGCACTGGCATTCAAGGAATGTCTCTGGGCCAATTGGAAACAGCCGTGTGTGAGAGATGAATGAATGAAAGGAGGATGAATACCTTATGAGAGCTTTAGGAGTTGATAAGTGAGACGCAGGGAGACAAAGGTGGAGGGAAAAGCAGCAAGTGTGACTTAAAAGGAAAAACTGGTGTGTAGGGTGATAAAAAGAGGTTAGAATAGAGAAATTATCTGTTAAATTATGCTTTTCTCTCCCTAAAGATCATGGCCGAACCTGCAAAAATAATATCAAAGCTGTAGTAAACCGGAGTTATCCTTTAAAAGGACTGAAGAGAGGTAAAAACAAAAGGAGATGCTGACAGGTTGCCATTGACCTCAGAAGCTCTGGAGGTCAGACACAGGAAGACGACCATTATACCTGGACACTTAGATTACCTCCCGGCACGTCTCTCGCTCTCTCTCGCACACATGCACTCACTTAGCCAGCTGACATCGTAGATTTTGCTCAAAGCTTGGAAATAACAGCTCGTGTTTCACAGGAAATAAAACAAGATTCTCAAGTAGCTTCACACATATAAACACTATCTCACCTCAAGCGCTTGCGACGAAATTGTTGGGACGTTTCAACTGCTCCCTTCCTCACGCAAAACATTCTGATGGTAAATGGTGCTGAGACTCACTCTGTAATACACTTGTTGCGTGTATAAATCTGCTATATTTTTTAGATTATAACAATGGAAAGTTTTCATTCCCCAAAAGTGCTTAGCCAGTAATCATTACGTAAGGATGATGGTTTATCGATTATGGAATATTTCAGTAAAAAAACAAAGTAGCAAAATCCAAATTTCAACATGGGAATCTGAATTTCTTTGTTTGTTGAGAGACAAGAGAAATACTACTATTACCTCTTAGCAGGAGAGCAAATTCTTTCACAGCCCCCCTTCCCACGTATCTCTATTTCCCCTTTTCTCTGTCAGTCACAACCATTTTTTAACGAGTTCCATTCATTTTCTGCTTTTTTTTCCTACTCCATTCTCTCTTTTCTGTGCTGTTCAGTCATCGTGGTTATGGCTGTCACATCCAAATGCAGGCGGAGAGGCCTGGTGTATAGAATAACAGAAAACAAAGAACGCATCAAAAAGCCACAAACTCTGTCAGAAGTCGTATGGATTAGGACTTTCAGGCAAAGAAATATTTTGTATTGTAAAATTATTAACTTTTTTATTAACATTTGTATGTGATTTGGGCATAAGTGTGTCTAACTTGCCTCAGACCTCTGCAGAAACTATTGTAGTAGCAGAGAATCTAGAAGCCTATGAAAGGCCAGGCATTCCTTTCATGCTACTTCATTCTTACCATATTTCATTATTATTTATCTTGACAGCACAGTGAAGATTGCCAGGAAAGTTGGGAAACAGCACAGTGCCACTCATGAGTGATTTGTTCATTTAAAAGTAATCTTCTTACAGAAACCGGGATTTTAACTTTTCAAGCTGTGACCTCACATGCCTGGACCTTTCGCCACACTTTATTTCAATTCTCTTTAGTCGCTACATTACTGCTATAAGAAAGGTCTGGTGAGAGCCATTGCAAGGACGAACGAAAGCAGTAAAATGAAGTCCTCTCAAAAGTCTTTTTTTTTTTGTTTTTCTGATATTTAACTCATCGCCAAGGAGAAATGATTCTTTTTGCTTTAGGGATTGAATGGTCTTGCACTCTTTAGAGCGGTGCCTGGTTAAGGATGAATTGCTTTTGTCAGGGACACTGACGCTTAAGTAATCTAGGAAGCCCCTAAAAAAACTAAGGTATCAACAGTCATCATCTTTCTTTCTCAAAGTTGGAGATAGAGGCCAGACCAATTATTTCTCTCTGCTCTTCCCTTGCCGTATATCTGACCAACTCACCAACCACTTTTTTTGTGTCAGAAGTGGGTTAAATAATCAGCACTTTCTACATAGCCCTTTACTGTACTTTATATTGAAAGAAAGTGGGAGATAAGGTACGAGTACATCACACTGATAGTTGACAAGACACTTAGAGAAAGTTGTGGGCGAAGAGAAGAAATGAGGAGGAAAGCTATTGAGGTCGACATAATGAAACTAGAAATGGCCATTCCATCACAGAAAATCCTGTCAGTATTACTAAGCAGTAGGTGGCGTCTTACTGTACAAAACTGAAATTTGAATGTGTTTAAGCTGTGTTGAGTTCTCTGGTTTCATTAAGAGGTAAAGCTCTATGTCACCATGGCAATAATAACCTGAGGCTCTGTCACTGCTGCGACAATTGCTTCTCAGCTGCGGCGTCCATGATGGTGAAATGAGTGACAAGCTGGGATTGACCAATCCGAGGTGTCAGTCTGCCAAATGCACAAACGGCTAACTGCCATCACTCACACAGAGAGAAAGAGAGATGAGACAGGCAGGTAACAACCCGAATCCCCAACGTCTGAATCGACACAGCTGACTCCTTTAAATTTAGCTGTCAGATTCAAAGCTAGACAGAAAGACAGACAGAGAGACAGACAGACAGAGAGAGACAGACAGATAGAGAGAGTTAGACAGACAGAGAGAGAGAGAGACAGACAGAGAGAAATCAAAAGTGTCTGGCCTTTAAAGCTTGAGGCCATCATTGTGAATTCAGCCAGCTGCTTTGTGCAGGAGCACTATGTGCTGTCTTTTTATATATACCATGTTCTCTTTATGGAGTTATGAAAGGTGTCACATTACTGTGCAGGCACAAAGGCTCATTCTGCACAGTCTGAAACCCTTAGATACACATATACACTGATAGAGAAAGGGCAAACAGGCAGCTGCACGCACACTGTGACTGCCTGAAAGAAAGAAAGCTGGGTAGAGCGCACACAACGATAAAAAGAGAGACAGTCTCTTAGCAGTTCTGCACACCTTGAGGCAACAGCAGTGATGCTAGGTAATACTGTAATGTTATTCTAATGGAATGTTTTTACAGAGACTTCAAGCTACATGGTTTCTATCAGGTCCTCCACACACCAGCTGTGCACTAGCCGATCTAACCCAGGCCTCCTGTCAGCCAAGCTGGAAGATCTCAGCTCTTGGCAGCATCAGTGAAAACTAGAACTGACTGCAAAACATGAGACCGTCACCTCAGCAGGATCCACAAGGAATGGCTAATATAATATCAGTTCTGTTTACATAATGACATAGAGCTGGGTAACAATTCAAATTTGATTTAGATTTGGCATTTCTGGTGGATACGCTGGTTCCACTGACTCAACCTGGATCTACTGGGGAAGATGGAGATTTCGCTTGAGCTGGTACGACCAGCATCTGTCAACAGAATATTGCCTAAATTAGGGCCAGGCAAGTAGTAATTATAATCCATTGACTTGCAGTAGTATCATATCATGATGTTATGACTATATAAAAGAGTCAGCTTTACACATGAATGATTCCAAGCAAACTGTAATTAAACTAAATTAGTAAGTGAAGGTTGTGTCTGATGTAAAGTATAACAGTGGAAAAGCTTTAGATAGATATGTCCATACTGTATTTATCAGTTAAAAAAATGTACACAAAAGAATATAAGTTGTGTCATCTTGTATCTGAATTACACAGTATAGTAGCTCATGTTAACAGACATTGTTAATGGCATGTCTTGACATTGTAGAATTATTCTAAATTACACGCTGTCAGGGAATTATAATTCAGGCTGCTCCTGTACTGTTTATATGGTGTCAAAATTTGATGTGACCTTTTTCCTCCGCCGTTGTTAAAGTCACTTCAGCCCAGAGTAGAATGACCTGGTCACTGTGCATCACAGATGTGATTTATTGCTTGTCAACAAAGAGCAAGCTTCACGGGGAGGAAACGACAGCGTGAAGAATAAAAGATGCATCCCATCTACAGTAGTACACGGCGATGTGTCCCTTCTGTAAGATTCCAAAGCAGATAGTGCGATCATAAAATTTAATTCCCTCATCCTTGAGGTAAAATGTCTTCATATTTCCAGTCCTGGAGGCAAGAGTGGGCAAGGGGGAAGGCTAGATTGAGACAATAAAGCAAGAAGGACTCGGTCTACATGGTTCAATGAAGGAACAAACAGTGATTCATTCCCTCAGCAGCATTTTGGCACCGGCGCAACCACAACAGGATGCTCTTATCGCACCTATCCTCATTCCTTTGAGACATGTTTGGATCCAACAGCAAAGAAACACAAACACTCAAGCTGATGCTTCGAGTTTTGAGTATAAACCCAAATCAGAGTGATGGGTTTAAGTGATGCATACTTTTCCTAGAACATTTTTTCCCCCTTCTTTTATTCTTCTCCGACTTCAGTCAACTCCACCCTCTGAATTAAATTTTGTGATAACAAAGTGGAAAAATTAAAGGAGAAATCTGAGCATAACACACCCGCATAAAAACATAAATATTAAATATGAGCTTTTTTTCCCTTCTTCCCTGAATGATTTATAACATGAGTCAACTTGACTGAATCCCAGAGACAGTTGCTCCTAACCTTCTTGGCTTGTGACCCTTTAAAGTGAAGTTCACTGGAAACCCCCTTGTCACTGGTTGCAAACATCTACGAGTGGCAAGAAAAAAAAAAAACATAATTTGTGAACTAATTTTCTGTCTTATAACCATCGTGTGACCCCTCGGATTTATCTCGTAGGGTTCCGACCCTCAGGTAGGGGACCACTGCTATAGGTGTAGGTTGTAATTGCTCTGCTTGTTTCCCTGCCCACGTCTGCCACTATACATGACACAAAGCTGAATTTATTTAGATGCATGTATTGCATTCTGTTGATTCATTCTGATGAGAGTACACGCTGTAAAATGTAGCTTGAGTTTATCATTTCCACTGCGGTTTTGGATGCTGCT
This sequence comes from Scomberomorus guttatus, assembly GCA_038419695.1. Lineage (NCBI taxonomy): Eukaryota > Metazoa > Chordata > Actinopteri > Scombriformes > Scombridae > Scomberomorus > Scomberomorus guttatus. The sequence goes on from CM076463.1 coordinate 18,567,356, forward strand.
CCCTAATTTAAAGATCGCTGTTGTAGGGTTATTTTTTGCTGGGTATATCACATGAAGATCAATAGTTTCTCTCTTTCAGAGTGAGAAAGAAAGGCTGGAGGCAGGGGAGAGTACACTGTGTATCTCCTCTTTCTTTTAGTCTCTTTATGTGTCTCCTTTCTGTCCCTTTTTATATGTGTTTCTCTGGTTTTTTTTTTTCTCTTCCAATCATTCCAATCACTTATTTCTCATCCCTCCCCCTCTTTTCCTCTTTCACTTCCTCCCACCCTGTATTTTTGTGACGGTGGTGGTTAAAATCGTGGGTATCAACCATCCTCTACCTCAACCATCATTAGTTGATTACACCGGCTTTATTGGCACTGGGCGTCTCGACTATATTTCAATCAGGAGAGACATAGTGAATGAAGTAAAGATAACTGTTTATTATAACAGAGGGTGATTTTTAATCGAAGGGCATCAGCCCTGAGCAGCAGCATAATAAATCCCCCCTGTGGAGTCCAGACACTGGTGGTGGTGGTGATGGCTGATGACTTCTGCTGAGCCTGATAGGCTGATGAGGCTGACAAAGTGATAAAACTGATGAATCTGCAAAGACTAGGCGGTGATGGGGAGGTGGAGGGGCGCGCATAATAATAGCATGAACGCACTGAAGGCAGAGAGATAAACATATTTAAAAAGACAGCAGCAAGATGATAGGCTAACAAGGGAGGTGTGTCGCTGTGCTACTGGATAGATGTGAACAGCTGATGTGAACAGATGATAGCTCAATTGACAATGACGTCAAGGGAAATTATGAGTGAGCATGCGTGAGAGCTGTGAATGGCCTCGAGAACTACGGGCCTATGCAAAAGGTAGTTTTCCTGACTGAACTTTCACTTAAGCTCCATTTCAGGGGCCTGTCATTATATTTTATCAGCCAAGCTGTTTTTTAATGGTGTTGGTCTGGTGAAATCATGTGTGATTGCGTGAGTGTGTGTCATCTTGAAAACATTCCAGTTTGCTTCGCAGAAACTTTTATTCCGTCCAGGTATCTATTTTACAGAGAAAAATCTACTCACATGTGGGAATAAAACCATTAAGGGAAAGAGACAAGCAGACGGTGAGGGAGACAGGGGGGGGGGGTTGATGGGAGGGGGTCAGAGATTAAAAGCAAAGAACAGAGCAAAAAAAGAAAAAAAAAGAAAGCGAGTGGGCAAGAGAAAGAAAAAGGGGATAAATGACACTCATTGTTCCTTCCTCTTGCTGTCAGTTCTCAGTAATGCTAATCATTAGGCTAATCTGACAGGATGGTACACACACACTCACACACATACGCACACACACACACCATGTCCCCCCCCCCTGTGTTGCATTCCAGTGCCCAGTGTCAATGAGAGGGAACCGCCACATTACATGGCTGTTTGTTCTCTTTGTATGCTTGCCCGCAATGCTATTAGAACCAGGGCCTATGTGTGTGTGTGTGTGTGTGTGTGTGTGTGTGAGCACATTTTTTTCTTAAACAGACGATTAATTTAAACAAAGAGTAAATATATGATGAAGTCATGGTTTTGAAACATATTTTTGTGGAAGAATCCTACCTACTGTGGTACCCGCAGACCCCAGAGGTATAACATATCTAACAGGTGCTTTATTCTATCATTACAATTTTTCATGACTTTGTCAATCAATTTGTTCCTAATGACTTCATATCATTGTTTTCTGTTTCTGTTTTAATTAGTGCTTTTTAAAAATATCTGTCAGTCATTTTGAAGACTTTGTGGAAAGATTCGACTTTGGATAAAAGCTGCAATTTGTATTAAAGAAAAGTATATATATAAGCTGTTGTTTTCAGATGACATTAATTACATAACTAATAATGTCTTGAGAAGAAAGAAGTTTGCTATGATGGTTGTTTCTGACAGTAGTTTATTCTTGGGGTCCCCAGGGACCCCAGTCGGTGGTCCTGGTTAAATCTGTTGGTAGGATGAGGGTTAAAAAAGACAAAAGAAAAAAAACCCTACTATATTTTGCCAGGTTTAATGACACCATGTTCTTTTGTTGCCATACAGAGACAGCAGCTGCAGTTACTGTACTCCATCATGAGAATTTGATTAAAAGCAGACTGAAATCAAACATTTTGCTCCACTTCTGGCTTTGTTTTAATAAAGGAAGTTCTTAAATTTAAAACATATTTTTCATTCTGAGATTTACTGTCATACCATTTCTGACAGTGAATCATAGCGGAATCAGATTTTTTTTTACATTTGTAGTTTGTAAACATAAAATGAACTTTTGATTTGAATTATATTGATCCAAGCTCCTTTTTCCTGGAATGTGGGTGGGTTTTACACTGGCCGTGAAGGGGCGCTCTTGGTGCGTTGAGCTTTGAAAGCAAAGAAATTAAGAGGGACTTTTGCCATGGTGCTACAAAGCCTGGGCTCAGTGTATTTCCTGTATGGTTTTATTAACTGAAAACTTGTTCTTCTAGATTTATTCTACAACTTGACACTTGCAACAACAGAAGTCCACTTTCACACAAGTCAGTGTTCTTAAGAGAATCAGAAAGTAAACAGAACAAAAAAAAAAAAGTTTTTAAAAGTCTCTGCAGTACCGAATGATTCTCACTTTCAGTGAAAGTTGAGGAGGCCACACAATCTTGGGCTTAAGTGGGATGCAGTGCAGTTAAATAAGTGTGTGTGTGTGTGTGTGTATGTGTCCTGAGGGAAAAGAGGGATCTTGGTTTAGAATAGGTAACAGTGGAATGTAATTGAGCTGAAAATTGAAAAGCGGAGCCGTAGCAAAGCCAAACTGGTGTGCGTGTACGTGTGTGTAAATAAGAGTGTGTGTTGTGCAGGTATGTGTGTCTATGTGTTGTTGTTTTTTTTTTTTTGTGCACAGGATATTGTGTGTGTGTGTGTGTGTGTGTGTGTGTGTACTGGCGTTTGTGTTTTAAAACAAGAGTGGGATGCCAGTGTAATCCTTGCACAGCCAGACCCCCAAGGATAACAGAATTTACTGCTGAGTGGGTGAGCCACACACGCATGCATATGAGAGCACGCCCACATACACACATACACACACACACACACACACACACACACACACACACACACACACACACACACACACACACACACACACACACACACACAGCCCCATGCCAACTACCTGAGAGAGTAAAGAAGAGTGAGGATGAGAGCCTCCCCAGAAACAATCGCTTAGAGAATTGGAGAGAGCTTTGCCGTCTCTTCTGGGCATTACTCATGATGGTTCATTTTATACAATACATACATAATATACTGTGCATAAAGCTATATATTTTGTTGCTTTGTGAAGTCATTTTCACCATATTTCCTACAGTACAACAACAGGAATGATTTTACACTCTTCCCAAGAATAAGTCATGCTAAATTAATCGCAGTTGACAGAGATTTCCTAAGATTTAAAAATGACAAAGAGGATTTGTGAACTATTCAGTATCCACGCACGAGCAGTGTTGTCTCACTACAGGTCTCCTTGAATAAATCAGTGGTATAATCAGACTTGGCAAACTACAACCCTGAGTCAATGATTAACACAAGGCAGAAAAACACTGATGTAAACAAGGACACAGTGTGCAAAAGAGGTGAAGCTTCCTGCAGTGTTGCAGAGAGGAGACAAGCGATCCTGGTTTTCATGTCTTGTCTGCAAAAAGGTGTCATGACTACTAACGGCCACTAGAGGCAGAGAGAGGAATGTGAGAAGATGACTGCAACCTCCATATTCAGATAATCTGAATCGAAAAATGCAGGTGCTTTCTACTCTGACTGCATGTTTCCTGGCAGTTGTAGAGTAGGGATATGTTGTGTGTATTTCTGCACTGGTTCTTTTTGATACTAATGTGAATATTTTAACCACAAAGCATGAATCTGCAACTGCATGGCCTATTGCTCACCTCAAATTTGCTGAGGAACCACTTTTGGTGGGTAATTTAAGAGACATTTGAAAATGTTTCCAGAGCAGCTGGCAAAACGTTTCAGCTTGATAAGCAAAAGACCAATAACTGTTTGTTTTTTGTGTAATTTGATGCCATTCACTCTGTTTGTCTCAGGTGCTTTATTGTTGATGTCTCATGCATTTTATTACCTTGTGCTATACACGACTTGTGCTACACAAATAGAGTTGCCTTTAAGGATACTGGATGAATAGCTCCACTGAGTTTAAGTGTTTTACCCCCACCGTGCTTCAGCATAATGATATCATATTCTGTCTTTTCAATAGAATCTAGTGTTCAAGTAAATGACACAACCTGAAACTGATGTGCTGCTTGGTTTAGTATCAGTACACATTTCAGTCTAACAGACCAGAGGCTTCATTGCTTCTGTTACACTCTTTCTGATCAACATGAAACAGAATCACTGAGTTTGTTTGACAATCCTGGCGGGGGGTCGGAAGGAAAGAAGTTTGGTTTTCTCTCCATCTCTTCTCACATTTTCTTCTTTCTCCAGCTTACTGATTTCCTCACCACTCAACTTCTATCTGTGCTGCTATTCCCTCCTTTCTCCTAGTGTCTCAGTGTGCTCTTGTATCTATGCCTGTGTGTGTGTGTGTGTGTGGTCTACAGAGAGGGTTTTGACGGACAGGCCTCTGTAGAGAGGTCACACTCCAAACGCATGTGTGTGTGGTCACACATAAATATTCCTCTATTGGGACACACATAGTGACTCTGCTTTGGTAAGAATATCAATGTGATTCACTGCTCTCCCCTGATGTTACTTTTTCTTTCTCTCTGCCTTTAAACTGGTCTGTGTCTGTTTTGTTCATATTCGTCTCTACCTGTCTTTCTCTTCTCTACTTCCTCTCTTTACCTGCCCTTTTCCCCTCTCTCCTTTTTCCTGTCCCTGCACTTATGTTTTCTCTAATTTCTAATTTCCCCCGTGCTCTCTAGCTTCCTCTCCGACTAGTTTTCCCACCTATTTTCACCTTGTATCTTCTCATTCCCTCTAACTTTGACATCAACTGATTTGAGGATGGAAGGAAACACGGTCAAAATGTAGAAATGTGTATACATTTATTTATCCACTAATTGGCAATGCTGGCATGTGTTTTTTTTCCATTCTGCAGCTTGACAACCTTGGGAACTTTGCTATGTTCCATATGCATTCATTCACTCGTGCACACGAATGACAACATCGGTATGTGAGAACATGCATACCATCGCAACGTAGGAAGAAAGAGTGCTGTCACTAATTTCCCCGGAGGATCAAAATAGTTCCCAAACACCCATCAAGGAAGTGCTCCCTGGCAACAGAAGCAGCAAAGAGGTAAAGAGGAAATTGACCTCTAATTTCTGGACAAATTGACCTTTAAATTGTTTAAGATCGTTCAATGCATTTTTCTCATTCACAGACAACTTTGTTATGGGAACATGATGCATTCATACAAGTTACGTCATTATCAAAGTGAGATAATGCCTTTAAGGAGCTCAGACATTGGGAACACATCACTATCTGTACCCATAGTAACTTAATGGAGACGAGCAAATGCTCTTCAGCATAAAATGTGTTGATTATACTTCATGTTCCAACACACAAAGCACAAATTTACCTCAGGGGGCTTTGCAAATTGTACAGCAATACAACATCCTCTATTCCAATAAGGAAAAACCTCCCCCGAAAAAAACTTTAACGTGGAAAAATGGATGAAACCTCAGGAGGAGCAACAAAGGAGGGGTCCCGCTCCCGGGACTGACAGACTTCCAACAGATGTTGTGTGTACAGAATAGACCAGAAAATTAAAGAAACACAGCATGGAAAAAACAGAATGACAAAATTTATAGAGGGATTGATAACAAGTATGAAGAATCTGATCAGCAGGACGTCAAGCAACTGCCAGGAGCCGCTAAAAACAGAAACAACTATTGTTGGTTCTTAATAAATCACCTTGTGTGCAGCACTTTATAACATGTTTTCAACATGAAGATTATTATTTTGTTACATTTTGAATATATTCGAATCCACGCAGTTTGTACTTTTTCATATTCAGCAGACAAGAGAAGTCGTTTTGTTGAAATAAGTACAAATCCAACAAAAGGAAACAAAGACTAAAATAAACTACCAACCTGAATACTCCTATAGTGATTCTGTTTGAAGATGTTTAAAGCTAAATCTACTCAACCTGTTTAGGTTAATTTATTATTTACAGCAACTACTTTTTGAAAGGAGGAAAGAGAGAAAATAAAAAAAACTTGAATGCAGAATCCTACTGTGATTCTGTTTGATGATGTTTGATGAGTGAAAATCTAATCAACTATTTAGAGCGTATTTATTATTCTACACAATGCACAGAGACCAATTTCTTTCATCAATCCAAGTATTTTTTTCCCTTTTTCTTTCATATAAAGTTTTTAGAGATGAAATAACGTGTTGCATATTTGACTGTTAATTCAGGATATTTCTACATATTTTGTACATTCAAATAAAAACGTCAAATGTCTGTTTCATGTAGTTCACTGCGTTGACAATTTCATGATATTTGACATTTTATCTCAAAGTTTCCCTCTCCTTTTGACTCTTTCTCACCTGTTCTCACCCATTCTCTCTCTCTCTCTCTCAGTCAAGTCTCACATTCCAGGCAAGCTTGGCTTCTTTGTCCTGAGTGACATCACAGACATAAGGCTGTGACAGGCGGGACAGGAGGAATGCAGGGCGAGAGAGGGAGAGAGAGCATAAAAGAGAGAGAGAATAACCAGATGATGGAGAGAGAGGGAGAGAGAGGCTGTGAGGGAATGAGAAAATGTGAAAGAAAAAGGGAAAACCAGAGAGAGAGGGAGAAAGAATTCCATTGATTCAGCAGGGCATGAATGGACTTCACAGAGGACTCCCCCCACCAACACACACACACACACACACACACACACACACACACACACACCTCCCACCACTACAACCCTCCTGCCCATCCACTCCCTCCCTCCCTCCCTCGCGGCCTCTCTCTCATCTCTCCGTCTGTCCCCTCCTCCTCTGTTTGTACTCCTTTCATTAATCTCCTTTGGAGGAATCAGACAACAGCACCCCCCTCCACAAACCCAGAGGGAGAAAGTTTTCACACACGCAGCGGTTAGCACAAGTCCAACTCTGTTACACAGTTTAGGAGAAACAACTTTTCATCAGATAGGCCTGATAAAAGCTGTGCTAAGTGAGTTTCCTTTAATGAAAAAAACTACACCTGTGTTAAAAGCCTTAAATCATGTAGTTGTTGGACTGCAACTGAGACGAGTGTCACAACTTCCCTGGTGGTGTAATTCAGCTAGTCACTCTTACAATCACTTTGATAATCAATTAATTATTCAAGGACTTTATTAAACAAATATGCCAAAGCTTCACTGGTTCATTTTCCTTTGTTTTACATCACTGTAAGTTAAAAAACTTCTGGGTTTTGGACTGTTGGTCGGACAAAACAAGCAATATAAAGAACATTTTTTGACATTTTATAGAGTAACTGATTAGTCAAATGATCATAAAAAATAATAACTGATAGATTCATTGATAGTAAAAAGCCCTAAATACAACTTGTTTGCTAAACACTAAAACAGATGAAGTTTTTGCTTAGGTGCTTTTGTGAGAAAACAAAGTTAAAAACACAAAAACTAAACATATTTACCCACGTTCCCGCTGTCCTTCCACACTAACCATATCGCTTGGTTTGGTTTGAACTTTTTTTTTGAAGGAACTAAAGCTCAAAATGTTCCATCAAACCGTACCTGGATCTTCCAGCGCGCAGAGATGCCTGATGCAGTTTTGTACTTGCAACATGAAGCTGCTCAGTATTTATAGCTTACTGCGACGCTCTCGACATAATGCTGAGCTACTGTGGCTTTTACAAGTGATACATACACGCCGTGTGGAGACATTAGCATGAATCACAGCAAACCTAATAAATATTTCATACACAAAAAGTGCAAGTTGAAGGTGGGTACTTGCCATCAAAAGGTCAAATCCACTTATTTATATAGTGCCGCTGGCGCAAACAACTTTGTTAGAAAGCACTTCATGATATTAAAAGAGAAGATAACATGAAAAGATGCAATACGATCAGACATAAAATGAAAAAATACAGCATATCAGTCACACTAAAAGCCAACAAAATGAAATGATTTAAGTGATATTTAAATGAGAAATTGCCTTAATTTTTCAAAGTGCTTTACTTAATGCAGTCCTGCTACCTCCTTACTTCACCCTCACGAGGAACCATTTGGAAACAACTGCAGCAATCACGGAGGATAGCTGCAGGATATGGTGGCCTTCCACAGCGGTTACATGGTAAGGGGTAGAAAAGTGGGATAGACGCAGGATGTGGGGACTTCTACAATGGCTAACGCTGGATGACCACAAAATCACACAAGACAGATTGCTTTCCCGCGGATATCTCAGCACAGCCACATCAAGGCAAAGTCTGTCATCCTGACGGTGAGAGAAAGAGAGGGAGAATTACAGAGAAAGAGAAAGACAGACGGAAGAATGAAAAGTGAAGCTGGAGCCCCGAGGAGCGGCACAAAGTTAAACAAAGCGAATGAGAGGAAGAAAAACGCCACGCACTAACCATCAGGCGGAGTTCCGTGGTGACAAATTAATTTGCCGTCAGATCGATAAGTCATTATCACATTCAAAACAGAAGTGCGCCACATATTTGTGCAAACACACAGCGGAGCAAACTCAAATACAAACAGACACACGCGGTTTCACTGCAGTCACACACACACACACACGTGTACACGCACACATAAAGTTGGGGGGGGGGGTTTGAGATATGGAGCAGTTGGATGAACTTTTCCAAACCTCTGTGCTGATGCGATGAAATAATTTCACCCCATTAAAAACAGGAGAGCAGCTCTGCCAAACTAATTATGGAGAATTTTGTCAAACACAGTCGAGGGGGAAGAGTGGTATATAGAAGATAGCGTGCATGTGTGTGTGCTTGTGTGTAACCACAGATGAGGTTAACATACACAAACCCATAGCTAGTACACCATCTGCAGATTAAATTAAGAACTAATACAGTCCAATCCTCAACCAGATACCCTTTATTTTCCAATCAATAGCACTTTAAGTCCATAATGATCCCAATAACGGCTTGGGTGACACAAAACAAAGGATGTGCAGACTCAGCTGTCAGATGGCGCATTGACCACTGCTAATCTAATCAATAAAGACAACAATAATTACGCAGGAAATAAGAATGACAATAACAATCTGTCTATCAGAAGAGTAGTTATTAGATTAGATGTGCTAAACATATCCGTTGAGTCAATCTAAACCAGAGACAATTTAAATACCAAGGTTTTGTAAGTACACTGAAAACATGGCAAATGCTTCTGCAAACAGATTAAAATCAAGCACACAGTCTCACACACATACACAAACAGAAACACTAAGCTAGCTACTCATTAGTGTGTGAGTGATGGTGTGCTATGTTTGAGCTGACTCTGGTCCACATCAGGGTGTAGATGCTATAACAGCAACAAGAACTGATCACTTAGACAAATCACTAAAAGCCGCTTTTTTTCCCCTCTGCCTGCTTGTGTTTCCGGATTTTTCATTTTTTCCGCGAGTTCTCTGCTTTTCCATCTTTTTTCTTTCTCTACCCAAAATCCAATATCCATGTGTTATTTCTGACTCACTTATTTCCTCTCTCTTTTTGTTAATTGCTTTGCTGCTCCCTCTCCATCCCTCTCACTTCATGTGTTTGCTGGGCTTTGTAAAATCGTTCAACCCGGCCTCGCTCTTGCTTTCATCTCCTCTTGCAATCTGCTGTCTTTCTCCTTTTCTCGTCCATTCTCTCTCCTGCCTCTTATTCTGCCTCTGTCCCTCGTCTTCATGATACTGTCATTCTCCTTTTCCATATGTCTTCCAGGGGAAGGGAGGAGAGGAGAGGATGGCACTCTGGCTGGACAACGAGCTTGTCTCTTTTAGTTTATGGTTTGAAATATTAAATATTTGGTTTACAATAACGTTAAGTGGCCTGGGCCTGAGTTATGGTGCCACGGTGGCTTCTCTGTTTGTTTTGTTGTTTATGGTTTTGAAATATTAATCTTTTGTCGTAGACTAATAATGCTAAGTGGTCTGGGGTTGAATGAATTATAGTCTGTGCATCAGCTGCTTTTTGAAGCATTGAGCACATTTACATGCTCACAAGCTCATGTCCCATTAAAGGTCATATCTGGGATGAACTGTCTGTACGCATCCACGTATGCCAACCCCAGCAAAGATGCACAGATACAATGAAGAAAAAGGGACACCCAATCCTACAGTATGTCCCCAATTATACTGAGCAGAAACACTGTGAAGTTTGTGTTCATGTATTTATCATTTGAAAAGTATTAATTGTTAACTTACTTATTTTCCCACTCTGAGAGTTACTGAGATGTTTATGTGACATTCAGCAATTTACTCACACAAATTCTTTCCTCCTCCTGTGATAATTTCACCTCAATAATAAACTGAGAATAAATGGTAAAAAAAACAACAACCTGCTTTTTAAATTTTCAAAGAGCATCTTTAGTTTGACAAAACAAGCTTTTTTCTCAAAATTGATTACTGATAATAAGAATAATCCCTGGGTGCTCCTATCCTACTGTTAACAGCCTCATAAACCCAGCTCTAAAGAAGCCTCTTTAACACCTATTCGATATCAACGAGATGAGTTTACAGTGTTCTTCGGAGATGAGAACAAAATTCAGACAAACATATAGACCTGTAATGTGTGTGTGTGTGTGTGTGTGTGTGTATGTGTGGTTCTTTTTCAGTAAAATACCTGAAATAACCTTGAAAGCTAAACTCCGGAAACAACCATTTTAGAGACATTTCACCCTGCCACAACATTATTCATAGAGCTGGCATCTGAATATTAGTGTAGTGTGTAGTATGCCCACTCTAGATCTCTCTGCTCGTCCAGCGTCCACCCCGGACCAAAGACTACAGACCTTACATCTAGGAGCTTCACCTCTTGAACTGTCTGCAGGCGTCTTTTGAAATCTGTTGACAGTTGCAAATCTTAAAGCTGCAGTATGTTGACTGAATAGTTGCCTGGAAATGATGCGACTCAAAATATGAAATATCGTTGATCTTTTTTTCAGCTCCGTGAGTATCACACAGAGAGATAACTATGTTGAAACATGTCTCTAGATCACACTTTAAGAACAAACATGAATAAAAAAAATTCAAAACAAAATTCTAAATTAACCGCTAAATAAGTGGTTAAAGAGGTTTATTATTTGTTGATGTTTTTAGCACTTCTACGTGAACCAATTTAAATTGTATTAAAGTTTGATTTGCTTTGCTTTCCTCTGTGTGGTTTTTGCGTGTATGTCTTTGTGCACACCGGCATGTGCTGGTTCCTGTCTGTATGTGTTTTGTAGGTCTCTGGGGGGGATTATGACTGGGTAGGATAATGGCTGTGTGATAATTAATGGGATTAACATATTAGACAGAAGATTACGCCAAGGCTGTCTCCATCACCGCTCCATGTTTGCAAGACAAAGAGATGAAAAAAAGAGGAGAAAGAAAGGATAAGGTTAAATAAGTAAGCTAAACTACAGATAGTCACTTAATTGAGTCACAGTTTTGTTAAGGCAAAGTTCTTGTACAGCTGCTTAAGTTTAGACAACATTTAACGTTTGAGAAGTTTGTCTTCTTCTGTGTTGTTTTGCTAAGGTTAAGGAAAGGGACTTTAATACAGAAAAAGTCAGCAGAGGCTTGAAGCTGCCTTCTGATTTTAATGTTACTCATTTTTTGGTTGATATTTTTTTTTAAATTTCGGGTATTCAAATAGACCTGCACACTACATTACCTTCTTGGCCACCATGCTGTCTACAGTACATAATGATGGACAGTGTTAATGTAACATACTATTACACTTCAGATATGTGCCCGATTTCACATCTGGTGTGAACCCCAGGGGCCCTCGCTGGAGTTTGACTGAAGTGAAGCCCAGAACACTGTTTTGAGGTGGACTTGAGACCTCTTTTCTTCACTGCACCTGGATTTGACAACATCTGTCACACTTCGCCAAATGTACCAAATCCTCAGTACAAGCTGTAAAGGTCTGGGGAAAAAAAAAAAAAAACTTCTCCATGTCCCAAGCGTAAAACCCCCCTGGAGATTTAACAAAAGACAGACAGCTTCAGTCTTTCTGCACTAGTATAACAATAAGAGTTACTGTAATACTACCAAACCATTGTTACTGGTGTTACATGGAAATAATCTGTCCTGAATAAAATTCAACTAATCTGTATCTCCTCCCTTCAAGATGCTGAGATGCTCTTGTCCTCACAAAACCCTTCCCATGTTTCCTATGAGCTGCTATTGTTCTAGTTTTGCTGTGAAACCTTGCAGTTATTAATAATGAAAGGCAATCTGATAGGTTATTGTTACACTATTGTTTTATTATTTATTTTCTCTTTCTCTTTAGTTTTGAGTTTCTATCAAATATAATAATTACAGTACTGATGGTGATATTGAGACTAATTGGTACATCCAGTATCATAAATCCATCAAGCTAGTAGCAGCAAATACTATGTTCTACCAATAACATCCTGCAGGAAGTGCCCTCATGTATAATCATGCTAACCCCTCCTTAGATTTTTATTTTTGTGTGTGTTGCTGAGGTACTGTACAGTATGCCACCATTTGGGAAACAACAACATAACAGATTCCCAGCCTGTACAGTGGATTTAGAATATATTGAGGTTTATGGTTTCAGTGCCCCTGTGGCTAAACACTACCTGCCACCGTTAAAAAACACTGGTGCTGAATCCACGTCCGGGCGTGCACACGCAGACACACACATAAACTACTGTATGCTCAATCATTTAGCCACACAGTAGCGGACTGGACAAGGCCACGGGCAGACCCAGCCAAGGCCACAGGTCTGCAGATTGCTTGTCATAACAGCACAACCTCCTGTCTGGCTTCACACAGGATATCTGTGGTCATGACTTTTTTTTTTTTTTTTCACTAAACAAATGATAGGCTGTAGTTGAGAAAAACATTTATTCATTTTCCCACTTAACCTCAAGTTATGTATCCGGTATCTGGTGTTCAAGTCTTGTCTATCAGTGATTTAGATCTTTAAACATTTTCAAGTTTTTATATGTAAACTTGCACATTTGTGAAAACATTTTATATAACAAATGTTATTGTGTAAACACACTATACCACTGACATTCTATTCAGTCCACCTTTCTAAATAGTTTCTTCAATTTGGAACCCGTTTCCTTCACACATAATTAAATTTAAAATTAAAAATCAGAGAAAATGGTGATTTCCTCAGTCAAAACCAGAAAAAAAAAGTTCACTTCATTACAAAGACTCCTTTGCAAAATGTCGTACATGGAAGCAAAAAAAACAAAGAAGGGCATTAAGAGAGCAGGCATCAGTAATAATTCACTTTGAAATTCATCCATTGTGACATTAGTCATAATACACTTGTTCCTTATTATAAACACATTAGTGTGCATCTGGCAGGTTGAGAACTGGCCTGTGTCTGCTCTCCATTACACTGAAACTACTGAAAAGAGAGGAGCTCATTGTTCTCAAGTCCAAATTTAAATGCAGAGAGAATATATTTGAGGAGGTTTGATGCTCAAAATGTACCTTTGCAAAGCTTTAATCTGGCAGTGAAAGGAAGGCTCTAAAAAAAAAAAAAAAAAAAAGGAAGGAAGGGGGTGAGGAACTTTGAAAGGAAAAGCCGACTCAGAACCAAAAACATGGATCACATTACAAATGTTAGTCCAGGGAAGAGGAAAGTTACTTATTAAAAATAATTTACAGTGCAATTGGCGCTCCCTCGTGTGCAACAACGTGGCTCTCTGTCCGTTATAACATTCTTACTGAGGTGCACACCCACACACTTTCACACACAAACTCATTCAGGGACCCTGTATATACTGTATGTAATTCGTGACTTAGATATTCTTTGTGTTTTTTTTATTATACTCTTAATTGTCTTAAGGGGACATATCATACTTTTGTGATTTTCTATTTTGGTCAAAGGTCCAAAACTTGAGGTGAACGTATGTAAAAATGCTGCCTGCAAGTCAAAAGCACAGGCTTCATCCTGCTCTGAACGCTTCATTTGCAATGTTACCTCGATGACATCAGATTGTTTGTGCATGCCGCGAAACGTCAAACCGTTCTGTAGCTTCTGTTGCTAAGGTTGTCGCATGGATTGTTCATGTTGTCCACTCGCATATTTCGGATTGGATTTAGGCTGGAACGTGCACAAATGCATTTGAGAAGTTTCCATTATGAGTTAAGAACGAGAAAAAGAAGTGAAATCCTACTACTATGTTTGTTTACGTAGCCTCACGAGCCGCCGGAAGTCTGCTGAGACGCAGCTTCCAGACGCTAACCAATCAGAAGAGAGTGGGCTCATCGGGAGAGGGGCCTTAAAAAAACAAGAGCTAAAGTTTACAGTTACAGGTTTTTAAACTGTAAACCATGCAAAGATATTCCAGCAGAGCTCCAGAACATAAATATAGACCTGGAAATGTGCATGATACGTCCCCTTTAAAGGTACCACAAGGCATTTTTTGTTAACAGTTACGTTTAAATTCAGTGTTTCTCACCAAAATGCAATGTGTGTTTCCTTAAAGCTCATAAAACAGCTGATTTCCTGAATATTTTGAAACTTGCATCATTTAATTCCATTTCAACATCACTAGCAGTCTTCTTTTTCTCCCTCGTTTTGCTGTCTCGTTGCCACTTTTCTTGGCGTATTACTGACACCTGTTGACTGCTGCCATCTGTGGATCAGTGGAGCATATTTGCATTACTGCATCTGCACTCACATTAACAGAGGAAAATGCTACCAAGACAAGTCATACGATTCCTGTGATGTGTCTTAACATCTATGTTGTGTTCTAACAAACAAAGTTAAAGAGGAAAACAAAACAAAACTTAAGCTGAGTGCACTAGCTTGTCACATGCATGTGTGTGTGTGTGTGTGTGTGTGTGTGTGTGTGGGGGTGTGTGTGTGTGTCGCAGAGTATCAAAGGGCAGGCTACGGTGTTAGCTGGATGTGGATGGAATGTGACAAGACTAACCGCTCCGTGCTGTGGCACACAAATACCACCTACGTCACCTACGAAAAGACCTTTTCTCTCCTGTCTGCAGACACCAAGAGGCGCACACACACACACGTATACGGCATGCACACTATAATACACAATGCATTAAGATCACACAGAAACAATCTGAAAGCTGCGGAGAGTCCTTGGTCAGAACTGTGCTGGTGTTGATTGTGCGGTTACTTTGAAGGGCAACTTCATCTGGCCGACGGAAACGTGTGTGTGTGTGTGTGAGGGAGTGTGTGTTTTTCCAGCGCCGGGGGGTCAGTCACCTGGGGTGTTTGGGAATTTTCTATCAAAATACTCCTGTGTAATTGTAGAACTCTGCATATCGAGCTGTATGTGGATGTGTGTTCATTCATGTATGCGCTCATTTTGCATAACCTGCAAGTGCTCGTCTGTGTGTCTGTGGGTTCTCTGTGTGTGCGCACGCGACACACACGCATGCTTGTGTGTGTGTGTGTGTGTGTGTGTGTGTGTCACATGGTTGGCATGAGGCCAAGTGAATAGAAGCCTTGTTAGTGTTTTAAATGCCTTTTTGGATCTGACAGGACATGTGCAGGCATATAGGCATGCCAATGAGGTGTGTGTGTATGTGTGTGTGAGAGAGAGAGTGTTTGCATTTACTGCAGAGAGATGGAGGGAGCCAGTCCATCATCTGCGAGTCCTATTGTCCTCTTAATATGTGCGTGTGTGTGTGTGTATGTACGGTATGCTTAGAGAGAAGAGGCAGATGTTATAGATTTCCATTTGATGTTTCAGTTCAGAGAGAACAGACTCACACATCCCTTCTATACACTCTGTCTCAAAATAGCCCACTATAACTGTGGCACACACTCAAAATTACTGTCTTTGATGTGCTGCAAGCATTCCCTATTTGCATTTGTCATCAGATCATTATCTGTGGAAATAAAAATCACAAAATGTGTACAACTCTGGTCACATCTTGGGGTGACTTTGTAGCTAATAGGGTTGATCTTTATTAAATTTCAAATAGGTAAATGTAGTTCCGACACAGTTTCAATAGTGTTAGTAGTAGTTTTAGTTTTGAACTGAGTCTTGGTGCTGTATTATTTTGTGGTAATGCAGATGTAGCACAGGTTTGCTAAAAGTGATCTTTTTGTTGGATGAAAGACAATGTCTTCTGTCTATGCTTGTTCAGTAATTTCATCTCTGGCTTTAAGAGCATTTATGCCAAAACAGGCAGGAGAGTGCATTAGAAGAGAGTGTCAAAACAAATCAGATGTGAGTGCAAAAAAGCAAAAAAAAAAAAAAAAAAAAAAAAGGAATTTCAGCATCAAAAACATCAAAACTGCTTGGAGTAATTTCATGTAATCTTACCACAGATGTGGGTGTCCTTTAGAATTAATGCGGTTTTCAATAACACAAAATCTTTTAATGTATGTTTCAATTTAGTATGAATTCTTTCAACCATAAGATATGTTTGCATGCAACAGCAGAAATGCAATTTCATAGGAAATAAGGTGATAAATTGAGTATGACACAAGCTGTACTGGGGGAGGTTAAGAGGTGATTTTTCCAATATCTGTCATCCAAAAGTGTTTGTAGAATATATGAAGGCTTTCCATTTTTGTTGATTGAATCCCCATAGATGTCTGATGGCAACAGAAATGGTACCCTCCATCTGCAATCTTTAATTAAAGGGATGAGGTACACACACTGAAATCGCCATGTATCTACACATGGCTCATTCACTGTTTGTACCTCGATTAAACTTTGTGCAATCCGCACCAGGCTTTTGCAAAATGGTACTTTCTTTATGGTACTTTCATGCACAGCAAAATCATATGGTATTCCATTATAGTTACCAGCGGAAACAAACCAAATCTTTTATGATCACTCTTATGCAAAGATTCTGTGATAGTCAGCAAAAAACTATGGCTGTAACTGTGATTAAAAATGACAGAAAAGGGGATAATTATGAGTTATGTATGTAAATGTAACTACATATGAAACCTGGTATGACAACATGTAATTATTATGTGAATTATTCCCACAATACAAAATAAGTAAACATAGAGCAAGATGTCCCACTCTCCAGAAACATTGTAACTTAACCCTTAAATAGTGTTCAGGTCAAATTTGAAGTTTTATGACTTTTCCTAAAGTGACACAGAATATGGAAATATTTTTTTAAATGTTTGTGCAGCTGATACATATTTTTGTACATTGAGGGTGTTCTGGGTTCATTTTGACCCGTATTTATTCAAAAATGTTGCATTCTTCACATTCACTGAAATCACAATGGCTGCTATGTTCCCGTTTTACGTAACAGGATCATGATATAGTGTGATTGTGAATGTTTTTTTTTTCTCCATAAACAGTGTAAAACCTAAAGAATGCACTCTATCTGCTCTCTGAAAGCTTCATTAAGAATTAATCACCCAATGACTGATGAAGTATTTATGAATGAAAAATAGATTTGTGGTTCAAAAGTTTGGTATAGAGACTAATTAGGAGGGTATACTGTGAATATGAACAGTGTAAGGGTAAAAAAAAAAAGGACATCATCAGTATTTTGGGCACTTTGAAACTCTTTGTCAGTAAAGTTTGTCAGGATTCTTTCATTATGAAACAGTCAGGGTACTGCTTAACTCAGTGGTTCTCAAAGTGGGGTCCAGGGACCCCCAGGGGTCCTTGAGGGGGTTCCAGGGGATCCCCAGCAAAAAGGGGAATAATTTATTTTCACTATAATTCATCAATAAGTAACACAATGACAGAACAAATATGACTATTTTGGTCATGGGTTTCATACTTTCTATAATAAAACATCTAAAAGCAGAAATCAGATGGGGGACCCTGTGACAAAATCTTATCAATTGGAGGTCCATGGTCTAATTTAGTCAGTTTAAGGGTCCTTGACGGGAAAAAAGTTTGAGAACCACTGGCTTAACTGATTGGTGATGATTGGCACCGACCCAAACCGCAGCAAATGTTTATTTATTCCTTGTAATGCAACCTCAGTTAGAACTGGGACACTTCTGGTTGCAAAATGACTGGTAATGATAATCCAACGGTCACACTCAAGCGAGTCATTGAATTCTGGCCACCATTCGCATTTGCCGCTTGATTAGTGATGATGACGGAGTCTTGGTTTCATGTAATGGTCTCAAATTGAAATTGCTGAAAATTCTTCTGATAATTTATCAGATGAACTACCGCTGGATGGAAAGGTCAATGAATTTGTGGCAAATCGTAAACTTAATAGTGGTACTATTAAACATTTTTCTTTCTCTTAGCCCCCATCTTTCACTCTCTATTTATTGTTTAGATAATATATATTATGTCTTTGTATCTGTACTGTTGTCATCTTCAGAGAATGAAAAAAAGCTATTTTATGATATTTCTATGTTATAGTGAACAATTCATCCTCTATCAACAGTGTGTGAGTGTGTAGGCATGTAAGTATGGGTAAATCCATGTGTGTGCTCATGAGCGCTTGTGTGCGTGACTGTGTGTTCACGCCCGCGCACATCTACACATGAACGATGCAGTGGTTTCAAATGTTTTTACTCAAAGGTTCGATTCGTGCCCCTGCATCACTTTACAGGAAGAGAGACAGAGAGAGAGAGAGAAGGAGGAAGTAGATTGAACAAGGGCAGAAGAAAAGCATGGAGAAAAAAGGTTTAGCAAAACTGAAAGAGAGATGAAGCAGAAAAGACAGACGGCAGGCAGAGAAACTGAAGACAGAAAGGAGACAAAACCTAAAGGTGAGGAGTGAGAGAGATAAAACACTTTAAACACAGGAGTAAAGAGGAAGAGAGAGAGAGAGAGAGACAGAAAAAGGAGATAAAGCCAAACAAGACCATGAGAAGATAAGGCCAAAACATGGTGTAAACCCATCGATGAGAGAGGGAAGAAAGACTGGAGAATGGTTAAATAGCAGAGAGGGAAACACAGTGTGAAGAAAGCTGTAGGAAAGACATGAAAAAAGAAAGGGAGCATGGGAAAGAAGCAAAGAGGGGCAGAGAGAAAAGGAGGAGTATTTGAGTGAGCTTTATGTAGCGCTTGGGTGATGAAATCATGAATGACCCCCCGCCGTGGACTGCTCTTTCAGGGTGCGTCTCTACCCTCAGACACACACACTTAAACGCGCACACACACACACACACGCACGCACACACACACACACGAAAACAGATTTGCAGACAAACAAACACAAAGACACAAGCTCAAACACACAGAACTTATATTCACACAAAGGCATACATCTTGTTGTCCACAGTTTGATCAGAAACACACATACACACACACACATGAAATCTTGAACTCCAAATCCCATCTCAACTGCCATCCCGAGCTCTTATACTGTTCTCATGTCCCCCCCGCCCCCCACCTCATACATAGCTTCCTCCTCTCCCCTGCTCTCCCCTTCACTTTTTTCTCCTCTCCATCGCTCTTCACACTAAACATAAGGTGACAGTCCGTAGCCAGAGAGGGATAGATCGACACAGAGGGAGAGAAAGAGAGACAGAAAGACCAGGGGGTATGCAGACCAATCTCTTGACAAGGGGAGAGTGAAATGGGAGAAAGAATAAAAAAAAAAAAAAAAAGGTTTTCGCTGGAGAAATATGGAGGCCAGTGGAGGAGATTGTTGCAAATTTCCAGCTACATTTTTGTGCCCCAAATTTGACTTATTTCTGATATTTCTTACACGGTGGGTCTAATTCAGTATTTATGAAATGACACATGTCCTTATGTTACTGCAGATACACTAAATGTCCAAAAGTATGTGGACGCCTGAATCCATATGTGGAGGAAGGATTTGGAACCTGGCTGCAGAGATTTGCTCCCATTTAGCCACTGGAGCATCAATGAGGTGGGTCAGTGATGTTCTTGAGGGCCCATTCTGTTATATAAAGTATTTTTTCCCTATTTTAAGAATAACAGGCCAACTGCAGACGAGGTGACATCAAGATAATTCCACAGCAGCTACAATGGAGTTTATCATTTTACGCTGACTTTCAACAATAATACAGAGAGAAATCCATCACAGCAGAAAAAGAGATACCAATTTCTCCACTAACAATGAAGCCACAGCCACATCTTGCTTTTCCTGCACTGGAAAAACGCTTCTTTTATTGCTTTTTTGAGCGCTGTGGAGAGGCATTTTGGGAAATGTAGTATATACCTGAAGAAGGTCGTTGACCGAGAGGTTGTATATATTAAAGGAGTGTGCGGGTGTCCCTTCTTCTTTTTAGTACGTGGCTACTCTACCAACGCACCTCGTCACAAAGATTACACAGGTGTGCGAGAGATTTTTGATGGTCTGGGAAATGTAGATGAAGCAGGTTGAAGGGAAAGTGGGTCTATAGAAAACTTTTTTTTCCCCTCATAAGTAGCGTTCAGTGCCCAGTACATTACCTCATCGCCACGTAGCTGCAGAACATGGATACGGGTCCGTGCAACAGATGGAATATTCAATTACAGACTGAATCAGAGGTAAAATTAGAGAGGAGCAAGGGAGGAAAAGGAGGAGCAGAAGAGTGATGCCCTGTCACAGGATGAAGAGAGGGAGATGTTCCTCTGATACATAATGGGAAACCACATGCAAAGTCAATAAATATCAGGTTTATTCAAACAGCAGCATCTGAATTTATGGCCTGTTAGTTTTTGGAGTGTGATTAGCATGTGTGAGTTCTTGACAGGCAGTATCATCTACAGGAACGTTCTGCAGCTGTGCGATGTTAAAACAGGGTCCCCTTTTGATGTCAAATTTTGAGGATTTTTAAAAGAAACTTGACATAAATCAAAACACTATCTGCTAAACTTGTCTGAGCTGGTGGGCTGGTGTGGCAGGCTGACATGCTCAAGCTGACAGCAAAGTGTTTACTATTGAATTCAAGACTGAACATCCAAATGGATGGCTTTTAACAGGGAGTTAAGGAAATAATAGTAGACATTTGAACATTTTTGTTCGATTAATGAGAATTAGTGAGAATTAATTTTAGATGTGAATTGGTGGATCTTTTCAGTTGTTTTGTTTTAGTTCACCTGGATAATTTGCTCTTATTTGTCCAGTCAGTAGCACAGACACAAACAACAATATCACTGATGTAGCTCAGATTCCTGCCCAAACGTTTACCCACTAATATCCATCTGAAAACCAATGTTTTTATTCTATTTTATCGTAGTTATACGTCTGTTGTTGACGCTAAACATCTACATTTCCATTTCTAAACATAATAACTATTTATTTGAAAACATAATTTATGTTAAAGTTAAAGATTGTTAAAGATTGAATATTTAATGTGAACCCATAATGTCATTTAGTTTTAATAATAAAATCATTTACTTTTTCTCCTGCTGGTGAAAACACCATTTTGAAATGAACCTTTTCATACACTCCACTGTTCATGCAATAAAACCAAACCAAGTGAAAGCAGCAGATATATGAGATTGCAATAGAAAAACAACATATAAAAAACGTTTTATGGAGGATTTTCCATTTGCACTGTAGTCTTTTAAAAACAACAAAGGTGTTAGTCTAATTTAAATCCAGCAAATTTTTACTGTGTGATCTCAGAAAATAAATAAATGAGTAAATTAAAAACGACAAGGCAAAGTGGGATGAAGGTAAAAAGTGAACAGTAAATATGGGGCTTATAGTACGTGAAAAGTATTGTTGCCTTAAACCTCTCAAATCCTCTTATCAGACACACACAACACAAAACTGCTCTTTATGATGTACAAACAATAGCCTGCGAGGTTAAAAAAAACAAACAAAACTGCAATAATACACCCGCTGTAGCTGTGAAGTTTAGTGAGCATTTTTATCTTGTTCTCAGGCTTTCTGGAGATATTTCAGTGTATTTATATTCAGCTTATTTCCCTGCAGGGTCAAATGTCTCTTCAAGAGACTCTACTTGCTCATGATTTGATCTTAAAAATTCTACAAAATGAAACTTATCATCCAGTATAGTGAGGCGGCTACATTTAGCTTCGTATATGACGCATACAACTTTCATTACTTACAAATACCTGACAAATAACAACAATCAACACAACAGCTTGATTAAAATGGAAACAGCCAAGAGAGCTTGCACACCAAAGACATGCACGTTGTAGAAAAGTCTGCTGGCAGATACAGACGGGTGACAAATTAAAGGAAAAACCGGTACAGGTGTTCATCCCTCCAGTAGAGTTCAGTAGACTTGTAGAATCAATTCCGAGGTGCGTTGAAGCTGTTCTGGAGGCACGTGGTGGCCCAACACTTTAATTTCTCACCAATATAAATTTGTCAATTTATATTTTAATTCAAGTGAGAAATTCAAATGGACAGAGAAACAAAAATATGCCAGAGACATTATTTTAATGTCAACCTAAACAAACACTATACACCCACCATTAAACCCATTCGACAGGTTTCCTTTATTGTGCTGCTATTGCTTGTCTGCCATTAAAACGAAGAAGTTCTTAATTCAGTAAAAGTATTTGAAGCCATGTTATTTCAGGAATTCAAAGGATATGTTTTCTGCTTTGCTCATTATTTGGAGATGATGACGGTAAACAAAATACTGTGGCACCATTTCAAGGTGTCTGAACCTTAATTACATTTTTAATAAACTCCCTGGCATGAATGCATATGTGTGTGTGTGTTAGTGTGTGTGAGTTTATGCACACAAATTACCCACCAGGAGAAGCATTTTATGTGTGTTTGTGTGCTTTCGCTAAAGGGTAATTTGTAGAAACACACACACACAAACACACACACACACACACAGATAGCCAGATGCTACAAGGGCTGTATCTGGTGAACTCTAAGACACGTTGATTTTGAAGCTTCTAATGGCCATCATTAATCACATGATACTAAATCACTTTAGAGATAGAGAAAGGGGGGTGGAGAGGGAGAGAGAGGAGGGAGGGAAATAAAATGGGAAATATGATAGAGGACAAAGGCAGGGGAGAGAGAGAGAGAGAGAGAATCTACGAAAGAGGCGAACAGAAAGTAACACAATGTCTACGTAGGCTGCGTAGCGAAAGCAGCAGCAGCGGCAGATTCAGTCCTCCGTTTGCATCTACAATGGATGCGTTCAGGCACAGTATTGAGTGTAGGTCACCCACGCTTTGGCAGCAGTCAGTGCCCAATACACAATCACTGTATTTACATGCGTAAAATTGGAGAAAACATACTTGGAGCGTAGAAATAAGCGTGAGTGAAGGCAAGCTGTTAGGCAGCCTGTGTAGACAGCTGTATTGATTAAAATAGAAGTGTGAAAGAGCCTGAAATGCCTCATGTGTAGAGAAGCTGTAACGTGGTATCTACACAGAAGAAGAAGACAACTAACTTTTCCACAGTGGAACCTGCTGCATTGTTGTTTTTTGCCGTGCTGGATGCTGCGTTACTTAGTCATGACATAAAAACAAAATATTGTAAATATCATGATATGGCAAATGTTTTATCACATTAATAATTTTACATGTATTACCATGAACCATATGACACTGCACAGCCCAGAACAGAGTAGAATAGACAGATAAGTGTGAGATTCTCTGTCTTTCCTTCCTCCGGCTTGTGGTTGGCTGTTTGTGTGGCGAGACCAAAGGCAGCACCCATATCATTAGTTGTGCAGACGTACGAACACATCCCATTTATAAACAGTCAACAACACTGAGGCAAAACACTTCAGCCTTGAACGTGACCCAAAAACCAAAAAGCACACATCAGCAAGGCTGCCATCAGAATGACTAGCTTCACTGTGTGTGTGTGAGCACATCACATAACCACTGTGTGAAGGGTAAATGACTGGTTTTGATACTGCCAAGGGAAATTCCCCAGTCAGATTATATACAGATCAATTTTCATGTGGGTTTAGGGGTAGTCAGACGTTGCTATGCATTTATTATTGCATGTGCCTAACTACATACACACAAGTATGCGCGTATCCACATATACAACACCCTGAATGTGAACACCAAGACACACATAACAAATTAAATGGATTTACTTTCACAATGAGTCATTTCAAGTTGTTTTTTTGTTGTTGTTGTGTCATTGAAAACTTTTATCTGTCTGACCTCCATTTCAAAAGAAAATCAATAAGTAAACGATTATTAAAAACACACCCTTTTACTGCTATGGCTTATTGGCATTCACTGATGTTTGCATGGTACGCAGGAGATACTGTATAACATTTGTTAATTGCAAGTAAGGACTAATACTTTAAGTTGGCAGTCACCTGCTTTACATTTTCCATTAGCATTTTATGCATTTAGCCATTTAGCAGATGCCGGTATAGAGTGTAATTTACAATGCGTCTAATGTAGAGGCCTGGTAGGAAAACTTTTTTCCCTTTGAAGACAAAAGCATGGTCAGGTGCAGTGAGAAACGGATGGTAGGCAAGAAGGCCGTGAAGCGATTATTCAAGAGCTGAATTTTGAATTCATAAGGGAAGACAGGCAGTGACTGTCAGTCTGACTGGAGCAGGATGGCTGTTCCCCCACTGGAGAGCAGAAGCTGAGAAGAGGTGGAGCAATGGTACGATCACTAGAAGGAAGGGAGACACCAGTGTACACAGGCTGCACAGTGGAGCTTTGATATATTATACTGCTGCAACTTAGAAAGCTTGTATGCCTCAACCAGGGCTTTGAATTTGACAGTACAGGCAACCATTGGAGGGAGGACAAGATGAAAACATGGCAAAAATTGAGTAAGTCAAAGGTAAAGTGGGCTGCAACGATGGATGGATAGTAGTAAGAATCATCCTTGCTGCCAGTTTGTCTCTGTTGTCAACTATGATATTACAATCTAAAAGTCTCTTGGGGCCCATAGAGCATTTTTCAATGACCATAATATAAAGCATGTCTGAGAAACAGTTCAAAGGACACGTCAAAAGGCAGACAAGCTTAATTATTACTCATTGTTTTGGTCATTTTTAAGCCTAAAAGTTTAATATTAGGGCTATGTAAGCTTCGGAAGCTTCACGATGAGGGCGCAAACCTGAAGGAGTACAGCCCGGGTTGGCAACTTTTTTGTGAATTAATGGCTGCAATCTTGCCACATGGTATCCAGTTCTCAGCACACATCTGTGCCTGCACTTATGTAAGCTACTTTTAAAGAGAAATACAACTAGATCGGACAATTTCTGTGTTCTAAGAAAGTCTGAAAAGCTATTAAACCAAAGATCAAATGAATAATGACATCCGGCACCACATTACCCTGGTGCCTTCAGCCTATGACACCAGTATGTAATCGAATAAATTATGTTCCATTTACTTGTGAGGCCATTAATCCCAATTTAATGGCTGGGCTTTGCATCTGAATTTGCTTTCAATAGTCTGTAATACCTTCAACCGCTAAGGACAGAAGGGTAAGTAATGTTCTACGAAGGCTTGATTCTCACATGTGTTTCAAAAGCTGTACACATTGCCCTTGACACTGCTGTAGCCTGCATTATGAATTTTATAATAGGCAACTGGCTTGCTTCCTATATCCAAAGGATATCTGAAGATATGAAAAATTGTTGTCAAGTAAAACCCTGTATGAATAATTCATTTTTCACTGCAATGGACAGCAGACATTTTCTCCCAGGAAATGGATCCTGAGCCTGGAAACAAGTTAGACCATCGGGATTGAATTCTGTAATGACACTCACGGCCAGATCTAATAAGCTCTTCTAATACCTTTTCTAAAAGGGTATTTGATGCTAGAGGTGTTTGACATTAGCCTGTCATTAACCTGAAGGTCACAGGATCAGGGTAGTGAGGACAGAGCAGGGATGTTCTGCACATGGCAGGGTGTAATTTAACATGGCCAGTGTGATGATAGATTGATAGAATTTGTCGGTGTAATAGCTGTAGCTACTATAGTTAGTTTGCTAGCTTAAAAAATGTGATGCATATTTAAGATTTGGTATATAAACGTACTTAAAACAACAACTAATTATTAAAAATCTTAAATACATATTTTGAATGTGTGTTTTTTATGTACTGTATACTAGAATTTATTTATTTTTTCTACAATTGAGAATTGTTCCTTTTACTCAAATCAAGGTTTTGACCATTTCTTAAACCACTGATAGATTCTTAGTTTTCTTTTAATACTTCTTGTTAATGAGTGTAACGCTCATTGGTGTTGTAATTAAAGATCTCTAGGTTGGTGACTTTTAGGAACGGCAATGTCATGGGCATTTATCTTCAAAGAAGTATCACATTTCAAAGTCAAACATTAAGTCAAAGCCTTCCATTCAGTGTCAAATGAATGACACACCCACCTGTAATTAGCTTTAATGTCTAACACTCAGAGAGAGCTGCAATAACACAATGTTGCGTGTTTGAGTGTGAGACATACTGTGTGTGTGTGTGTGTGCGTGCGTACGAGCCAGCGAGCGTATGTCTCCATGGGAGTGTTATGTATCTAATTGCTGTATGCTTTAATAATTTACACTCCCTACTCTCTGATGCCCTTCATTAAGAAATGAGGGACTTACCCCCAGCTGCATGCGCGTCTGTGTGCGTCCTTGAGAAAGTGTGTCTTTGAGTGTGTGTCTATCTTTGGGAAAGATTGCACTTGTGCACATACACTGCATTGTATGTGTGTACGTCTGAGCGTATCACTGCGTGTCCCCGTGTGTGCTCGTGACTGTGTGTGTGTGTGCATGCGTGGCCCTTGAGTGTGCCTGTGTGTCTGTGTGTTCTCTGAACCTCTTCCGACCATTACAGTAAGTGTACATTATTCATTGTGGCCTGCCATGATCATTATCAACAGGGAGCAAAGATGGACAGAAGGAAATGGAAGGCTGGTTGGAGGAGGAACGGAAGCATATTTTGTGCAGTTAGATAAATAGTATGACATTTCACCTTCTGTCACCAACTCCAGATTTACTACTACTGTATTTTATCTGATTTCTTACATATAACAACCTGAACCTCAACGCTCTTAATACCCCTTAAATCTTGCCCCAAGACACTTCATAGTAAAATAAAACAATGTTCCTGTTGTTTGACATCACATGTATTGTTTATTGCCTTTGGTTTTACAACCTAATTGCAAGGTACTAATGTTATACCTGGACCTTAGTGGAGGAGGCTAATAAATGTGCTCAAGAAATGTAATAAGTATAAGTAATACCATAGTGCTCGCATTTGTTTAAGCACATTCTACTCTGTTCTGGCCATGGAATGAAACACGCCAATTACTTCTTCTATATTAGTACAAGTGATCAGGGAAAAGGGTAAGACTTTATGTTATGGGTCTGTGATTACTGTGTAATTTTCTAATCATTTCTGAGAAGTCTTATAAGGAAAATGGAAACAGTTAACTGAACTGTTAATGTAACCCAGAGAGTCTTTTAGTCAGTGCACGACAGGTCAGCTGAACATGCAATAATGTAAACCTTGTCTACAGGCAAACATACCATCCAATATGTAGAGAATGAAGTTTCCAATAATAAATGAATGATGAAGAAATAATTGTGTGGGTTTAAAGGGATGTTTTCATTCAAGAATGTTCCTATTTTTCCCCATAATTAGCACAACATTACATTTTGGGGTTGAATCGAGGGCAACTGGACTTGTTTGTAGATACTTGAAGACGTTTCGCCTCTAATCCAAAGGGCTTCTTCAGTTCTGACTAACTGGCGGGGAGTCCCAGCTATTTGACCTCTGTGGGGTCCTTATCAAGGTCATTGATGCCACTTGGTTCATTAGTGCTTCTGGCTGTTGTAACGATAGTCGTTAAGAATTGTTGGGAGTCAAGTATCTACAACCAAGAAGTTCAGTTGCCCTCGATTCAACCCTCCTCGGATAACCATGACCTGGATGACTGAGCACCTTCACAGACATACTTCTTTCCAGTAAATTTCATAAGAAATTATGAGGAAAAATATACCGCAATTATGGACTTGTAAAGTAAAGCGTTACCAGGAAATGTAGTGAGTCAGTCCGCATGAAACTATTTCCCACTCATTATGTCCGAATTCGTTATTTCAATATGATAACAAAGTTATGGTTAGAAAACTGAACATGTAAACACAAAAATAATCAGCTGTGGCAGTGCCAAAATAATGTTTCCTGTCAACAAGAGAACATTTGTTGCATTTGGATGATTTTGCTTAATTGTATCAATATCTCTGCCAGCGGGGGTGTTTGGTCAACTGTAATATCATGCTTGAATTGTCTTTCACGCTAAATAAACTGAAGGCTCTATAAAAATAAAAAACATGCTCTTTTCTTTTCTTGGTTTTTACAAAAACAGGCCTTGAATCATGCTGGTAGTAATGAGCTGCATGCCCTGTACGACTTTTAATAATTTAATAATTAATAATTCTGCCTTCATTTCCCAAAAGCGTTTACACATTGTCAACTATCTCTCTTTTCATTGTAAGTCAGTGCTATGAAATACCATTGGGAAACTCTGCCCAAAGCAAAAGTGAATTAGGTTAATTCTTTCTTAATAAGCTTTATAGAGATAATACAACAGGACTGAAGAGGCAAGACAATGATTTTCAATTTAATGCTTCAGCTAAAGAAAACGCATACAGTATGATTGTGATTATGAGACAGATGAGAGGGACGGAGACAAGAGGCGATGAGAGGAGGAGAATATCCAAACGGAGGAGAAAAACTGACAGTGAGAGAATGAGACAGGAGTGTAAAAGTGAGACAGACAGGCTTGGAGAAAAAGAAGAAAAGGAGGTGTAAACAGAAAGGAAGAAGGCAGACAGAAAAGCAGAGGGAGGAAAGAAAGAAATGAGAAAGCAGACTGAGCATGGAGATGCAGGGAGACTCAGTAGACTGTAGTATTGCTTTGATGATTTCATCTTTCTCTCTGATTAGCACACAATAACTTTCCCCTCCAGAGATGCTGAAAGAAATCTTAAATTATTTCTTTTCTCTTCAGAGTTTTCTGACACAGTTAATCTCGCTTTCTCACACAGCTGCGCACATGTGCACACGCATGTGGGCACAGACACACACACACACACACACACCTGTTGGCAGAGCCTGACAGAAGAAACGTGATGTATGCCTCTAAACATATGCATGAATTATTAATCATTCTCTCTCTATTAACAAGGTACTGAAGGAATGGTTTATGCTGGGGATTTTACAGGGTAGCTGCTTCATGAATGAGTCTCTTCTGCATGCTGTTCACATTAACAATCATGGGCGTAGATTTGGTTTTGGTAGGGACATTTTTTTTTTTATCGGACCAAAATAAAGAGTTGTGTATGTGCTCTCTATCTCTCTTTTTTCGTAGGCACACACACACACACACACACACACACACACACACACACACACACATTAAGAGCCTAATTCTGCAAAAAGTTTATTTTACTGAATATGTATCTGCTGATATAACTTGCCTGAAACAGACAAGAATTATTCTAAATTTTAAAGAGATATTTTACTTTTTATTTCATTGATGTAAATCTGAGACTAAAATTTAAAATTGACACATGATAGATTTTCACAATAACTGCGACAAGAGAATAAATGTTTAACCTGTAGGCATCACTGTTATGCTGATGACACACAGCTGTATGTCCCTGTTAAGCCCGCTGGCCTCAGTATGCTGCCTAACAGATGTAAGAAAGTGGTCGTCTAAGAATTTTCTTCAACTGAACTCAACCAAAACAGAAATTCCTGTAATTGACTCCAGCAATACAAACATTCAAATAGTGCCATCTACTTGGATCTATTTGAATACATTAAGCCTGTTGCTAGAAATCTTGGCGTCTTGTTTGACTGTAATATAAACTTTGAGCGGCACATTACAAAACTTGTACAAACATGCTTTAATCAACTAAGGAACATCGTCAAAATTTGACCTATTTTAACTTTTAAAGATACAGAAACCTTGTACGTGCTTTTATCTCATCGTGCCTGGATTACTGTAACAGCCTTTTTACATGCCTAAATAGAAAAACTGTAGACTGGCTACAGACAGTACAGCTGCCAGGCTTTTAATCAGAGTAATCAGGTTTGAATGCATCACCCCGGTTTTAGCCTCTTTACACTGGCTGGTTTTAGAATTGATCTCAAGGTTCTTTTAAATACTTACAAGGCACTAAATGGTCTGACTCCTCATTATATCTCAGATCTTTTATTCCTGTACGACCCTCCTTGCACTTTGAGGTCCTCGGGCAGGGGCCTTCTATCTGTTCCAGACTCTCGGCTGAAGACTTAGTGGAACAGAGCTTTTGAAATAAGAGCCCGAGGCTCTGGAACAACCTGCCCGAGGAAATAAGGCAGGCTGAGTCAGTGGCTTCTTTTAAATCCAAGCTCACAACGTACTTTCATCGTACCGCCTTCCCTGATTTCATCTGATTCTAGTTTTTATTCTGTTTTATGGGTTTTACCATTTTTAATTGTTAGGTTGCTTGATTAGTACTTCTATTCTTTTATTGCTGTTTTTGTTTCTATGTGAAGCACTTTGTAACTTTGTTTTGATAAATTCTATATAAATAAAGATATCTGAGCTCACCTGAGAGGCTGCAGCTCACCTGCCTGTGTGTCTCTGTGCTGCTCAGGCTGCTGCTGACAGGATTTTCATAATGAAATGATGCCTGACATTCACAACAAATCAGTCGGACAAGCTATGGCTAATTTACTTTATAAATAATCCATGTTATAATGACCCATATACAATAATAACTCACCCACTCTTTGAAAAGGGGAGGGATGCGGTTATATAAATATTTCTCCTAATAACGTCAAAGAAGATTAATGTTTGTTTGATTACAGAACATTCTTATTTGCTAAGCTTGACGGTTACGCTTCGGTTCTTCTTTAAAAAGGACCAGATGTCTTAATTCGCTTTTGGGAGCAATTTTCGCCTTCAGTAATAAACGTTGTGTCTGAGCAACAAGTAAGTGACACAATAAAAAACAAAAATACAATAAAAAACACAATAAAAAAAACAAAGACACAATAAAAAACACAATAAAAAACAAAAATAAATAGAAAATAGAAAGTTACACAAAGGCAAGTTTAAACAAACGGGTCTTGAGCTGCTTTTTAAAAGGTTTCCACAGTGTCCACAGCTCCAAAGGGAGAGTTTCACAGTTTAGGAGGCACAACCTCAAAAGCACAGTCTCCTTTAGTTTTAAGCCTAGATCAAGGAACAACCAGCAAATCCTGATCAGAGGACCTTAGAGACCTCCTGGTGACATAAGGCTGCAGTAGATCTCTGATGTAGGGTGCCTGACCATGCGGAGCTCTACAGGTGATCATGAGAACTTTGAAACAATTGCAAATTATCCAACAACACCTAACATCTGAAATGTTAGTTTTGCCCATTGAAGACATCTTCAATTCTGTTATGTTTAAAACATTCAAGCCATAAATATTAACCGCTTCAGATTCACCACCGTTTATCACAGCCTCTACTACGGCTGCCGGGCTGCAGCTAGTCGACAATGCATGAAACTGTTTGAAGTTGGGGGTTACCAGATCATCAGGTCGAGTATCCCCCTATATCCTGCTCTTTCACTCTTTATCATAATAACCCACCTTTTTGCAAAAAAAACACACAAACCTGGCAACTCTGCACTAACCGGTAACACTTTGTGGAGTTAAAATGGCGAGATTGTTTGAGATCTGTAAAAATATTAGTAAGGACATGTTCCTACCACCCACACCCAAATCTATGCCTATGTTAACAATGTTCGAGATACTGCTGAACATTTACAAAGTAATGGCGGTTAAGTCACAAATGTCACTCGCCTCTGAATGGCTCTACAAATGTGTTATTGACTCAGAGCAGTGAGCAGATTCACATTACTTGTGTTATGGCAGATAATTTCATGGTGGATGGATGCACATTAAAATAACTCCAGCTCAATACAGCGAGCTCAAGTCACAACTAGAAAGCATTTGGGGAGCATGTACGTCTGCCAAGTCTGCACAATCCTGTGAATGTGTTTGTTGTGAGAAAAGGAAATGTTTAATAAGGATAAGTAAATCTGTATCAAAGTACACAGTGACAATCACGCTGATTTTTGGAGAAGATCTAAATCCTGGGAGTATTTGGGTTTTGTATAAGGAGGAATTGTCCAAAATTTAAAGTGAGTCACAGTGAGGCCGCCACATTTTGCAGGACCACTCAAAAAATGATGTGTGCATGTGTCATCAAAACGTGTTTAAGACGTAACGTATTGTGTGTTAAACAGATCCCGCCTTTTTGACTGGATAGAATTTATAGTAGGAGCAGCCATGAACTATCCCTGCTATATTATTAGTTGAAATCACTTGTGTGTTCCTGAGTGTGAATGTTTCACAATGTTAAACAATTAGAGGCAGATAATCCTTCTAAAAGCAATTATTGGACTTTTCAAACCTGTACTATTTTTTTTTTAATTCATTATGAAGAATACTGACTTTATATTTACATTGTTTCATCACTGGTTACAGTAATGTCAATTATTTTTCGGGTGTGTTCAGATTTAACTTTGGAAACTGTTTCTTTAATCACTGTAAAGAAAGATTTGTATGGATTTGTATCAGTCTTTTGAACGATTATCACAGAGCGCTTATATAATCAAAAATGACTGGAACCTTTTCATGGCTAACCTAATACTTTTCACATGCAAATCAAATACATAAACAACAACAACAAAAAGTCAGAATGCTTTGAAGAGTTGAGTCAGTCAAAGCTACAAAGATCTCACCTCACAGCCTTATGCTATTTGAGTGCTTTCTGTGTGATTTGCCCTCCCAACCACTTGAAAGCTAACGAGGCAGATTTAGGCAGATGAGACGAGCAGGTACGCTAATGTGAGGGAAACACACAGAGAGGATGAATGACATTGGCTGCTGATGCCTGGATTAAAAAAAAGAAGAAAAAAAAAGGCGTTTGAAGTTGAAAGTTGAAAGAGAAAGAAATACGGAATGAGAAGTGGAGGCAACGATGGAAAGAGGAAGGAAGAGGCAGTGTGCACACACACACGCACGTCCTTAGATGTATAACCCAAAATGTGCCAAAAACAACCAGGTTCACACTTTTCCCAAACTGTAAAATAGGTAATTAGACTTGTTATGAGCGTGTTTTACTTGTGTGTGTCTATGTGACTATCTGCATGTGTGTGTACATGCTGACTGTTTGAAGCGAAGCCTGCACAAATAACTAGCAAGCTCGAGATTTCACACACACACGCACACACTCACACACACACACACACACACAGCATCAATACAGCCCACATTCTTGTCCGGCCAAGACCAACATCTCTGTGTTTTTCCACAATAAGAACGGCTCATTCGACACAGGAGCCATGTTTGTGCGAGACTCCTTTCATCCGCCCACCGCAACATGTGTGTGTCTGTGTGTGTGAGCGCGGGCATGCGTGTGTCGGTGTGTGTCTGAACATCCAGAAGGCAGTGCTTTATCCTAAAAACAAGTGGAGTACTTCCCATATCCCTCTGTCTAAAGCTTTCCTTCACACCATGCATCTCAGATATTTCTCTTTTTTTATCAAACATTTCTTGTGTGTATATTACTAAAGATATAATAAAAGCAAGCTCCAAAAAAAGTAATTGTTTCATCCACATTTTAGTGTCAGTCCCAAATGACAGTCCCCCCTTATTTTTTCACATCATGGTCTTGTTAATGCATCTTTACATTGCAGCTGTCACGTTAACGTTTTCTCCTCTTTTTCCATCTCCCTCTGCCTGTCTTTTCCCATGCTGTTGTGTTCTGTGAGTATTTCCATCCTTTGGGAACATCCCATTTAGCCACAGTCCAGGCTCACAGCTGCCTGGTCCCCAGAGAGTGGACCAACAAGCTGGTGTAATTGAGACATCTCCAAGAGGACAGCAGAGCTGCAGCTACTGAGGCTCTTACGAAAACACCATCCTTTATTTATCAGAGACAAATACAGTATATGTTGTACTAGTGCCACCACTGCTGCTCTTGTGGTAAAAGCGGTGCTATTGCTTAAGCTATTAACACTACCATTAACATTCTGCTGCTTCTACTGGTACAACTATCTTTTTTACTGCCGCTGCTGCTCCTATTAGTAATACTACTATGACTACTGTTGTCATTTGTGTAAATACACAAATGGAAATATTACTGCTACTACAACTCCTCCTGCTACCTGTTGATGGCAATGCAACTACTGCTTCTATTTGCTACTACACCACAAACTACACGATCTATTTCTTCTCCCCATTAATGCTATTATAACAATAGAGCTGCTATACATCTGTATGTCCTTTTTATTGTAAACTGTACGACGCTTTGTTTAGTAAGATAAACATAGATATTGATTTTGTAAATATGGATGATGCACAAAGACTGAGTTGGCTCTTCACATATGAAACATATATTAGCCAGTTATCTGGAGAAAGCCTCGGAGAAAAAGGGAAAAAAAACGCTTGTTAATCGAGATAATCTATAGATAGGAAACAGTTCTGTGAACAGTTCATTCAAGATTTTTGTTTTGTTTTTATTTTGTTTGTGTTTCGTTTCTTCTCCTATTTCCACATGCTTTAAGGATGAAATACCAGAAGATGTGTGTTTTGTAAAAAAGTGACGTCTTGTAATCCCAAGTAGGATGGGCCAAATGTTTGGCATGACAAAATTAAACTATACTGTAACTACAGCATGTAAAAGCAAGTATGCATTGGGTACATTTATATAAACTATACATCACAAAGCTAAGATTTCTTGTCAGGCTATACATACAGGTGATTGTTATGTTGTTATAAGCTCCTTTTGTAACACATAGAAACTGACTATTCCTTGCACTCGTTGCAATTCCTTTCTTTATCTCCCATAACAGTTACAATTATATTTCTGTATTTACTAACTAACTTAAACTAAGTGCACAACCACTGACTGGGCACAGAATTTTGCTCAAGGCCAGTTTGACTTAACATATGGCTGATGGACACAGTGTTGGCTGTTTCTTAAACTTAAAAATGCCACAAAATGTGTCTTTCTTAGTTCCCATGGAGGCTCAATGCGGCAGAATGCATTCCTGAAGCACATCTTAAAGGGCTAGCAGTCTGCCTGTACATTATCATCAGTTTAATAAGTCAGTGAGTGAGTGAGAAACAATCTCCTTTGGAAGCTGCATCAAATAGAAATGACCTGAATAGACTAAATGAAGAAGTCACTTTTATCCTGAAGCGTGAAATTATGTTAGGGCCCAGTCCATTACACACACATATAGTGATATATATGCAGAAAAATATAGTGAGCATGCATACACTTATGGAGATGCATTAATGCACGTATACATGTTAGATTCCACATATACACCAAGATATGCACATATTTTGTTCTCTACACTCTTTTGCACATTTAATACAGTCATTTCCATTATTCCTATTTGTTCTCTTACTTTCTTTTTTATCCACAGATCCACATCTTTTTGTCATACTCTCTCTCTGTTACACACACACACACACACCAAAGGTTTATTACACTCCCTATATATGAGCAGCCTTGCAGATGAGGGTCAAGGCATGCTTACCAATTTGCTTAATTATTTATTTCAGGTCTTTAAAGCAGCAAAGGTTAATCTAAAGGATGTAGAGGAAACATTTTGGATAGCTTCAGTAAAAATTCAGAACATGTAGGTTATTGATGTAATATTTAAAAGAAAAAAGCTGTCAATCTGGCAGTAAATGTACTGGTGGAGTGACCATATTCAGATCAGTTGATGTGTGCGTGATTGTCCTTAAAAGACAAAAACATATAGAAAATCTTTCTTACACTGAACAGTTTCTATATTCTTTGCTTTGACAAGAAGTTTTTGTAGAGTTTTGGTTTGAGGTAGGGAACACATTAGATTAAATGGATGTGACAGGGCTGGCTGAAAGGGGTCGGCAGGATTGGACCATTTTACCTCTCAAAACATTTGACATTTGAATCTTTTTTGCAGGCACAGGCACACACACACACACACACACACACTAACACAGAGAGAAATGGCCGATGAGTATGTTTTCATGGAGATCTGACCATTCCTAAGTTGCTTGACGTCAATGGAGCAAACTGCTCAACCTCACTGCTGGACACTGAGCCAGAGGGAATACTTTCTGGTCAAAGTCTCTCTTTCCCTCTCTCAACACACATACACACGCACATATGCACAAACACATGCACATACTCGTAAACAGGCCGAGACAGCCCAGAAATTTCTATTTCACTGGACACTAATCAAGAGGGAACAGGCCTTTACCTTCTTGGCACACACGCAAAACATACAGTGACAGCCACTGACGCACATTAACACACACACACACACACACACACACACACACACACACACAAATGCAGCTGCAAAATCTGGCATAAACAAACAAAGACAGAGTGACAAATTAATATAAAGCACACAAAAAGGCCCACAAGCAGCAACACCTACATACAGACCCCCCCCGCCCCACACGCACACATACAAACTCACCCACCCACACACACACACACACACACACAACGCTCCGGCATTTCTGTTTTGCTGCATGTCAACTGTAGGAAAGCGGAGCGAACGGAGCAGACAAGATAATAATATAGTCAGTTGGTTTATTCCACTATATCTGGATGGGTAATTAGAGTGAGAAAGGGAGAGAGAGACACAGACAGAGAAATGTATAGAGAGAGAGAGATAGGGAGAGAGAGACAAAACACCATGATCCTTGACTTGCTACAATAAAGAGATCACCCTTTTTGCATCTGAAAAAAGGTTTATCAAAATGCTCTTTTTGAATCCAAGATCCATCCATTTTCTTTACCGCTTATCCTCTAGAGGATCGCAGGCGAGCTGGAGCCAATCTCAGCTGACATTTGGCGAGAGGCGGAGTACACCCTGGACAGGTCACCAGTCAATCACATGGCAAATATACAGAACAGTAACAGACAACCAATCACACTCACATTCACACCTACGGGCAATTTAGAGTCACCAATTAACCTAACCCGCATGTTTTTGTCCGTGGGAGGAAGCTGGAGTACCTGGCTTCCTCACCATAATCTTGCTGTCCTCTGTCCTTTCATCCTAATTGAAAGGACAGAGGACAGCAAGATTATGGCAGGTAGATGGTAGAGAGACAGTATAAGAGGGAGTATAAGAAAGAGGTAATGAACAGACGGGTCAACTGTGATTGGATAGAGGGAGACAGATGAGAAATCAAGAGTCAAGAATCTTGAGATGACAAAAGATTGATGCAGAAAGTAAAAGTAAGAACAAGACTGTTTAAGGCAGCAACAGAAAAACTCCTCTCACACTGCCAATTACCAGATACTCTTCTGTGGTTTTGTTTCATGCAAAGCGTTGGAGTGGAACGAAGCTGGAGCATTGAAAATTTAATTGGAGCAAGAAGCATCAGTTTAGAAGACTAGAAGTGATGCTCAAGTCGTTCGAGTTCGCTCCAGTTGGCTTTAATGCCACCAAGAATAAAACCATGAGCCGCGTGTTTTTTTTTTTTTTTTTTTGTTGAGACGGACGTGGGCACGTCCCAAAACGCTCCAGGTTGACCGGGTCTCAATCATACATGACATCTGCATCTGAACATGGTCGTCAAAACAGCATATCTTAAGGGATCGATCAGAGTATAGACAGTTACTCATGTAGCCTTGTCTTCTTTTGGTTTCAACTGACAAAGCCCTCAAAGCTGCATGTTTTTAAAATAACAAGACTTCATATTTTTCTAGCAGAGACAGCGCCGCACCTATTTTATTTTTCCTCATCACTGCATGCACAATTTCATTCTTTACTAAATCCTCACAAAGATCCCGAGTCCTGCTTTCTGCCTGCACTATTTCCTGTTAGGCTCCTCTTCCTTGAACTAAGCTCCTCTGTCTCTAGCTGTTCTTTATTCAACTTAGCCTCCCTCCACTTCACCTTCTTCTTGGGGAGACTTTCACTGCACCTAGCCAACTTGCTCTACAAGCCTCCGTTATTAAATTCTCCTTCATACAGTTTTGAGTTTGCACCTTTATATTCTTCCTCTGACCTGTATTAGAAGCTTAAATTCTGTCTGTATGAAACAATTCAACAGTTATTATATACATTATATATGTATATAATAATATATCATATATATATATCAACATAATGGCTTTTCCTGTAGAATTATATCGTAAAATGTGATGTGATGTCGTTCTGAGTAATTTCTCAAAACTACCACAGCGAGCCACAACGCCAAAGGAAAAAGTAACACCGATTGATTGTATTCAACATGTGATCATCTGTACTGTAGATGGAGATTACAGTCACATCCACACTAACAGACGTGGTATCCAGTGAGGAGTGTAACGTCACGGTGTGAGACTTCCATTAGAAGCTTTTTTTACACACCAAACTACAGCGAGAGAAAAAGGACAAGGAAAGGAGAAAGTAATGGGTGAAATGGGATAGACTAGGGGGCATTATAAGAGGATTAGCGGAAGAGAAGGAAAGAAACAGAATGAGAAAGAAACTAAAAGATCAGGCCAGAATTTTAAAATACAAGATGGGAAAAATGATACATGGTTAAAAGTAATGGGTGAGAGTGAAGGATGAACAGAGTAGTGGATGGATAATGTGAAAAATTATGTCTTAAAAAAAGGACTTAAGTCTTCAGAAAAGACCTCCTTGGCTGAGCTATAAAGCCTTTCAAATTCAGCTTTCCTACCTTAATGAGTGTAAGCACAGTATGTGTGGTGTGTGTGCTGCTTGCTCCTTTACACTGAATCCACAGAGAATATGAGCTCTAGTCTGACGCTCAACGAAGACACATAAAATACTAGTTGGGCAAAACATTTTTAAAAGCAAAGATCTGGAGTATTTTCCTCAGGCGTTAACGATTTATGCCACACCGTCTCTCTTTAAAACCACAGCATTGAGAGAGAAGGAGAGGGAAAACAATCTGTCTTGCCAGATTACTCCTGATACCCAATGGATACAAAGAGGCCAAAGCACACAATGACTCTTTTTTTTTTTTTTAATATGTTGGGAGTTTCCCTCATGGCTTCCCATTGACTTCTTAAATCGGGCCCACTTTCCCATTTGTTATGGTTGTCTGCTGCAATAAAGTGATGGTAGTTGCTGTTGTCCTGCAAATAGAGCAAAAAATGGAGAGGGGAGAAATTGGTGATATGGAGCGGAACAAAAGAGGAGAAACGGTTACGGAGGGAAAGAGAGAGAAGGGAGAGAAATGCAGACACTGATGCTGAGAACGAACATTCAGATGTTTAGAACAACACCTGCAGGGTCGTAAATGTGATATATATTTGGGAGGAGTTGGGGGGTTTGGGTGGAGACATCCCCTCTAATATTCAAATATGCTCAAAATGCCCCCCACCCCAATATATTGATATAAACAATATAATAAATAATAAAAAATGACTATGACTATGCTACGACAGGCACCACACACCGCTGTCTGAAATAATCTTCGTCACACACAGGATGAGGGAGGGAGAGTAGGGTGGGATTGGGTGTGGCCACCGCAAGGTGTCATAGCTTAGTCTGGGGTACTGTGCAGTTGTTTTGTTTTGAATATTGTTAACATGATCACGTAGAACCATGGTCATATAACCACACTTACCCACAAGCTCCTGTTCAAATTGAAGCACTACAAAGGATCTTAGAAAAGCCTCTGCGGTACTTTGACCGAATACACAATATCACAATCACAATATGATATCAAAGCAGTCTAATCCTAATGTACAGACTCCTGTTGGCCTCTATATGTGTATCAACATTCTTTCTCGTCATTATTTTACTGATAATATTTTTTTCATGTTCACTCAGGTGTGTTCAGAGCAAAGAGAGAGAGGGAAAGAGAGAGAGCATGAGGAATGCCGTCGGGGCAGGGAGAGCAGGTGACATGGAGGCGAGTGACATGAGTGAGAAAAAGGGGGAAATATTGATGGTTAAGACTGAATAATGATATCACAACAGTCTAATCCTAATGATTTAAGCATGTGTATTTCAGATAATACAATCAAGCAGGGAGAGTGAGTTTGAGACAATGACAGACACAGAGAGAGAGCAGACAGGCAGGTGAAGATGAAGGTGCAGGAGAGGGAGGGGAGGAGCTTGGACCTCACCCAAATCAGCCAAATGTGAATGTCATACCTAGTTAAACCCTATCAAATAGGACACTCTACTTTCAGGAGAAAATGCTTTAAAGATTATACTACTTGTGCTAAATACTTTGCAACACAAAAGTCTAAGCTTGCATCAAAAGCAGATTCAGCTTTTGTCAAGACTGGCTTTCAAAATTGGGAGAAGGTACTGAAGAAATTTAGTGCACATAAAGACAACCAGTGTCACAAATTAGCTGTGATGACTTGGATTTAGCAGCCAAAGCCTGTTAATATGCAACTTTCACGTGAGCTTGAAAGACAGCAGCAACAAGCGAGGAGAAATCTTATGAAGATTGTTGGAGGTGTGAAGTACTCGGCACAGCGAGGTCTGGCTTTTCGAGGCATTGATGAGGCAATTTCAGTCAGCTTCTAAAGTACAAGGCAGAGGGCGATGCAGAGCTCATCACCTGGCCGAAAGGTCACTTTGATTTCATCAGTCCCCAAATGCAAAACGAAATATTTAAGGTGATGGGCAATGCAATCGTCAAATAAACTGTATCAGAATAACATCGATGCCAGTGGTCCAGTTCGCACTTATCATTGATGGCATCCAGGTAATATCAAATGTATTGAACAGGAGTCAATACATTTGCGCTTTGTAGATGCAGATCTACAACCAAAGGAAGAATTCCTGGAACTCTACAAAGTGTGCCTTCCTCTGTCCCAACTTCTAGGAGACTGTTCAACAGACTGTTGGAGGCTGTGGACCATGTCAAAAAACGGAGCAAGCACTTTGACGTCTTGCCAGCAATACACAACAAACAATAGCAACTGCTATGGCAACAAAGTTGGACCTACAACCTATTCAGATGCCTCACATTCGCAAACCTACAAAGCATTACACCGGTCAGGCTGAAGCCCAAATCCATCCGGATGCCCAGTCTTTGTACAGAGCACATTCCTACAATGCCTTGGACACAGTGAATAATTCATAGAGAGTTTTGATCAAGCTGGATTTCACAAGCTGCAGCAGCGTGAAAATGTGCTGCTATGCGGAGACATGGACAAGGTGGTAGACGAGTAACCTGAATTGAATTCAAGACTACTGCTGGTGCAGCTGGCCATGTTTGGGGCTAATTACCCCTCCTATTATCTTCGGAGTCAGTTTGACCCCGAAGATATCAAACAAGCTCAGATGTTAGTAGCATTATTCAGGAAATGGTGCCAGAGGTGAGAGGTCTCTGCAGTCAGGTGGGAGCTTTATTAAGGCTTCTGCTGGTCATCCCTGCCTCCTCTGTAGAGGCTGAGAGGAGTTTTAGTGCCCTGAGGAGGCTTAAGACATGACTTAGACCATTAATGAGTCAAACAAGGCTGAAGAATGTGCCCGTGTGTCATGTGCACCAGGAGAAACTGGACAGACTGGACCTTTCGGTGTCAATGATAAGCGCAAAAAGGCCTTTGGATCCTTTGTTTGAAGAATGGCAAGTCAAACACATGTCATTTTAATTAATAAAACAAATAAATAAATACAAAAAAATGAGAGGAGAGGAGAAGAGATGACTGCGGGGAGCAGGGGAGAGGAAGAGAGATGACTGGAGAGGAGAGGAGACTATAGGACCAGAGGAGAGGAGGAGGTAGGTAGGTTCTCCTACATGCTTGGAAGGGGAGGATGCAACCTCACTGCGAGATGGCACTAAATCCTACACACTGCTCCTTTAAACTCATTTAATATTTCTTGTCCTGTTGCAAGCCATTACTGAACAGAAAACTGGAGAACCAAGATGTATCATGGTTCGATTTATACTTAAAATTCTCACCTAGTCTTCCAGGCCAACAGTTCAGATTTTTTTTGACCTTATACTTTATTGATTCCTGCAGGAAAGTCATATTTCCTCTATAGGAGTCAGAGGTCAGCTACAGTGCAATTTCTCTGGAACGGTAGAAAGTCACAGACTTGCTCAAGGACATTTGGTGGCACGGTGGCCTTGCATGGGCCAAATCCTATGTACTCATTCATTTCAGGTAATTTAAGAAGAGTGTAAATCTGAAACTCTGTGTCTCTACAGATCAGTGTGTCGAGGAAATTCCTCAGGACAAAAAAAAGGCAAATATTATATGTGGCGGTACTGCAGATGAGTATCATACTAATACTAGGTTGTCATGTGAGAAGCTAATGTCCAGCTAAGGTAATTTTATACAAATATAAATCAAGTTTGGCTGAAATTACAAAACAATTTGGATCGGATTTACTATCACGAGTCTGGCTATTTCAGATTAAAACTATTACCCATCTGTACTGACAATCCTCCAGGTCCTACTTTTCGTGCAGCAAACGTGCATTTGAATTTTTTAAGACTTTAAAATGCTCATTTCACAAAGTTTCGGCAGTCTGGTTTGCTTCTCTTGCTGACAGAAACGAGACCTGAGAGACAAGCTGAGGTCGACAAACTGTTGAATTAATTTCTGAGGCTGTGCAAATCCTGCATTCAGGTATTTTCTATTTATCATGATTGAGTGAGTACTGGGGGCGTGGAGAGTAATTAAAATGTAAGCTGAGTAGTTCTAGCAGTGGCCTTACATGTGGGGCCAAATACTTCCTCAGTTTAAACAGGAAGTCCCCGAGGAGATGGAGCTCTACCTGTTCACCCTCCTCCATAGCGATCTGTCTGCAAGGAGACAAGACGATTCCATTACCCAGCGATGTAGCACGGGTCCCCTGAGTGTGTGTGTGTGTGTGTGTATGCGTGGATATACACACAAAAACAAGCTGCCCAGGAAAAGGAAATAGATATCAATTGGTGTGTGTGTGTGTGTGTGAAATAAGTTGCCTGAGGGTAAGAGATGCACATCAATCTAACAAGAGAACTCACTCCTCCTTCAACTCATCCTCAGTAAGGCTGAAGATAACCAATCAGTGTGTGTGTGTGTGTGTGTGTGTAGTCTTTCATAGGCCACATATGGGGGCATATATTGGATTAAACCAATTGATCAGGAATCGATAATCTAAATGTGAACATAATTAGTTTATCCAATTTAATTTGACTGAAATTACAGTATATCCTTAAAATAAGGTTGATTATGATTATCATTAAGGTTGGGGGAAGTAACCAGAGCGTAAACATATGTGAGCATCTGTGTTTGTATATTTCAGCTGGTAAATTTGGTCCCTTACTTTGATAAATGAACATGTTTTTTCTACAAAATCCTTTTTTTTTAATTTTACAAAAGAAACTAAAGATTTCAACTGTTACATGTTGTCGAAACACAAGCAGTCATACAAGAATCTTGCCCACATAAAACTGGCAGAAACTAGCAGAATTTTGATTAAGGCAGTGACTCACGGCTCATAGATTAGTAACCAAGATTAAAAAATGTGACCAGACATGTCAGCTTTTAGCACTTGGGAGTTTTTGATATTCTGATATTAAAAATCCATGTTTTTCCCCAATAAAGCAGTCTTTCCAGATGATTTGAAAACATTACCTACATAATATAATGTCCCATTGCCCAACACTGTTATTGGTTATGCTTACACTTACTTGTTAAGATTGAGAGAGAAAGACAGAAATAGTTTGTTTCCAAAGAGAACTGAAGTAAAGCTAAAGAGAGAAATAAGTAGTAGACTTCTGTTGTATTGACCTTCTAAGATAGATGGCCCTTTTTTTCTAAACTTATTCAGTACTAACCACATGCATACAAACACACCCATGCATGCACACACACACACCTTAACCTAAGCCAAATGGCCTCAGAACCAAACCCATACCCACAACATTGGCAGCTGAGACTTGCTGTTATCATTTGTAGCGTAAAGAAAAAAGTCTAAACCGCAACTAAGTTTACATAACAGAACTTGAATGATCTGAGAGCAGTTCTGAGAGACCGGATTTGTTTACAAGACTGTGTCAATGCCAAACCTAGAACCCCCGTTTCTTGTGTGACGATTTATGGTATAAATTCATTACTAAACAGACGCCACTCCTGCTCACAATATAAATGTTTTCTTCATTATAGATGTTTAAAATCCTGTCATTACAGTAATGGGAGTGCTCTGTCTAGAGTGCCCTGCTTGTCCCATGAATTATCTGTCAAGAATTTGGGCGAAAAAAAA
Organism: Scomberomorus guttatus; assembly: GCA_038419695.1. Classification (NCBI taxonomy): domain Eukaryota; kingdom Metazoa; phylum Chordata; class Actinopteri; order Scombriformes; family Scombridae; genus Scomberomorus; species Scomberomorus guttatus. Next base: position 18,611,543 of record CM076463.1, read on the forward strand.
AAAAGAAAAAAGTATTTCTTCTTGTGTAGTGTCAGCTGGCAGGCTGAGTGACTGGCTGGCACACTGACTGCCTGAGTAGCAGGCTAATGGGCTCTAAAGATGGGGAGTGATCAGCGACAGAGCTTTTAGATATGCATGGCCTGATGTTTGGAGTGCCATTGCAATTTCACAGCTTTCCACCAAATCATCACATTTAGAAAGTGATGGTTACCATGGAGCGGTGCAACCGTCCTGCAATATCAATCTCATTTATCGTCGACCTTTTTCTATTGCATGTAGACCAACATTTCATCCGCTGAACACTGACAAACAGAGAATGACACATTCAGAGGAGGAGGGATGGATGGAGGCGTTTGTTTACCGTTTCCAACCGCGAATGTCGCTTTTCCAACAGGGTTAGAGTCGGGACAGTTTAAAAAAAAATAAAAGATGTTAATGAAATGTTGGTAAAATCAGTGGTTGCCTGCCTGACTAGTAGCTGTCTTGCTATCTGGCAGTTTAACTGGTTCACTGCGACTGTCTGGCAGGCTAACAATCAGGTCTGCTAACTGAATGGCGGCTTACTGGCAGACTATGTGTCCTGTAGGCTGACCGTGTGACAGGTCACCAGAGTGAGCGGCTAGATATATGACCCACTGCGGGTTAATGTTGTGTTAGCTGGGAGGCTGAATAACTGGGTGGGTGCAGCCCATGTTGTGATACTATAAATTGTTTCACTGATGGCCATTGAAGACAGCAATAGATAGCAGAATGGACAAAGCCAGAAAAGGGCAGGATAGCAATAAATTCTCCTTTGTGACAGCAAAGGATGTTGTATTTCACCAAAGAGCTTTCAAATTTTACGACCTCTTGCTTATTAAATTATAATGAACTTTTATTGTCCATACTCTCTACCACTGAATATCATTTCTTTTTTGAAGATAGTGTCTAAAGATGTCATCAAGTACTGTGTTGCTGGTGTGTTAGTGTGTCTGTGTGTGTTTATGTGTGTGTCCCTGAGTGTTTGCTTACAGATGAGATAGGCACCTTTTTTAAACACGGTATGACAATAACATCCTGCCATGTGTGTGACAGCTCAACATATGCTGCGCACACAAATGCGCACTCACTCCTATCCACCCACATGTACACACACGCCAGCACACAATTCAATTACACAATTTCATGTGTAATTTTTAAAAAATAATTGTAGCTTTGTAGCTATTCAAAGTAACTGACAGAATGTAAACATCCTACAGCTATACACAGTGGTGAAATAACGCAATGAGGAAGAGGAGCAGACATCACAGCGCCACTATACTTTCACATAAAAATAGAAGACATAAAAAGACAACACACACGCAACCGTGGTCTCCTTGTGCTGAAATGATGTTGACATACTCCTGGAGAAAGATCACAAACGCTCTACGAATTTAAGACGGAGAAAGCACAGATACACACGGACGGTTCGGGGTCATAATATGACGTCCTCTGGTCTTAATGTAAACCAGTGTAAACACACAGCTAACAGAATCAACAAGCCAAAACACCAACACATAAAAGATGTGGGGGAGGGGGGGGGGGGTTGTGTATGGAAGCCCTGGAATGACATTAACAGAGTGATGCAGAGCGATGATGGAGACAGGCAGGCAGTGGCAAGGGGGAAAGGATGGGTGTAGCAAAAGAAATGGAAAAGACAAAAAAAGATAAGAAGGATATATAGAAGTGACAAAGAGGAAGAAGAAGAGACATAATCACAAAGTTTGAGGAAAAATGAGACAGAGAGTGAAACAGAATATTTTAAAACAGCAGAGACAGATGGCTCTCTGCTATTCTCCTGATAACACTTCTATCTGCGCTAAACATAACAAGCCCCCGGTGTAAGTAATAAACACTGCATAAAATCAAACTATCATCATGATGGTAATCACAACAAGTGTAGCCTGTCATGGTGTCATTATCACTGTATACGCACAACACTTTAAAGTTTTGTAGGTGACAGTTAACAGAATGAAAAATACAGATAAAAACAGAGAGAAAGACGCTGAGAGAGGATAAAGAACAAAAGAGAAAAATGAAAAAATAGAGGGAACAGCGGGGCAGTGATGACAGATAAGAAAGAAAAAGCTGATTGGAGAAAGACAATTAGAGGAAAAAGAAACAAGCAGGCAGAATATGAGAGAACAATCTGAGTTTCTGCAGTTTAGAAAAGTCAGTGTTACCCAAGTGCATGCCTTGAACATGTCATAAAATCACTAACTGTTATCAAGGCAATTACATTCACTGCCAGGCAGACCACTAAGGTATTGTTCTCACAAACTTGTAATTGACCCCTGATGAATAGTTACACAATGTAGCTCTGTTTCTCTCTCTCTCTCTCACACCGTTTGAGACCACCGAAGCATCATTATGATGCAGAAAATTACGACTGGTGAAAAGAAACACACTCATGCACTTTAGCTTGCACACAGACGCGCAGTATACACCTCTCCATCTCTCTTTGCCTCTCTATCTCACACACACACACACACACACACACACACACACACACACACACACACACACACACACACACACACACACACACACACACACACACACACACACACACACACACACACACACACACACACACACACACACACACACACACACACACACACACACACACACACACACACACACACACATCTTCCGGCCTGTTTATGCTTTGCATCATTCACCCAGCTGACATAATCTACCAAAACATAAAACTCCCATTAAATCAGTATTATTTCAGCATTCGGTAATTCATCATTGCCGATATGATTAACCAAACTGTCACGCTCCCATACAGTCTCATTCATCAAACATTTGCATGGAAATGTTACATTTAACATTAGGCAGGGATAAAATTGTGATGCGTGGGGTGCTTGGCTTTCTATTGGTACTGTTGACAAGAGGATGGAAACACACAAGCTTACGCACAAGGGCAGGGTTTCCTGGTTAAGCTGATGGTGGCATGTCCTGACCACTTTTTCAAAAACTTGCTGGCTTAAATGGGGTCATTTATTTCTATATATACAGCATGCTGTGTAACAAAATCACCGCCGTTTACTGCTGTGAAATTTCGACTCTCCTTTCTTTCAACCTACCTTTCTCTGATTTAGGCCTGAAGTGGGCTCTGTAGTGCAACAGTGTCAGACAGAAGAAAACTGGTCCGGGCTCATACTTTTCAATGCCATGGGAGTGATGAATCCAGGTTTTTCAGTGGCACTTTGGCACTGTTCTTAAGTGCCATGATTGATACCAAAGAGATATCTAATTTCAGCTGCAGCATGATTCCTGTGGTAATTTAATTAACAAATGCTGCCTATTCTACAGTATATGCTACCAACAGACCCAAAAGAGAGAGATCGCTTGTATGCAAGGAAACGCTGGAACTTTAAAAAGTGCATCCCTGGTTTTTTCTGACTACAATAATAAAACATTCATTCAATGTTGACTAGAACATCAATCATGGAGCATTACTGCAGTGACAGTTGTATTCAAATAGAGCCAAACTGGCAGAGAAAGAAGGCGGTTCAGCTGCAGATTAGACGAGGCAGTTGTCACAATAAATCTGAGGTATTAATGTAATATAAATAAAATTGAAATTGCATTTGTATAGGTTTTGCCTTGGATAAAGCCAACAGTGTTTACTTGACTATACACGATGGAATCCATGAACAAGATATAATATAAGTTGTATTTTATAAAAGCAATAGTATACAATGATGTGGCCTTCACATAATGTTACGTCTACACAGAATCGAGTCTAAATAAATAATATTGTAGAGAAAACCTTCAAATAATGACCAAATAAGAATTTCATTTCCTGAATACTTGAAGTTAATTTTGTTAAAAATGACCAGTTTCAAAAGATAATCCATTCACGGATAAAGATTTTTTCACTCTGGCTAAATACCACATTTAACAAAAGGTGTTTTCATTCCAAATTATCCTCAGGGGTCCGTCATATCTCAACCCCATTATTATGCACGGCCCCAGTGTATAAAGACTTCACCATCAGAATAATGGTTCTCAGAGGAGGCCAATGCCAACTCACAGGCCAGTGTGACATGCTGTTAAATTGACATTCATTTTGCTTTTGTATGATTATTAAAATGAACGGCCATAACAGAAAAATGACCAAATGTCATTTTAACAACCAATCATTAGTGGCAACAAGTCCTACTGTAAGGACTGTTATGATAACAATTCAAGTTTTATATTAGCATTTAAATTTTAAATGAAACAGCCCTTCAAATATAACTTGCCATTAAAATTGTCATTTAGCTAAACGGTTTTACTGTGCAAGCGACACAAATATATTTAAAAAGTGGCTTATAAAGGTAGGGTACTCCAAATAATCTGTTAGAAACAGCATCTTGGGAATTTGGTAACAAGTTGCTTGTAATCCAATCATTCAATCGTTGTTTCGTGCAGTTCAAGAGCATCAATATTGCAATGTCGTTAACACAAAGTCAGCACAGTCATGTCAGCACTTGACGATTATGTGTAAATCTATTCAACTCAACTGTGGAATTAAAAGAGTGGCTGTAATTTCGTAAACAGTCATTCCTGAGACTTGCTACTTTACCACACGGCAGCCTCCAAAAGAGACTGTATTACACATGAACATGATCATAAATATTAAAAGCATCACAGAAGTGGAAAACTTTCGTACACCTAAACAGTGACAAGTTTATGTTACAAACAACCAAGTGGAGCCGGCATCATAAATGTAAATGAGTGTAGTTTGCCACAGATAATGTGCGCCCAGTGGAAATACCAACCATCTTTGCAACTGTTCTGCTGTAACAAAAATTAATAATGAATGACTTACACCTACTCGGAAGAGGTGAAAAGTTAGTTATATCTTAACTCCACACTATAAGTACACTATATAAGTTAAGTTATAGCGTAAGTCTCCCACTACATTCAAAACAAGCTATGTTGGAACTTAGCCGGTGCAGGAAAGCCATAACAAAGTCATAACATGATCATGAGCGTTATATTTCCAAAGGGCTTGAAGTTAAAACAATTCATCAGAGCTGCAACTAAAGTTTTATATGTTCTTATATTATTTCAGTCTTTGCTTTTGCACACTTACATACAAGCTAAAAGTCATAAAATTTCTCATTATTAATTCATATATTTCTTTTGGAGTTGTAATTGCATCATGGTCAGTTTGCACCACATGTTTTTTTTCCCTCATTTCTACTTGGCTTCTTCCTTTCACTGCTGCAATGACCCACTTTCCCCTTTGGGGTGATTAAAGATTCATCATGTCTTATTTGAAAGTAATATTTGGCAGGCGATTGTCTGGCTACTTACTGCCGATGCGGAGATTGATGGTGTCACGTCTCTCTCCGTGCGGGTTCTGAAAGCAGCTGTAGAGTCCGTTGTGGGCCAGGGCCACTTGGGTCAGCATCAGTCTGGGGCCTTCTAGACGGTGCTGGGCCTTCACGTCCGTTCCGTTCACCTTCCATGACACTGATGCGTCATTGTCCAGGGAGCCGCACTGCATGGTGACATCACTGCCCATTCGCTCGTACTGGATCCTAGCAACTGGAAACAGACGGAGGCAAAGATTAAGTGTTTGTGATATCAATAGGTAAAAACAAGTGAAATATCTGCGGGGCGAAATTACTGCCCTTTTTGCAGCTCCTAGCAACTGGAAAGAGTCCAAATCAAAGCCTTTATGATTACATCAGCATATACAAGAGGCAAAATATTGTGTGAGGAGACATCCCTGCATACTACCATGCTGGTTCCTAGCAACAAAAAATAGACGTTTTCAACTGATACAATGAATGGAATACGGGGGTATGGAAATATTATTTGGCTTATTATTTAGATTATTAAAAATATCATTAGCTTATTGTTGCATTCAATCTTTATCGATCAATTTTGTGGTATTTATTATCATCCAGCTATGCATATTGGGTAGACACATTTGCTCTGGCAGGGAAGGAGCAGGTGGAAAAATATATTTTGCTATTTTTGCCCAGTTCATAAAAAGTTCTGATCTAATTTCTTCCAAATATTACCAATATGTTATAGTGAATGAAAAATGGGAAAAGAAAGTCATGTTTTGTTCCATTCAGTGAGCCAGATTTTGTTATTGAATGTTGCTGGAGGCAGTGGAGGAAAAATGCTATTTTTACTTTAAAAACATGGAGAATTTGGCAGAAGTAAAAACAAAACAAAACAAAACAAAACAAAAAAAAAACTGCCTTTGTCCATTTGTTTAGTCAAGTTCTAAGGACGGTGACCCTGAGGGTTAAGGGATATATGTGAGCCTAATGGGGGTTTTAGCCAGGACCCTGGGGTTAGTAGCCCTGCTCTGTTGATAAGTCCCGCAGGACCTGTCATGACCACACAAAGTGAAGACGTCAGATTAACACTTCAACACTGAGGATCAACAGCACAACAAGAAACAACAATAAAATATTGATCCGTATCTTGGGAAAAGCCCTCGTCTACAAAGGAAAGAAAAAAGTACCCCCGCTGGTCTGGGATCAAATGCTGTCAAGATTCTTGCCTTGCTCTAATGTCTCTCTCCCCGTCTTTGTCTGTCTGTCTCCTCCCTTCTTTCTTCCTCGCCACAATGCCTCTCATTTTGCTGTTTTTTTTCACATGAGCTAGCTTCCTTCTCTCGGTCTCCTCAGACATGCCTCTGAACGTAGCTGATATAGATGTCAACCTAGTGTTTCATGTTTATTTCATGTCCCATAACAGAGCCATCTATATATGACAAGCTCCCTGTCCCCATTAACATTAACCTGACACTGCTTGTTCTCTCTCTGTCTTCCTCTCTGTCATTCATTAATTTTCCCTCAACCTCTCCAGCCCTCCATCTCTGTTCTCCCTTTCTCTCATTTTTTATCCTTTTTTTCTCCTATTATCAGTCCTTTTTTTCCCCCTTCTGTCCATCCCAGCCATCTTCACGCCTGCCCTCCCCATTTCCCTGAGTCCAAAGTCCAAATAATGTGTGCGCATATGCATGTCAACTGGCAAGAAATGCCAACCGCCTTTGATCTCCTCCTCTGTCAAGTTACTTTGAGCGGACTTTATTTACATAAAAGGTTATTTGCATTTTAGCAAAAACCATACAGTTTGACTTTGATGTTAGCTTTGATGATGATGCTGGTGCCCTTGTGTGACAAGAAAGTGAGGAGAGGAGAGGAGAGGAGAGGAGAGATCTAATACTCTCCTGCAGTAACTTTCATACAGAGTTTCTAGGGAAAAAAACATAATTCTACAGACTATGCTGTTGTTATTAAATCTCATATATTATCAAGATATCATTCAGAAATTTAATAACTTAGGAAAGGTCCCCACCTAAAATTCCTTTAGGTAGCATTAAGCTTTTATCAAAGTAGGAGGGTGAAATCCTAATCTTCTTCCAACTGGTGTCATCAGAAAGGAGTTTTTATTAGCAGGTTTTAAAAGAAAAAATCTTTGACGAGGAGCATGCCCCCTGGAATATTTTTTGCTGAAATGACCTTTTTGCAGCTGTTTCTTGCCAATGTCCTTGAAAGTCTCTACACAGCACTGATTCTTTGACCTCCTCTCTTGTCCCCCTGCTCCTACATCCCATCCGTCTTATCATCTGGGGTCCCATCACTCTCTCTCTGCCTCTGTCCCTTCCAATAACCATTCGTCTCCCCAGCCCTTGCTCCCTCTCTCCCTCTCTGTTTCATTTCTGTCCTCTCCCTTTAACCTTTTCTTGTCATTCTCCTGTCCTATCGAGGTTCGCATTCTCCTCCTCCAACTCTCCGGCACTCAGTCTCTATCTTTATCTCTCATCCTCCACCCCTGTCTCTCTCCTTACTCCCCCTCCCTGCCATCTGCCTCCATCCATATCCTGCTTTGAACTTTTAAGTTCTCCTGCTTCTCGTCTTTCTCACCCTGTTTTTCTCATTTAGTTCAAAATGTCTCTCTTTTTCCTCTACCTTTCTCTGTCCCCTTGTGTATCTTATTCTGTTCTGACTCTGGAACACATTAAAACACTGCATGAAATAAGTTGGCATGTAAACATACAGTAATGGCCTAACTTGCCTTCTGCTTTTTCTTTGTGCTGGCAAAATACAAATATAATGTGGGGATAGGACAGGTGAATGTAAGGTGGCCATTAAAACATTTGCAATTTATATTAAACTGCCGATTACCATAGTGACAATACTGCTGCTCGATGCTGCCCACCACACTGAAAGCTACCTAACCATGGGTTAAAATGACTACAAACTAAATGTTTGAATTAATGATTTTAACACAGCTCCCATGTTTATGTTTATGTAATAATACACCCCAAACTGTCAGGATGTAGGACTTGTCTCTCAATACTTTCATTTGTTTCTCCTGAAGTTGTATACCTTTAAGAACTGAACACATATATACATTTTAAATGGCAAAGCAATTCCCTAAACATCTGTGCACTGTAGTTTTTAACAAACATTACTCAAATCTGTGTAAATAGGGCATTTGCTGGGGACTATTTTCAGTTGTGGATTGATACAGCTGAGGATAGGCTGCTAATTATTTAAGGCACAAAAATGGTGCATGTTTGAGTCTTTAATGGAATCTCGGGACAATAAAAAAAGATACAGACTATTGCCAAACTTATCTTTTAACCTACAAGCTCTACTTTGGATGTAATTGGGCTTAGGGAACCTTAATGAACAAACACCAGCATATGATAATGTAAGTGTTTCCACTAAGGTTCAGACAGGTGTGTCAGATGTGATTGCACACTTATCATTTGATGTTATCTTTGTCTCCGTCTATCCCCCTCTAAGTTATTCCCACTGTCTGTGGGCTGCCTTACTTTCCCTTATCTCGTTCTCCCCCTGTGTCTCTCTCTGTTCACCTTTCACTCACCCCTCTCCATCACTTTCTCTCCCTCTCACCTTGAAACTGCTCCCTCCCACTCCTTCGAAATTCTACTGAAACTTCAGCATTCATCGGCGGCATACTGCCGATCATGAGCATTCTGCACGCATGCCACACATGCATAATACGCCTTACAGCAACAGTGGAAATACAAGCAGAGATACACTTACGAATACACTCATGTACTCACTCACGCATATGCACCGCCCTGCATAATGCCCTCATGCCTCATCACCATAAAGGCAAGCAGGCCTAATAACCATAATGACATTCAGCTCAAGTGCTATTGATCTCTTGGTAATAGACAGGGCATTGTAAGCAGCATTAGAACACTGTTATTCCCTACCAAATGAGAATGAAAATCATCAGTGTCCTTCACATAGCTCCAATTTGACAATTTTTACTCATTATTCTACTTATTTAGGTTGATGCCAACTGACACGCTCCTTCGTGAATAAACAGTCCCCTAGAGGAAAAACCCGAGCAAGCGACTAAAGTTCTTTGCAAATTTAGACAAGTTGTGTGTACTGCGATAGAGTCAAAATGAGTCAAAATAACACTAAAATGAAATTCACAGTTTCAAGGTTTAGAAAAAAAATGTCATGTATGAATTGCACAAAAAATGTTACGGATTTTATTTTATATACTAGGGAACACTGAGGCTCAAGGAGTTACCTTGGAGACACAACTAGCTTTTCACTCATTTCATGAAAAGCTGAATGTTTCACTCACAGTAGGATTCTGCAGGGCACTGAGGGTATTGTAGTTTGTATGCAGCCCTGTGATGTTTTCTAAGAGCAGTGCATTACCATAAAGAGCCAACATAATGTCATTTTTTTTGAGGTCACTGGTGCTAAGACCTGCAGGACATTACAAGCACATATCTCACACATACACACACCCACGGGTAATGAACCGTATGTGTAGGTCCATAGGCTGTTTACTAAACTGGCATAAGTGATGAGCTTCACAAACACACACACACACACACACACACACACTCACGCAAAAACACGACACACAGGCCTCTACACATGCATGAGCAAAGTCAAGTATCACAATTGTGCACATAAACACATACACACAGAAAAAACTGGAATATATACAGGACACTGGCATGTTCATATTCATATAAACACACACTTGCATAATGCCTTCATAAACATAATGTTAAGCTATATAGTACACTTGAAAACTGGTAGGAAACATACACACAGACAATACAGTAGAGGTCAAAAGGAGGAAGATGGGTTGGATTCTGAGTTCATGTGTGTTGAACATACCAGTGAAGGTCAAGCTAAGAATAACTCTGGAGACCAGTGGAATAAAGAAGAAACAGAAAGAGGTGCAGAAGGGAGAGAAGAAGAAGAGGAAAAACTGAAGGTGATGGTTTAAAACAAAACAAAGACGCAGACTGTGAGATAGAGTGAAAAGAAGTCAAGGGGGATGGAAACACAGAGAATCAGTGTTGTAATGTTTGCTTAATGTGGACATTTATAAATTCATTTCATCTCCTCTGCACCTTGATTAACCCTAATTCAACCAGAAAGATCAAATTATCATTAGCCAAGTGTCAGAGAAGATATTCATGAGTACAAGTGGCCCCGCTGTTTGAATAGCTGATTAAACACTGCTAGAATTACTTGTTCAAACATCGAGTGCCATCGGAGCCGGACGTTGTTACACCTTTCTACTGCAGCATCATCAAATCTCTATTGATGAAGTGAGGGAACTGACTTGGAGGAACGAGTTAGCTCAAGGCTTACTGAATTGAGAGAAAGGCTTCAAATACTTTGATGCAGTACCTGTGATTTAAGGTTAACAGGGCTAAAGTACACAAGCGCAAACACTTAAAAAAAAACATGTAGCATCTAAACAAGCAGATGACATAAAATGAGCACATTGAACTCATGCATGTGGACAGTTTCCAGAAGAATAAATGGTTCAATAAAACTTAATCAGAGTAATTGGATGGCCAAACAAAATAGTAGCCACATTTAATACATTTCTAGACTCTCTCACCAGAACAATAATAGTATCAGTGGAAACATTTAAAACAAACTATGTTTACATTTTAAGTAACTATTATAGAAAGTCTATTTAATTGTAATTATACACTACCTATAATTTACATGTACTTTGCCATAATTATTGTTTTCGATGTCTGAGTGATTGTGTTAATGGTGATATATGTGTTGGTTTTATTGGTATAATGATGTCACTTATCTTCTGGTCTCCTGCATCTTTGCCAATTTAACATCAAGAATGTCGGTTCTTTTAATCAGCCATCCTTGACGTTTTTGTAGTTGTGTGATTTAATATTTTTCTTTTAATAATGTCAAATGAAGTAAACTCCAACCCTAACTGAAGAGGTGGCAGATCAGAAAACTGTCATTTGAAAGAATTTTGTAAACGTTATATGGATCATTTTGAAAGGCACAGACAGCAGATATGGGTGACAGATCAGAAAAACGCTTATATACTGGAGGTCATTTTGGCAAGCAATAATACACTTTTTTTTGTTGTTTAAGTATAAAGATTTGTTTTTCTTCTGTAGTGTTACATCAAATATCTCTCTGAAGAAGCAGTATAGTAAAAACTGGGACTTCTACATTAGCAACATCACCACACACACAAACTCACACAGTCTCAGACAGGTATACAATATCTAGAGACACATCTAGCAACCACACAACCCATAAAACAAACACACACACACGCACACACACAAGCACGCGCACCCACTTGACTAGATTAGAATACTGATGAATTTCGATAATGGTGAACCAGCTGTGTGAGCCTGTGTGCATCTACGCGTTTCAATTTACGATATATCTGGTCCGCGCATGAGTGCGGCTCTATCATTCTGCATCTATGACTTCCCTTGTCTGTGCATGCATGCATGTGTGTGTTTAAGTGTGTGTCTGCCTAAGTAACCGGCTGTAAGTTACGATCTGACTCCGCAGCAGCGCCGTGAAATGAAATTGAAGTTCAGTGCTGGCATTCTGATTTACCATCCTAGAGTGCTACATTCCCTGTGTTTGTGTGTCCTTGACAGTGCATGCTTGCATGTGTGTTTTCAGTGTGACTGTGTGTGTGCGTGTAGTTCTCCATGTGTGTAGCCCGCCTTGTGGTTTCGCTGGCATGTGCATATCAGGCAGTGTGAGACCGTGTCGCTTTCCAGCCAGTCTGTAACTCACTCGAACATTTATCAGTGAATCACATTTGTATGCCTAAGGGGAGCCGTGCCTTTTCAAAGTCCAACAGTAAAATATTGGATTGGCTGACACACAGAGATAGAGCCTGTGAGAATTATCAGTTTAGGTTTAGAAGATCAAATTTTTTTTACTCAGTGGCTGCACATGCTGCCCAGGCCACTTATACAGATACAGAGAAATAAAATGCACACAGCTCAACAGTGATTGGCAGAACAGTGGTTATCGATCTTATTTTCTGCAGAGACTTGTCTGTTTTTGCTTTAATTGAAAATTGAAATTGATTTTTTTTTTGGGGGGTGGGGGGGGGGGATTTTTTTCTACTTGACAGTATTTTTTAACAAAATACAAAAGCTCAAAACCTGCTTTGCTCAACCTCTGCAAGATCCCATTGCATTTACTTTAGAAACCTGAATCCTATATTGGAGTGCATTATATTGAATGGTGTTCCTAATATTGTGTCCACTCCATTAACATACACGAAGGGGGCAAAATATTAGGACACTTTTCAATATAACGCCTTCCAGTACACCACCACCACCCACTACAACTTCAATAATAAACATATAAAATAGAATTATCACCTTTCTGACAATGTCAACAAAAACTTAAAACATGTATAAGCTTCAGGTGTACCAAATGAAGTGGCTGGTGAGTGTATATATACTATACGCATACTTTATTTAGTCAGCACAGGTAGAGCAAGTAAGGCAGAAGAGACTAATTATTTATGGGATCACACATGGGTTATTCACGTCTGATTGGGCTGGTGCTCAGGGCCTCTGATCCAACACCTCTCCTCCACCTTTGGCCTTCAATTGTCTGTTCATTGGGCCCCCGTGAGCCCAGATACTCAGCTATCAAAATCATTTCCACAATTATTTCACATCATGCAGCCGCAAGCTGCACATTGTTATTATTTCTAAATAACGTTCACTAGCTCTCAAAATTTAGTCTCATTTGAATTTGGATATGGGAGCTCTGGTGCTGAAATAATAAAATAATACTGACAAAAGTCAGAGGGTAAGCTTTAATGATGTGGTTATAAATCTTTTACCCGAGAAAAGCCAAAGAGAAAATCAAAAAGATGATTGCTTAATGAAGGTTTATATTCATATAACTACGAGTTATAGCAGATTTCTTTAGATAACCTTGTGCCTGAGAAATGTTTTGTAATGAAAGATTAAGACATTTCAAAAATGTACATTTTTCTCCGAACCTGCTGGCTTACATTATGCTTATTTACAGTGTTATGCATTAGGTTGCTATTGCCAAGTTGTTTTGGTTGATTAGACCTCTGCTGCAGGCTGGAGTAGCACTATGCTATGTTGGGAATAGACCTTTTCCACTGATGATATTTTGACATGTCACAGTAGGATAAGTGCAGGTGCAAATAATAAAATCACTAATGGCTAATTTTTCATTAAGCTGCTTCAGTGTCAGGGTCCTGCTGTTGTGCATGCTGGCTGTGATACTGCTGTTGCTTACTGTGGCACTTAAATAGAACGGAGCCATTGTTAGTGTTATTAGTAGCACCTGTGCTTTTCCTACTATGACAAGTCAAAAAATGACTTAAATGCTGAAATGATTAGTCGAATTAGTTGATCAAAGAAAAAAAAGTCAATAACAATATAAATACATTAACATACAATGCAAATAACCATTGGTTGCTACCCTGTGGGGGGGAGGGCGCCCTCAGGACTGTGTAGATGTGCACAGAACTCTAATCATCCAAAACAGGTAACACCATGAGCATCTCAAAGCTTTTAATAGAGCTGACATTAATATCATTCTTTTTTTTGTCTTTCCGACATCTTATACATTAAAAGATTCATTTATGTATCAAAAATGAATAGAAAGATAAACCATTAATGAAAATAACCGTGACTCACAGCCCGTGTAATGAATGTCAGTTCATTCTGTGCGCTGAAAAGCAGAACATGAAATGTGCGGATCTGCGTTGGCAGATGATGATTCACACAGGTACTGTTTTCACTCTGTTTTATAATCTTTTTTGTTTTGTTTTTGTTTTTTGTTTTTTTTACAGCCAGATAGACTTTTTCTTGCCTCAGTCAGCATGTGGCACAGCTGGTTAGGCAGGTTCCTCAGATGTTTCAATGAAGTATGACACAGCAAAATGCTAAATCCCCCCCAAGCGATTTATAAGACAGCGATCCGATTAACTGCTGTATGACATAATAAGTATCGGCAATAAACTGCCGTTGACACTTTCACGGCCGTGCACACATTAATGCACTGATACAGATGCACTGTAGACGTGGATCCACACATATATGCTCACACACACACACACACACAGGCCACACAGGCGCCAAAAAAACAAACACACTTGGATAGAAAGTATGTACGGACATACACACTTTTGCACCCGCCCACACACACGCTCTCACACATACACTTCCTCTGCAAACATCTTGGAATAAAGTTATCACTTTATCCTCTCCTGTCTCTTTCCCACAGAGAGATTAACATTCACTCTCTCTCACTGCATTTGCCTCTCCTTTCATGTGAGGCAGCTGCAGCTGTGTAAGTGTTTGTATGTGTGTGCGTGCGTGTGTGTGTGAGAGAGAGTCAGGGCACCACCGCTCAAATAAATCCACTTCCTGTTTCCTGCCATCTTATCTCGCAACGCACTTGTAGACGTACAGTGTTGTGTGTGTGTGTGTGTGTGTGTGTGTGTGTGTCAGTCTGATCATCGCCTTCATCATCTGGCTTGCGGAAGCCACTGAGGAAGATTTGCAAGCAACAGGGTTAATTGATACTTCACATTTTAGATGTCTATGTTCTGGGTGGAACGTGGAGGCGAGAGAGATAAGAGGGAGTGTAAAAGGAGAGGAAGAAACGGGAGGGAAAGAGAGATGGAGTGGAAAGATGAAGAGGAGAGAGAGCAGTTAACGGAAAGGGGGACAGCACAGGAGGGAGGAAGAATAGTTGAGAGCGAGTAGGGCAGTTAATATTTTACAAGCCTGGATTAGAGAGGTCATGAAATGAGGAATGGGAGAAGGATTCCTGAGAGTCGGCTACAGGGAGAAGGGGAGAAAAGGAGTGGGACAGCTGGATAACGCTGCTTTGATCAGAAACATCTGTAGGTTTCTCGACGGAGAGAGAAAAACAGCGTGGAGTGGTGGGAGAGAAATCTTTGCATCCTGCTTCATCGGTTTGTCTGGACAGGTTTTAGTCCGACTCTTTTTCTGTCTTAATCATCTTGAGTTTGCTCGTAAAAGATCCTGCTCGTGGTTTTGCGTGTTTGAACTTTCGCTACAAATCACATATTTCTTGTTTTTGGTTTGTACTGGATTTGTTTTTTAAGGAGCAGATCAGTTTAAAATTATTTGCACAGACATTTTATGACCACTGTGCATCCAAAATTACCATCACAGCTATGTTGACAACTCAAAAAAGGCTACAAGACATAGTAATTGTAAAGAAAAATGGGTAGATACAAGAAAATATTAATTATGTACTGAGGTCCTCATCATTATTTATAAAAAAAAATGACACTGGGTTTTATTTGTTTTATTTTTTTTTTTTTAATAATAAAAAAAGAATACAATGATTACTTCATGTTATGTACAGTATATAGTACAGGGTTTATGCAGGGTATTTTTTTAAATTGATTATGGTGTTATGATACACCTTGCAGAGACTTGAGACTTCCTTGACATAGGTAATCCATCACAGTAAACATCAAAAATCTGTTTTTTTTTTTGTTTTTTTTGTCAGATCAGCAAAGACCCAAATCTAAACATCTAATTTACATTTCGTTGACCCATCATGATGGTACAGTCTCTAACCAGACGGGCTGTCTCAGCTCACAGTGGACTGCAGTTGCTCATTTTCTGGAGGAAAAGTGGACCAAAGCGTATTGAGATATGCATGAATATTCCAACCCATGATTATTCTTGTGCATTTCCAAAGTGAAACAGATACATAAATGTGTTTTTTTGAAGAAAAATTAAACCAATAAAAGCAAAATGTTATGAAATGCAA
Source organism: Scomberomorus guttatus (assembly GCA_038419695.1). Lineage (NCBI taxonomy): Eukaryota > Metazoa > Chordata > Actinopteri > Scombriformes > Scombridae > Scomberomorus > Scomberomorus guttatus. The sequence continues at coordinate 18,627,667 of CM076463.1, forward strand.
TATCAGTGGCTGCATCATAACCCTGGAAAAAGGGGATGAGATTATTATCTGCTTTTATAGTGATTCGTGTAATAAATACTGTATATTTTCTGACTCCCCTTTGGCAAGACTGTATATTAATGATAATCACACATAAGCCTGCATAAACCTCCCTCGCAGTTCTAATCTTATTGGTTAATAACATGGCTAACATCACCCTAAGCCTTCCCCGAGTGCCCAACTCTGAAGGTCATTGCTAATACCAGGCCCCTCATTTATTAAACCAAATGGGGGGAATAGAGACAGAGGAGGAAACAGTGAGTGTAAAAAGATAAAGAGAAGTTGAAAATATGAGGAGATGGGGAAGATAAAAGTGGGCATGGAGACAGACAGAAAGGGAAATAATAGGAGGGCAAATGAGGGAAAAATGAAAGAGTAAAGGGCGTAAGAGAGGGGACATGGAGGAAGTTAACAAGGGGATAAGAACTAGTATGAAGTGATAAGTGGGCAGAAGCAGAGATAGGGGAGGGAAGGGTTTCAAAGGGAGGGATGAGAGGAGAAGGATGGATAGAGAAATGGCCGACTTAATTAATGGACTGTAATATATGACAATATTCCTGGGCTCCAAGATAATATCAGCAAAAATTACTGCCTTCATCTTGGGCACACTGTGCAAATATACCGTGACCTTGACAGAGGAACTGAAGTGGCAGAGGAATTTCCAGAACTCTTGACAGGAACTAAACGTGTCTTTGCCCGTGATAAAAAGTTATGATAGCTCCATTTATGGAAGACGCTGATGAAAAATATTGAGATTTTTTAGCCTCTTTAAAATCTGCTACCATCATTCTGTTGCAGAATCCAGGCCAGCTCAATGTGACGTTTAAGTGCAACCACTTGGCTTTGCCAAGTTAACTTTAACACATTGCTGACAATTATTTGCATTTATGTTTTCACCAAAGACAAGTTCATTTTTCAAGTACTTTATATCCATTTTAAGGGGAAGAAATATTACTTGTATTTAGGGCTGCCCATTTTGTCAACCATGAAATAGTTTTATGCTTATTCAATCTTTAAAGCAGTTCCAAAACAAGTTTAAATTTTGTACTATCACAGCTATAAGAGCGGTGGTGGTGTCATACTTTATTTAAAGGCTTTGGCAGGAAATTATTTATACGCAGTGCACAGAATGTTATAAAACAGCACATCTTTGCATGTGGCAAGCATATAGGTTATTTCTGTCTTGCTGCTGAACTCCAGTGTGCAGTAGCTGCCACACAGCTATCAATCACCCGACACTTGGAACAGCAATCTGCCTGGCTTGTCAAGCTGTTGCTGCGGCAGCTAAATGGAGCGCGGGTGCAGCTCCGCCACACAACAGTGGAGCTTTGAGCATTATTTTCATTGTTATTTGAGTCAGCGATCAAAGGACCACCATTCCAAGTGGGACTCGAGGCTATTTCCCTGTCGCCACAGAGGTTCAGTGAAATTCAAGAAGGATTTTTCCATGGTCGCATGCTTCCAGTGTTAGCTGCGTGACTGTTTTCCAAGTACCGGTAGGTATACCGAGGGACCTGCACATGAGTAGTTCTGAAGCTGCAATCAATCATGTGTGACTGTGGAAATGTAACAAACACATGCAGAAGACAATACACACGGTGCGTGCACACACACCGGTGTGCACAGAATCACACAGATGGACACACACGTATACATAACTTTGATACGTACATTTCCACCTGCACGCTATGTCTCTTGTTCCTACCATATGTGCACTCAGATACACATACAAGCAAGGTGCGATGAGAACGGAACTGCTGTCAGGTTCAGCGGCTGCAAAACACATCGTCGCATCTGTAATCCAAGCAGCTGAGAATACACAGATTACTACTCCCTCTCCTGAGTTTCAGCTGGCATGCTATGAAGGGCTGGAAAAAAAGGTATAAAACAAATAACTTTAGAGGAGCCCAACGGCGCACGCAAGGAGATTTATTTGAGCTGGAGCAGAGCCCGCAGTGTTGTTGCTCTGTCCTTGATGCTAAAGTTTACTTACAGTTTCAAGCTCATCATTTGTCACAGGAAGACTAATGATGCTGAACATAGCATTTGCTATGATGAAAATCATTATCAGCGAATAGTTTTCCCTGACAATCCGGCCTTTCTTTTCCGTAGCCCTCATAAATACTCCAGACTTCAAAGACAGACTTGACAGAGTGGAGAGTACTCTTTTCAATGTGCGCAGCTATTATGAGTTCAAAGGAATATACTGTAGGTTAATTAGCGATGATTGGAAATAATGACCGCAACCATGGCGATCATAAGATCAAAGTCAGACTCAAAACAATGCGTGTAGATCATTTTGTTCGTCTAATCAAATCACTTATGAAAGTCAGATTACAATTTGCAACTTAGAGACAGAATGTTTGTTTTACACATCTGCGGGCGTTGCTGTATGTGAGAGTGTGTTTGTATTTTAGCAAGGACCTCAGGCCTCACACACACACACACACTAGTAGAATAGAAAGTAGCACTAACACAATGTCTACACAGCCTACCTAGCGAAAGCAGCGCGTTAGCAGAGCAGCAGCAGCAGCAGCATCAGCTTCAGTCCTCTGTCAGTGTCTTCACAATATTGAGTGAAGGTCAACACACACTCACTGAATGTATACACATAAAACGGCATAAATAATACTGCGCTTCGGGTTGTGTTTGCACGCGTAAAGAACGAGCGGGTATGCAGCCGACGCAGACGGTTGTATCGATTAAAATAGATCCTGTTCTGTCAGATGCCTGAAAACCGTAGTTGGAACACTTTCTGTAAGCTGTAGTGGCATACAAAGCCCCCCCCCCACACACACACACACAGTACAGTATGGACAAACAGCTTTGAAGGGTGAAGATCTTCCACACAAACTGTTTTGTAGCTGCATGCATGCGTCTATATTTACTGTGGTGTGTTCGTGAGGGCATGAAGTCAGTAAAAGGTTTTTTTAGATTCATACCGTGTGTCAAAGTGTGTCATATGTGTACAAAGTGGGTCTTGTCAGGATATGTTTGCTGCACACAAACGCGAGTATGCAGCTGAGAACGCACAAAAACATGCACAGAAACATAGGACATGACTACATGCAGATACATACAATACAAAACAGTTACACACACATACACACATGTTTTCAGGAAAAAAGGCTTTGTCTGCTTTTACCTTTAGTCCTGGTGGGTTTGAATTAATTTAAATAATCTGTGCTGGACTAGGAAACTTTAATATAAAACATTTGTATCTCCTTCTTCATCAATATATATTGGAATTAATGAAAATATCTTCCCTGTTGCACTAAATATAAATTGTACAGCACTAGGCCGGCAGCTCTGGTGAAACAGTGCAGGAGACAGTCAATTACAAGCGGAAAGAAGCAGCCAGAGTAGACACAGCCGGAATCGATAGACTTCTACCTTAATGATCCAAAAGTCAGTCGTTTCTTCGGCCTTTCTTTCTGTCTGTCTTTCTTTCTTTCTTCCTGTCTAAGGCAGGTGGTTTGATACTAAAGGTGAGTCACAGCCAGTGCAGATCTGTGCCCTTGTCTTTCCTTTTATGTTTGGCTGTTATAGGTAAGAACTGACAGAGCAGGTATAGAATAGCAGCATCATCATTCCTATCAAGGCCGTCATCTTTAGTACTGGCTCAGAACAATAAATATGCATGTTAAAAGATGTCTTTTTAAAATTAACCGTCTCAATTTCTAGTTTGTATCCTCAGTGTCCCTTTCTGTGATACACACACACGCACACACACACACACACGCACGCACACACACACACACACACACACACTCCTAGCCACAGACAGGTCAGCTTTTTAGCCGCGGACTGCGAAACCACAGAAATGCAGAAATGTCAGAGCTGTAACAACAGGACAACCAAATGGGTGAAATTAAGAGGCTTTGTTGGTGCTTAGAAGGAATGTCAAAACAGGATGAGTGTGTGAAGTGGGGGGAAAGAAAGGAATAAAGACAACAAATGAAAAAAAAAAGGGAAAAGGAAAGTGGCTGAGTAAAGAAGGGAGTGAAAAAGAAAGAAAGCATTTATGTGTGTGTGTCTATATCATCTGAATTTGTATTTCACAGCACACACACGGACATAAAAACATGCTATACATACTGGTAACACATTCACAGAAACACCAGGCACGATGACGTGCAAAGACACATACTGTATGTTTGGGTATTGCACAAACAAAAAACATATGCGCGCACACACACACACACACACACACACACACACACACACACACACACACACACACACACACACACACACACACGGTTAGTTATAGGCACCTCTGTTCCAGCAATGCGCCTGTCTGAAGTCTAGCTATAATGACATCCAGGTATGTTTGCTCTTCATTTTACACGGCTCATCGCAGCTTCGAACAGGATATCAGCACAGGGGGGTGTCTGTGTTTGTGCACGCGTGTGTGTGTGTGTGTGAGTGTGCGCTTCAAGTGTGTATTTTTGCATTCACACAGAGATCACTGTGTCCTTGTGCACATCTGTATGGCACCGTGCACTGCTGCAACATTTGTGTGCTTGTTACAATGCGTATGAGCTCATGTAATCAAATGTGCATTAGTGTATCCTTCTGTGTATGCGTGTGTGTGTGTATGTGTGTGTCCTCCATCAGCACAGTTATGTGTGTTGAGTTCATCCATGAGTTTAGAGAGAGCCGAGCATGTAGTGCACTGTATATAAAACATAAAAAATCATTCATTTACTTAAATAATTCATTTTAATCTCACTTGAGTTCCTGGGTCAGAATTCCTGCAGTTTGTGTTGCTAGGCAACATCTAGTTAAACAGGAAGGGATTTACAAGGCTGGGCCACGAGTTTTTAAAAGAATAACAAGTGTTTTTTTTCTTTCCCTCTCTCACCCTTATCTGAAACTTTTCTTCAACTGAGACTTTTTTTTAATTTTCACTGCAGCTATAGTCACATGTCCTCTCTCCTTTACAGTTTAATACTGGCACTATAATTTAGAGGTGTAAACAAACACCTGCGTCATGGGTGTCCGCTTATATTGTCTGGTTACTAAAAGTTAATCCATTGCTGCGAACCAATCAGGATCAAAAATTCTCAGTGGCCATGTTATTTAGATGAAATAACCAGTTGAAAATGTCTGTTTTTGGCTAATCCAAAAATAAATACTTAACAATTCCAGTTGCATTAAAAAATTGTACCCTTTCTTCTCAGAGTCATAACCAGTATGCACAGACATCATACGTCTGGAATCCAAAAGTCACTGTGCCTGAATAGAAAAAAGCAGTGCGAAAACCAAGTTAAATTAGCAGTCATTTTTTTCCCCACTTGCCCATTTCAGGTGCTCAGTCGCCTGGGCATGCACATTCACCCATTGAAAGGCATTTGCACAGTGTCTTAGTATTGAAGGCATGAGTGCACATGTGTGAACCCCACAGTTGCAGACAGGAGCATTCATGTCTCCTTGTGCTTGTTGAAGGAAGAGTTATTCAACATTTCCATTCTTGAGCACACATGAGCCCACATGTTTTACCTTTCTACTGTCGGCAAAAGTGCTCTTGATGACAGTAACTGTGAAAAATGAGGGGTTTTTTTCCCAAAAATGAAAAGGTCCACATCTCAAAATGCAGGAGAATCATAAATAAAGTGAAATTAAGCAAAAAGAATGATCTTTTAAAGTTTTTAATATAGTGAGAATACTTAAGCAAATTGCATTCTTTATTTTACGAACCTGTATCACACTTTGGAATCACGGTATAAAGTTTATTAAAGTTTTATAAAGTTTTAGTCACACTGCAATATTAATAAAATCTAATAAATGAAAAATCCTAACATTTGTGCAAAAATAGATTTAGAATTTACATTTTCAAATGTAATTAAACACTTTCATCAGAAAAAACTGGCTGTAGTGAGATAAGACTGAAACACAGGTGTGACGTGTAGTTGTATGTGGTAGTATTTTAACGGCAGGTTTGATCATTTTACCCACAGTTCACAACGGGAGCTTATTGCTCTGCTCTTAAGAATTTAACTGAAAATGGTTGCAGAAACGATGAATTTACAAGCTGCTACTGTGTGTGTACTAATTGCTTCAATTTGCACACTGCTCTAAAGAGACAAAAGCTCTTACCTGTTATATAAACGGTATGTGTCCTGATTCTATTATGACCACTGACAGGTAAGTGGGGCAGCTAGCGCTGAGGACGTGATGAGTCAGAAGAGTCACACCAAGAGATAATTTTGCTCAGAGTCAAGAAATTACACATCTGAACTGTTGCTTCTAAATGTCAAGGCATCCATGAGAAAGTGATTGTTGCGCTCTACTATCACGGCCGCTGTGATATCTCTTCTATTATTCTATTTCCTGCTGATGTGAGTGAGCGTAAAAGTCAGGGATTAAACCTGGGACCTGTCTGAAGCACCTCATGACCTCCTGAAAGAGCTGAATACAATGCAGAAAGAGAGAGAAAGGAAAAAGATGAAGGAAGTGGCAAAGGTGGGAGCAGGTGTACTGCCTGTCAATATGCAGGAGAGGAAAAAGCCATTAAATATTATAATGTACTGGATGAAAATCAAAACGTGTACATAAGGTAAACGCAGCTAATGTAAAATTCAGTTATAAAGACGATATTATCTTACATGGATTACTAAAATTGAAGATCACTTAAGTTGGTTTATTTTTTTAAGTTTATCTCCTTTCAGAAATGGATGGAAATAACAACTTCATTATCAATGTGCATAATTATACCACGTCAAGAGACATTTGTTAGCCAGAGGATGTGCATTACAGATAATGGCACAGCTAGTAGTGGTGGCAGCGCAAACCTTCCATTTAAAAAGAATATTGCTCCAAAATGTCAATACACTCTGTAAAAACACTTCATGCCACACAGACATGCAGTCACACAGTGCAGACGCTGAGAAAACAAACGGGTGGTCAGACAGAGACCAGGGGAGACAAACAGCATCAGACAGTGGGCAGATTGACAAAGAGAGAAAATCAATATGAAAGAGTTAAGCTGGAGCCTCCTTAATATTGTACTCTTTACTCTGTGTGACTAAGTTTTTACCAACAAAGAGGTTCTTTGTCTCACTTATATATACACACACACAAACAATGTATACTGTAGTTACACTCATACACCTTGGTCACAATTTCTCTCCCACACACACACACACACACACATAAATCCACATATACACTCACAAAAAAAACAGATGTGTCTTCAAGGACAAAACTTATGTTCAGTCCAAAATAACATCACGCTATATGCTCTCTTTACCATCATGAACATTGGGTTTTCTTTGGGTTCTCGTGTGTGTGTGTGTGTGTGTGTGTGTGTGTGTGTGGTTGTGAAGGTGCAAGACATGGGGACAGGGTGGATTTCAGCTACACTGGCCAGCAGTGATAAGAAGCCTAAATCCCCTTCACATTCTCACATGGATAAACAAGACTATACGCTTCATCTATAGAAGGTGCAACTTCCATCTGGGACAGTAATGGGGCGTGTAGAAAGGAATATGAATGAAGGAGAGGAACTTTTTTTTTTCTTTTCCAAGCCTTAAAATCTAAATTTTCTTTGATAATTCAGGACATGACTTGATTCAAGTGCATTTAGGCATCAGGAATTACTGCTCACACCATTATTCTGTACAAACATGCTTCACCAAATATGTGTGAATTGGTTTTTGTGTTCTTTTATATTACATGTTTGACTACAAAATCCATTCTACGCTATGGTTTTGTCCTCTTATTAATTTAGGATTAGAGTTAACCTTTCGGAAGAAAGAACCTGGCAGGAGTGCTGAGCCGAGTGAGGAGCAGGAGCAAAACAGTAGCAGGGACTGAGATAGTGTGTGGCGTAAAGTTGAGTCGCTCCCCTCTGGCACTCATACGTAGACACAAACACACACACAAACACACGTGTGCGCACACACAAACACACACACAAACACAGACACACACACACAGACACTTGCGAGATTAGAAAACCACCTTTGCAGTGTGTGTGAGTGATGGAACAACCCTGCCTCAATTCATCAGTGTGTGTACCGTATGTCTTGACATATGGGTTTTTCTTCAGGGTGTGTGTGTGTGTGTGTGTGTGTGTGTGTGTGTGTGTGTGTGTAGGATAGGTACAGAGAAGTTAAACCAGAAGGTTAATGCTACCTCTGCTAGAGTACCTGTACTGTGCGTGTGTGTGTATAAAGTGGTGTGATAAATATGGTCTGTTATTGATTTGACAGATCAGACTTCATGTTATCCTACTGAAGCAATATGCTACTGTACACACACACACACACACACACACACACACACACACACACACACACACACACACACACAGTACAAGGTTGTGTGTGCCACTGTGTTTATTATTATTATTATTATTATTATTATTATTATTGCCTAGACTTGCTAAAAAAAAAAAAATTGCCAAAATGTTGACTAAAATCAGGAACTCACTCATTAAAAAATAAGTATATAAGATTACAAATCTGACCAGACATGAATACTTGGCTAGCTTTCACTTATTTGACAGTAATATTGAATACTTGGTGCTATGGATACAATTCAAAGAAAGAAAAAAAAAAGGATTTCAATACGCAGCTTCTTACTTTCATATGTTTTTTTTACTATCAGTCTATCAGAGCATTTCTGTAAGTTCAGTATTCTGCTCAGTAATCGATGGTCAGCAGGTGCACAGCTTTAACCTCCACACTTTGCTTTGGTAAGAAATCCATGCAACTTTATTTAGAGATGATGATACCCAGTTGCTGGTGTCTAAATGAGATACCTCATCATAATCCCATGGCTGGTCACCTGTCACATTATGCAATATGGTGTCCCAAGGCAGCGCCTCGGTTGCATGTCTGACAATGATGGAGCAGACTTAGATTGTGTGTCTTCCTTAAGGGCACGTGGTCATTGTACAGACAGGGGTGGACTTTACTATTAGGCAAGGTAGGCAACTGCCTGCGGCCCCCCAACTAAAAGGGACCCCAAACAGCTATAGATTTATTATGATGTTTAAATATGAAACATATAAAATTGTGTTATTATTCTTACTTATTAAACCCCAAAATTATGTACAAAAGGCCCCCAGAACCCTTTTAAAAAATATATTGTCTTTTTTTACTATGTTACCTGTATTATTATTACAGACGTATTACCTTATAAGCAACATTTGAATGTTAATTTAAACATAATTTTAATTGATGTAGCTACTGCTGGGTAATTTAATCTATAATGATGCGTCACATTTTATCACCTTATATATTTTGTATCAAAATCTTAATCTGTAAATGTAGTGGAGTATAAATTTAAAGTAGCATAAGGAGGATAAGGATAAGGACTTGAGTAAATGAATTTAGTTTTGTTCACTGGCTGCTTCAGTCAGCAGTTCATGTCAGAGAAGCAGAGGAAAAACCTGGTAAATGACTGCAGTTATGGAAATCACCAACCTCCTTAATACCATATGGTGAAAAGTAACCAAGCACATTTACTCAAACTTGCAGTAATGAGGTACATGTACTTTAATGTTTCCATTTTATTCAACTGTATACTTCTACTCCATTTCTACTAGGAGGGATCCAGTTCCTAGTATTTAAGGGAGAAACACTGTACTTGTCATTCTGCTACATTTATCTGACAGCTTGTTACTGTTCACTTTACAGATTAAGATTTTACACACACTACATACTATAATCTATAATCTACAACTATAATCACCAGAGAAAATATGATGCGTTATGATAGATTAAACTATCCAGCAGTTTATAAAGCAGCTAAAATGACCTCCACCTTAACCAGACATTAAATAAATATAAGTCCATTGTGCTGAAAATACTTCTGCACTTTTACCTAAGTACATTTTTGAATGCAGGATTTTTACTTTTAGCAAAGTATTGCTAGTGTGGTATTAACATTCTCAATCAGACAAAGGGTGAAACTAAAGTGTGAAGGAGTCCCCTCAACTGAGTTTACCTTGGGCCCAAATCACTAAATCCACCCCTGTGTACACAGCCAACCTGTTATGTATTAATAATGGAACAATCTCCATGACCACTGGGACACTGCACCACTTGCAAAAACAGTAGTAAACCACTTCTGCCGCATGAGATTATAGTTTTATTTTTCCAGCAATGTAGACAACTGTATTACCCACACTGACAAAGAATTCATTTGTTCTTTTTTTTTTCTCCTTCCCTTTTTATAATGAAACCAACACAACATATATATTGATGTTGTGTTTGGTTGAGAAATGCTCAGTATTTCAGGTGGTGCCGTGATGAGCAAAATGGAAATGTGCAAACTCAAGAACAAAAGAATGTGTTAACAAAACATTCCGAGTGCACTGAAAGACAACGACTCAATATGTTTCGGGCTTACTGCTGGACTGACCTCCAAAGATTACACGTTCACACACTTTTGCACAAGGTGATGCATCAAGAAAGCTGCTCTGCAATTCAAACACTCCTTATGCAGTGACTCAGTGGCTTCTCAGTGGATTCTAGCCAACGTACAAACTCGTGGAGTAATTCATTCTAGAAAACAAAATGTGTGTAAGTTAGTGGATACTTTCTCATACGTGAAGAAAGGGTTTCTTGTCACTTCCACAATTCTTTAAGACCCTGTGGACTTTTAATATCTCTGAGCTATAGTCAATGTTTTGTCAGCATGATGGACAAGAAAAGCTCAGGGAATTTGAATTTGAAAGGAGTGCAGGAAGGCTATTGTCCCCAGACAATACAGTATGAGGGTTTGAGGAGCGAATGGTTCTCTGTATGTATCCATCCCTACACAGGAAATCACACTTCAACCGAGAGACAGAGGACTGTCCTATCACAATATCATGGGAAATAAATACACACACTGTTGAAGACGGACGTACACACAAGTATGCACACACTTTTCCTCTGCTTCACTGTCTTTTGTTGCTTCTCCTCTACAAGGACAAACAGCTCTTTCAGAAATGTTTTAGCTTGTTTTTTTTTCCTCGCTCTCTCTCTCTTTTTTTTTTTTTAAAGTTCCATCGATGTGGCTTTCTTTCTTCGCTACACAGGTATTGGCTTACAGCGCTGCCATATTTCAAATTTCTGCCTTTTCAAAAAGTTTCCTAAAGAAATGCAAAGCGACAGAGACACAAACGCAAAGTCACAGCACAAGACAAACCTTTGTTATTTCAGACCACAAAAAAAAGAAAAAAAAAAATCTAGACTGAAAACAAACACTCAACGCAATCAAAGATAGAATCCACTCCAGGTAATATTTATACTCATATTTGAAGATGTGATCAGTCGCTGAAAGTCATATGTCCTTTCAAACGTGTGGTAAACTGTCTAGTGGAGGAAGCAGAAAAACTTAATTTTGGTTGGAGCACATAAAGAAAAGTGTAAGGCAATGTCTTTCTTCATAACATTACTTTTTTTAATAATATGTCAAATTAGTTTCCTCAGGCTTTAAACTGTCAAACACAAGATAATCTGCTCTATTTTAACATCCCCATCAGAATAACCTGGAGCTGTGTACTATCAGTTTGTATTGCAATCTATTTAAGAGCTGTTTATTTTTGACATTTACTTATTTTTTAAAGTAGTGTCTGGATTAAATACAACATTTACATTCTATGCACCAGCTCCTTAACAGCTACACACTGGATTACTCTTATTATTAAATCCAATGCACCAGTTGCTTTTACGATACTGTTGACATTGGGTTTCATTGTTTTGTCTTCTTTTCTGGCTTTTCTGTGTTGGCATCCATCGTTCTGTTTTCATTCCACCTCTCAGTTGCATCATTGCACTCAGAAAGTTTTTGTCTTGTTTTCTCCGTGCACTCGAGTTAAGCGGGAACGACTCAAGTTGAGGGAAATAACAATAAAGTTGAGCTGAATTAAATTAAACTGTGGTTCAATGTGATAAATGGCAATCTTTCCCCCCTGCCACTCTTCTACTTTCTCCCCACTATGCGTCACACTGAAGGCATTTCTCTACACAATAGATCAAATTAAATGTGTATATGTAGAAGTATTGCACCATTGAGGGGTCCGAGACCCCTTTTAAGCCTCTCGTGATTCAGTTCCAGTGTCTTGGAACAAAGTTTTATTGCAATGCAACATTAGCCAAAACTCTGCTCATACTGGCTGGAATTACATTAGCTTCCTGGCAACATTAACTTATTGAACAGTCTATCAGGAGGAATTGGGAGAACTAGTGGGGGCTCAGTGATTTTAATGGCAAGAGAAAACACAACTTGAGATTTAATGGGTTGGAATAAACAAAATGGCTCTGGATACAAAAAAATCTATCTTGCAAATGGTCACTCAGTTCAATAGAGGGGACATTCTGTTCATCCACAAATGAAATTCCTTTTTTTAATGACTAAAATAAATTGATTTAAGTCGGTTTCTTTGAAAGTGCAGGCAGCTCTTTTTGTTTCTAATATTGACTCTGCCTACAAGCATCCTCTCTCAACTACCAGGATTGTAGCATTTTTTTTTATCTTATCACATCTAAAAAGAAGAAATTCCAGATTTTTTTTTTTACCTTTTAACCCCATTAAACCTCTATCTGACACACAGGGGACAGAGATGGTGTGAGAGATACAATTAAATTGCTTTGCTTTAACGCACAGTAGGAAGACAATTTCTTTCCCTATTTAAAAATAAAGACTTTTTCACATAAGCAGCGTTTTCACATTTAGAAAATGAGCCATCACACTACATTTAAGACTAACTGCACTGTGAAAAAGAAGAAGCATTAAAATAATGTATAAATTTACCATCCAAAAATGTATCACTGTGTATTCAGGAGACCTCGTGTGATGTAGAGTAAGCACAAGTGCTGAGGTTTCTATTTGTATGGTGCAGTAATAAGAAATACAATGAAAAGACTTAGAGCCTTGTTAGGACTACTGGTTCCTCCAAAGTAGAGTTAATAACTTGAAACGTATAATTCCTAATCTTCCCAAATATTTAGCTCGACTTTACCAATACTGTTAGTTCCTTTTACCTGTGCTACTATTATGCTCACACACACACACACACACACACACACACACTGATTAGCTGCACACCAGGGTAGTGGAAAGTTAATCAAGACAAGCCACATGGAACAGGTCACTGAACCACGCACGCACACACACTCACAAGACAGAGCATACACTCATTAGCACAGTAACACATGCCTTTACAGAAGATGCAGAGGAAATGGAAACACCTGTATGCTGAGATTCACATATGTGTTAAACCACTCACACACACTCGCACACTCACACACACACACACACAGAGTAAAACATCAGCCCTATCCTTTAAGTAAAATTTGTTGCAATTAGCATATAATGGATGCACTGCAGCTATCAGGAACTCTATATGCGTGCATTAATGAGTGTGTGTGTGTGTGTGTGTGTGTTGTGTGCTCATGACTGAGAATTCAACAGTCAATAACAAAATATATTGTTTCATCTCCAAAATGCTAAATGCTGTCTGACCCTAAAGCCGTCACAGCACTCTGCTCACTATTTATTTGTCATTAAACACTGGCTGGCTTTGACCTGCTGTAAGCCTCATTAGAATATACTTCCATTAATGACTCGCATTTGGCAACACACACACACACACACACACACACACGAGCCCACTCATGTTATTTGGCTCTTTTAACGAAATCCTCAGGCCAAGGTGAGAGTGTACGGCGGCTGACGCTGCACAGTGCTGCTCTAAAACAGTTTCACCTGCGCGTCCTCCACGTCCTTCACTCCACTTTCATCTTGAGAGTGCATTTGAAAGAGAGATGTGCCGGCAGAGAGAAAGATGGAGAGTGTGTCGAAGATCAAGGAAGTTGTTTTGTCTGCCGAACACTGTTAGTGACAATGATTCTAAGAGAGGTGAGGATGTGGTAGGGCAGAAATGATGAAGACAGAGAAATAAAGCAAGGTAGTGAGAAACTTCTTTTTGTTTTGCTCATTTGTGTTCTTGTCCACATCTCTCATGTCATCTTTTTTTCCATTTGGGAGGTACATATCATAAGGACTTGGAGGTTGAGAGTGAGAAATCATTCTCCCAGCTACTGCTATCACATGTAAATACACCATCAGGGTCAGGAAGAAGAAAACAGTCATAAAATGGACACATTTAATGTGCATCACCTCCTGTATTTTAATGAAGTTACAGATCCAAATGTGTTATAATTATTGTTATAATTATTCATCCTCCACACTTGCTTAAAGGTTTTTGAGAGAGATGGAAAACGATGAAATTTTAATGTGAATGTACAGTGTTTTTTAACGGCTTCAGATTTTTGGGAAGGAGCCATCAAAGAGAAAGAGAGAGAGAGAGAGAGAGAGAGAGAGAGAGAGAGAGAGAGAGAGAGAGAGAGAAGCTTGATCAAAGCTTTACTGGGAATCCCTACTTAAAGATTAATGAGTTAAAGGAGCTGAACGGGACATACACACATATACGCACTCACATACAAACATACGCAAACACTCCGGCTCAGACAGTGAGATTACGAGATTCCGTATCTTTGCATAAAGGACTGCGATTGGTTGGAAATGATCCATTACCAGACAGATGTTATCAGACAGTCGGGAACCCTGCGTCTATACTGGACCAATTACAGACCAATCACTACCAAACAATAATGGGGGTCTGTAGATATTTGTTTTCTCATGTGTTCTGTCTTTTTGTATCTCACGCAAATTCATAACATATGATACACAGTTAGAAGGAAAAATTGCAGGCTGATTGACAAAGTGGATGATTGTGTGTGAGTGTGTAGTTAGGACATCCTTGTTAGGGGTTAGGTTCCATGTTGGATGCAGTTTCAGTTTCATAAAATAGGTTTTAAATTAACAATAATTCAGAACAGGCCCAAATAAAACTTTATCTGTTGTTTAGCTAATGTGAAAGGATGGATAACAAATATAGTTTGTTAGAAATACCACTCTGTAACACCGCTCTACAATCATTAGTGGACTGCGCGTTTAGGCAGTTTGAAAAGATCAACATTGCGCTGATCACGTCACGTCAACATCAGTTGTCGAAATCTGTCAGTTAAACTTTCACGTGCATCATAAAAAAAAACGAGTCCTCCAAATTAAACGACCAAATACGTTGTTTGACCATGTGCACTCCAGAACGAGCTTTCTGTGCTTTCCAAAACAATTATAAACCACTGTTAAAAAAATATTTTATGATGTGACAGCGCTGTGGTTAATGTCTGGTTAGGCTTAGGCACAAAATCACTTGTTAGGTTTAGGGAAAGATCATGGTTTGGGTTAAAATGATCACTTTGTTAGGGTTCGAGAAACATGGTGTAGCTTAAAGTTACTTCTTCCTTAAAGTTAGGCCACCTTGTCGTCATGGCTACAATAATAACCACAGGGTTAAGATTAGTTAGAAGGAAGGGATGATTGTAGTTAGGGTTTTTCCAGAAACTGTCCCGACTTGCGGTTGGAAATGCGACACTCGCAGATACTCCATTGTTAGGTTACACCTTCCACCCAAACCACAACCTCCAAATAAGGAAATTTGTGAACTTATAAAGACGTCATCTCAACTGCGCTACTGCTCTGGGTCATAATTACTATGGCCACTAGATGGCATCTGTCACTCAAACGTAACTATATGTTATTTTTGGGCGACTGACGTTATGACCTTACCTTGTGAGGCAGCTGGATTCGCAAGATCACGACATCACAAGAATCCATCTTTTCAGGCTTCGAGCTATGAGTTTGTGTGTCATGAATCCGGCTGCCTCGCAAAGTAAGACGGTGATAGACAGATGGTTCATCCAATCACCTGCCAAGTATTTTTTGAAAGCTGCCATTGACGACTTCTCAGATGGTTCTGTGTAACAAACCATCTGGCGCAGCAGGTTAATTACGACTTGTTGTGTCATTTTTCTTGGGAGGACAGTCGTTAAAAAAACAAAACACTTCAAGCTTATCATCTTCATAGTTCTTCCCACAATCATTTGGATCAAGTAGCTTGAGGAAATAAAGTGTCATAAAATAGGCTGCACCTGTTATTTTAATGTGTCAGATACATATTTATATTCATCCAGCACTTCATATCTATGCCGCTCATCTTGTTTTCAGGTTGTAGCTACAGGGTGATAACATGAATTAGTTAATTAGTCTTGTGTATTATGGAGGTGGGAATACAAACATAAAACATTCATATGAGTTTTTGAAGCACGTCATGAACTTGGACTCCATTAGAAACATGCTGATTCTGGGTATAACATTTCATATGACTTGTTTTTTTCACATCTTAATGGAGGCCCCGGGTCTAGCTCATATGCCAGTCCATATACATACAACCTCACAGGACTAGTGCGTGATGTTAGAGACAGTTTCTTATTTCTCTACCTCTCCATATTTGTTCCTGTCTCAGCTAAGACCTTCTTTGTTACTTTGTCTCCTTTCTGCTCCTCCTCTCTTTATAAAGCCTCCATTCTCTCTTCCTCCTTCCTCTTGCTTCTTTACTCACAGTCTGTTGCATAAATACATATGCAACTATGAAAAATATAGAAAATATATTTTAAAAATCCTTTCGTCGTTCAAAATACCTCTTTCACATGACCAAGTCAAACCACTATGAAGTTTAACAGCTAGTACCGCAATCTAGCCAGCTAATCAACAGGCTATAACATAACGTCCATATCAGTGTCAATCAACCACCCTATTGGCTGCTGTGCTTGCCAGTGTCTCTGCAACCAGACAGGCACTCAGTCAGCCGACTAAATACTGACACAATACTGTTACCTTACTGACAACCTTACTGGTTGTCAGTCAACCAGTTGACTAATCTGTTTAACAGTTATCTAATCAGCCGGTCAGCTGGTGAATCAACTAGCCAGAGTATCAAGGGTAAGACTGAGTAGTTGCAGAGGTTTTTAGTAATGGTGTTAATTTAGTTTATTTTTTGGATAATTTGAATTATTTAATGTACAAATAATCCAACTTTCAAAATGTTATTTACTTTTAGCTTTTGCTTCTTTTTTTTTGGCAGCATCATAGATGTGTTTTCTTTCTTTTCTGCATTTCAAAGCCACTACTGAATGGGATTAGCATTACTTTACTTTGCCTCCCTGCCAGTCATCCAGTCTGTCTGACTGTAATCCGTCTGCCAATCCAGTCAGTCAATCAATTGGTTGAGCCCAATGTTGAATTTAATACAAACAGCATGCCAAACAGGGAACACTGATTACACTGAGTGCTACTCAGGATAATGAGCGTGATCAAGGTTCCCCCGCTAGCACATACATGGCGTACATATAGCTACAAGACATACAGGCAAACAGACACACACCACACACAGACATCTATCTATCTTTGTGCTTATTTACTTATGGAATATGAATAATATTTAGTTGTCTGTCTTTTGCACTTCTAAAACTGCAGATAAACAAATCACAAACAGCAGCTGATACTTCAAGTGCTTCCATCTTAACAGTGTTTAGTTTGGCCATCACGTTTTGTATTCCGTCTGTGAATTTATAGTCCACCCTCTCTCACTGTGTTATCATTAAAACCTACTGTCTGTGTCTTGTTGACTTTTCTTACCGTATACTCACGGACAGTTAGGTGTTATGAATATACAGACTGCATCTCTTTTGTTCCATTTCTTTGGTGTTATTATGGAAATCACTTGAACTCCAAAACTAAATGAAACACCCTCCTAACGGGGCCAAAAGAGCAGAACAGTGGGCCACTTTGCAAATGCAATACTAAAAAAACCCTATTTAAGTAAATATACAAGAAAAAGCTACATAATTACAGCAAGAGTCCCTGCAATTACAGTAGTTACTTCCATCCCTACATGATATCTTACATTTACATTTGAGTTACACAAGACTATAAGCAAGTTGAGATATTCATAATTTACATGTACAGAATGATTGAAAAGATAAATAATTACCTGAACAGATAAATAATTATCCCGTAGAAAGATTTAATGTTGTGTATTTTCAATCTGACATCTTGCTTTTGCAGCGCTGCAGCTATTACTGCTAATTACATCCGCCTGTATGAGCATCTGCACATGCACATGAATTAGATTAGACTTGGCTGCCGTGCATGATGGTGGGGTTAAAAAAAAAAAAAAAAAAAGATTAATTCAATTTGAACATTTAACATGATCCACTCACAAGGGAGTGGATATTTAAGGCTATAGTGTAGCAAAGCGTACGCCCAGGCATGATGGAAAGTCATAGCAGCACGTGTCGAAAGCTCAAGAAATAAATACAGCTTTGACAGCTGTAATACCACAGAATTAGTGTGAGAGTTAACCTCTTACTCTCCCGCTGTCTCTCATTCACTCCCCTTTTTCTCGGCTTTTCTGTTTTCTAATCTCTGTCTCTCTTCCCTTCTTGTCCATGGAAATTAGATGGAATGTGAGGTAACGAAGCTCAGCAAAGAGCAGAGATGAAACACACACAAAAAAAAAAACATCCAGTGACGGTGGAGTAGTGTCAGCGGCCAATGATGTCATAGGCGATATATCTGCTGCTGACTACTTGGGTGATGGATTGAGGGACGAGAGAGCAGGAGATGGAGACAGGAATGGAGTGAAGGGGGGAAAAAAAAGATCCAGAGAGGAAGTAATGTTAAGAAATGAGAGAGACAAAAGGAAGAAGAGAGGGATGGCAGAAAAGAAGGGAAAATTAGAGGGTGACAAGTGTGGATGACGCGGACGGTGAGGAAGAGGAAGTATCGAGTTTAGATAGAGAGAGGAGGAGGGAAATGGAGAGGCATAAAGACACAGAAGGCGGGAGAGAGAGAGAGAGATGGAGGGAATGATTATGAGTGGAAACGTTCGTCTCTCAATCAGGATATGGACACCCATAAATAACATGCTCTCTCAGTCAACAGCATGATGTCACCACATTCACACACACACTCTCTCTCTCTCTCACACACACACACACGACAAGGCGGAGACGGCGGCGGGGGAGGCAGATGTAGCTGTTTTTTTTTTTTTTTAAAAAGAAATAGAAAATTCACTCAAAGTCAGAGTAAACAATCTCAATTGCAGCATATTTTCCTCATTCTGTGTTTAATTCCCTTTATTTATTTTCCTCTCCTCCTCCACTTTCTATTGAATGCCCTTGTACTTTCCTCATTGGTATTCATGTTATGCTTGTTCTTAGTATTTACTGTGAAAGGCACCTCATTAATGGTATTGTATTGCTTGGAATAGGGAGTTTCTGGTATATCTTAGAATTAAAATGACACAGAGAGAGAGAGGGATGAAGAGAGAATCAGGGGAGATACACAGAAAGATGCAAACACAGACAAAAAGACATTAAGACAAATAGCAAAAGCAGATAAGGCTCATTTTGGCCATGTATGTGATCAATCTTCAGGTTCTCCGTGCATGAGAGGAGTCACTTTGTATGTAATGTGAGCGATTGTATCAGCGGTGGAATAAAACAATCTAGAAGAAACAGAGGCATCCAAAGTAGCTGTGAGTAATGGGTTTTGTTTCATCTGAAAATCCATTTTCAGCTGTGTCTGTGTGTGAAGGTGTGCCGTAAGAAGTGGTACTTGTTTTTCATAGCTGAAGTCATCAGTTGGTTAGTCATCATTCAGTCACTGAAACACCACTCACCTCTCGAGGAGTGTTTGTTTGCCTGGTTCCTACTATTTTGCAACTGGTGGTGAGTGTAAATGTGTTTAAGGAGGCTTCGCAGGTCCACAATTTTGGACATGGTTCGAAATAAACCTGTAGAAAACCTACTTAAAACCTTATCTGTAAGGGGCCGTCAGAACTGGTACAAAATAGATCTGAGGATAATTAAACCTGATAAATGCGGTTGACCCTAACGGACACAAGTAACAAGTTAGCAGTTAATGAGTAGAAGCAGTTGAAAAATGTAGCAATACAAGTGCTGAGAATCAATGTAAGGTCGTAGAAACAACGTGATCAGAGCTGACAACGAGTTTGGATCCACTCGGCTATGTGGACCCAATTAATTGTGACTAAAAACAATATGGACCCACTACAGTTTGGGTCTTGGTTACTGGGAACCAAGAAGACTCGTAAAGACCTCCAATGTATTTGTCTATCTATACTGTGATAAAGTAGTGCCTTTTGACCAATACACGTCTTGCTAGGAAAATGGATGAATGGACTAATTTAAAGCTGCAGTTATTTAGTTTTTATACTTGGCTGGCCTTGGGACAACTATGAGCTTTGTGATTGCACAGGCAATGTGTCAAACTTTTTTTTCTCCCCCTCTTTTTTATATTTGAATATTTAGAATGAGCTATAAAAGCAGTGCTGCCTAACTGATGTGGTGCAATGCTTTTGAAACATTTTAACTAATGATGTTGAAAGACAGTAATGTAGTGGACCGAAAATATTCCTCGTTGATCTTGCAAAACCACTGCGAGTCTTGACAGCTATGGGCTTGCAGAAAAACAGGTTGAATTTTTCATGGACTTTTGTTGATGGCAGTGCAATCTGGCTTTCTGTCTTGAATAAAAATTATGTTATTGATCCTTGAAGGGATTTTTTTTTCCTTCGCCTCCTACTCGACCACAGGGAGGTTCAGCAGACATTCTTGCTTAAGGACAGCAGGGAAATATCTGTCAACACAGATGCTAAAACCTGTAAATACTCCTGGGAATTCATGTTGACAATTGCTATTGGTTTGTACTAGTGGCGATGTTAGCATTTAAGTTTATTCAGAGGCTATAGCAATGCTTTACCTTTTAATATGGATATCAGGGTTCATGTATGTGTAAGTAATACACCATAAACATTGCTCTGAATTAGTGACTGTTATCACCATTGCCCCTCTCTGACTCCTGCTCTGTCTCCCACGCTCTTGTTCTCTTGTCTCTTCATCTGTCATCTGTTCCGTATCCTCTCATGTGTTTCCCCATATCTGTCTGGTGTCTTTTCCACCCACCCAATATCTTTGCTGTCTCCCTCTAACCTTCTCATCATCTATTTTTCACTGGCAATAAAAAAAAAAAAAAATCAAATTCATATTCAAGGAAGCTTAATTGGTGTGGCCTCTGAATCTCACTTCCTTTCTCTCTGTGGGTTTATAGCTTTCAATTATTTTATTTTTCCTCTGTTGTTGCAAGTGATGTTTCATTAAGGGATCATTTCCGTTGCTGTGGTTTTTTTTATTTTATTTTTATTTTATTTGAGTCAACATGAATTCACATTACAAAAGCTGAATGGAAATGACACCGTCAGAAATAAAACACATTATGCATTATGCAACACCAAAATATAAGAAACACCAAAATATACTTAATATATGATTTTAATTTGAACGAGAGGTGTATACATTTTTATTCTTCTGAGCTGTCTGTTCACATAATAATTGGTAAAGAACAACAGCTGGACTATATTTCTTCAAGATTTTTAGTCTCATCCCAATTACATCTATTATTGTTGAATTCACTGTCACAATGTTTGACTTTTTTATCTTGACACAAAGGGACAGCTTTCCTAATATTACTCAACTCAAAGGGGTATTTCTTCATGGATGTGTTACTGTTTTATACATGAGTTCTTACCATGTTTGCTCCTCTGTCTCGTCTTGCTCCACCCTCCGCCCTTCCCTGTCTGTCTTATTGTCATGTCTGTGTCTTTCACTCCCTTCTCTGTATCTCTCTGTCACTTCCCATCTCTCCTCCCTCCAGACAACATCGACTTCTGCGTGTGACGCATGTATCTGTTTGTCTGACTCAGTCTGTGGACGCTTTCTACCAGTGTTTCATATCATCTTTGTTCAGCAACCCACTGATGTCTCAAATGAATTTCCTATACAAATCAACATCACACACACACACACACGTATGTAACACACACAAAGACAGTGTGTACCTTCCTCTGCATGTGCATTTTGTACAAATTGAGTCAGACCTAACAAGAGAGTTCATCCCCCCTTCTATCCCTCTGTTCTGACTATGTGTGTATGTGTGTGTGTGCACATGCATTACTGTGTGTGTGTGTGTGTGTGTGTGTGTGTGTGTGTGTGTATGTTACAATCTATCTGCCTAGTGGGGCATACCACAGGGAATCCTGTCAATCAAACTGGCTAACAATTTGTCAGAGAAACAAGGCACTTTCCAAGACAGACAGATGTGTACATGCGTATGTCTCTGTGTAAGTATAAGAGTGGGCATGTGTGTGCGTGTGTGTGTACATGACGCTTTTGAGTGCATGTGGGGTACGATGTCTTTAGATATACAGGCATTTGTGTGTGTTACAGTACTTGTGTGTGTGTGTATAGGTATGTGCCTGTGGCAGCTGATTCTATGTAGTGTGAACAACAAAGGCAAGTGATAGACAGTGACAGCTAGACTACAGTGCTAACACACACACACACACACACACACAGTCTTCCTAAAACACTGAAGTGACAGCTCTCTTTCTTCTATTCATGTTATTCATTCCTCCCTTTATCCATATCTGTTATCCCCTTAAGTGTTGCCTTTTCACCTTTTTTTCTCCTTACGTTGCTTGCACTTTCTACTGTACCTTACTTTCTTGCTTTCCTGAACAGCACACACAAAAAAAAGATTGTTCAGTACAAAACAACTCAA
Organism: Scomberomorus guttatus; assembly: GCA_038419695.1. Taxonomy (NCBI): domain Eukaryota; kingdom Metazoa; phylum Chordata; class Actinopteri; order Scombriformes; family Scombridae; genus Scomberomorus; species Scomberomorus guttatus. The sequence goes on from CM076463.1 coordinate 18,650,260, forward strand.
TCTTGATCCAGCAATGAAGTCCAATAATGTGCTGTAAAAATTGCTTTTTAAAAGAATTAAGTGTAAAAACATATCCTGTTGTAAGTAATAGCAAACTAGTTTCTCAAAGCTGTTTGAGGGTACAGTTAGAAGAAAAGTGGGGGTTTCACCTTCCGCACATACACATTTGTTTGGGGCACAGCTGTCATTTTTTTTCCTCCATGCTTTATCCTGCACTCTTTCCCATCAAACACCAATTGTTATTCCTCCTGCCTTTCACTCTCAATCTGTCTGTTTCCGTTTGCCTTCCATCGTTTCTCATTTTTCTGGATTTCTCCCCGTTTTCATCGATCCCTCCTTTCTGTTTTTCTTTCCATCTCCCTCTTTCACTTACCTTCTCTGCTGCTTTCACCTAATCCCCACAGACAACATTCCTATTCCCTAAGCCATATCTGCTCTGTTTATGCGTGTGTGTGCCTGTGCGTGTGTGTTTGTGTGTGTGTGCATGACCCTCGTGACATAGTGATGTGCGTCACTGGGGACTTATTGACTTCCTTAGACTCTTTCTTTGGGTCAGCTGACTTCAACAGACAGACCTCATTGGCTAATAAACCCAGACTTCTCTTCACTAAAAGTCAAGTGACAAATTGACTCCCCTGTTAAACACACACACACACACACACACACACACACACACACACACACACACACACACACACACACAAACCATGTACACACACGGTCATGCATCTTGTGTGAACTCTCCTAAGAGCAGTCGCTGCATTATGTAGGGCTTTTCTGTTTCTCTTTCCCCCTTTCATTCTCCCTCCAAACCTCGGTACACAAATCATTTGAAACACGCTCATGATCATCAGTTGATCTGACTGGCTTCTTTGTTGAGCCCTTATTTGTTATGGAGGTAGCCTTGGTAATGTGGCCAAAATATCAGCACCAAGCAGTTAGGGATGACGGCTGTTATTATTTCCCTGTTTGTGAGTGAGGAAAAGTGAGTTCCACCTACACTTTCTCACAGTATACAATATCCCTTTTACTGCTGCTCCTTTGACCTTGCAGCAAATAAGTAGCTACCGTCACTGGCCAAATGACACACAGTGAAATCACAGCTAACACACAGAAACACACAACAAATCTTACCCTAACTCCACAAGTGGCCAACTAAATCACAATAGAAGCAAACTTAGCCATTGTTTTCTTTTTTTATGTCATCTCAAGCAGCATTAAAGCTGCAGTGTGCAGAATTTAGTGGCATCTAGCTGAACAGACTTGGCAGAAATGTAATACAATATTCATAAGTATGTTTTGATTAGCGTATAATGCATAAAAATAAGAATTGTTGTGTTTTCGTTACCTTAGAATGAGCCCTTTATATCTACATATGGAGCGGGTCCTCTTCCACCGAGCCCACCATGTTGCACCGCCATGTTTCTACAGTAGCCCAGAACGGACAAACCAAACACTGGCTCTAGAGAGGGACTTTCGTGTTTTTCCGCGGCCACTGTACTACACGCTTGGAAGGGGAGCGGGAGCGGTATTCAGTTGGTTGCAATCTGTAACCTTACCGCTAGATGCCACTAAATCCTACACACTGCACCTTTAAATCCAGCTAATGCAAAAAAGCCTTTGTCAATATAACAGAACGCACTGATAGCAACATATGATAAAAGCAGAAACCATTCAATTACAACAGAAAGAGGACAACTTGAGCATGGCATAGATTACATTATTAATCAATTATTTAAGTAGAAAGCGTTGAGAGCAGTTGACCAAATTAGAGCACAGGAGACTACACTGTAGTAGAGCTTTAGTTGCACCAAACAGTAGCGCAGCAAAGATAAGAAGAGAGGAAAGAGCCAAGTGGAGTAGCCTAAAGGAAAGTGGAGTCAAATAGTAGTAACAGTGGTTGTAGAGTAATTGAGATAAGAGACTGGGGTTGACCACACAAGAACAAAATAAGCAGAAGCAGAGTAGGCCCTAGTAGAGAGGAGTAACAGACTAATGAAGAAGAAGAAGAGGATAAAATGCATACTCACCAAGCTGACTGCGTCTCTGAGCGTAGGCTACCACCACTGCGGCCAGAACTACACAGCACAAAGATGTCACAAGGTTTGCCATCTGTAGACACACACACAGCAAAGTCATCAGCGTGAGCACGTGCGGGAGACAGAGAACCGGCGAGTGAATGTGTCCGCCTGTCGTCCTGATTGACTGACAGACCCATAGACGCCTACAACACCATGTAAGAGATGGAGAGATAGCTGCTTCCTGTCCTCTCTCTCTCTCTGTATCTCTCAGTGTCTCTCTAGCTCCTCTCACTCTTGTGGTCCCTTAAGTGGCCTTTTCTCTCTCTCCTTTGCTGTTTCCTTCTTATTTGTCAAACTACCATTTTTTTCAAATAGAAATTCCTTTCTTTACTTCTCTCACTGTTATTCTTTCCCCTGTATAACATATCTCTCTCTCTCTTTATCTCTCTCTCTTTCTTTCTGTTCATCAGTCTAATGGGTCCATCCTCTCTGGGATGGGCTATGACCAGCAGCTCTTAAAGGTATAGCACACCATAAACAAACACACAACTCTCATGGAAAACAATAGTGCTTCATGGGCATCACTTTGCCTCGTTGTTGCCTCACACACACACACAAAAAAACACTTGCTCTCCTCTTATTTCTCATACGCTCATGCTTTTGACACATGTTTTATTTCCCTTCCAACGACTACAAAGCATTTTTATTTACTTGTTTGTTGGCTTGTTAATGAACAGAAATTGAAAAAAAAAAACAATTTGTGATTTTATCCATCCACCCAGTACATGTGTGCAGCGTCTCAGGCTGTAGGACAGGTTGCCAGATAGAGTCGGTGAGCACAGGTTTTGGTTTTAGTCTCTGTGCAGACACAACAGTGCCGAACCTGGCAACAGTCCAGGCCCTTAAAATTGTTACGGCTTAAACACACACGATATGTGTTAATTAGTCAGCTTTAGAGATGATCCCGTCAGAGGAACTGCCTTTTTGCTTCCCCCTGTTCCACAAAGAGGTGAAAGGTCAGAGGTCAGCTTCAACAGAACGGCACCACTGGAGCTTGTATAGGGATTCACCATCCAGTTGAAGGACACTTGAGCGGGGCGGACTCCTGCCAACAAGGAGGGCCTGAACCCAGATCCCTCCAAGAAAAAAATGGGGCCTCCCTCTTCTCTCTTTTCTCTCTGTGCACCTCCTCATCTCTCTGCGAGCTGTTTTTTTTCCCCTCTTTGCCTCTGCTCCATTCACCGAGGAGAGATAGTTGGCTCTCTTACAGACAGAGGTTGTCTAAGGTTCTGCTTGCTGCTGAGACTTGCGGTGAGTAAGGTGTATGTGTCTGCATGTGGAGAACAGAGTGAGTGCTCTAAATAGAGGCAAAGAAAGGAAAAGTGAATTTCCTTGTTCTTTTCATGCAAGACTCCAGCTGTTACAAACCACTGTCATCTCCCATTACCTCGTGCTCTTAGCTTCAGCTATTTTTCCCCCACTCACTCCTTCTCCTCTTGATTCTCTTTTCCACTTCTCTTTTACCATTTCACTCTGTCTTCTTCACTCTCTTCAGTACACACAGCATGTATCTCTCCATTATATCCCTCGCTCCTTCTGTCTCTCTTTGTAAAGGTTCAACAGGAACAACACTACATCATGTTTAAGCATCTAAGAAATAAGGAAACATATCTGGATGTATTGCTGAGTGACGTTCAAGAACATGAAAAAGCTTTTACAGTCTGACTAAAATGTCAGAAGGCAATAAAACAGTCAAAGACATTAAACACACTTGGGAATGTTTCCATGAGCGACTAAACTAATGGTGTTTAAAAAAAGGAAAGCTTTTATATTCAAACAGCTTATTACTGTAAAGAATAAAAAAGCTTTCCTGAAACCGAAAAACAAACGGTCTTAATTGTGTTTTCTTGATGTCAAAGTAACACAAAGTAGATAGGAGGAGGTTATTGTTATGTCAAATCGTTAAGATAATTGCACTGAAAAAGTTTCCTGCCACACATATTTTCAGAAATGTATGAAAAATGAAAAAGCTGTTCTTACCCACACGAGAGACAGAGCAGAACAAAAACGTTCCTCCCCAGTCCCCACTCCCACTTCACTACACCCCTGTCCAGGATGAGGCCATAAATAAACAGGCACTCGCCACCTTCTACTGTAAGTACGATACATCCGTCACCATGGATACGGATACAATAGATGCATTCCTCAACCAGCTCCATGTTATGTTAAGTGCAGTTTCCCTGCAAATGCACAGCTTACACAATTAGCAAACATCGAGTGGTTTGTGGTATGTTTGTTTAGAAAGAAAAGGTCCGGAGTGCTCGAAAGTTCAAACAAGTGTGATGAAGGTGCTCTTTGGTAGGAAAGGGAGAGAAACACAAACGTTAAAGAAAGAAGAAAGGTCAAAGGCACTCTCCTGGAAAAAAGTTTAAAAGCCTTTATTCGGCACACAAGCTCTATTTTAATATGCACAAGTATTGTCTATGTTTTCACCATGAAGCCATCTGAATAAAGGCTTTTAAACTTTTTTCCAGGAGAGTGCCTTGGACCTTTCTTCTTTTTTTGAATGTGTGTTTGTTTATTTTTTGGATGCATGCATAATTATTAGCTCATGGGTTTTTATTTTAACTTCACAACATGTTTCGTGATTTTCCTGTGATTTGGGAATTATTACTTTTCCCGGGAAAGCAGAAAGTGTTTATTGTAATATTTTTTTTTACTATACACTAGATTATGTGGTAATATTTTTAGTATAACAACAATTCAGTTGTTCAAGTACACTATCTCTGAGGTGGAAACAACAAAATGCCGACTGTACAGAATTATTTTAATCCTCTATTTTTCAGCATCCTCTTCCCAGTTTAATAGGTCTAAGAGTGTCTGAATGTCTTTACAGTGCTGATGTAGGGTTTCTTTTTTGCATGCAGTGACACTGGAAGGAAAACATGCATGTAAGCTACTTTGCCTTTTTGTTTTGGCTGCTTGGATGTTTATTTGTAACGTCTGTGCCGTCTTCTGCACTCGCTGCTCCACCTGTTGAATCCTACTTTGCATAGTTGACAGATTGCTTCATTCTCTTATTTTAAAATTCTCACATATTTTAACATTGCCACACAGCTGACCTGTATGATAGCATGTTAGCATGTTAGCATGGCAGCTTTGAAGCACTTCATTCAGCCATAACGTAGTGTTACTGAGGTTTGGAGCATCTTTGTTTCATCAATCAACACACAGGTGCACAAATGCTAAAATTCCTCGCAGGTATTTTTTGCAGGACATGGGAGAATATTTCTGTGAAATACTGTGATCTCTATTTCCAGGGTTCAACTCTATGTGAGCCTCTGCCTTGAAAAGGAACAGAGTCTGTTTTCGACTTTTCAATATATGAAAAGTCTTTATGTATGTGCACCTGAAGCTTTAAAAGATAGAGAAAGTAACTGAAGGTTTGCATGCATGCGTGTCACTGGGAGAAAGATTGTGGGTTTGTGTTTGTGTGTGTGTGCCTGCTTGTATGTGTATGAGTGATTGGCAGCTCATATGTATTTCATCAGAGCAGATATTCAGGAGAGTGACAGGGGGTGAAATTAAAATTGCTTCCCTTGTCAGATCATCACAATTCCCATCTCTGCTCTTCATTTTCTAAGTGCTGGTTTGCCCATCAAAATCCAAATGGTGTGTGTCTGCATGTGTGAATGCATTTAGGATTGTCTGTGTGCTCTCAGACGCTCTATATATGTGTGTGTGTGTGTGTGTGTGTGTGTGTTTGAAACTGTGGGGGTATTTAGCCCGTCTGTCAGCAAACAATACAGTTTTGAAATCTGACAGCTTCAGATCGCTCACATAATGACAGCCCACGGGCGGTTAGCACTGCAATCACACAAACTCAATACAAACCCTCCTCCCTTTATCCATCCATCCATCCCTCCCCTGACCCTCCCATTTATTACCTTCTTCTTCTCCTTCCCTTCTTCCATATTTATTTATTCATTTCTTATTGGAGGGGAAAAGGCTGAATAGGCGTGATTCTTTTGGCTGCTTAATTAAAATATATAATTCATTGCTGCGTCAAATGATTTTGCCTCTGCGTCTTTGTGGAGTCCGATTTGGGAACATTTGCATTTAAATTGGAAAGCCAGGAGGGAAATACACTAGGCGGGCCGAGGTGCGTGTGTGTGTGTGTCTGTGTGAAGATAGAAGGCATCCTTTTCTTAAAAGAAATGCACAAATATGGGTACACTCTTTCTTTCTTTGGTCTTTTCCCTCAAAATGTGACAAGTGACAAATCAAACAGATACATTGGTTGGCCAGAATGCACAACAGAGCATCCTGTAATGGAAAACGCAGACGTTTGTCCCTTACTACAACAACTTTATGTCTACTAACAGCCATATGCTCAGTCAGTAAATTTCAGTGGCCTCTTCTTGTTCACTAATTATAATTTAAGCCCCGTTTGGTGAAAGCATCAATCAAAAATGCATACACATACACATTCATTCTCCCTCTCCGCTCCTCTCTCTGAAAAAACAAAACGGCCAAATTCCCCCTGTCAGCGAGCTGTCAGAAATAAGAATAGTTCATTACAAATGTGTCTGCAGAGAAAATAAAGACAAGCATTCTCCTGGGTAATAAATGAGCTCTCTGATTTATAGCAAGAGAAGAGTTTACAGCCCTAAGGAACTTCAACCATAGCTATCAAATTTACAAGAGAAGCTAACAATAGATGACTTGAATTGTTGTTCATACGGCTATCAGCAGGAAACTGTTTTCCTTCAAAGTGACACATCCATCATGTGAAAAAAAAAAAAGATACCTGCTCTGACAATATTTTGACAGCACAAACTACAATTATAAAATGTTTAAAAGGTTATAGGTATTCATCTTACTCAGTCATTCCTTCAGGGTATGCACTGAATTGAGATTTATGGATTGTACAAGCAATTAAAGAATATATGATGCTGAGACAGTGGTGCATTATCCTGCTGGGACGTATCTGGAGGCTGGCTGCGTGTCTGGCACCACAGACCACATTAAAAGTCTGTAAAATCACACCTTTCCCTGCCGGCTTGCTTTATATACTGAGTCACAGAGACGCAACTCACCATCTGGAGGAATAGGCTGTGCACATAAACAGGAAGGACCGCCTAATATAGCAGCAAGGGAGAGCACAAAACAGGCAGCCAAACAACTCTTTTCTTGTAACTAAAATGTAGAGCTAAAAAGGATATTCCCTATAAATCCTAAAGTTTTTAAAAGATACACAGAGTCGTGATAGAGATGAAGATTCACTGGGAAAACTTTCCTGAGACAAGGAGAGAGACTCCAGATACTTTCAGGGAGAATATTTCATCATCATCAAAAGTCAAACCTTAAAACTCTGAGGTAAGGCATCTTGTCCAGGGGGTACACTTGTACATCAAAAGGATCCTCACAGCAGAAATAAGACCCTTGTTCTGCGCACCACTCTGCGAACTAGCTAAATGACTTACTTTTGACACGTTTGTCCTACCTTAGGGCAATGATACGCATGCAACTCCTTTTCCAAGGCGATGTAGGCAAGCATTGTTTTTTAGTTCATGAGATCTCTACCAAATGAAGAAAAAAAAGATACTTACTGCTCAAGGTTTAAAAAAGGTCATACTGTATAAGAGCGCAGCTTGAAATGAAGTTCAGTATGTATTTTCTCAGTATTAATACTGGTGAAATTAATTTACACAAGTAAAAGAATCAAAACCAAAAACTGCACTTTTTGAATTTAATGGGAAGTGCAACAAAATGCACTTTTAGAAAAATTGCTGAGGCTGTAAACAGCAACCACAGTTCTTTCTAATGATGAAAAATTGTTCTCACAAAATAAAAAAAACCTGAATGTGTGACAGGTGCATCAGAGCACCACTTGAATAAAAATGAGAAAACTCGCACACTGTCTCGCTCATGAAGTGTCGTAAATACTGTGAAAATACCAGCAGTAAGTGAGACATTGTGCAGGAGTTTTTTTCATCCTTACTCTTGTTTAGGTAATTTAAAAAAAAAAAAAAAAAGAGTAACTTAAGTTTTGCTCAGAAAAAACAACAAATTTTTTTTGTAGCACTTAAGAAGATAATTAATATTTATCTCAGCCTCAACAGTGACTGTAAACTAACTGACAGGTGCTTATTCACATAGGATTCAAGCATTAATTACCTCAGATGTTAATGAGTTTACTGTGCCGGAGTGACCCTGACGACCATAATGACAGGAAAAATGGATTTATGGCACCTCATCCATCCATAACTGTCTTGAGGATTATCCTTTTTGACCAAACACACACACATTTACACACATACACAAACACATAATCACGCCTAACTGTTGCCACTGTAACCTTTAATGCCATGCTCCGTATCCAATAATACAACTTCCTCATTCCCATAATGCTTTGCTTTGCTTGGCAACACTAATTCTCTCATCAATCATGCAGGATTGCTGCAGATTACCCACAAGCACTGAGGGGGAGAAGGGGGGGGGGGGGTCGAGCCCAATAGTGTAGCTGCTGGCATTTTGGGTACGGCGCACACACACACACACACACACACACACACACACACACACACACACACACACACACACACACACACACACAGTGATGTGCACAGTTGGCATTTGGTGCGGAGTGTTGATAGCCGGATGGCTGTGACCTTTTTCACAGTCGTTCTTTCTATAATTGCCCGCTAAAGACAACGTCAATCGTGTTTCAAGAGGTAGCAGGGGTCGAGTCCATAAACACACGTGCGTACACTCTCTCATGCAAGTGCATGTGGATGGCAGCGCTTGGCTCTGAGTGATAAATTCAGCCATTGATCACATGTGACTGCTCTCAGCTGGCTGAGATTTAGAGGACCTGAAGACGTCAGCTACTATGTATCATGTATCCTACAGCACTCCTGCTGCTGCTGCTGTGGTGGTGGTGGAAGTCCCACATCACATAGCTGCAGTATCTAGCCTGTGTTAGTTTTACATAAGCAGCCAGTACATAAACTGCATACCTCATGGGGCGGTGCGGGCAGCTAATGTCTCTAATAATCTTTGTGTACTGAGTTGAATTCAAACCTAATATTATTAAACATAGTAGACTCAATCTGGAGGCTGTCTGTGCAAAAACAGCTTAAACGCAACCTGAAACTTGATACATTATTGGGACTCATCATGCTTGTGTCAGGTAGTGGATCTCTGATGCGCATGTATGTGTGCTTATTGTGTGAATTTGTTTTGCATTTGTGCATAGCTGTATATATGTGTGTGTGTGTGTGTGTGTGTGAGTGTGAGAGTGTGTGTGAGAGAGAGAGAGAGAGAGAGTGTGTGTTTTTGTCTCCACCCAGCCATCTGGACCTCCTTGTGTGTGTAGAAGCAGATTTAGGTGGTTAGAAAGCTCTGGAAAAACACAGTGTTACCTCCAGCCCTCTCACCTCTGAACTCTAGAAGTGTATCAAAGCTACGAAAACAGAGCACTTTGTGTGACTGTGTGTGTGTCTGTGTGTGTCTGTGTGTGATTGAGCGTGTGTGTGTCAGCATTCTTAAGGCCTATAAGGCTTTGAATGATGGGTGTAGACTCCCATTTGTGAACAGGGAGCCTCCAGGAGCTGCGCAGCATGTGTATGTGCGTGCGTGTGTGTGTGTGTGTGTATAAGCGAGAGTGTGATGTACGGGCTGTGATGTTCTGAACAGAGGTGTTTTTACAGGGAGTTAATCAGAACCAGAGCTCAGGCCCTGCCCACGGTGGATGAAACACGCACGCACGCACGCACGCGCGCACACACACACACACACACACACACACACATACAGACACACACACAGACACACACACCTTTCCCAAATTCAATACTACTGGCCTGCAGTTAACCACATTCGTTCTGCTGTGATACACAAATTGATAAACGCTTCAAAGTATCATTTTTAAATGATCTAATACTGTTGTTCCTAACAGATGTCATTGCTTTTGCCTTTCCTACCTATTTATGATTTTTTTATTATTTTGTTGATTAATCCATTAATCATTTTCTAAAAAATGATCAGTTTCAAACTGCTTGCTTCTCACTTGTGGTTGATTCATTTTCTGTTATCTATTAATTGACTATAAATTCTAATAAAAACACACCACCAAACATGTTCTCCTCCACATGAGATGTGCAGTTTCTGAATCGACTACAGAACAGGCTGCAATGTGTCATATTATCTGATTAATGACCAATAAACACTGCCTTTACAGGAAGAATTTAATGGGTGTCACGGGTGCATTGCTGATGATGTAGAACCTTTGGGAATAAAGAACATAAACTGAGTGACCATGAAGGACAATGACTGTATTCTGTCACTAATTCACTGTCACAAGAAAGCTACAGTACAGTACATCTCTATTATTTCCATCACAATCACAATCCATTCACCAGCACAGAATCAGAGTTCAACTCAGTGGTACAATACTGATATTTAACATCTAAGACTTTTTCTGAGGAGCTGAATAATGAGCTCTGCACCAGCCAAAGTTCCAGCATTCCTTGCTGGAACTGCTATGAGGGCTTTTTGTCCTCCAAAACCAGTTAATGTTATATAGGGAATAATGGCCTATTCCTCTGACCAGTGTGCAGGCCAGCCTCTTTTTGACATGACTGAACATACTGAAGTATTTCCTCCTCCGTCACTGTAGTGCAAAGATACCACGTGTTGATGGTTGAAATCCAGTTAAGCTGGAGAACGAACAGTAGTTAGCACAGCTGCCTCGCAGCGCTGGAAACGGAGATTTAAGAAGTTGAAAAAAAGTAGCAGAGGAAAAAAAAAAAAAAAAAGAGAGGAAACTACCAGACACGAATCATCAAAAATGGTTCGATTTTTTCTTAACGGCACCATCAAGAAGAGGTTCTAAAACCACAGAACCACAACAGCCACAGCAAATACAGACCCCAATTTACACTTTTTCAAACCCTTAAGAGACCCCATAACCACAAAAAGATAATGTGATTTTGACAACAAATAAAAGGATGTCAGTGACCACTCTCATACCTGTCTGACTGCAATGTAAAGTGATGTAAAGTAGTAAAAAGTAGTAGTAAAAAAATCAAATAACTGCGAGTATGTTCTGTAAAAGACAGTAAATCCAGTTTGCATAATGTTTACCAGTAATTATTATAAATCACTTCACCCATGTGTTAAACATTAGTCCTTGCCCCTACCTTGCCTTCTTACAGATGCCCATTTTTTAAGATTCAAATATGCAAGAATTCAAAAGCAAGACAGATTTTTGAATATTTGCCAATCTGTTCAGGACTCCTTTAAAATGTTACCCAGTGAACTATCTATCCCACTGTTTGTCTTCAACATATTAGCCCAGCTGCATCTTTTCAAAACGAAATATCTGGGTTTGCTTTTTTCCCCACCCAAACTACAGGTTATTGATCTCACACACAAGCTGCGATTGTGATTAAGAACAGAAAAAAAGGAAGATTGAGAAAGAAGAAGACGGTGAAGTAAAGAGAGACTGAAAGGACAGATGGAAAGTGAAAGATAGACAAGAAAAGAAAGACAGAAGAGCACGGAACCGAGAGAGTCGAACACAAATTTTCCTTCTGTTTTGTTGCAGTGGTGTGTAAATGTGTGTGTGTTTGTGCATGAAGGCAAGCCTGAGTGTTTCCCTGCATGTGTTGGAAACTAAAAACAGTATGTTTACTCAACCTGTTTGCCAAGCTTCTTCAGTAAATATAGCAGTTACAGTAGCAGCATAGACTGGGCTCACACACTCAAACATGCACTTAAACACACACACACACACACACACACACACACACACACACACACACACACAATCACGCACACATACACCACACAAATACTATGTGTTCATCTGTCCACTGGTCTTTTCCACAGGAGGCTATTTGTAGAGTTGATTCCTATGGCCTTCGTGTGGGTCTGTCTATTAGCTGGGTGGCCCTTTAGGTAAATGCACACACACACACACAAACATATACTGTACACACACACACACACACACACACACACACACACACAAACACACACGCAAAATGTACAAGACTGCCAGACAGACACAAGAATGCACATGCATGCACATTAAGACAAATGCAGTATAAGTTATGGAAAAATATGCACACAAACAGATATGCACTATAAACTGTTTATGCACATGGACACACACACATACTTACACACAAAAATACACATGAGCTGTAAGTTGGGTGGCCAAGAACCTCAGTAACCAGATAAACACACTAACTATATTGGAGCATTCACTAAAGTACAGTTAAGTGTCTGTTGCCTCTCTCTGAGCAAACACATGACTGAAATAGTCTTGTGTATGTGTGTGTGTTCAAGGTCATTTGCATCTTTGGCTAAGCTTGATACAGAAGTACTCAAGAAAATGAGAGTAATGAGTATTGTGCTTGTTTATGTTGTGCAATTCTTATTTTTTAGGCCTTCTGTAAATAAATTATATCCAAAACGTATTATAATATTCTACCAAGAACACACACATTTGAAATCCATTTAAAGTAACTCATTAAGAAGGAAATGTCAGAACAAATATTTAAATATTCTCAAAATATAAATGTATGTGCTTCTTTACTTAGCAGTCACTGGGGTAGACAGAACTCTATGTTTTATATTAAAATGATGGCATATTTACCATATTTGTCGACTTCCAGCAACTTGCAAGGCTACGTAAACAAACCATGAAACAAACTAAAATTTCACTACTTTTTCTCATTCATTACTTGAATGTCACCTTCTCTGATACATCCGTACATGTTCGAGCCAAAATCCGATTCAAAATATGAGAGTGGACAATGCAATTTCTACACACGTTAACCTCAAGTTTTGGAACTTTGACCATATTTAACACATATATCTGACATCATAACAGTATATAAATAACAGAAAACCACAAAAAGCATAATATGTCCCCTTTAAGAGAAGTGGAACCACATCAATTTTACGCAACAGGTCTTGGGGAGTAATACTGCATATGTATAAAAAATAATAATAATAATAATAAAAAGAAAAGTTGTTTAAAGCCTTTTGTGGCTCCAGAGGGAGCTGACTGAAATCTGATAAATTGCCTCGAGTGATGTCACTTGGGGCTGAAGACTATAAATTTGAAATTGAAAAAAATCTGAGGGTGTGGAGTTTGAAAGAAGTGAGGTTACCAGACATCTGTAGCCCACTCCTCATCTCTGCTTGAGGCTAGCGGCTCGAGGCTACATTAGCCACTACTAGCATAACACACCCAAATCTACAACAAACTGTCAAACTGTGTGTAGGAGCGATCATATGACAAACGCGATGGAGAAATGGAGGGAAAGGCATGACGTATGATTCGAGTCATGAACTTGAACTGCACCCCAGAACATAACGAGCACACTACATGCACCTAAACCTGCTGAGCACTCAGGACTTCATCTTACATCATGCACTTGTGTGCTTAGTAGCCCCAGGAAGAGTCATCTATTGCTGAGCAGCCCTATTCTGCAGGACTACACTTAGTCATCGCTGACTTAACACTGATGTCATTATATCAGCTCACCCTTTCTCTATATATGTGTGTGTGTGTGTGTCACAGAGAGCGAGAGTCATTTATTACTTCAGTCAAATCTGCCTTCTCACTATAAGCCCTATAGGCACAAATTCTGTCAGCTATTCTCTTACTTTCTGTCTCTCCCAGTGAATATAATTCAACATTTAAACCCGAGCTGTCTGTTTCTTCTTTCCTCCATCCATATGTCTCTCATTGCATCAACCACTCTCCTATCTGTCATCCTCTCCACCCTTTCTATGCCCTTCTCTATTCAGCTTTCTCACATGCTCTCACCTCTGTCATTCGCTATCTTTCTTTCCAGTCCGAATGACCTCTGTCATTCACTATCTTTCTTTCCAGTCCTACCATCTTTTCTCCCTCTCTGCCTCTCTCTATATATCTTTTTTTTTTTCTGTCTCTCTCTTCTGTCCTCCAGTAAACGCTGATGACAGCATTTCCTATTTTCACACAGCAGAGAGCCCTGAACTTCCCGGAGGAATTGCTGTGGCGATGATACACCAATGAGTAAGCAGGGAAAGTGACAACCGCTGAATGCAAATCTGTTTCAGTGTATAATGCAATAGTTCATTTGCCTTCATATAGACTGACTTAGCTTGGCCTACAACAGATATGAGCTTCAGTATGTACGTCAATGAGCCGAAATTCAAAGTCGGTATATGGCCATGAGCCCCGTAAAGTACTTTTTATAAATAGATTATTTGGATTTTTACTACGAGAAAAAAAAAAAGCATATAAGATAGAAAAGCGAGGTTGTGTAAATAGAAATTTGACAATTCAAGGCCTCAGACGTGGGTGGAAAACACAAATGAGTAACAGCCTCCCCACCCACAGAAAACTACTTCTAAGATGCCCTTGAGCATGGCATCGAACCTCCATCTGCTCCAGTGGAGCTGCCCTGTGGCCAACGACAGAAAGCTGTATTCACGAAGCACTTCCCAGTTGTTAATATGCATAACAGCATGAATGTGAATCAAAGCCTTGCTGAAAGAAACATACAGGCTCTGTCAACATTACCTGAATAAATAAAGGTTAAAATGTATATTTTAATTTCCCTCAGCCTCCGGTTTTCTTCTGAGTAATCATCTGAATTCTTATTATATTGTTGAAATTGGCTCTACCTGCACACAGACCATGATAATAGAAAATAAGACATTTATTTATTTATTATGAGTGCTAGGTAAGTGGCTGTGTAATTTCAAATAAGTGGCTATTTTCACACGGGTCATTACTCATGCAAAAGAGAGGTGATTAGAATTCAATGAAAAACGTGAATTACGGAAACAAACACAAAGCAGTAGAGTAAATCTCAAAGGTAAAGAAAATCATCTAACATCACCAGCATCAGGTACACATGCGCTTGTATCTGCACATGAGTGTGTGTGTGTGTGTTCATGCGTAGGTGTGCGCTTGTGTGTGTACCGTTTTAAGTAAACGCTTGGCTCATCAAGGGCTTGACAGAACTATTAGCATTTTCTTCCCATTTGTCCCCTCCCACACACACACACACACACAGACACAGACACGCAGTCACACACACTCTTACATGTTTGCTCCTGCCCTTTCATTGTTTATTAGCAATCCAATCCGTTATACAGGTTCGGCCCTTATGCAGACACCTTACGTCTACCACGGCTGCATCTAAATGGGAAATATCCCATCAGCGCGTTTTCGAAGGTTGCGGTCACGCTCGTCAGGACAAAGTAAATCCCAAAACCTAACAGTGGAGAGAGAGGTATAGGGAGAAAGAGTAAACAAAAAAGTAGTAATTTAAGGAAAAATGAAGACAGAGATGAAGCAGGACAAGAAGAAGATGAGGAAAAAGACTGAAGAAACATGAAGAATGAGGATTAGACTGTGAAGAATTGTTAAGACAACAGGAGCAAGAAGAGTAACAGAGGTATGAACAGAATGACTGAAAAAAAAAACAGCATGATAAAGAGTAAAGTGGAAAGAGAACAATGTGAAAAATCACTCTAGACTCCACACGCCGCTACTTAGAGGACATGCACACACACACAGCGGACAAAGCATATTCACAAATGGTGCCGCGCGCACAAACCCACACATATGGATGCTGGTGTGCAGTTTATGTAACTGTGTTTGTCTTCCGATTATCATGAACTCATTTAAGACTCTTATGCAACAGCACTTAGATATTCAGCATTCAAAATCATTTTTCTCACACAGGATTTGGAAACTCTGGTCTCCCGCATTGCTCAGCCAAATATCTAACAACCCAAGCAGAAAGAAGTCCCTAAACTACTCTGAAAGAATAAATTGCAAGTTTAAGAGCAAGAAATAAGAAATATACTTGAACCCCGAATAGCGATCATAACAGTGATATTTTATCTTTTCAAAGCAGGAGTTTTAATACCTGTAGGGGTATTATTCACATGAAAATGTCAAAACAAGAAATAAAAAAATATATTGTTGGGATCCTGGGGGTTTATTCTTTTTTTCTTATCTCATTTCAACCAACAACAGATAACCGTCACCCATCAGTGGGAAATATTTAATGACTCTGGAACTGAGTCAAAATGGTGATATGCATTTTTGACTAACAGAAAAACACAGGTGTAACTCAAGACATTTCCAGATTCTGACACTAATCAGTTCACATGAGGACAAACATATTTTATGGTTCAAGTGCAAGCGGGAATTTACACTTCTGGTGTCTTTCTTTACTCACTGAGCTATACAAAGTTGAACTCTTCAGTCCCAGGACATCTTTTTTTTATATCTGCAACTAAAACTATCTTGTTAGTTTCACATACAGATACAGTACCTTTTCTCTTTCAGAATAACCAAGCCTAGTGAAATGAAGAAATATTATTATGATGCTGAAATATTATATAATTACATAATCCAATTAGTCAGTGACCTATGTGAGGCTTTTTTTGGAGCTGACAGCAACTAGGAGCTTACAATAGCATCATAACCAATAAACTGCACAGTGCAATAACAAACTTTTAGTCTAAGTAACACTTACTCAAGTAAAAACCATATAAATAAGCATATGACTTCACAGGGGCCAAGGGTGACATGTGTTCAAAAGCATTAGAACTATTAATAACAAAGGAAAACACAAACCAAGACTGAACTCTTTACAACCCTTTTCCCCTACTTTAGGAGATTGGAATACAAACATGTGGATCACCATAACAACATGCAAGAGCGATCACAACTAGAGCTGCAACGATTAAGTGATGAATCTGTTAGTTGCCAACTATTAAATGAATCGCCAACTATTTTGATAATTGTTTAATTGTTTCATTTTTTAAAGAAGAACATTTCCAAATTGTCTGAATCTGATTCAAGCTTTTCAAATATGAATATCTTCTGGTTTCTTTAGTCCTCTGTGATAGTAAACTAAATAACTTGGGTTGTGGACTGTTGGTCGGGATAAAACAAGACATTTAAGGACATCACCTTGGGCTTTGGGAAAGCAATGACTGAAATGATCAAAATGATTTTTCAGCATTTTTGGACATTTTATAGACAATATGGAAAATAATCGACAGATTAATCGATAATGAAAATAATCGCTTGTTGCAGCCCTAGTCACAAGCATAAATGATAACTCATTATGCTCATAAGGAATAGGACTGCTGACATGTTTACTGACAGATAGATCTATCAGTGGGTTAATGTGTAATTGTCACTTATACAGAGAATGTAATGCTAACGTTCCACTGGGACAGACAAGTCTTTATCTGTTGTCTATACTGTTAATTTGTCCTCCTCATTACTCCCTGCAACTGGTGTCTGCACACAGTTGGTTTTAGACAGGGCATGTTTTCCTTTCTTGAAACATGCCATTTGGTCCCATTTTTCCTGTGCATAATGAAAGACAACTTCCATAGACCGGAAAATTATACAAGCTTGATGATTCATCACAGTAAACAATACAAAATGTTGGGTTTTGAGTAATTTCTTAGTTTCATGCTATTCCCTTGTGGCCTGGTTGAGTGATTTCCTGTTTGTGCCCACATTTAGAAACATCTCACCATTCCGTAAGATAATTATGACTCAGATTGGGTGAGCAAAGACTATTTGACATAATGCAGTTTTTCACTTAAATGCCATAAATGCATTCCACTCTCCTTCCTGCCAATCAGCTTACGCGCTGGAGAGGAAATAAAAAATGTGCCAGCAAATAATCCCTCAAAGACTCACGGCTTTACAAACTGAATTATTATCTACCACATTGTGTTAAGGTCTTGTTAGCTAACGGTTGATTAGAAAATGGGTTAGGGCTTGACATTAAAAAGTTTGTATTTGATCAAAAATCTAAAAATATGAACTATAATGATAAACTACACATAACAAAATGGAACTGAAATGTGAGACAGATAAAAGACATCCGCACAAGACAACAAACCTGCAAATTGGGCTTTAACAATGGCATGAAACAAACACAAACAGAATTCCAGTTCATGAAAGACGAGTAACAAGGCGTTTCTTTGGAAAGAATGGAAACATAAAAGGATGAATAATAACTGAACAAAGGTAATCTCACTGTGTTGTTATCCAGCACAATGGGATGACAAACGTTCACTGGTGTACAGCAAAGTGGCTGTAATGGTTTTTATTGTTTGGAGGTGGATCAAGAAGAGGTGATGCAGAGATGGATGTTAATCAAATGCTTTCTAGCGTAGTATAAACGGGCGGAGGCATATGCGCGGCTTTTTGGAGCTCCATTTTAGATTCTACGTTGCAGCTGTGTGAGATGACTGACAATCGCTGTCAAATTCCACTCCATTACCTGCATGCACATTCAGACACACACATATGTATTGATTGCTAAAGCCTGCAGCCTATGGAGTGGAGCAAATGTGAAGTGGGATGGTGATGTAGGAGGTATATGCACATATGGACACACACACACACACACACACACGGAGAATGGAGGGGCTGTGCAAGGACAAACTATAAGCGTCCGTCTCCCGCTGGCAGAGCCTACATTTGCAGAAACGCACGCACACATCACACAGATTAAACTAAAGGCGATTCCACCTGCTTGCTGGTGTCTCACTTTATTTGTCACAGGG
Organism: Scomberomorus guttatus; assembly: GCA_038419695.1. NCBI lineage: Eukaryota > Metazoa > Chordata > Actinopteri > Scombriformes > Scombridae > Scomberomorus > Scomberomorus guttatus. Next base: position 18,668,910 of record CM076463.1, read on the forward strand.
AAGGAGAGAATAGGAATTAATCCATTAAACTTCCCCAGACTCATCTTTAAAGATGATTATTCTATACGGTCAAAGGATTGCTGTAAGAGCACTAACACTCTGACTTCTGTGTTTCCTATTTTTGGAGTTGCTTGTAATGTTGGTGATCTAAGACTCAAAGCATAATCTGCGGTTGCATTTATTGTAAGCTGCAGATGGATAAAACTGTCGGCTTAATGTCTGCAATGTAGGACGAGAGGAGAGGACACAAGAAAATGAGAAAAAAAATGTAGGAGAGGCAATTGACAGCCAGATCAATGTCAGTGTAAGAAAGAGGGTAACGGAGAAAGCTGTCTTGAACTCAAAACACTTGTGTGATCATTGACACGCCAAATACCACTCACTCACTCACACACACACACACACACACAACCATATAGCCAGAAGGCAAAATGCTCCTACTAACCAGCAAACCCCAGGTTTCATTTTTCCACCTCAAACACCTTTATTGGACTCATCTCTCCATTTAGACTGTGTTTCTGACACCCTTCCCTGCACCTCTCTGTCTCTCTATCTCCTATCTGTCTATCTCCCTTTCTTTGTCTGTATCTGTTGTCCGCCTGTGTTTTGCTGCCTCTGCAATGGAAAACTTTGGTTGCACAAGGTGTGAAATGAGACTGTATTGATCCGTCTGCCTGTGTGGATGTATGTATGTGTGGGTGTGTGTGTGTGTGTTTATGAGCATGCGTGTGTGTGAGAGAGAGAGAGAGAGAAAGACAGACAGAGAGTGAGTTGCCCTCAATGTCATCTTCAGGTAAGTTGGTTTTCATCTTATTAGAGTGAATGCGCGCTGTGCACAGACATAACGACTAAGATAATGGCATGGTCACTAAGTCTGGAGGCATTAAATGTATGTCATACCTATGTGGGTCTGTTGATTAGTCCTAATCTTTACCCTTTATAAAGACAATAAGAAATGGTACCAAAGAGGCACATGAGTAGGAATTTCTCTGACTTATCTCTCTTGAGGTAATGATACTTTAAACACAGTTTACCAGAACACACATTTACTATCTAGTAGCCAAGGGACTGCAGTTTCCGCCCCAAAGCAGGCCAAAATCTGGTAATAAATTATGGATTAAGTAAATATTAGCCACTTTCCTGAACAGCTGTGCTCTGTTTAGTCACTCAAACCCTTTATTCGCCAAATCATTATCGTTTCTGTTGTGTTCCTGCAATTTCTGCCTGCTTGTCTGCTCAGTATGTAACCCCTAACACCTCTCACAAAACTACCTCAAAACCTTTGTCTGTTGCTATCATTACTGAACTGTGACAAATCCTTGCACAGTCTACTGGATTGAATGTCAAAATTTTATATCCATATTTAGCTGCAGTGTAACATCCGTCCCCCTGAAAGACATAATTAAACCTTCAGATTTGGTTTTCTTTTAAGGCATAAGAAGGGCGAAACAACCGGATTGATTTTGAAATGTCTGCTAAAAAAGAACATCTCGAGAAAATCTGCATATACAGAGTACCTTTATATATATATATATATATATATATTGTATTTGTTGTTATCTAGAATTTGCCATTTTACTGTCAAGTTCAATGCACAACTACACTCTTAATGGCTACCTGGTAATGATTTTTGAAAATGTTTCTTTTGTTTCCCTCTGCCTTCCTTTCTCTCTCTCTCTCTCCTGCATACACACTCTCATTATTTTTCTACAATTTAATCATTCCCTCGCTTGATCCATCTAGCCTCCACCAACTCTCTCACCCTACTTATCCTTTATCCTTCACTTCCTCCACTTTCTCCACTCTCCCTTCATCTCACCGTCCACTCTTCAGCTTCCTCCCTCCATCATCTTCACCTCTTCTCCCCCTCTCCCCTCCTTCTATCCCCCTCTCCATCCATTCCTCCCTTTCTTCATTCCTCCAACCACCCCCCCCCCCTTCCTTTGTAAGATAATACATTTGCAGCCTGAGTGATCTATTGATTCCCCGAACCCGAGCGCCCTTCAGAAAGGTAATTTTTTAAGGAGGAAAGAAGATTAAACAGAAACGCAGCACATTTCAAGGTGAAAGGGGCTCTCCCAGCTTTAGTCCTCGATGGAAACATATCAGCTTTTTAAAGAGGGTGATCTGTGAGGAGCAAACACGCAAAGAGCTCCATATACAGTACATCCCCTTCTATATATTCTCCATTTTCAACACCCCATGTGTTTGTCTTCCTATTTCTACAGTATCTGTGAAGGGCCTGAAATAAGGAATAGAAGCCAAACAACGTGTTTGTTGGATGAAATTGCCAAAACCTTCAGATTAGGACACACTCCATTTTGGAATTGTTGCAATGAACTGGTTCATGAAAGGTTTTTTGCAAAGCTATGATTTAAGCAACCTGTACAGGGTAACGTGAAAGAACAAGGGTTTATGATACTTGATCCATGTTGCTGATGTGTCCTTCCAAATCACCTAGATGAGATATCTGTTGTTGCTGCGATAAGCTGTAGTTATTGATTGCAAGTGGTTCCTCTGTGAGGTGAGACCACAGAGACACTTGGGAGACTGCTACTGAAAACCACTTCATTAACAAACTATACTGTCTGAAAAATCTAACTTAAATGTCTACAAATAAGCAAATATCAATCTCATAAAAAGGATGATGTGAATCTGGTTATTTCTTGCATTATAAAGATTAGTGTTGAACTCTCAACTGACCACTCATGATTGCTCAAAACCTTCAAGCCCCTGCTGCTAACTGCATTTCATCATGACAGCCTAACTTTGATGTAAAAGGGGATAGAATGTTTACTGTAAAGGATGACCTGTCTCAAACAGGTTTCCAAGTCGCTGTGAGTTTATTTTCAAATGAAATTCATGAAAACTAGTGGCTCTCTGTAAGAGAGGTTCTAAAAATTGCTTTAGTAAATTGGCTGGCAGTAGATTATCTGTAGTTAATGAGCTAAAACAGTCCATTGTTAGGGTCTTTTTAGGCTATTGATCCACATTTTGAAGATAATTGGAGTACCACTTAAACCCTGCTTTGATTTTCATTTTGTTGCCTGGATTCTCATTTTGTTGCAAAAGTAATGACCACAGATTTGGTCGCGGTGAACGTCACAGATTTCACACTTTGTTACGACTTAGCTGTTGCTCCATTTCCCTTATGGAGATTATTTAAAATTCTGTTTTTGTTCTGTTTTCAGCCACCAGAAGGTCACAGAGGGATGGTCTGGCAGCTGTTCACTTGAGAGGAAACCGAGTTGCCACTGCACTTTTATGATAGGACAGATTTATAGTAGGACAGATTTATAGTAGGACCTTATGATGGACCGCACAGGAGAGTCATTTAAGGAGAAAACTTCATGTCAGCAGCAGCAACAGTTTTCACTTAAAGTTTCCACCACCCTTCCCGTTTCTGACACGACCGTATGATCCGCTGAGGTTGTCCTCTGACCAGCGGATGTCGAGTGTGTGATGGCCCATCATCACACTGCCATCGCTTTGTGTCCTCTCAGAAAAAAATGTCTCAGAGTGGTCTGTCAAACACTCAGCCAGTGGGCTGATATAAATGATTCGTTTTAAATGGGATGGCCCAAGGGGACAAAGAAAGCCATTCCAGTGGAAGCAAGAGACTCAATGACCGGAGACTAATGCAGGTTATCATCAATGATAATTAGCCATCATGTTGCTTTTATGTAATGGCTCAGATGGATGACGAGGCACTATTCTGCACCATCAACTAGGGATTAATTTTATTTATTTAATTATTAGGAAGAGGAAGAGAAGGAAAGTGAGGAAGGAGGGGAAAATAATAGAAAGTAGATCTTAAAGCAAGAACACAATTAATGAAATTTGAGAAGAGATACCATCTAAAAGATAAGATGGGAGAGGAAAAAAGAAATAGCAACAAGAGATGGGGAATAATGTAGCATTTACATCAATAGATCTAATACCACTGAGAGCCCTAAGTCATCCCCTCCATTCTTGCTCTGTCTATTTTTCTCTCTCTGCCTCTTTTCACCTCTCTCTTGGGGAGGGGGATAAGTCTTTATGAAAACAAATGGGTCTCTGTGAAAATAACGCACTTAGCTGTAATCGCAGGCAATCAGAGAAACTCTGATGTTTTCTGTCAAGGGCCCGATAGTGGCCATCTTGGCTGACTGTCTTTCTGCTCTCTGGTGAGTTTGGCTTAACTAAACTTTCTGGTCTTCTCTTTTCCCCTTATCTCTTCATTTTCCTCACTTTGACTCACCCTCATTCAGCTCTACTCCTACCCCTTCATTATATCTCCTTTGGCATATCATTTTCTGTCTCTTTATGTACGTTTATCCCATTTATCTTCGTTGCTGTTTAGTTTCCTTCCATAATCCTCTCGCTGCATCACCACCATATGAAATAACCTCTCTGTGACGGATATAACTGATAAGCTGCTTCATAAAGGTGGCATAATGGATGTCCTAGCTCACTGATATTGTTGCTACACGTCACTTCAGCCATATGTTCAAATCTACCCGGTGAATCGAGCCATTTTAGCACGCATGTGTTGTGTTTATGGAGGAAAAAAAGCATTACGCAGGGAATAGAGCAAATGAGAAAATAGATGACATTTATAAGTCTGACAGAAAGTCGCACATAAAGAGAAAATAGAGCGGTTAAACAGTTGGTTCACCCTAATTACAGAAACAAAAAAACATACCTCAATGGCTGTGCAGATATTCTGGTTTTATGTTATGTTCATGCCCATGTTTTCAGATGTCAGTCTGAGGTTTATGCCTCCACACCGAAACAATGGGAAAGATTGGAATTTCGCTCGTGTCTTTCCAGAAACAATGTTCTGGTTATGTTGGATAAGCAACAGACCACGCTGTTTTAAAAAAAATAGTTTTCATTCAAGAAACCCAACGTGAAAATAGAACAGAATATGAAGCAGAAAGATAGAAATACAATAAGTGAGCAGACAGGTAGATTGATACAGAAGCAGAAACAGGTGCAGGAACACGAAAGACAAAGAGCGAAAATGTGAGAAATACAGACACCGAAAAAAAAAATAGTAAGAAGTAGGAAAAGGGAGAAAAAGCACAAAAACATATATAGAAAAGAGACAATGTCAAAACAGCAGTATGGCTGATGGGGGAGCATATGCATTTAGCAGATGGCTGATAATAATTAGCTACAGGATGAGATCCACAGTGCACCACTGGGTTGGCCTAATTCGCAATATGCTAGATTCAATGCACATATTCACTTCTGCAAGGACAATTAGCTTCCACACGCCTTGTGCAGTAGCATAGCTCTATATGAAACCGCACAGAAACAAAAACATATGAAATATTACATGAAATATAGTATAAACATTTATTAGTCATAGTATACATTTATTTTATATTTTGTTGGAGCAATTGGCCAATTGCCACTGCCACAGGATGTAACTTTTAAAGTAATGTCATTATGATTTAGGATTTGGTTCTCACTGTTAGCAGCCACTACTGCTGCTTCTCCCATGTTACTCAGTCAGGTGTGGCTGCTCCTTTTTCGTTTGACAATATTACTCTGGGTCAAAGTGACAAGTTCAATCTCTTCAGGGTGAGTAGAACTCCTCACCTTAACAGCCTCGATCTCAGGCTTCAACTTTTAGACAGAACAAAGTGGAGGAATGGGCTGATGTGGTTTTTCATTGGGCATGAAGATGAGTCAATGATAGACTCACTTTACACCGCCCATCTACCTTAGAGAGAGGACTAGTTTACTCACATTTCTCCTCTACTCCTCCATTACACCCTCACTTTGCCATCCAGGAGGCACCTCCTTCCTGGGTTGCGACTAACCCACGTGGCAGCCAATCAGCGTGCTCTTTATTAATCCAATCAGCTGCTTCTGTCACATTCTGCCTACAGCTTCTTGCGCTGGTGCCAACATCTAACTCCCTACTACCACATCACTGCCAACATGAAGACTCTATCCAGAATCAGTGGCATAATGGCCAAACTGGGCGATATGTTACTGAGCAATTATAGGGTTCATCCCAATAATCCAGCATTGATTCCAGATGGACTAAAAGCCTGATCTACCATATGTCTCATCAGCAATGATTTTAATCCAAGAATTAGTCAGTAAATTAAACATCTTTAATAGCAGCATGTTCCATCCATTCATCTATACCATCCATCCAAATTAGAGCTCCTAGATTGAGTAATTTGTAGTCAATATTAGTTTGATTTTATAATATTTGAGTCAAATTATCAGACCATTACACAAAACTAATAACTCACGTTATCTCTAATAAAACAGAGGTTACTAAAAATAAATATTGTTTAAATAATTTAATTAGTGCATTAAACTGATTCATATCTGAGCAATAAACCCCTAATCTCCCATAAGACCTCTCCCCACGGATAGGTTGCTAACTGCCATATCTTTGCTAACTCTTTTAGATTTATTTCTTTGTGAATTGGCAGGAGTAACAAAGTTCACAGCATTGCTCGGGGAGATGAATTGGTATCCAGTGTGGTTAGAGATAGAAGGGTATTAACAAGGCTTGCTGAGAAGGATGGAGAGGAAGAGATGGGAAGACAGAGACACAGAAGAAAGAAATGGGCGATAAAGACAGGAAAAAAAAAAGATAGGGAGAGAGGCGGATGTAGAGAATGAGTTTGCATAGACTGAAACGCAGAGTGGAAATACAATATATTGGCATAATGTAATACGGGGAATCAGAGGACGAATATGGCTTGACAGACAGAAAAGAGGCGAGCGAAGTGATGCTCGGGGAGATAGCCATTTTGTTTGGCCCCTACTCATACTCCTCCACCTCTTCCTCCTCCTCCTTCTTCACGGTAAGTGATAGGAGTTAGTCCCAAATCCCTGAGCCTGCAGGCCGACGGGTGGATTAGCACCCCTGCTCTTCCGTTATTCTCTCTGCTTGATTCTACTGTGGTTTTACACCCGAGGCAGTAGGCAAGGAGCAGGGAAGCTGATTTCATGGCAGCTTCTGTCGGATTAGACAGGAAGCTGGAGAGGGGTGCCAAGAAAGGTGGGGACACCTTTCACCCTTTCCCTCTTACTGTCCCCGGTGTTTAGGCTCTCCATGTCTGTGGGCTTGCGTCTCTTGTTGTTTTCTGTACAGAATGTGTTTGTTCCGCCCTTTTTGTCTCAGTTGAATGTGAATGTCTCTGTGTATCCCTCCTCATGATTTCTCCTCCTCTCTTTCCTGTACTACTTTTTTTTTTTGCTTTTTGACTCTCTGCCACCTACGAGTTCCAACTCCAGGGAGCTCACATTTTCAAGTTTTCCGGAATATTGAAGAATGAAATCAGTTTCTTTTAATATAAGTATTTTTTAATTTATATTATTAAGCAAGTTCGGGATATGTTTCAGCCACGCATGAAGTTAAATTCTATCTTTTAACTTTCAGCACAAAATAAATCACAATGGCTTTCTCTCTATAGTCTTTGAGCGTGGGGATAACAGAAGGATCCTCAGATGCCTCCATGGATGAGACCATATGAAGCTTTATATTTCTAGTGATCACACACAGTCTCACACATTTATTCGCTCCCCCTACATAGTCTCTATGAATCAGAGGAGTCTTGCCTGAGACCTTGTAAGCTGAAAATCTCCCTTGGCAGGGCTGGATTTCACATTTGGCTGACTTGTACATGTTTAACTTCCCACATGAGAGAATTTGGTTTGAAATATGGTCGTCTACATTTACTGGGAGCACAAAGAAGAGTAAAAAGGTAGAGACGTTTAAAACAAAAAAGCTGATGTGATATTTCAAATGTATGGTGCATAAATACAGGAGGCCATGTGTAACTACAGGTTTAGTCCCTGGATGTTTTGTTCATTCGTCTGCACTTTCAAAAGTGGGGAGGTGTCACTTTTTTCAATTGATATAATTTTTTAAGAGAAACAATCTGGCGGGGGGGGGGGGGGGGGGGGGTGTACTCAGCTGTCCAAACTGTCAAACATTAGACTTGTGTTGTGTCCACATTTAAGCACCCAGTGCACAGTACATGTGCACTTCAAAACTGTCATTTCTCTAATATAAACTTAATGTGGCACGAAAAAAAAAAAAAAAACCCTGTACAGTTTTGTCACTTGTACATTTCCAATCAACAATTACCTACTGGAGGAAAATAAGGAGAACAATGTACTCACAATGTGGAGGTTATTTTTGTATGACCATCTTGTCTCTTCCCAGTTCAGTCTGTAATTGCAAATCCTTTATCTGTCTGGAAATGTGCGAGTGTTGATTAACCTGTTCACATTCTTTGTGCGCCTGTTGTACTTGCAGGATTAGATTCTGATTTTCATCTTTAAATTTTCAAACTACAATGCAGGTCCAAAAAATGAATAAGCCACCAGTGAGCTAAGTGGGGCTCATGCAAATTCTCAAATAATGGCTAGGAGCTTTATTTCCTTCAACTGCAGAGAGAACCTTTCTGCAAAGTAAATACTTTCTTAATCTTCTGTTATATTTTAATTAGAAGGAAGCCTCCCAGTTTTCTCATCTGCTGCCATTTTAATTTGCTGCTGATGTTGTTTACTTTTGCATTTACCTGTTGTCTTGATACATCCAGGATAATGAACATTTCACAGCACTAATGCCATCAGAGCAACAACATACTAATGCCATACCTCCAACTCAAAAACAAAATATATATATATTTTCACTGACTTATTAATTCCAATCTACTCTGCCGTTTTTTTATCGCTGTGAAGCTAAAGTCAATGAAAACTCAACAATTCCTGCACAACTGTATTCAAACAACTCAAAGGGCAGTTATGGTTTTCTTGTGAAACATCCGCAGTATGTGTTACGTCAGCAACAGTAACTTAACAGTGGTCGAAAAAACTGCAAAGTTCTTAGAATTAATTTGTGATTGTAAACATTGTCTTTGTTAAAAAGAGACTCAGAGCAGCGGAGTGTTGCTGTACTAAAGTAGCTAGCTAGGTTTTTGTATCAAATGACTTGGAGCTGTATGAACCCTGCTGCACTCTGAGTTCCCATACTGTAAGGTCTGCCTGCTCCTAGACAAATCAAATCAACTTTTTTTCCCCAAAACATGACCATAGAACACGCAGGAACTCAATTTCAATGTAGTTTCAGCACCACTGAAACAATTTAACCTCTGTGTCACATTCACAGCTGAAAATGTGCAAGGCTTGAAACAGCTTTCCCTTGTTGATAAACACACACTTGTGTTTGGTTATTTTTTTGTCATGATTTATTGCACATTCTCCATAAACAGGCAATCGAATGACTGCAAAATATTACAAACACTGTCAGAATTGTGTAAGACCCAGCTCTCAAGCACACACGGGGGCATACACACACCCATGCACAAATGTAAACGCACACTCCCATGTTCGTTCACTCTTTCACATACACACACATAATATATATATATACTAGTTACTCCCAGACACACACACAACTATATCATGATCCAAAGTCAATGATGCTGTGCTGCCGGCAGAAGGCACAAAAAAAAAATCAATATATGAAACAAAATGCAGCACACACTGTATTTATCATGTGCACATATTTCTGACAGGCTATTGCACATCACCCAAAAACATTGACTAAAATATTTGCATGTGTGTTATTGGGACATGGAGTATCAGTACGTCAATATAGGCCATTAACATTAAAGGCTTCTACAGGGAGATGACTGGGGTTACATGAGGTCACTGTCTGCCCTATAATGGAGCAGTCATTTGAGGGTCAGCATGCATACTGTCTGAATGAAGTTATGGCTATGACTGATGACACTGGAGGTTGAAAATAATCTGTTTTGGCCTCAGCGTAGGTGTCAGGGTCAGTCTAGCTGCCTAGGTGCAGTGTCGCTACAGCATAGGTACGATAAAGTCTGATCGATGCTGACAGCAGTTCATGGATTCAAAGATTTACTGTTAAGCCTTGCAGGGATGCCGAAGGTCTAATTTAGCCAAACATTTATGGTGGGCACACAGTGACCTCCGTGACATACTCCTTTCAGCGACTTAATGGCCAAGAAAGGCTTTTCAGCGAGTGGTCATTCTGACCAAGAAACAGGGAAGCTAATTCCTCTGTTAGGAAGCCTTCAAAGCTACAATATGAACCTTCTTACTGTTGCTTGAATCAGACAGTTGTGATTCTGTGTTACTAATACTGAGGGTATATCATGCATGGTTGTTTTTTCAGACTTTTCAGGCAGCTGCTGGTTTCCTGACACATAATTATGGAACAATAATGATCTTGAAGAGCCTTGAAACTTGAAGCTTTTGTAGGCAATCCATCATAGTAAACAGCAGCATTCTTTAGCTTTTGTCAAAGTATTGTCGTAGTTGTGCAGTAATGCACTTAACAGCGGGGATTGTTTTAAGAATTGTTCCATGTTGCTGCACTCACATGCTTGTGAGAGATAGGAAAAAGCATTCAAATTATTTAGTTCTGAGTTGGGAACATCCCGTAATGTTACTCATTTTGATGAACTGTCTACCTTTATATGTGCAGCCTGAGGCTAACACAGAAAACCATAACAGGCACCGAAGACGTAAAAATCTGGACTAAATCATTAATGCTGCTGTTGAACATGTTTTAAAGTGGGTCTTGTCTTCCATAATTAGCTTGAGAGTTCTTCGCTTATGGCTGCCCTTAAATGTTGTTGTTGTTGTTGTTGTTTGTGGTGGTATAACTTTTCTGTGTGTTGTGCCCACGAGCTCCACCTTCAAAATACTCATCTTGATTTTACTGCTGCAACAAAATTTCCCCCAAATCTCAAAATTTCCCTCCCGGGTCGTTGAAAAGTTGAGTTTCAAAACATCACTGTATGAGATGGGCTGAAATTCTGAGAACTGGGAGCACAGTTGCCGTAACAAAAGCCACAATTAGCTCACCGCTAGTCATGCGCATACATCGTGCAACAGCGCCGAAAGAAATGAAGCAAAAAAGAATGAAAACATAACAGCACCTCACTGTCGTTCTTCAAGACACACTGAGGATGGATCATGTGTGGGTGTCACTGTGGGTGTGTATCCCAAAAGCATTACACAGTCAGTTCTCTTTAACATTTACCAACCAGAGACAGACACATACATTTTCAACGAGATCATATTATTTCCCAAGGCGTCTGTGATGTGTGAAAGTTTGTGTGTGTGTGTGTCCGTGAGAGCTGAGGTAAGAGGCTCCTGTGCTGTGGAGTGAGACGGAGGGCATTAGTCAGATTTGACCAACAAAGAGACTGTGAGCACACAGCCAGGGGATTAGACCGACACCACAGACTTTCATTAGTCTACGGAGAGGAAGAGGAAAAGAAAGAGCAACAGAAAGGTGGAGGAAGAGAGACACTGGATTACAAAGATAGTGGGGGACTTTCATTAGTCGAGGGAAAGGGAGCAATGTAAAGATGGAGGATGAGCGCTGAGATACAGAGAAATGAAGCAAGGGAGACATCGAGAACACTCCACTACTGGATTAGGCCAATACCAGGGGCTTTCATTAAATTGGGGGAGAGGGAGATGGATGGATGGAGAGGGAAAATAAGAGAGCCAGGGAGTTAGGGATGGGGTAAAAAGAGGGGAAATAATAAATAAATATACATGAATGGGAGCGAGAAGAGACATGCAGGAGGTGGAGAAGAATAAAAGAGAGTGGAAGAGATGAGGTAGAATGGGACAAAAAGGAGGATTGGGCAGTGTGGAGACAAAATGTGGTAAAAGACGAATACAGAAGAAACGGAGAAGAAATAAGAGAGAGGTGACAGACAGTAAACAGAAATAATCAGAGTGGAAAGCCAGGGCCACAAAGAGGAAGGGAAATAGAAAGGGAGAGAAGACAGGCAGAAAGTTGAAGGGGTTGGTAGAAAAGGAGGGGGGGGTCAGTGGTGTAGAACACAACAAGTAGCAAGGATTAACCCCTCCACTGCACCCCCAACATACACCACACACACACAGACACACTCGGGGCCTGGGAAGAACGCTGCTGTGCCAAACTAATTAGCTACTAACTCAACTACAGCTCACACAGATGAACTGCAGCATTTACAATGGAGACATGGGCCAGGTCTCAGGGGTGTGTACTGTATGTGTTTTTGTGTGTGTGTGTGTGTGTGTGTGTGCAAATCCACAAATATTATCGTGTTTTTATGGCTGTGACTGTGTGTGGTTGTGTTCGTGTATGTGTGTGCTTACACTTCAATAAGAAGTGACTATGGTGTTTAATTAGTCTCAAAACCCACGCACATAAAAACCAGGCACGTGCACATGATATGAGCGCACAGAACAGTATCCACGAGCGGAAAACCTTCCTCGTGAGGTCCTGCTAGCACGGGGCTGTGACGAGAGTGAGCTCGACCCTCCCTACACGATCGCAAACTGCTCAACTCTCGCAGGCTCGTCAGGTTGACTTTTGAGACTTTGGAGGCAGGGATGGAATAGACAGTCCGCTCTTTTGATTGGTCATTTAGAATACTGACTATGACCTTTGATTGGCTGTTTGGTTTGATCACTGAAACAGTTGAAGTCAGGCAGTTGCCTGAGAGAACAAAGGGAAACATAAATAATAATATTTAGTGGCTGATTCTCCATTTTTTTTACCACTTACACTTATGAAAAAGTGTTAGACATCAAGAAAAAGCCTCAATGCCGTTTAAACCTTTATTTTGCTTATGAAAACAGAAAAAAGGGCAATTTCACTGATATTTCTCCATCCAGAACACATTAGACCAGATCTAAATCAAAAACCAACTTGTAAAATCTGGATTACATTACCAAGGAGACTCCAGAGACTCATTAAAACACAGTTTCAGATTTGTGAAACCTTTATTCTATTTGTGAGAACTGAAAAAGGGCGATTTTAGTGCTTTTTTCCCCCATCCAGACCACATTAGACAGATTAAAAAGTGTAATCTATAAAGATATTGTGTGACTGTATTTCAAAAAGGTAAGAATAATTTTTCTACCTTTGTTTTTAAGTGAGAAAGAGGAGCTCGACATGACCATAACCAACAAAATGCAGAGACGTGGAATCAATTTCTAGCCACAAGCCCTTTTTTTGTGTTTTCACAAATAGAATAAAGGTTTCAAACCAAACAGTCAATCAAGACAAAAAGAGCAAATCATCACTTTTAGAAAGCTGGAACCATCTTGCGAACTATCAAAATTGTTGATTAATTCTCTTTTGATCGAGTAACAGCAATAAATACATTTTAGCTACTTCAGATATGTCTGGTCTTTTGCGTGATACAATGTGGGCATAGCTTCCTTACTTTTTTTTTTTTTTTTTTTTTTTTTTTACAGACATTTGTTATACTTCCAACATTTAACTATCCAATCTATTCAATTCAATTATTTTTCTGACAGACCACACCTGCGTTTTATCTCTGCCACTTCCAGATCCCTGGAAATCTCAAGCCACAATCTGTCAATATGATCTTCCTCGAAGTGTCATTTTTATGAAGAAAAATCATTTCCTTCTTTCTTTCAGATGACTTAAAGGCTGTTCCACTTCTTTGACTGGAATATAACATTTACTATGAAATATATATCATCTTTGAAGACATTTACCTCCCATAGTTCGAGAGCATGGGAATTTATTTGCTCCCTGCATGTCCATATATTTATTTGAAGTCTTTCCAAATCTTGCATCACAGTCTGACGAACACATACCAAAATTCTCTTACAACTTCACTGTAATGGCCAAAGAGTGGGAATCACTGTAGTCAAGCCAAAATGAAAAGGGTTTGTCTTCGAAGAATTTATCTGACTGGCTTTGCGTTGCCTTCGGAAAATGCAACAGAGAAATAACCCCATTTTAATTTAACTCAGTAGGGAGTGACAGTCACCCACTGACAAGTCACAATATTTCAAACTTCAAAGGAAAGAAATGTCACTCTTTACTACCTCCTCTTGTCTGAGTTGCACTGACAAAAGTGTCAGTGTATTTTTTCTAAATTTTTTAGATACTTTGTGAATGAAATGCCAGTTTAATAGTGGGGTTGTATGATGTGTTTCTCTTTAAGTGACACTTCAAACTACTTTTTGTAAAGAAAGCGATTTGTTCTTCCTACTACTTTTATTTATAATCTTGTTCTGATAAATATAATTTGCTTGTGGTTCGTTTAGACTGACATAGTTTGACCTAGCATGTAGAAGATCCATGTCTTGTTAATGAGCACTTAAGAAGAAGTCTTGGTTGTTGATTTTAGTGAATTCACATAATCTTTCTTTGTACGTTTCTCTCCTTAAGTCTCTCTCTTTGTGTTTCTGGCTGTAGTTATAGATCGAAGCTTCAGAAAACCTTTGATGTTCTTGGTTTGATATCAACATAATTACCAGGTGTGGAGTAAAACATCAAGACATAGCATTATTAAATCAGAGTGAACAGGTTTTAACTACACACTATAGTTCTTAATACATGTACATGCATGCACATAAGGCTATACTGTGAAAACGCCTAGTAACTGACAATAAGTCAAAAAGAGACATTCAAAGACATCAAACTCTTTAGCTTTTGTTAATGCTGTTAGTGTTAATTTGTCTGCCTTTAATGTCAAGCTGCCAGTAAATAAAAAAATAACATCTGTTGCATTACTATGGTGCGACAGTCTTGTGGTCCTCAGTTGTTATGGTAAGTAACTTCATCTCAAAGGTTGTAAAACCCACTGGTGTTTTTGGAAAATGTCATGAGTATGACATGACAAATCCGCCACCCTTAGATTACTACTATCTGATGAACTAGCTAAGAAAATTCTATAATCTGCTGAATCTTGCATTGCTATCCTTTATAGTTTTCACAACAGTATCAACACAGAAACCTTGCAGGGATTTTATAGAAAAGGGATGTGAAGAAGCGAGGATCAGAGTATCAACTGCCTTTGAGGATAAATATTTGAAAAAGAGAAACCTTTCAAATAATATTAATCATAAATAAAAAAAAAAGACAATAGCTGCTGACTTTATTGTTCTGCATATACTGTATGTCATGACTAGTCAGACCTGACATTGTGATCCATCCTCGGAGGCATCAAGTTGAATGACCTTGACGACAAGTCATCTGATCTAGAGTAAACTCATCCTGACAATCATCTATGCATGTCTTGCATGAATGCTGCTGCACTGAGCTAACAGCCCTACAGTATCAGCGCCAGAACAGATGTTGTCTTCTGTGGTCTGCCATCAAAGAAAATCGTCCTCGTTTGTCACTGTTTATTTCCCTTTGAATTATCTTTTTATGTAACTGATAGGTAGCACAATCTTTAACTTGGGAACAAAGCTAAGCAAAAATTATACATTCCATGAACATAAATGGGAAGAAAAACCATGTTTGCCAGGTTCCCTAATAGTTTACTGTTCAAAAATTTGGAGAGTTGGGAGCCCTACGGTTCATTTGGAGACTGATAAAGTTTCATTTGCTTTTAAATGAATGGTTTAAATAGTATAAATCAGAAAAAAACAAAGAAAAAATATACTGAATTCAAAGCTAATTTTCACAAGATCATGAAATACTATGACAATGAAACAAATGGCTTGGTGAAGTTTTTAATTACCATAACGCAGTGAAAATGTGATTTTAATTCTGGACTTGTTTTGTTTTTCATTGTTTGGAATGGCGCTTGGAGTTTTGTGGCACATTTTTCATCTTCTGTGCATGTTCTGCCAGGATAATGTAACACTACTACTGTTCCGCTGATGCTTTGAATGCACCACCAGATGTTGTCTTTGTCATAATGTGTTTTTAATCACCATTCCTGAAGTCAGATGCCAGCAGGCAGCTTCCAATCCGATTTGCATCACTTGTTTCCCCTCATCTCTCCTTAACAGCTGAGAGGGCTGAGGGCATCAATCACTCTTAACTAGCCACGCTGTCAAACATTTCACACACAAACTTCTGGGACCCAATCGACATTTACAGGACCAAATGGGACTTCACGTTGCCAGGATCTGATCCCCATGTTTTATACATGGAAAAATCACTTCTTTGTCAAAATATGATGGGAGAGAACACAATGGACACAATGTACAAAATGTGATTTGTCCACATTTGCCAGGATTTTATTTTGAGGTCTTTACTTAATGTATTGACACCGCCAATGTAGAGGTCTTCATGGGTCCAAAATGTTGGACCGGATCCGAAACAAAACAGCATCCAGAGTGTGTAAATCTGAAAATGCTGGCTTGGCTTTGTAGTCTGTACGGGGAAAACAGCTTTGTAGAAATGCTGTCATATCAGTGACAAAACAGATGGTGGTAGCAGCACCGCATTTCATTCTTTTTCATTGGCATTTCATTGGAAGAGGCCGAAGAAGAAACACAACAACAATAAAAACAGTGGGCAGCTTCATGCAAGTGTTGTTCTCTTTAATGTCTACCTTGATAGCTTTCTCTCGCTGAAATTGCTGTTATCTGCTTGCAATAAACAAAATGTCAGAAAGCCGCTGCGGAAACAGAAATAGTAAACTGTTTCTGCTTGTTGGTTGGTTTTCTGTGACTGACTTGCTCATCTGCCCTCCACGCATGCCCAGAAGGAGGAGAATTACCCATTTTGGCATTTAAATCTGGACGGAGGAACTTGCAGAAACAAGCGTCATTTATGCACGAAAACAGCTTTTTTCGAATTTAGCCAGCTTAATGTAGACATAGTCTGAAATCAGTTTGGCTTCAGTCAGAACTTTTTTCTCATCTTTGTCGACTATTTGCATAAAACAGGAGCAAACAGCTGATGTGCCAGTTCTTTTTACCTGCTTGTTCTTTTTATTCAACTTGTCCCTCATGTTGATAAAGAACACCATTTTTCTCTTCACTTGACACTTTACATTCCCCTCTCGCCTTAAACCACGCCATTTTCCAGCACAGATCCACTCAGGTATTGGACATACTGATATACAGACCTGAGACCTGCAGCAGTAAAATGAGACCCTACCCGACTCGATTAGAGTCGGGTAGGGTCTCGTAGAGAGTACAATTTGGAGTCAGGTCTCAGTTCTGTGGACCCGTGAAGACCTCTAGGAGAAAGGAGAAACACTAAAATGGAAAAGCAGGGCATGTGACTGTGTGAAGAGATTGTTGTGCCCACAGTTGCTGATTAATGCAAGTCAGACAAACAGCACACACCTAAACATATAGTCAGTTCACACACATTTTTTTTCAGAAAGTGTTATGCAGTACTGCTAGGTGTGCATTTAAGTGTGTTTGCACACTCTTGTGTTGCATTTTATTGTCTAACAGTCTATTACAGTAGACAATCCATCTCTTTTTTTTTTTCTTTTTTTTCCCTTTCATCTCTCAAACGTGTCTACAGCACTTCAAAGATATGCTATGGTGCTTCAGTCACAAAGAGCTTGATTCATCAGACCTCTAAAGGAGTGCTCAGAAACAATTGCACAGAGGGTAGAAGGAAAAAAAATGATCCCTTCACTAAAGGGTATGATCTTTTGGATAGCTGTCTTGTTCTTAAAGGTAGTAAACCACTTTATTTTTATTTCATAGTCTAGTGAAAAAGGCAGATGTTGAAATTTGATAAACATATGGGAGAAACCCATAAGAAATGAGACCACTGTGACACCCCTACATATATCAGCAACCTTCCAGGAAATCAAAATGCCTCATGCATACGGCATAAATGAACAAACCTATGATGAAGGTACCCTGAATTGTGAATAGACAAAGAAGGAATTACAGTATGCATCCACTCTGTCCTCCTGCTCTAAGGTCACATTCTCTACTCAACACTCATTCAATATTCTAACTTAAAACCATTCAATGCATGTCTCTTTCATTTTTTTCCCCCTCACATCAATAACACTGACTGAAAATATCACAGCCAAACTAAACCTGCATGTTTTATGTGTTTCACTCACAAGGCCCCTGCTTTTTTTTTACATTAAAAACAAGATAATCTGTCCAAAGGCCTTCGATTTGGACATTAGGTTGGAATTCATCTTTTTTTTTTTAGTATAAACTACAGTGATGGTTTTCTTTTTCCTGAATCCACCAAGGTGATTTACTTAACCTTGGTAAATATTATTCGTACTATTAATTTGGAAGACATTCATGTCTCTTTTGTGAATGACATAAAATAACTAACAAAAATTTAATTGGTTGCAAATGAAATCTCAACGTGAACATGAAAATTGAGGTTTTTTGGCTGTCCACTATGGATTCTGGAGTGAAAGTGGGATTTTAACTTAAGTATCATCTCTCATTTTACAACTAATTTCTCACTGAATATAAAATATTGCCACAGTGAACTTTTAGCAGGTTACCCCTTCTGTTACTTGTGAAGTGACACTAATTAGCATTCAAGGAAGCTTATGTTTTTGCACAAAAATGTCCTAAAATATTAAATGTCGACATGTTACCACTGGCAGTGAGCTGAATACCGCTAAGAAAATCCCGCATGTGTCACTTCAGAGAAGTACCTTTGTCGATGTGCAGGTGATAGGTTTTTCAGTGAAGGAGAGTCCTTAGGAAACACTTAAAGCCCTAAGCAGTGCTCTTTAAAACGCGTCATCTTCTGAGAAGGCTCATTTCACTGTGACAAAATCCCTCCCTCCTACTCTCCGTGTCCTCTCATCTCAGTGTCGGCTTGAAAGGTTGAAACTTGATATCTGTAGCACCTTGTGTATGCATCCCCACCACCCACCCCCATTCACCCCTTTTCTTTCCCTCTCCCATTTTCATCCAATCCCTTCCTTCTGTCTGTCTCACTTCATTTTCATACACTTAAATCAGAGCGGTGCACCTTCATTCCTATAATAACTCTATTACCAGGATAATAAGCAGCCAATGAGATAACAAGAGCTACAAGGAACTATAGATACAGTCACTCCCTTTCACTTTTCTCTATCCCCCACCGCTAGCTGCTCTCCCCTCCCAGTTCTCTTTCTTCTTCATTCCTTTCTTCTTTTTCTCTTCTCCTTTTGGTCCTGCGCTCCTCTATATTTTTGCCCTCCTCCTCCTCTCCCCTCTGCTGCCCTCCCCTCCCCTCCTCTCCTCACTGGCCTCTTCAAAGGTAAGAGGCCGTCGGCACAACTCCACTAGGAGAACCACACCGCATGATCAGACATGTCAGCACCTCCATCTCTCACACACACACACGTACGTCAGCACTTGAAATACACACACTCATACATACAGCCACACAAACACACATGCACGTGTCAGCACCTTCAACACACGCGCGCACACACACACACACACACAGGTCCACATGTCACTAGGGAGGTCCACATGGCTCATATAAAAGCCTGTCCAGCAGGAAGGGAGCTGGGCACAGAGGAAGGAGGGTGGAAGAGGGGGAGGGAGGGAGGGAGATAGAAGAAAGTGTCAGAGCAAAGAAAGAAGGGAGGGAGAAGGTGAAGGAGAGAGGTGAAGAGGGAATTACAGAAACAACAAGGGAGAGAAGAGAGGAGAGGAGGCGAAGGAGTGCAGAGACAAGGAGGGAAGGAGGAGGAGAATTCGGAGGATCACCGGCCACTTGAGGGTTGCTCTGACCATCACTGAGGCTGTGTCTGTGTGTGTGTGTGTGTGTGTGTGTGTGTGTGTGTGTGTGTGTGTGTGTGTGTGTGTGTTCACTAAATCACTTCCTCGTGTTCTGTGCCTGCTTCTACTGGCTCAGCTCCAACACCTTGTAACATACAAACTACCCATCATTGTTTTCTGTCCTGGTTGACTTCCTTATTTCCTACCCATCTTGCTTCCCTCTGACTCGCCTACATTTCTTTGCCATCCTTCATTATCTTCATTCTTCTTCTCCTCACTACCTTCCTGGCTCACTTCTCTTCTACTTTATTCTCTTCCCTCAAATTTTCCTGTCTTCCATAGATGGATATATAGATAGATAGATAGACTTTATTGATCCCCAAAGTTAAAACTACAACAAAGAAAAAGCCGCTTGAGAGAGAAGAACAGGAGGCTGAAGTCAAGTAAAAGGAATAGCAAAGAGAAAGAGAAAGGATGGATGCTTTTTGGCAGATAGAGATAATAAAAAGAGATGTGGTATCACACAGAAGTGAGAGTGGGAGAAAGCTGCATGACTAGATACAAGCAGGCAGAGAGAGGAGTAACAGAAATGGCCTAGAGAGAGAAAGTGATAATATGGAGAAAGAGGGGGTGGTAGATCACAGGGAGACAAAACCTATATGTAGGAGAGTGAAGCGAAGATAACACAAAGCAGAGAAAGCGAAGGGGTTGAAAAAAAAAATTTAAAAAGACCGACAGTGTGGGATAGCAGCAAGAGAGAAAGGAGAGGAGATCGAGGCAGAGAAGGAGAGGAGTCTATACTCGGATCAATGGATGGCCTGTCCTCTGCTGTGTCTGCATTTCCTCTGACTCACACAATAAGGCCCTCTCACTACACCAAGGAGTGTGTGTTTGTGTGTATGAGAGAGTGAGTATGTGTGTGTGCATGTTTGTGTGTGTGTGTGTGTGAGAGAGAGAGAGAGAGAGAGGGAGAGAATGTCATTCAGAGAGAAAATGACCCCTTTGCACTCTTGGTCTTTTCTCAATATTAGAGGTCAACAGTCGGTCTTCCAATGGAAATTTCAATCACTAGCCTCTTGCAGGGACTTGGTGAAGTTAATCTAATCTTTACAGGGTGGCCTTCATCTCTGTCAATGTGAATGTTCATAGATTTTTTTTTTTTTTATCTGCTGAATGTGAGTGAAAAAGTTTTTATCTGTTTGTTAGCAATGTGATAGAGACAGTGCTTCCTCGCCTTTCACCTCCTGCTTTGTGGGATAGTCTGCAGCTCTCACAGGACACTGAATGGGAATAAGTGGATATAAAAATGAATAGGTGGATAGATTACCGGAGGGCTGCAACTATGTATTATTTTCATTATCGATTAATCTGCCTATATACTTTCCTGATACATTTTTCATTTAACTTTGGGAAATTGTTAGGGGGATTTTTGCCATCCTAGAGCTCAAAAAGACATCTTAATGTTTCTTGTTCAACCAACAATCACTTAATTTAAAGTACTTTTAACTGACTAATTGGATGCACAGATGTAGATTAAGGCCTCTACCTCTCTGAAACTGAGTGTAAGCATAATTGCAGGAGTCATTTGAATGACCAGAGGTGCGACTGCATGCCCTGCACATTGCAACAAACATTGGACAAGAGGATGGAGCGTGGTGAATACATTAGTAGGAAATGCAGCATCAGCAGGTGGAATTTGGATGGGCTTCAATAATGACACATCAGCTCCTTTCATCCTCCTTTCATTTCAATCCAATTAACTGTTGATTGACCTATGAGTGGTGCTCATTGCATTAAATGTCAGGATTATCTTATATGTGTTGAATTAGACTGAAGTTTAATATAATTATATAATAATGTGTTATTGCTTGAACTATGTGTACGCTGTGATGGTGCCAACAGTTATGGGAAATAATCATAACTTTTGAGGTAGTTAGTCCACAAATACAGCAGTAGTTATGCAGTATGTAATTATAGTGTACTGCTACCAATCAATTTTGTCTCATTATAATAGTGGAAATGTCATAAAATAAAGCTTAATTTGAAATTTCCTGCTTGGCCACTGTTTAACCTCAGTTGAGCCTTTAGCAATTGCACATGGTTTCAGTTTATTTTTGGAGACAAGTGATTTGCCCAGAGACAGACAGCAGACTGCTCGCAGGTTGCAAAGGGCACCATAACACAAGGCCACGGCCGTGCTTTAGATCTGTACAAGGGTATCAGCTCACAAGGGCGTGTGTGTGTGTGTGAGAAAAGAGAAAGAGAAAGAGAGCGAGAGATAGGGTGAGACAGTGTGTGACGAGGCGTGTGCATGTGTGTCCTCCAGCAGCCATGATGCATTAGTGTAACATGATCCCTCTCCTCCCCTGTGAGCCCTAACCTTGAGACAGACAGAGATGCAGGTTGTAAAGCCATATTCTGTTATAAATGAGGCTGCTGGTGTTCATCACTGGATTTGTCTGATATTAGTCAATCTAGCCTGTGAGAGTATTGTTCGGTATCATTTAGGCTAGCTGTAGTCTAGTGTCAGGAGTCGTTTTGTGTGAATGCACAGATTTACAATAATTGTCTTTTTGTGATTTAAAGGACCAGTGCGTAGGATTTAGTGGCATCTAGCGGTGAGGTTGCAAACTGCAACCAACTGAATAGCCTTCCCCTCAACCCCTCCCTTTCAAGCAAAAAGGAGAACCTACGGTGGCCGTGAAACTCGCAAAAAACGCAAACAATGCAAATGGCCCTCTCTAGAGCCAGTGTTTGGTTTGTCCGTTCTGAGCTACTGTAGAAACATGCCGGCCTCCATGGAAAAGAACAGTACTTTTTTACAAAACACAAGCAACTGTACTTTGCCCAAAAATACCCCAGAATTTCAACTTAAATCAGGAAATATCTAATCACAGAGTAAGAAAACTAAGATTTCAAACGTTACTAGACCTTGAATGTCAGCTTTGGGTCAATGACGGTTTCCCATAATTGCAAAACATTGTTTTGCTAAAGCAAATGTCCGTCATGTGAACATGGATGTATATTCAACTATATTCTATTGTAAATCCAAAAACATTCGAATTTTCAGAATTTGGTGTCTTTACACATGAAAGCATCAATGCCAGCATCATTTACCTTATGTGTTAAAACACATACAGTACAATATAATAACTGTACTGCATTCTACCATATTAAGAATAATATTGTATTTTTACTGTTTATCCTTCACTTTATGGTCCTGCACTGTTGTGAACCACTGATAAGCATCAGAAAATTGTTAAGTGAAATAAAATCCTCCTTTCCCCGTCATGCTACAAACCAGCTGAAGCATTAGTGGGGCAGAGACGTTTCATTACATCCTTTTGCTTCATGTGAAAAACTGTGTTATGCCTCAGAGTCATTTCTTTCATTAAGGAACCTGCGTCATTATTGGCCCAAGTATAACGAAACTCACATTTGAAATTCTTCATCTCTAATACATTTAATAATAATGGGGTATTATTCCCCATCTTATTCCCCTACATTAAATAATACTATTCCCAGAGCCCATTAAGAAACTTAATCATCGGGGGCTAAAATACACTGCGGAGAGATAATTACAGTTGATGATATTCACAGATAATTCACAGCTGATCATGATGATTCTGTCTTTTTTCCCCCCCTTTCTTTTAGTTTTACTTTCTGCAGTTTCTTTTGCAGCTTTCCACTAACGGGCTCGCAACCCACTGCTATCCGTCTTAGTTAACGAAGTACTGAGATGCCAGCAACTGGAAAAAAAATGTGTCAGAGAAGAAAGAGAAGAAGATAAAAAGAGGTGAAACGAGAATTAAAAAAAAGACAAAAGATATAAAAATAGACATGTGGGAGGTTGAACAATAAATCATTTACAGGCATACGCAGGGTAGGGTCATCAGGGTTTAAATATTCATTATGGGTGTCAAGTCGAAGCTTTTAGATCTTGAGGGATACAGTTTCGCTTCTCTCCTCATTTGATGTTTATGTTCACTGAATTATGCATCAAAACAAATGTTATAAATACACTTACTGTGTTTTTTTTTTTTTTTTGTTGTTGTTTTGTTTTGTTTCTATGTGGGGGAGTTCTTGTGTGGCACTGCAAGAGTTCGAGGTTTAAATCCCACTGGAGTCACCCAGTTATAAAGTGCATAGACTCAGGGCACTGTGAAGCAGAGAGGGGAAAAATATGCACTGAACAGCATTTATATTCTTGCTTCGACAGGAAGTACAAAGAAGTGCTGGTCGACATTTACATCTAAGCCGGCGCAACACACAATGACTGGCTACATGACACTTAAACAGGACATCTGACATTTGATGGACAAAGTGTCTATTTTGGGGATCAAATCTGTAATCTTAGAGATACTCTTTGATTGAACTCTCAAATATAAAGAGTTTATAAGCTGCTCAGAAACACTTCATCATGACTGAGAGATTACACTGGCTGTTTTTGAGATCAACCCTGTGATGTTCTAACAAGGTGTGTCACTAACCAATCCTGCACCATTATTAAGGTTTACAGAGTGAGTACAAACTCCATAATAATGGAAACAATGTCTTTCGGTGAAAGTGTTATATAGTTCATGGGGAAGGTTATCTTACATCCTTTTGAAGCAGAACTTTTTAATATAGTATTCGAGAAGATCCACTTCTGTGCTACAGTATAGCTGATGTAACACACAGGAGGTTAGATGCAATACAATCTGTCCAATGCCATGCGAGCGCTCTTGAACAATAATGTCATAACTTAGCATGTACATCATATTTTGTCTGGGTGTGATAATTGGTTGGTGGTAACTGTTTTTGTTGTATTGGAATACATTATATTGTAAAACATGATCCTTTTGTATCTTTTAAAAGGGGCAAAAATGCACATTTCCTAACATTTCATTCTAGTCTTTTTTTTAAATAACTGAATTACAAAACTGCATTACTTTGCACACATATGTATGTGCCCCACCCCCACCTTTTGTTTGCTTTTCTATTAATTAGTTTCTTTGCCATTGTTCTTTTGACACATGTATCCAACTCACTTTTTGGCACACAATCTGCTTGTTCAGCTTACTCTTGTATAAAATGAGGATTAGCAGCATTTGCACATTACAGTTGGTATTACTACAAATTTTCCAGCCCACCCCCCCCCTCTCTTTTCATGTGTCTCTTCCTCCCTTCCTTTTTCACTCCCTCTTCTTCCTCTTGACTTGTTTCTCTCATTGTTTCACCTTCTATTACTTTCTCCCTCTCCACTCGCTGCTGGGTGTCCTGTTCCCTCTCTCTCCCTCTCTCTGGGAGTAGCAGACCTCCTGACGGCTTAGTATTGATCAACCCCTCTCCCTCTCTTGCTATCTCTCTTTCTCTTGCTCTCGCTCTTTCTGTCCTACACACACATGCACATGCATTAGGGTGACAAGATAAAAGGGTTTGTATGCCCCAAGGCAAAGCCAGCTAAACATGAGACCAGAGGCTCTCAGCCTCTAGTATATGTATCAAAAGCAGAAACATTTAACAAACCCAAGGCTGCGAACACACTCCCATATCTCTGACAGGAATGTCCGAAAATTACTATTACATTTATTTACAACAAGCTTAGTTTTATAGCCCCGTGTGAAATAACATGAATCTTATAGAATTGCTGTGGTCAAAACATTTTCAGCTGTTGCCTCAGAAAGCTAAAGGCAACCAGCACGCTCTAGTCTCTGAAGGAAAATTTCCGGGTAATAATGCTATTTATAATCTTCGCCTTCAGGGGGAATACTTGACTCTAACTGGAAGAAGTTCCTTGTTTTTCTTTAAAAGACGATTGAAGCAAAGCTGTCTTGTAGATTGTGTTTAGGGGCCAATTGGTAATACACATGTAAACAAATTGAAATTGAGAACTAGGGGAGGTTGAGACTCGGGTGTCTATTTGATCAGCTGCCTTTATCCCCATTATATTCACTGGGAATATAGATGTGAGGAGCTAAAGTTGCAAACAGACACTTCCCTCACTTTCAAAGCTATCACAGTGTGGTGAGAATCATATTCAAACAGGGACACACAGTATCATTGATGTGAAGGACCTGACACGTAGCCAAGCCAATATCATCCGGGTGTTTCAGAGGTGGAGACAAGCTCATGTGCGCCATCTACAGGCAAAGCTGCAGCAATTTAGACACGTGTGCCACCTAGAGGCAATGAATGCTACGACTGGATTTTTTTTCATTCCTTTTTAGGGCTGCCGTGTTTGCTGTTTTGGGGTTTTACATTTTACATATCATACTTAAACGGGTTTCATCAACTGGAGAATATTATCTGCTGAATACTGGGTACAGTATCGAGTTCATACAGCTCAGAGTGCCAGCGTTATTTTTACATCATTCCTATATAGTAATGCCTTGGGGATTTTTTTTTTTCAGTGTCTTTTATCTGTTCTGCATTTTATTCTACATTGTAAAGCACAGCTAACCTTGATTTAGAGAGGGAGGCAGAAGCATGAGCTAAAAGAAAAGAAACAAAGAAAATTAGTAATATACATAGACTAAATTCTTTCATGGTAAATATATGAAACTCAAAACCTCGTGTCTCTGATGCTATATGCCCCAAAACCAAAATGACTCCAGCTCAATGTGATGATGTACTGTTGATGTGCTGACATTTTGGGCAAGTTTGCATTAATTAAACACAAAATAGATCAAATCAAATTGACACATATAACCAAAACATGTTCTGTGCTCATTTTACAAGGTGATCGCCTCCTTTAATCAGTTAATACTGAGTCATTACCCTCTCTTTTTCCAGATGGCATGCTCAAAATTTGGTACTTGGAGTACTTTTGTTCAGAGCACCTTTCAGTAGAGTAACTGCATTTCAGATGGGAATACAACCCCTAACTGTGGCAGTGTAAGTGCCATGCCCCATCCACTGCGCCCCAAAGCTAACAAGAGGTTGTCAGGAATCAATACCTGGCATGAAAAACGATGTGACTTTCAGCTGCTGTGGCCACATCAATCACGCTATTACCATTAGCTCATCTCTCGACACCAACTTGGACTTGTCTCTCCTGCCCCTCCCGCCCTATCTCCACTCCTGTGTCACAGTTTTCTCTCTCCTCCTCCACCCATCTCCTTCTCTCCCTCTGCCAGCTCAGCGGATGCCCCTTGTCACAGCTCCTATTTCAGCCTTCTGAAGTTTCCTAATTGATCGCAATTAGAGCCGCTACAGAGCAAAGGGGTGGGGATGGGGGGGCAGACAAACGGAGATGGGGAAAGAAAATGTGTATGCATGTATATGTGTGTGTGTGTGTGTGTGTGTGTGTGTGTGAGACAGAGAGAGAGAGAGAGAGAGAGAGAGAGAGAGAGAGAGAGAGAGAGAGAGAGAGAGAGAGAGAGAGAGAGAGAGAGAGAGAGAGAGAGAGAGAGAGAGAGAGAGAGAGAGAGAGAGAGAGAAAGAGAGAGAGAGAGAAGAGAGAGAGAGAGAGAGAGAGAAAAAGAGAGAGAGAGAGAGAGAGAAATCAATGAGCCTTTTTTGAGAATGGTTATATTAGCAACTGGACTATATTGACCACAGACTGCAGGGGTACTAACACAAGAGACAGGAGGGGTGACAGAGAGACAGACCATGAGAGACACACAGAGATGGCGAGTCACAGGAGGAAACTGAATGACATGATATTTAAATAGAGACTGGGAGGATGTGTCTACCTTTTATGACTCACCCTATTCATTTGGAAGGATCAAGCATTTGAAATTTAACAAACACATTGAAGGAAAATATACATTATTATCTGTCTAAGTGAAAAAATACACCTACCAAACAACTTTTTTTAACCCATACATGAATAGAAGGGTAAAAATGACAGCTTGTGATCAGTCTGTTACATTTGTTTTAGATCCCAAGAAATAGTTCCAGTACTCTCCTGAATACTCCTGCCTAATGCACAGACATGAGATTGTAAGAAAGCAGAGACTGCAAATAAGCGTATTTCACAAAATGTTAAACTCTTCCTTTAAAGCGTGAGCTTGTCTAATTCTATTCATAGGTCATTAACTAGTGGCTTCCATTGTCACTGACAAACAGCACTGCAGGAGGACATTTCTAAAGTCTTTAGGCCATGTCATGTCATTAAACTAATAACAAGCTACTTAAAAGAGCTGCCCCCGTTAATAGCTAGTGATAGCCAGTGCAGCTGTATTGTGCAGGAACTGAACACCCGCGAGGACTCAGATCAGGATCAGAGGCAAAAAACTTGGTCGGGACATCCCAACTTGGCATGGAGTAAAGCATCATTCCTTAGAGCAAGAGGGAAAAACTCAGAATGAGAGATACATTAACAAAGGTGGAAGGACACACAGGGAGAGAACAGATAAAGGGATAAGGTGAGATAAAATCAAGAGAGACAGACACTGATTTTTGTGAGAAATGTAGCACCCTAGAGTGAGAGACAGAGAGTGAAGGATTTGTAATAGAGAGATAGAGAGAGGCAGAATGACAAAGAGGAAGAATAACAATGGTGCCAAAGCCTCTTCCATCCTCCTTGCAAACGTCCCTGATCCCCTTTTTTCTCTCATTTAAATTCCTCGCCATTGTCATTGCAATCCAGGCCTAACCCCCCACCGCCTGGCAAATACACACACACACACAAACACACACACACAAACACAAACACTCATGGACATTAGAGCGCACATGCATTGACCTCCAGCAGCAACCGGGGCCATCCCAGGGAGCTGGGCTCACACATCTTTGCTAATCCCCATCAATGGGCACACACATGCACACACTCAGAGTGTTTGCTGGAAAGATAGGCTCAAGTTTCCCCAGACTGCATTTGTCAATGTGACCCTAGCCATGCTAACATGGGTGTGGAATAGCAAGCAGCTTGTCACCAAGCGTCCAGTGTCTTGTCAGCAACACAAGGCTGGGCAGGCTAGTGCAGTGCTCACTCGTGCCTTGTCAACATGTATAGTCGATATAGCCGGCTTTAATTCTATTCCTCGACTTACCATTCCCTGATCAACAGTGGTTAAGACCACAGTACACTTGTTTGTCAGGAACAGAATATCTTACAGAGCAGACATACTGCTCTCAGTGGCGTTAGCCTGCTATGTCTTCAGAGCTGTCTAACAGCAGCAACGGGGCTCGAAAATAACGTCTTGTCAGCGTGGTCAGGACACGGCTGGGTTCATACAATTCTTTGGCTTATCACTCCCTTGTCAGCAATTCTAGGTCACAGAGATGGCAACCGGCGCTGATCTTAATATTGCCTTGTCAATGTGCACAGGCTGCATCTAGACTGTCAACAAAGCCTGGAATCATGCAAGAGAGTGAGAGAGAGAATAACATGATGCCTTGTCTGCATGGTCAGGACAAGACTGGTGTTGTATTATTCCTTGCCGTATCATTCCTGTATCAGCAATGCCAGGTCAGAGATCGTAGTCAGTGATACTAACACTGTTTGCCTTATCTTAGTCCAGACTATCAAGATAAAAAAAACAAATGCCCATCCTGCCTCTGGATCATTACATGACACTTGCTTTCAAAATATGAAGCAGCAAAGGTTGTGTAAGTAATCAATATTGAAAGTCAAGGTTACAAAGTGATTCATGGTTACAAAATAATGTAAGTGCTTAGACACAAACCACAAAAAGACAAAAACACACACCTCGCTCAGTTAACAAATCAGAAACAAGCACAAGAACAAATCCGATCAAGCCAGATTTGCCATATAAAAAAAGCCTTTGAGAAACTATTTGTCTTAGAGTGAGGCAAAAGTTGAACGTACTCAGAGCTGTATCTGCAGCTTGAACGTGCCATCTAAAGAAAAAATCCCTTTAATAAAAGATAATAAATAAGTTGAAGCCATCATTCTGAGATAAAGTAATTAATCTATAATGATTTGCTTACAAATACTTGCAGTATACTCTGTCTCTCCTTTGCCTCTCATTCTTTCTCAAAAGTGGGTTGTGTTAAAAACAGAAAAAAAAAAACTAAGTGACATCTCTGTGTGTCCACTGATAACTAATGAACTCTATTTACAGCTGCTGTGGGCAAAATGAAAGAATATTAGATATTCCAAAAAGGTACAAAAACACATCCTGAATTAGTGAACTTGGAAGAGCTCTCGGGTAATTGTGAATCCATTAGGGCAGAAGAGGCTCTTAGGTGACACACACGCACACACTTGTCCAAAGTAAGAGAGAGACAGTGGAAGCTACAATGAGTGACGCAAACATCCACACAAGAGGAAGAGGACCTGTCAAAATTGTAAAAACACTAAAAGTCAATTTGAAAGTCAATTTGCGACCAACTGCATTTGCCAAACAAACCTGGCACTGGTGCAGGGTACATTGTGGATGAATCAGTGTCGATCTTATTTGAGTATGTGTGTGTGTGTGCTGTGAAAGAGAGAGCGAGCGAGGGAGACTGACTGTGTGTGTGTGTGTAAAGGTGATTCCGGCAACGAGGCGACGCCGAAGGATCAAAACACACTCTCACATTACTGACAAACACCAGACACACTCACAGGACGGTGATGCAAGTGCTTGTACAAGTGACACGGTGGAATAAATTGTGTTGTAGTTATTTCAGTTAGTTGCTCTGACCTCTACCATCCAACAAGAGTAGAGAGGGTTGGTTTCTGTTTTGTTTGTGTTGGGGGCAGAGTTGCAAAACCACTAAGCATTGTGGCCAAGCTCAAAATATCAAAATCTATTCAGAAGACAAAAAAGAAAAATGTCATGAAGACATGCTCTTTTATGCAGTTTTTTGACAGCTAGTTGTGTAACCCAACCATCCTGCAGAGCCTCACACACAAACTGAGAACCAACTCTTTAAGGTTGTGTAAAATACAGTTCCACTAGTGCCAGTCATGTCACCCAAACTCCACTAAAAGAGCCAATGCAATCAAGAGTATATGTAGTAATGAGTATACATCATCTACAATACTATCTGTGTAACTAAAGAAAAAAAAAATCCAATTTATTTTTTTGCCATTGTGCTTTTGATATATCAATAAAATCTCAATATAACTTGACTGCGCAGTATAGTGCAATTCAAAATGAAGTGATTTAGATATTCATCTTTTCCTTTAAAATGAAAACAAGTGAAACACAAAGCAGTTTCATTTGTTTCAGACCATAAAACATATTGTCTAGAGAGGTGTGGGGGTGTAGGAGAACTTGACATTTCATTTTTAAAAGTGGTTATGACCTCCATTGTGTTGTTCACTAGACCCTCACCTATTATTTGAGAAAAAAAAAAAAAGATTAACTTTGCATACCCTTGTCACTCACTGAATTAGCTTAGAAGAATAATAACGCAACTGCAATTGTGACCTTTAAAGATTCAATTTAAACGTGTTTCAATGGCAACTCCGTGGAGAAAGATGAAATGTCCCTGATCCCCGTCGTCGTTGTGAGCTTTTAAATATTTCTCACTCGCTTACATACATCCACTTGACAACTAAACATTATAAACCAAAAATATCTACAATATCTATGTTCAAGCTTATAGGCTGGTACTTTTACAAGAGGAAACCATGCGAGAAAACTTCAAACTTAAAAGGTCAAGGTAAGTCACTGTACCTTTTCTGATGCCTTTAAAAATCAATACAACCCTGCTCAGAGCAACAAAAAAAAGTCCCCACATTTATTTTGCAGTACAGTTATATAAGTCACTACCTCCATAACAGATGGGAAAATAATGGATTATGTATCATCATTTAGAAGGGATTTATCTCCGATATCATTAACTTTCTTACCTGTAACAGACAGGCAGACCTACTCTCACGAGTCTCCAATTCATTTAGCGTGTCTTGTGTCTCTGAATCTCTGCACTTTGTTTATCGTGATTATTTAACATGACACATGCCTTGCTGCGAGCCAAATGTCCCAGCCGGGGGAATAAATTCTTGAACTTGAACTCAATTACAGTTATGGTGAAAACAGAATCATGGAGTAATTACATTGCGTTACACCTGGTTGTCAGCAGCAGCCTAAAGCGCCTTCAGGCTTGTGTCCTCGGTTCAAATCCATGGCTGCAAATGAGTAATGCACTCCTCTCCCTCATCAACTATAGACGAGCTACCCTTAAGCAAGGCCCTTAACCCCCAATTTATCTGCTGCAGCTGAGTGAGAAACTATTTGCATTTGCTAATTCTCTATGCGAATATCATCTGTCATTCATCTATAAAAATAAATCTGTCAAGATAGGATGCAGACCTTTCTTTTTAAATTTAAATGGTTGGAATTTAACTTCAGCGTCAGCCTCCTCTGAGTGAATAAAAGTGTGTACACATACTATTAGTGTTCAAAGCATAGCGGCAGTTATGGACTTCCCTGTATGTAACCTTATAGTCCTGAGCTGTCAGTATGAGCGCATGGCAGTGGCCTGCATGGAATCTGGATATCTGTCTACGTGTGTGTCCGCTCAGTCTGCATATTTCCTGCACGAGTGTGTGTGTGTGTGCGTGTACATGCGTGTTTGTGTGTAATGTCTGCATGCCCACATTTCTGAAGTTTCCGTATCTGACCGTCGACATGTGTGTGTTGCTGGCATTTCTGAACAGAGGAACTCTATCCGCCTTCATGGAGTCCTTTCAACGCCCGCCGCCGCCACGCACACACACACACACACATACACACACATCACACATCCTACTGCTGACACACACATGTCACCACGGCAACCAGATACAGCCAAAGACATGCTACTGACAGAGAAGCAGAGGCCACCACACTGGCAGGCCAAAGGTTCTCAACAGGGTGGTTAGGACATTTGCTGGGATCGCTTGTTGAATTTTTCAACATTATTCCTGAAACCACACAAAACAACTGAAAGCTGTTTATTAGGAATCTTACAAATGATTCAAGAAGCCAAAGCTTCATGCTCATTTACAGTTTGCCTTGTTCTCACATATGCTAAACAAGTTCACAATATTTCGTTTCACACATGTGGCTCCCATTGTTGATTTGATCTCATACAGATATACAAATGTACAAGATGATGCAGACGCACAGCTTATATGGCTGAGCAGGAAAACAAACGAGAGCAACATTTGTCTATTTATTGGGAAAATGAAATGAATTTCACGGACCCCTGACTTGTGAAACTTACTCAGCACAAATAACAAAAGCGCCAAACAAAGTCTAAATTAAAATAGATGAAAAAATGAAAAGCAGAAAAAAAAAACTGTTGAGCTGCAGTGTGTTTCAAGCAAGCGTAAAGACATCTACAGTGTACTTACGGAAAAGAACTAAACGTACCTTGGACAGGACGAAACGTCAGCGTGATCCTCCTCTTCACCCTGCCAAGAACAACCCAGAGTTAGTCACTACATTGACAGAAAATGCACAGAGCTTAGAATCACTCAAAAAAGTGACTTTAGGTTTGCTCAAGTGACTATTCTTATGCTTTTTAAATGTCAGACACTATTCTCAACATCAGCAGAGGAGCTTTCTTTAGGGTTTGTGACAAATATGCCAGTCATGTAATCCCCATCTTTTCAGCATAATGGAAAAATCATTCACTAAATCTTGCAGATTTGAATTTGAGTATCAGTGTTGTTGAAAGGGATAATATTCTGCTAGAAAACTTCTCAAGGGATCATAAAATTGAATGAATTGTGTTTAAAACTTTCATAGATTTGACTGGCCCCCTAGCAAGTCTTAATTTGGTTTGCAATATCACAGGATTTTCCTCCCTTTCCTACTTCTCCAGGCTCTCCTCTGATCCTCTGATCAATACTTCTTGATGAAGATTTTCTTCCCTCCACTCCCTCTATCCTTGTTATTTTTATACTTTAATGCCGATTATTTAATTGTGCAGTATGTTAAAAGTCAAAATCTAAATGTAGGCACCCTACAGATAGTCTAGTGAAGTCTTTTCTACTCTGTGCATTCATTCCTTCCCTTCCTTCACTCGATACCTCTTTCCATCTGGTTTCCATTCTCTCCACCTGCCCATCAGTCTGCAGCCAGGGACAGGTGAGCCTATTACACGCTTCTCACACTGTCTGCTACACACACTCACACGTACACACACAAAAACCACACTAGCTCTACTTCACGGTAACTTAACGTGCCACGCACATCAGCCAAATCTGCTGTGCTGTAAAACGGCTGTTACCACAGCCACGTCATGCTTCTGATGAAGTGGTCTAGTGTCGAATATAAAAAAAAAAGCAGAAAAAAAGGACTCCATTACTGAATAGCTGAGAATTAAATAGAAAAAGGTACAATAGAATAAAATAGGCTGAGCCCTGAAATTGGACTTTTGAGCTTTGAAAGCAAAGAATCAAATTTAATAGAAACTTGGCATGCTGAGTGTAACTGAGTCAACTTAACACCAAAATAGAATTCAATCTTAACAAGATCGTCAGATAGCGCTTTACACAGCATCACCTCCAAGTGACAGTAATATATCCATGGGGGGTCTACGGGGTTGTTGATCAATACCAGCGAGTCAACAGACACAATCTGTCTTGTATCCCTCCTACTGTCACCACCACACACAGCCATGTTAGCTGCAAAGACAAAAGATTGGAAAGTTTTATCATTACATACAATGATGGTAATTGATTTATTTTTGGATCTCTATATTTGGCTTGTTTAGCTTTTTCTTGTTTTATTGATGAACATGGTTTTAAATTGTTTGTGTTATTGTTGTTTGTGTTGTTTGGACCCCAGGAAGACTAGCAACCACTTTGTGGAAGCTAATGGGGATCTGAATAAAGAATGAAGAATAAAGTGGCTAGGAGTACAACATAGTTTTAAGGCTTAAGAGCTGACAAAATGACACAGTTTATGTTATATGTAAAACTTCACAGAATGTCTGTCTTGTGAAAAAGTGATTTGATGAACCCAAAACAGATCGCTGGCCCTCTAAACCTTTCAAACCAAGGTGAAAACAAACCCTGGGCTTAAAAGTGATGATCAGCACAACAGCAGACAACTCATCCCAACGCATTACCTACAGCAAGAGCATTAAAGCCAGAAAGTGTATAAATAGTTTTTCTTTATATAGATGAAACACATGAAAACACATGTTATGCCCTTGTTGTGTGAATCCTGTTGAAATCATAGCAATCAATTGCTCAGTAAACCTCTTTTGGGCAGGATTCACTTGTGCACTTTGCTATATGAAAAAAAAAAAAAAAACATGAATTGCAGTTCTGCAGTAACATTTTGCCTCTTAGCCCCATTCTGCAGTCATTCAGTTGAAATAAAAAAAATGTTTTTAGATGTCTTATGTCTCCTTACATTTTCTACCAGAGATGAATCTGACCTCAGTATTACAGCTAGAGGACGTTCTGCTTGTTTTCTATTTTGTTGCTGTTTTTATGTAGAGCCAAGGCAGCCCATCTCACAGTGTCTGAAATTAACTTGTTGACTCACCTGCCATGGGTACTGGTAAATGAAAAAAAAAAAAAAAATCCACCGGCCAAGTTTATTTTTTACCAGCCAACATAATTAATTGCCTTTTCAACGGTGGCTAGCAGCAGACCGGTGGCAAGTGACAATTTGGTGGAGGGCTGCACAAGTCGAGTAGCTGATGTCCCGTACGGTAAACAGTGCCGCAAAACTAGGAGCGCCCGAGCAACCTGTGCCTGGCGCTTTTTCATCTCAGACCATCTCAAGCGCTCCTACAGTTTCGCGACACTATTTAGACGAGTGTACAAAAAAAAAAAAACCATATGGTGCACGTGTCTACACAGTATAGGGACAAACATGAGTCATTTCCTCCGAGCCATCATGCCAGATATTTTATTACATGACTATTTTGGTACAAACATTTACCCGCCAGTGTGGCGGATCGCCTTCCGAGATTTACTCACCAAACGGAAAATCTTGCACTTGGCGGGTGTTAATTTCGGACCCTGCCATCTCAGTTTCTCTAGAGGCATCAGTGGCTGAAAGGCTATTTATTTATTTTCAGAAACCTGTCTGCCTGCCTGCCTAGCTGGCTGAGGGAGGAAAAAAAAAATAATAAAGTTGAAGGCGGGGGAGATTTGCTGATGCTGCCGAGCAGCAACATTGCAGAACGTGCTATCATGTGTAACATCACCTTTTAGACAAGTACACACTTTCTCTCCATCTCTCTCACTCTCCCTCTTCTTGGTTGTTCCTCCTCTATCTGCCTCTCTCCTTTTTCTCAGTCTCCCTTGCTCATTTTGTCTCTTTGCCTTACTCTCGATGCGCCTTTCCACACACAGACACACGCACATTTTTCTCTTGTTTTCTCCTGCTTCCAGACCTTGACACCAGCTGTACTTTTCCAATTAAGCAGTTCTTGAACTCTCCAGATGACAGGACAGGATTTCACACCAGCTAAGAACA
This sequence comes from Scomberomorus guttatus, assembly GCA_038419695.1. NCBI lineage: Eukaryota > Metazoa > Chordata > Actinopteri > Scombriformes > Scombridae > Scomberomorus > Scomberomorus guttatus. The sequence goes on from CM076463.1 coordinate 18,704,672, forward strand.
CACAAATAATAACACTAAACAAAAGAAAAAAAGAAAAAGAAAAAGAAAAACAACAAAAAACAAAACAAAACCAAGTATATCAGCAAAAACAAATCCCCCAGGCCGCTGTGCAGTTCCACGTAGGGAGCTTGACAGTATTAGCTGGCCAGGCTAAAATTATTCATGTAGAGAGCGAAAGCATGATTATGCAAGAAAAGAAAGAATAGAGCAGAAGAGAATAGCTAAAATAGAGCTAAATATACAGAAGCTACTACAGAGAGGGGGTTTTAAATAGATGAGATGTGAATGAGAACAGAGAGAAAAGACTCTCAGAGATAATTACACACTCAGCATGTGTCTGCGTAACACCCCCATAACAGCAGATCACTCCAGTTCCATAGCCACAGATATCCAAACTCCATACTTATCATTACTTTTCAATAATATTCAATCATAGCACTATAGCAGTGCAGCTTTAGTGGATTTTTACTCCAGTGGGAAGACAAATCCTGGCAAAGTTTTAAAATCTTGGTTGTCCACCCTGATTCAGGGGATACACATGCTACAGGTAAGAAGTGATTAACATCAAAACTTGGCTTACAGTCTAGATTACATATTCACCGCATGAGTCAAACATTCAAAATGTATTATTTTGTTGATCTCTAATACGTTTGTCTGTGCCCGTGGCTAGGACAATTGTTCGTAATGTTGTCAAATGACTCAAAATTTTGGCTGGAAGTGTGCCACGTCATGCCATGTTTGGCTCCAAGCCAGCATTTCCACCTTCTCTGACCTTGGATCAACTAATACTAAACCAGACAACCTGGATGGCCTTTCATTTGCAATTCATTGGTCAATTTTAAAATAAAAGCACATGTACTAAAACAAAATGCTAATTAGAGGGTCTTTAAAAAAATACTTCATCCTACTGTTTTTGTAATCAGGCTTGTTCAGTAACAGAGGCATGACAGTTTGCCATGTCTACTGGCCGTACATAATACACTGTCTTCAGCTGAACAGCTGTCTTCACTGTATTGTGTTCTTATTTCAGGGATAAAGGATTACAGCAAAAGGGGGGATACGCAGGAGCCACCAGCCAAAAGCTGGGACTGAATTAATTCATTTGTCTTTTTCTGTTAGTCCAACAAGCTTTTAGGAATGAGGTCAAATTGTATTCCTCACTTCCCTAAAACATGACAGATCATCTCTTATTAATTTATCCCACCTGGAGGACAAAACATGCTATAGCATTGTCCTCATGTGACCTCATACCTCAATTAAGGCCTGACAAAAATGCTTCTAGTTCCACGCAGAAATCTACCTGCAAGATTATTTTTCTCTCAAACATTTACACATTTACTTCTAGAATCTAGGACAGTCAAAGGTGAGCAACCTTCGCAACACCAGACACCTTGCACAGACTAAAAATAAAGATAGAAATTAAAACGTTACTCTAGCAGTGTTACTACTATAAATCAATGAGCTAAAAGGAGTCCTCGGAGCCAGTGAACTGCACACTGCACAAAATCCAATGTGAATCCAGCCAACAGTCCCCCAATTCTCCTCTTCTGCTCTGTTTCCCTGCCTGTTCTGTTAAAGCCAGAGCTATTAATAGCAAGCAAGGGGATCAGGTTAAGAAGATGAAGGCTAAAAGAGCATAGAGAGACACAATTTAAGCCCACTGAAACAAGACTATGTCAAAACCTAGTAAAACTGCTGGACCGTGTATGAAACGCTAGAGGGCTTTTAATTCGTTTGTCGCCTGGTTACCATCAGACATGGACATCGCAGCTTTTCTTAAGATGTTTGTTTTTATGTAAGTTTAGGTTTATTTATTTGTATAGCACTTTTCATACAATAGTTGTAACTCAAGGTGCTGTAAACATAAGAAAAACATTAAAAATACTTATAATATAATACATTGCACCAGATTGTGGGTGTAGACTATATGGTGCCGAGTTAAGATTTAGGCTTTTATATATTATATCACTCACCCACAACCCGAAAAATAGTTTTAATCCAGTAACTATCATGTTAATCATTAGTGCTAAGTGTAAATGACCCCAATACAGTGTGTTTCATGTGTGTAAAGTTTGCATTCAGAAATTTATTATATTGCTTTTATGTTATTTACCATGAACACAGAAGTGCATATTTGGAAAAGACACTAGATGCATGTAACATGCAGAAATTGACAGTAAGTTACACTGACCACAGCACACAGATCTCCTTCTCCTGTCAAACAGGTGTTATTCGGATAAACTGACCACATACTGGGAATCTAAATGGTTACTTTCTCACCTGAAAAAATATGAAAGCTTAGTAAAGATATTAACAGTCCTACTGGGAAAATTACAACAGTTTAATCTCCACCATTGCTGTCACTTGGTGCATTCTGGGATACTTAGCTTCGGCGGCTATCGGCCAGCTTCGGACATCCAGTGGTGTCAGTCAGTCAGTGAGTGACTCAGTGACAGACAGATACAGTTATAGGTCTGGCCCTGCTGTTGCAGTCCAGCCAAAAAGGTTGACCTGCCTGTGTATATACAGAATAAACTGACACAGCGACTGGGGTGATACACATTTCAGGAATGAAAGTTAATTACAAGCACCACAGCACAGTGTGAACCTAACGAAAGTTTTGATTTTTTTAATGTTTTTTTTTTTTTTTTTTGCTTTCAAAAACTGCTGAGACAGCAGGAAGAAAGCAAGATAGTAATCTGGTTAACATGACATATTTAAGTGTTAAGGTTTCAATAAGTAACTGCTTTGCCAGTATGTTGTTAGTCCCACCATCATCATTAGTGATGATCTTGAGTAAAAAAAAAAAAAGCTGTTGATCACTATATTTTGCACATGCAGGTCCCACCTTGAATGCTGCTTGCCATGATTTAGTGTGGACAATTTAAAAAAGAAAAGTGACAACAAATATGACATAAAATAAAAAAACAAATGTGACCGTGAGGAAAAGACACATGGTTGATTGCATAGTTAAGATGTCAGAGGTTAAGAGAGCAAACTGGAGGCAGAGAGTTCAGACTATAAGCCTCATAATCTGCTTCATAACTGTCATCTGACATCACTGCAGCAGATGCTTTATCTTGGATCCTGTTCTCTCTGCCTATTCTAATGTAATGGGTGGGGGTCTCTCTGTCATACTGTAATGTAATGAAAACAGAGACAGAGTGAGAGGGAATAGACAGAGATGGTTTAGTACAGCCGTATCCCGCTACATAAAAAAAAGGAGGGAGTGAGAAGGGTTCTCAGCTGTATACTGCCATGAACAGAAAAGGGACAGACAGTAAAATGGGCAGAAAAGTGTGTTAGAGAACGTGTGTGTTTTTATGCAGCCAGCAATGAAGCTTGTATAACTTTTTAAAAAGGGACACTATTTAATTTCTTATGTAAAAGCACCATAATGTGAACATGAATATATAATGTGCTGACTTTATGTTTATGGCCACATGTGCTTTGCATACATTTGGTGGTTTCCTTTGCTTACAGTCTTAAAACCTATGACATGACTGACCTGGCTGGAATTTAAGTTGTCAAACAAGATATGAGCTGGCAGTGAGGTGAGATGGCAGCAAGTTTAAAGTAATATTTTGCAACACTTTCATGCATGTACAATTCCTCACGGGAAAGGACAGTAGTGGTAGTTACTGGTTAGATCATACATACCCTGAAAGTTTTGTCTTCACTGAATTACGTTCATAGGCAATACAGAGCCAACAGGGAATGTGATGTTTATATAGCAGCAAACAAGTCAGAAGTCCTGGCTCGCAATCTTCACCTTCATTTTACTTTTATTCTGTCATTATATGATGACTATGTTCATAGTAGTCACATGACGCACTGCTTCATATATCACACTGACTCATCAGGATCCTAAGGGGAGCTCAAAACTTAAGCCATTACTTAATGTGTGTTTTTCATTATGATTTATGTTTTTAATGGACATAGAGGAAAGTAATGTATAGATTAAACTTAGAAACTAAGTAATTGGATCCCTTTATTTCAGTATTATGTGTGGTTGTGTGTGGTTGGCTTTTTGTTTTTGCCAAGCAATTATAATTGTTCCCCCTTTTGTCTCTGTCATCTCCGAGTGCTTAGTGTTCACGCCTGTAGCTCAATTTCTGCCTTGGACCTCAGCAGATTTACAGATAAATTAAAGTGGTTTGTTTTTTTTATTGATCTTGTATAAATAAAAAAAAGTGTCTGACTTGTCTCTGGATGTCTGTTCCCTCACATAAAGAGACAGACACACAGACAGAACCAAGCGGCTGTAAAGATCCTGCCCAGAATGACCTTCTGTAAAGAGGTCAGCGAGGTGGGGTCAACAATTGGTCAAGGCCCCTCCTAATCACCTGTCAGTCTCCAACATGATACAGTGGTCATGTTTGAGATGGTGAGCTTTTGACAGCGCTGTGTTTCCTGATGGAAAAATCTGACATTTTAACTTCTTACAGGGCAAACGTAATGAGAACAACCTTTAATTTCACACTAGCACAAAAAAGATGACCGTAGGCTACTACCTGTAATTTATTTATGATTCCCAAAATGCACCTTAGTTCACAATTGAGTGACATTAAAACAATCAAATCTTGAGCTGAAACACTGTTGGCACTCTGAAGCAAAATTAGAAAATAATATGACAGGAAGAGGTGAACTTTTGATGTAAGCTGCTAAATACAGAGTTTAATATCATCAGATTCTGACTAAGATTACTATATATGTCTAAAAGCAAGTCAAATATGTCACTGTGGGCTTTCCTGAAACAGTATTTGCTCCTTACTAGGAATTCATAGCACAAAGTGACATTAAAATGTATTCATAAAAAAATCGTTCTGACTAAAGCAAAGCTTAAACTACCAAACTTCATCCCTGACTCTGAAAGAGTTCATTTAATGTCAGCCTTCGACAGATCAGAAATAGAATCAGGAAGCTATTCTTATGCTTAGAAAGTCAGGAGAAAAATGTAAATGTCAAGTGAGCTGCCGCTGCTTATTACTGGAAAATATTCAAGGCATATTACAGTACAAATTGTGCATAAATCAGACACCTAAACATGAGACATCCACAATTTAGAAAATACAACACAGGCTTTTTCCCCTAAATTAAAATAAAGCTTATTATTTACTAGTAGTTGTAACTTTTCTTTCTCACACTGTATGGCATAACTATTGCTATTTTATGATTCAGTGCTGCATGGTTTACAAATGCATAAGACGTTTCAAAACTATAATGACTCAACAAGGAAGATAACGATATAAAACACAATGTGAACAGAGTGCTAGATGTAAAATACAGTGCATAGAGTCACCTCAAAAATGCATAGGTGCCAGTTAAAAAGTACAACATGGGGTCCAACTGATATCAAGCAATCAATCAATAAGTTTTAAACAATTCAGTTTGTAGTGATGCAGTGTCTCAGGACTATACAGGGCATATCAGTCAAATAAGAAGAAGACAAAGGAGGAGATGGAGGAAGTGGAGACACAGGAGAAGAACTGTCATGTGCATAATGTGTCAAACAACCACTTGCCAGGTGGTTCCTTTCGGTGGCTCATTATTAAATCCTTAACAATTCCTCATGAGGATGCAGCAAGCCAACAGCAACAGCTCAGCAAGCAACGTTCTGCATTAGCTGTATTTTTGTGACAACAGTGTAGCGAGTCCAAAAGCTATTTTTGCCTGCAAACTAAGTGGTGAGAACTAGTTGCAAAATGTCAAAAGCGATAAAAAAACAATTTCATCTTAAAAGCTAAGCGAGAAACAAACACAGAATAGCAAAGAGAGAAAAATAATGAACCCTAGAGCCAGTGAGAAGGACAAAGAGAGGAGAGTGAACCCCCCTGGGGGATGTTCAGGAGATACTCACTCCTCTCATCATCGCATCTATCCACCTCTGCACTATGAGATGTAAATGCAGTCAAAGCAGGAGGGAGGTTGGAAGATTGAGAAAAGAAAAGAAGGAATGAAGAAGGAAAAACGAGGCTGGGAAAAAAAATAAATTGTGTTCTCTCCTCTGGTAGATTGATAACAACTGTTCAACTTGGTTTGTGATGGGAGTGCAAGGGCAGCGGGAGGAAAGGGAGGTGGAATATAAGGTAAAAATGAATTGAATATGTGAACGAGGGAGGGCAGCTGACAGATTGACAAAGATGGTCATATTTGGTGAGAGATGAAGATAGAGGATGAAGGGAGGTGTACTTAGAGGAGCTAAATATTGTTTTATCTTTAATGTGGGAAATGGTGCAAGGTACAAGAGTTGAAGACTGTTTGATCTGGAATTAAAGTAAATGGGAGGGATGGAGGAAGGGAGTTAAAATGCTTTTATTGCCAAGAATTTACAAAGAGAGAAGAGTAAATGGCCAATTTTAAAAGAACCAAACATGATTAACCAAGGCTGAAAACTTGAAATTGAAAAACTATTTTATACTTAACTGGTCATTTGCAAAACAATGAAACTCAATATGTAAAATACCACTGTAAAGCTTTGAATATAAAGATAAAAACCTAATAAAAATCATGCTTTTATAACATTCTGTCTGAAGGAAAAAGAATGAGGAGGGTAGTTTCGCAAAGCCAACCGAGGCGTGGCTTTGCTCATTGTGGTCTGGCGAGGGTGAAAAGACCTTTCCTTGGGTCAGAACTTATTAATGAGTTCATTAAGATTATTTTGCAGGAGAAAAAAACATCAACATGAACCTGTTTTACACTTGAGTCAAGGATAATGCACCACTGGCTGGGTAGTATTGCTACAGGTTGTTCCAGAAACATCCAATGTCTCCTATATAATTTATAATAAAAGGTCAGACAAAGGCCATATTGCATTATTAGTACTTGTTCTTAAAAGTTGGCATTTGAAAGGTGTGACTCAACACCCAACTGAGCTTTAATAAGGCACTGCTTGTTACCGTCGGCTAAACCGCTGCCCACAATTCACAGGTTGGTTCAGCTTTCAGCTCATTTGATTGTCAGTGAATCATTTCTAGACTATTTCCTACCAAAAACGGAGCTCCTATGATTCAAGATGGCCTTACAAGGCTAGAGGGAAAGGAATGACGGCTAGACAGCTTGACAGGCTAAAAACTGACACCCTCTCTAGGCAATAGAGCAGACGGGCATAGAAGAGATACAGAAATGGAGAGAAGGTGAGTAGGGAAAAAAAAAGTCAAACTGACTGACAGATTGATAAAAAGACTCATCTCTGTTGGGCTGTGAATAAATAACTGGATGAAGGTGTGGGGATTAGATAGTGTATGGGAGGAAGTGAGTAAGACACTGAAGATGAGTGAGGTGGTCTGGCAACATAAAAGGAAATTGTCACCTCTTCTGGACTATGTAGGACTGACAGAAAGGTCAGCGATAACAAGAAATAAAGAGGAAAGAGTGAGAAAGGGAGAGGAAACGAGAAAAAAGGAGCAAGATGCAGGCAATGTGGGAATAAGGAGGATAGCAAACACTGTCAAAGTTGGCCAAAGATGGGAGAGATTGATCGCAGGGCCGAAGTGGATGGAAACCAAGAAAGATCAAAAGGGCTAGAGGGAGGAAAAAAGGCGAGGATGAAGGGAGAAACAGAAAAGCAAAACTGGACTAAAATGGGCTTAAATGCCTATCAAAAGGAGGGAGGGAGCAAATCGAGGGATAGAGACAGAGGGGAGAGACTGAGAGACAGCAAAATAGTGTGAAATTGACATGAAAATGAGGGGATGCTTGGGGAAAAGCTAGAGTGCTGTGGCACCTGAGGTTTGTGAGGGTTTAGGGTAGGTTGGCTCAGCACGATAAGATAACTGCCACCTTATCTGTGGCCGTCAGACTGCTCACATGCACACATATACACAACCTGACATGTGAACAAATACATAGCTCACACACACAGTTTCCTTTGGCCAGGGAAAAGCAGACATGGACAAAACACTATTGGAAGATTGGCAGACAGGTGTTTGAGGCTGTGATTGGAATTGACTCAGATGTCTGTGTGTGGCTGTCTGTGGGTTTGTGCTTATATGTGTGCAACCTGTACATGTGACAGAGATGTTCACTTTGTGCAGAGGTGGAGGAGAAAAACTGAAACGGAGCAGGGGTTGAAATGATCCTTTTTTAAAAGGTTTGGTTTGTATATTGTGATGGTTGAAACTTATGAACAAGATGTTCCATGCCAACTATACTTTAATAAAATTTGTAATAAAATTCATGTGTTTTTTTGAGGGACTGGACCATGTGAACTCAACTAATATCGATTTTTGTCAAGTTTTGTCAGATTTTTGGATTCGTGGTCCACTCAGGAAGTCATAGCACTGTACTTGTTTACTGTATGTATGTATGTCTCTGTGTCTACATGTATGTACAGTATGTGTAAGATGTCATGTAGATAAACACTGATCAAGACAATGGTTTTGTCCGCTCCTTATTGCTAAGTCTTGGTCCAGGTTATAAATGTTGGTCGCACGCTGTCTCTCACCATGGCTTGTATGTAATCAATGTTTCAATGGTGGGAGGCTGAGAAGTAGGGGGTGGCAGAAGTATAGATTTTGTATATTGTGGAATAAAATCAGGCTGAGAGAAATTAAGAAATGTGGCGAGAGGCAGAAAAGAGAAAAAGAGCATTCTGTATCGCATGACAGTATTGAGGCATTATGTACTGTATCATGGACAGAAGATACACTGACAAAGGCAAAATACTATAATCAACTAATGTCATTTTTATGCTGGAAAACAAGCATTTTGTCCTGCAGCAGCTTTATGATCAGCTGATCAGTTGATCATTTAATAGTTTGGATTTTTATATATTTATTTGCTTTGCATATTAGTTTTATCTTGAATTTGTCCTGAGGTAATGAGGTAGTACTGACATGAGTGTCAGTAGTACCATGTTTTTTCTGTATTGTAAATAAATGTGAAGACATCTTGATGAACAGAAACAACAGGGAAACAACTGACCACACAAATAGACCCATACTTTATACAAACATACCCACAAACACATACTGTCCAAGGGGACAAACAAATACTGTACCCCCAGAGGGGATCAGTGCTGTTTAGATTCATATTATAAAACAAATCAACATCATGATCCACCATCATTACTTTGGCAGCAAGTCAGGGACAGAGATTGGATTTTTATATCCTGGTTGCTTTGACGTGAAGGCTGTGAGAGCCAGTCTAACGATTCAACGGTCATCTAAAGCCATAAATGTTAATTAACAACCTTAGCTGCTGGACATTCATTTCCTGCTATAGCCTAAAGGGAGGGCTCATAAAAAATAGCGTGCATGTGGGTATGTCACATGTGTGTGTGTGTGTGTGTGTCTGAGAATATAGCTGTGCATATGTCCTCATCTGTGTATGTGACAGTGGGCGAGTGTCTGTTCGTGTGGGTGGCAGCATCATGTGTGACAATGTGTGAACGTCTGCGTGTTCCAAGGACGTGTGGTGATGAAAACTGTCCCAAAGGCTCCTGTGTCCTTTTCTAATGCAGCAATAAGCCGTCAGCACAAACCATAACTAGCTATCCACACCATGACAACATAATAAAGCTATACAAGGACAAAGTCAGGTAAAAGTCATGCAATGACCACCTATTAGAGGTGTACACACACACACACACACACACACACACACACACACACACACACACACATACATACTAAAGAGAGTTACACTGTGACATCTCAAAGAGCAGTAAAGGACGTAGGCTACTTTAAGTAAAACTGATACTCTGGCATCACATTACAGCTTTGCGTGGCCAATGTAAAGCATAGGTCATGCTATGACTTCATAATACAGCTGTACATGACCAACATGAGATAATTGTTACACTATGACATCTTAATACTGCTTTACATGAGCACAGCAAGCCAAGTCATTGTCAGATGTCACAGCACACTGTTAGACAACCAAAGTAAGATAAATGTGGCATAATGGCATCATTGAATTTGCTCCATACAGCCAATTTTTGGGTGAACTCAATAAATGATGTCATAGGTAAATGGTAAATGGACTGCATTTATATAGTGCTGTTCTAGTCTACCGACCACTCAAAGCGCTTTACAGCACCTGCCAACATTCACCCATTCACACACACATTCATACACTGATGGCAGAGGCTGCCACACAAGGTGCCAACTTTAAAATGTTTCTAATGCTCACTCACCCATTCACACATACACTCGCAATTTGGCTTTGCCATCAGGAGCAACTTGGGGTTCAGTATCTTGCCCAAGGACACTTTGACATGCGGATTGGAGGAGCCAGGGATCGAATCACTGACCTGATTAGTGGATGACTCGCTTTACCTCTGCTCTACAGACCGCCAGGTGGCCAAGGTAAAGTGGAGGAGTCACAATGACATGATGAAAAAGCTCTAAGGAATTTGAGTCATTCTACATTATTATTATGATACAGCTGTGTTAGGGGGAGAACTCACCAAATGGTATCACAATGGAGCAGCTAATGTAAAAATGAAACTATAGCATTGTAACATATCAGTCAAATTGGTGCTCAAACAAGTAGTTGATTACCTGAATGACAGAAAAGGAATCGATTACTATTTTTGATAATTGATTTGTAATTCAAGTCATTTATAAAGCAAAAACACCAAACATTCACTGGTTCCATCTCAAACGCCAGGATTTACTTCTTAATATCCTTTCAAAATTAACACCTTTATGTGTTTTTATCTTTTTGGACAGTTGGTCAAACAACCTTTTTTTGAATAAATTGAAGTTGTCATCCTGAACTTTGAATTTTGATGGGCATTTTTCATTATTTTCTAACATTTTTTAGACTGAACAAAAAAATTATACACAGCACCATTTAAAAGTTTGGTGACACTTTCTCATTCTAGCGAATGGGAAGGTGCATCCAAACTTTTGACTGGTACTGTATATGTCAACAAACTTAAAAAAATATATATAGCTGCCCTACATCAAATGGTATTTCTTTGCTAGCTAGAGTATTTATGGCACAGACATGTTTTTTTTCTATTTTAGCTAATGGAAGACTTTGTAATGTGTGATGTTTATTTCTCATTAAGCGTATAGCTCTTATGGTTTCCATTTCCATCAATTTAATTTAATAATGCTCTATCTAATACCGTGTCTGTAATGAATATGGTTTAGTGATATTTCGGCCCATCAGGCTCAAAGCCAGAGGTTTTACTGCTTTAGAACTTGGCCAAAGGTGAGAGCATAATGGAATAATTATCATTTTATAAGAAGCCAGAACTGGCCACAACTATAGCTCGATGCTTTAACACACAAAAAAAAAAAAGCTATGTTTTAATTGTTGCGCTGTCAATATCATCAGCTGGTACTGTAACTTTTTGAAAACCGAATAATGAACCCTACTACTGTCAGCCCTGGCTGTGGAAAACAGAGAGAATGGAGACCAGCCATAACTCTCTCTTTCCATCTCACTGTCGACGCCTCACATCCTCCCCTCTCCCTTCTCCATGTCCCATCTATCAATCCATTTATCCATTCTGCCGCATCCACCCGCTCTCCTCTCTCCCTCTCTTTCTCCTTTTATCTATCTAAATGTATTGTAGGACACCACCATTTCAGGCCGGTGTAGTATTCTGACCATGAAGATGTTTTACCCCCCACGTCCTCTTTTTCAGCCCCCCCTTCCCCAAACAGATAGGAGAAAAGCCCCCATGTCGGAGTCACAGTTCAGTGGTTTCTAATTATGTGTTCACTGTAGGAGCCTGGTCAGAATATTTCATATAGACCCATGAGGGAGATAAGAGAGGCAGGAGGGAATGAAGGAGGGAGGGAAAGACAGAGAAGCAAGAGAGAGAGAGACAGAGGAAGGAGGAAGAGAAGCAACACACGTCTTAAATAAATACAGTTCATTTATTGTTTGTATTGTCCAGGAACAACATAGCAGTTAGACAGACAAAATGAGCATGAAAGAAAGATGTTAAAGTACATATAAAATTAAGGTATGGAATTATATGTAGTGTCATTTTTTTAGGTTCATGTTTAACACTTGGTCAAATGGTCTAAAATGAGATTAGCTATTGTTTACATTTAGTTATTCCTATATTAAGAAAAACATTTTAAAAACATAACATTTTAAAAGTTATAGTTAGGATTTTACCAGAGGTAACCAATACACTTGTACTACCCTGAGGAGATGTATCACTAGGCTGTAAGCCATTAAAAAACGAAAATTAAAAAACAAATTTGCGGGCCAAAGTTTGCCAAAGCTGAACTTGATACAATAAATTTGTGCAGACTAATCACAGCGATTCCACTGGAATGAACTCATTTTAAATGCTGGTGTGAGACGACATAAAATTCTTTGAAATTTTGATAATCTGTGACTAACTCTTATTTCTCTTTGACAATACACCAAAACAGTATGGAGGAATCTTAATTGACATTCAAATGTATCCCCCAAATTTACCCACAAGTTTTGCATATATACTGTATAGCCTTGCCCAAAACCCTAACCCACAGCCTTTGTCATCACACAATGAGAGGTTAAATTGTCTCCAGACTTTGCCTTTTGGTAATTATGCAATAATTAGGATAACCTTTTGACCTTGCAAGTACAGTTAAATGTGCCACACACACATACACCCTTAGAAAGATTTGCACACATACACACACAGTGGCTCTTCTCAGGGCTCTTAAATGACTGGTGTCATTAATGTTGGTGTGCGGTTGCCAGCTGTAATATTTCCTGTGGTCATTAGACCATCTGGTGGCCTGACTCCTCTCATGTCTCTCTCTTCTGTCTCTGCCTGTCCTCTTGTGTTGCTCAGTCAGTCTCTCTCTCTCTCTCTCTCTCTCTCTACTCCTCTACATATTTTCATCAGCGTGTTTCTCCATCTTTACCTTTCTCTGCATCTTTCTTCGCATTTTAGCTTCAGTTTCTCTCTATTTGTGTCTCTCTCACATTGTGCCATAATGAATTGTTGTTGCCTCATTCTCATCCTCTTGCAGCGCCCATTGCTTGTTGCCCCTGGGCACTTCATCCATCTCTCTATAATGGCAACCCATTAATGTATGCAGTCATTTTGGTGCTCCAATATGTTAATTTGAGAGATCATGAGCCTCATTTATGGAGGGGTCAGCATCCCTTTAAATTAAAGCTCCATCACTGCTGTAATTACAGTGTTATTGGTGAATATAAGGGTTTCATGCAAAAATACTCAGCATTTCAAAAAGGCTGCTAAGATATCCTTGCATCCATTTTTTCTGATCAATCTGTTTTTGTCAATTAGACTGGATGAAAAGATGTCTAAAAAATAATTGCTCCTTTTTGTGAGCATACAGAAGCATTTTCAGATGTTATAATGAACATGACAGCTTCCTTGTGTACATTTGACAGTTTGTTGAGTTTGCTCTTATTTGCTAGATTTAAGTTTACTCTCCAGTGCAATCACAGAAGAAATTACTGTCATGTACAATGTGGTTAGCATATAAGTTAAATATTAATATGGTAAGAACAGGGGAATAATAATACAGAATTAGCATTCTGTTCATGTTCATGACAACTAGGCGTTTCATATAGTGCTTTGTGTAGTGACTTCTGTTGCCTTCATTTGCCTTTGCTGAAAAATGTTTAAGCTATGGCAACATATCACTATAACATAAGAACAAACACAATGATATCAATTGAATCATTCTTGGTAGATGTTGTAATGGGAGATGAAGTACTGTTCTATGATGAACCAAGGTCTAAAGTAAAGTGCAAAGATGTGCAAACACCTATTTAAAAAGGCCGAATCAGTAAACTATATATACGGCAGGTGAGTCCATGTACAGTGCGTACCCACACACACACAATTAAGAATAAAATGTAATTTCCCTTGTATAATGAAACTGAATTTGTTAGAGAAATGTTTTCAGAAGCAAAAAAGGATGCAAGTATTTTCTTTAAGGTGATATTCAGTGTCTCTGTCATGTTACTTTTTTTCTCCAGGGGCAGAGCATGATCTGTTTCGATGCGTCTCCTGGACCTTACAGCCTTTCTGCAGCTGTAATAAAAAGGTTCAACAATATAATGTAGCCTATGGTGTAGTCAATTTGATAGCAGGATTGCTGTCATTGACTGCAAGTTTGAATTTGCATTTTCCTTTCATTTCCTATACGGTCTTTGACTATACTTCTCTTAAAGGTAATCTTGAACCAACTCGTAATCAATCCCAAGAGCCCTTATACTATTGACATGGAAAAAAATCCAATAAACTAAAGTCAAAAGAGGCAAAAATGACTATAATAGAACAGTGTGCAAGAGAGACTGCTTTCACAATTGAGGCACTTGACTATCACAGTCTCCCCCCAAAGAGGTCGCAGATTGTTCAGGTTCTCAAATATAGTAATAAAAAAAAAACTGAACCATTACCATGGAAAGATCCTATATATGTAAGTCTTTGCAACAGTAACATCAACAGAGAGGGCAATTTGTTCAGACTGTGGGCAGGAAAATTGTTCTTCCTTTTTGCTTTTATCACTAAAATCTATAGCAGACAAAAGGAGGTGTAATCTCCATCCACAGTCCATTCACCTCTGACAGCAGTGAGAATAATGTCGGTCTGCTTCTGTCAGGTCCAAATACAAGAGAGTCCCCATGCTTTTAGCTTTTTTTCTTCACGAGTGCCAAGGATTAGGCAGCCTTCTAGTCTAATAGGCAGTATTGAATATTGGTTACTTAAAAGGCAACAAGAATTACATGCATGTTCTTTGACTTGATCAAAATGCTTGCCAATTAGGCTTCACGGTGCGCAAGTTAACTCAAAACCAACAATCTCTGATTTTAGATAACATTTTATCGAAATGTACCATATGTACAATATTATTATTCCCTTGCAGTTGGCCTCTTTGTGCACATTCAATCCAACAACTGCAAAAGACTTTACTCTAGTCCAACAGGTTTTATCACAAGAGACTGCGGTTTCTGTGAACTGAAAGCTATTTTCTACTCAATAATTAAATATTTCCTGCGTGATGCCTTGTGGAAATTAAATGGAATCAAAGGTTTCATTCCAAATCAGTAGCATCACCAACATGTCAGCCTTTCATTAACTGAAAACAGCCATGTTTTTAGCTTAATTACATAATTTATGTGGTACACTGTGTGTTTTGAACAGATTTCATAAGCACAAGAGCAGCTGTTTCTCTACAGAGGACGGTATAATCCTTTGGTTGAATTGGACACATTCATAATGCAAATCAAAACTGAATAATGGTTTCAAATGACTAGAGCTACATGCTACTGTTGTGACGACCAGACATTCAGTATTATTCCAAAACACATCATGTCCTCTTGGCGGCATATTTACGGTGCCATATATTCATATTTAAGGTATACATTTGTTGCCTTTAAAGTCTGTGCCTCCAAGACAAGAATATCCAGTCCAGACCACCTTCTATTCCTCTGAGAAGGCGGCGGCCTGGACTCTCTATAATAAAACTGTCAGTGCCTCGTGGCAGGGAGTGCAAAGCTTTTAAAGGGAATTAGAGGAGCTGATTTGATTGGCCATGATTGATGCCAGCCTCTCACACGCCCACTGATAATGCATTCCTCCTAAACACACTCTGTTTCCAAATGTGCCACAGGTGTGTTCTGTTCCTTAAATAATGAAAACTGTTCCTTATGTCCTGCATGTAGGTGTTGTTTTTGTCGAATGAGATTAAGAGGATAGCTAGGAGTCAAGGAACATGAAAATATATCAGTCCATTATGTCCTTGGAAATCCATTTAAAACCAACTTTACATACTGCAGGATGGTACTGGAAGCTGCAAAACAGTACATAGCCACAACCTGCCCAATCCATGTTAATTTAAGTAAGCAGAAAGCAAGCTTTAAGTGCTGGCATTTACATTTAAAATGAGAAAGACTCAGTTATTTTTCTCGACCACTAAATTACCACAAGTGTGGTTTTCTACCTCGAGAAGCTGTAACACAAAATCCAGTTTAGAAGTTCACACTACAAGAGCAATTTTGAGTCAGACCTCTACAACGTCTTGTGGTACAATGCTGCTGCAGGCAGGGACTACAGAGCTGGTGTCTGTTTCTAAGTTAATGCGTGTGCTGTATTGTGGGAATCGTATTCCTAATGGGAGTGTCACAGCCCTGTGAGAATCCCTTATGCCTGTCTTTTTAACATAAAGCCTTCTAAAAGCCTCTTGCACATGAAAAATGATTGGAAGAGCTAAGTCAAGCACAGCCCCGAGCACGAAGTGGGAATTCATTGTCAGAAAAAATGTGTTTTTATTCCAATAATATTCATAATCCTCCCCAGCTGAGGTTATCTGTAGTGAATGTGTGTGTGAGAGTGTGTGTGTGTGTACATACATTTTATTTAAACAACACTATCATGTACTGTACATCAAAAGGAAATTGCTGGAGCCTTTGGTGCATTAGCAGTCTAATATGAACAACGTCAAACAAGTGAACGCAGACTATGCTTAACATTTCACATTTTCTTTATCTCACTGTTGATTTCAAAGGTCTTTCCTAATGTAATTTTGACCCATTTCATTTGGGGTAGCTTCTTCTCCCCCCCCCCATTTTATCTTAAAATAGCAGTGCTGATTTAAGTCTGGCTTGTCTCATAGTGAAGCTAATTTATTCATGTGTTGTGACCAGGGATGTTAAATCGGCGGATATTGTTCAGATCATGACACAATCGAGGCAATGGAGATGGACATTATCGTGAGACTAAACGTGATGTGGTGATCACAAGTCAGTCGGCGAATCAGAATTTACGCTTTGTCAATTAAATTGTCCCCCCCATAAGCTCTCACGGCCATTTATCAGTGAAATTAAGTCAGAGCAAAAGCCACTCATGAACTCTGACTCAGCAGAATTCTTACATCTCAGTAATGTGTTCTTATACTTTGGTATTAAGACTGCTGCACAGAAGATTTAGGATTATTTTAATTAACACCCCTCCAGCCAGTCAGGATGGAGTGCACACCAAGGCCACAATGCTATTTAGGAATTATCCCTGAGAGGATATTTTTCACTGCAACCATGGCAGTGATGCAAGGAGATGCAGCCATTTTAATCTGTATCACGGAAGTATCCACAATCACAGCTGCCCATCCTTTTGTACCAAAACTTTGTTTTTGTTTTCTGGTAAACTATTATCTTGCTAGCCCGCTGCCTGTTTACCTGTACTTTAAGGGGGCATATTAGGTCCAGGTCTATATTTATATTCTGGGGCTCTACTGGAATACTTTTGCATGATTTACAGTTAAAAAAAACTCCTTATTTTACTCATACTGACCCTTCATGCAGCCCCTCAGTTCAGCCTCTGACTGAAACAAGCCGTTTTAGCTCCTGTCTCTTTAAGACCCCCCTCCCGATGAGCTCATTCTGTTCTGATTGGCCAGCTCTCAGAATTTGCTTCTACGCTCGGGCGGCAAACAAACCATAATACAAAGAGTAGTAGTAGGATTTCACTACTTTTTCTCGTTCTTTACTCATAATGACTACTTCTCAAATACATCCGTACATATGAAGAGTGGACAATGCAAACAACACAAGGAAAAACCTTAGCAACAACCTCACCAATGGACGGCTGTTTATGGGCATGAGTGATGAGCCATTGTCAGCTCATTGTTGAGGTAGAAAAAAAAATCATCACAAAATGAAGTATTCAGAGCAGGTTGAAGCCTGGGCTTTTGACTTGCAGGGAGTAAAACGTACACAAAACACTTCCTTTTCTAGTAATTTCTGCTAAATTTAAAAATACTTTTCCATGTAACCATTTTCTTCATTTTCTTTTTTGCATGAACCCACTACTATTAACAGGTGTAATAGTAGACAATCAGGTCCTCATTCTCTATATCTAAAATCTTGAGTGGGATAATTTGATACAAAAACCCACCATATAACCATAGCCTTACCTTCCAACTCACACACACATAGACACACAAGCAAATGTTGTGTAACTACCACCTTAAAGAGGCTTTCCAGTCTTGACAACTCAATTTTCTGATTATTATAACATAATTGTGGCAGTTAATAGGCATTCTCATATTTCATTTTGGTTTTTATGAAAAAAATGCTAGTTTGAGGCCATATTACTTCTAAGTAGGCAATTAAAACAAATTGCTTCTAGTAATGGAGAAATATGGCTGCCTATGATAAGTTCCATATGGACTTTTTTTCCACTTTTCTGTCTGTTTCAGCTACCAGTCAATGGATTTATGCTACAGTGAAGGGTCTTGAATTAAACCACAGACAGACACACCACATTTAAATGGAAATACCAGTGTGATGCCCTCATACCAATGCACAGATCATATATTCTATAGCATAACACGCACACACAGGAAGCATGAATTGAGACTTATGCGTGTGCATACGCATACACACACACACACACACACACACACACACACACACAGACACACACACAGACACACAGACAGATGCGAAAGTACACAGGCACACACGTCAAGTTGAGCATAACCGAAGGGCTTCAATATGGATTTCACACTTGAGCTAAACCTCCTTAACTTTCCTCAACAATATGGACGCCTCAAGCCATGTCACTTCCCCCACTGCCACTACAAACATTCACTTATTCTTCACAGACAACATTCCCCCTCTGGTTTAAAAACTCATTTAAGTAAATTGTTTATGGAGGATGGTCTGAAGAATATTTTAACGTCATTATGTGGGTTCATGTATCTGCTTTAATGGACTGAGATAGGATATGACATTTTTATAAGCTGCATTCAGATTCAGTGTTACGACTTGACAGTGTCAACTGATCTTTTGTTTGTAGGAACATTTTTCTTATCTTATTTTAACAGTAATAGTATAGTAAACCTGACTCTGCTTCATAGAAAAACCAAAGTATGCAATGTACATCACAATAAAAAGAGACAATTCCCATCACAAACTGGTTCCAGTTCTAAATACGGAAAATGGAAAAGCCATGAAATTCAAATAAAGCAAGCCAAAGTTCTTATGTCTTTGAAAACTCTTCCAACAAGACACTATATCTTCCCCAACTAGGGGATAAAACATTGTTGGCTTACATGTTGCCCCTCCCCTCTTGCTCTTTCTTTTTGCCCCCCTCACACAAACACACAAGCAATTCAATACTTCCCAGACTGGAGAGACAGAATATGTGGGACCATATAATGTCCATGACCAATAATGCATCAGGAATGTGTTGTGAGGAAATCGAGGAATTTGTCATGGGGAGGGAAAACTGAACGTGTGGCAGGAAATTGACCGACTGTTCAACATGCCTTCACAGTGAAATCTAATCCACTGCTTACACACGCACGCGCATAGACACGCAAGCGCACACGTTCTCTGTCTTTCTCAAACACAGGCTTTATGTTCATACTTCTAAACACGAGCACATGTGTACATATTCGAAATGCCACACACACACACAATCTCACGAACAACAAACAATCCGATTCCCTAAAAGGATTTACTATGAATCTTGTGTAGCTGTAGGTCAGTTGATTGTCTGGTGGCCAGAAAGATAAAACAGTCGTTACAACAACAAAAAATACATGTCACACACACATACACAGACAATAGCGTCTCATCGACGAACAAATATAATGTTACTAAAATTGGAGGGTATTGAGACTAGTTTTGGTTGTGCCTGTCAGCGATGCAGGTGGCTGTTGAGAGCGATCATAGAGCCACAGATGGAGCATGTAAAGGTTGCATCTGGGGGGGAGAGATGGCAGAAGGCTAGCATGACTGCTGCCTCTGGGCTCTCTGCTGATGGGTCTATTGGTTTTCAAATGTGGCTTTTACAGACAAACATAATGAACACAGCAGTGGCAGAAATCACCTCAAGGTTTCTGCATTTAATTTGGCATTTTGTATTTAAGTGCATGAGAACATGGTTAAAAGAGAGGTATTGTATTTAATTGTGCTATATCAATGAAGGCTGATTTAACTGATTTAAAAAAATTAGGATAAAATGCTATGTGAACAGGCAAGATGCAATCAAGATTTTGTCAAAGTGCCACAAGAAAAAAAAAAGTCTCGCCTCAAAATAAACCACAGCAACAACAAAACAAGATGGCAAGCTCTGATAAAACTGCAAACAGTAACGGAAATAAAATGACAATGGGAACAACATGGCAGAAAATAGAAGCATGATAGCAACGACCATGAAATGACAAGGGAAATAAAAATAAATTAAAATACGTTTCCCTAATGAGGGGGATCGCAGAGAAACAGATGGTGTGTTCAGCTGGTGTTTGGACCAGGGTTTTTATCCACCAGGCATCAATTTTTTTGGCTGTAGAACTGTGGCGCTCCAGGCAGCCAGTTTACATGCTCTGTCCGGTTTTTGTTTTTTGCCAGGGTTGCTTCCATATTGATTATGTTGGTTTGCTGGAGGACATTGATGTGAGAGGTGGAGGCGGAGCCAGAAATATTAATTTAGATGTGCCTGTGGGATATAAGGTGTGCAAGAACCAAAGAGATCTATAAATCAACCATAACAGTTTTTTTACTCTTGTTTTAAGATCTCATTAGTATTAGTATTTGCCTACTATTCATTGTGTCAATAGAAGGCTACTGGTTTTATTTACTGTTGCTTAGAAACATATGAAATAAGGTGGCGGAGGCGGCTGCAACATTATTTCTTCATTTAACGCTGCAGTGATTTCCACAATAACATTATAACACAACTGTTGCATAAAAGCAATCTCAAACTAGGAGTTGTGGCAACTGCAATACTCACTGAACATCTGCAGCATTGAACATGCCACTACATCACATCAGATTTTCTAATAGCAAGGGTAACCACACAACCACACTTTTTTTTAGACTAAGCCTATGAGCTATTTGCACAATACCACTACACGGCAAAAACAAACTGACAGCGTGCCACTTACATAAATTAAGTGAGCATCATGTATCCAACAATATAGCAAAGTGTGAGATTAACAAAGTTCAGCTTCATTTATAAGCTATCATTACATTCTCAGTCTCTCCCTTAGCCAAGAACACAATAGGCTCCAACAGCAGGTCCCATTTCAAAAATTACATCTACCATCAAAAAGCACCATTTATACAAAAAGCACATTAGTATATGTGTCACCACATCTTCAAGGTTTAAAACAATAAGAAACATCCACTGAGCTGTGATGTGTCATTTCCAATGCTTCCAGACTTTAGAAGAACTGAATGAAAATCAGAGAGGAGTCACAGAAATGTAGCTGCAGGATTTTAGTGAAAAAAACCTCAGTAGCAGCATTTGCACAGGACCAACTGCTTACTGTAGGTGTGACATTGCTTAAAATCCAAAGACATGAATATTTATCACAAAAGTAATAGAAATGCCCCCAGATAGTGTGGATACTATATTTAACTGAGCTTATAATGTTAATTAATGTTATTTTTCTGTTTCTGCAGAGCTGAAGTTTCATCCCATAGCAAGATATGATGGAACAGCACCTCACTGCTTGTTAGAAATCTGTCTCTGAAAGATCTGATGTGCTTACAGACACACATACATAATTTGGCAGAGTGGGTCAGTCGTTAGGTAGGAAACAGTAGCTAACTCATCCAGGAAATCACTCCAACCGGGTGTGCAATCCACATATCACAAGTAGGCTATTGCACAATTCTCTTATTTACTTAGCAAACAAACATATATAAGCTACAGACCAACAAACACACTGATACAAGTTGGAACCCTACATTAACATCTAAAACCTTATGTTCACATAAAAGGTATCAATGCATGACTTACACACCCTCATTTATATGCTTGACAAGCAAAAAAATATCCCTCAAGGCTTACAATACTATAGTTAGTTACTCAAATTTAAACACAGCTTGAAAACAAGTCGTGAATGAAGACATTTTCAGGACTAACCAGCAGACCTTCTGCACAAGCCCCAAACAATCACAAATCACAGACGAGCAGCAGCAACAGGTGATTTAACAACCAGCAAACAACTTATTCAAAGCCTCGGCGGGCTCCACAGACAGCAGCAACACCACAGCAGCTTCAGCGTCTAGACAAACCACAAACAGCGCAAATAAGAGCTATAAACCAACAACAACACAGCAAAGCGTTTAAATAATGTTACGCCACGGCGGGACATTTAACCAGCACGAAAGAAACCAACGCGAGCAAAGAGACAAAGATACAGACAGACACAATGAGAGGGTGTATTTGACTCACGTTTTTGAAGTCCATGCTCTGTCTTTCACAGAAATGAAGTAGCATTAACTTACCTGCTCTCACTCCTGCTCGTGTGCGGTTCTTTCGTTTGTTTTTGGAAAACAAATTCCTTATGCCCATTTTGGCTACCGCCAAAAAACACTCAGTCAAGTACGATGGGGAGGGTCCGCCGTCAGCGACTCAGCAGGAGTTCAAATGCACCAACGAGCAGCTTTTTTATGATTATGCTGGGTGTTTGATTTAGGTGGCACCCTAGACTGTAAAAAATGGACGTAGTCACCGTGACATCACCCACTGGTTTGTGAATTTTCGTTTTGAAGCCTGGAGTTTGGCGATTTGACCGTCGCCATGTTTGATTTTTGGAGCCAGAAGTGGCCATATTTGGACGAGAGGGTGGAGCTGACCATAGCGCTAGCTGCTAGCTTGGTTAGCACGGTGTATTCACAAGCTATGGTTAACAGTGATAATGCTAATGCTAATTTCCGCTAGCGAAAAACAGCCCTAAAACCATCAAAACAAAATGTACTCACCAGAAAAACTGAACATCCGACTCCTTAGAGGGTCTTTTATCACAACCAAACGCAGAACAAGACTTTTTTAGGCGACCAAGATGTTACAATTAACTTTCATGAACTGAAAACACACTGTGAAGTAGCGGCCGCTACGCCTATAAGCTGTGAATCCTTACGTAATCAACGTTGTCGCCGTGGTAGCGACTTGTCAATCACAACGTAGCCACGCCCTAAAGCATACGCTTCTTTATCGCCTATTTCACTCGAAATTGGGCCATAATTTACTAAATGAACATCATGATACATTAAAGAAGACTTCATACTAGCGATTGAGACCATAAACTCATTAGGAAAGTGTTTACTGAGTTAATAAATCAAGTGAGAATTAGGGTCATTTTCTCATAGACTTCCATAAATTCGGACTTCTTTTTGGAGTCAGTGGAGTGGCCCCCTGCTGGTCATTAGATAGAATGCAGGTTTAAGTCACTTCCGCATTGGCTTCACTTTTCAGACAGGGAGCTCCCCGCTTGGGTGGCACAAGCACACCTGGGCACACCCATGGCTACGCGGGTGGTGAGAGGGATGCTCCTCCGAGGTGACCTTTGAGGTGATTTTATTGGATGCCATGAATGTAAAAGCATTCCATTTTTCAGATCACTGTGTGATTTAGGCATTGAAGCTATGTAAATTGCTTTTATTGGGTAAGACTAGATATGCTAAATATAAACTTTCACACTGAACATACGTAGGCCACTCACAAACTCTGGCAAACAAATTCACAGTATGACTGAACATAAAAAAATAAGAGAAAGATAGGGGCACACACACACACACACACTGATGAAGGCTGAAGTAATTTGAAGTGAATGAGGGTATTCTACATTTTTTTAAATCCCTCCTGATAAAGAACTATTTTCTATTCTACCTCCGAGTCAAAGATAGGTGACTGGTATCTCTCTCGCTTTCTCTCTCTTTCACACACTCACACACACACACACACGCGCACATAGAAATGGTAAGCAGTCACGTTTACACCCAGAGGAATATCCTGGGAAAAGACATATAGATATAGATATCTTAACTCTGACTGAGCAGAGAGCAGAGAGGGTGTCTGTGTGTATGTAGGTGACACAATGGTGCGTGTTGGTTGGTCTGTATTTGTCATTTTACGTGACGCTGCTGTGTGTCTACATGAAATCATGTGACAAAGTATATGCGTTTACACAGATTTTTGCAAAATATTGATGTGTGAATGTTGAATTTCACCGCTCTGCATGCATTTGTGCATTTGCTTGTGTGTTGTGTGACATAAGGTGTGTGTGCCTGTTGGTGTGACAGCGTGACTGTTGACTCTCTGTGTTTGATATGTCTCCTTAGCCACAGGTGCAGAGAGATGCTGACACTGCTTACAGAGAGACACAGTGCAAGAGAATGAGTTTATTTATCTGTCAAGTTCTTTCTGTCTCTCTCTCACACACACACACACACACACAGAAACACAGGAACTCAGATAGACAAACAATTGGCACATAGCTGCACAGGCGTACACACTCAGACACACACCCGTACAGAGACTGACATGCCCATAAACAGACAAATAAACATGCCTGCACACATACACACACACCCACACGCACACACATCTGGAAGGAGTATGGGATGTTAGGCACCTTGCCAAGGTAAATAGAGGAAATTGCCAGCCTTGACATTTTTCGGTGTTGAATGAGGCCTCTCAAGGTGACAGCTTTCACTGGGTGTTAGTGGGAGACGAGGATTGGTGCTGCTTAACAATCAACACACTGTCATTTGCTGTCTGTATGTGAGTGTTTGTGCTTTTGACCATGTGTGACTGGGAACATGTGCGTGTGACAGTTCTGTATGCGTTGATGTATGTGTGAAGTGTCTCTTGATCGCGTCTGAAAACCATGCATGTTAAATATAGAAACATAAAATCAGATATAAAAATAAAACAAAATGGTAATCAGTCTGTAAATCACGATTTGAGAGCATGCAAAGAGAAAAACAAGTTTTAAGATGTAGCAAGGAAAGACTTGTGAAAATGAACTATGAAACTGATGAGCTGAAGATGCAAAACAAATTTTGTTTCTAAAATTAAGCAAGCAGTCAGGCTTCATTCACCCACTATCTTCAAAGCTGCAAGCTCTCTGTTTTGGCAGTTTGTATACTTTTGCATCAAAACTGATAGCAGAATGAAATCCATTGGATTTGATGTGGATGTATAGCATCGTTCTGTAAGGCTTTGCGAAGTTTGACCCTGAATCAATTTGAGGTATGATACCTAAAAATTGCCAGTATGTGCCTTCTCAATTTGTCTAGTGAATCTGGAGATAATGTAAGAGCACATTTTGAGCCAAGTACAAAAAAAAAAAAAAAAAAAGTCCCACTTCATCCATCTGGCAGTACTTTGGGTTTTGGCCTAACGTAAGAGGAGAGCCAAGAGACACTTCTGAAGTGGTGCGCGGGATTTGTGCTAATGTAATCCACGCAAAAGATGGACAGATGACGAATCTTCATGATGATTTGCAAGTACACCATCCAGTCCATTATGCAACTAATAGTAATAAATACATTTTCTATGTTATTGCAGAGACACTGGAATTACAGCATTTTTTTTCTTTTTGTAATTCCAGTGTCTGTGGCTATTGTCAATATCCGCTTGGTGTAGTTTACTGTGTGGCACGCAGATTTGATCCAGACGGGCCATACCAAATTGATGTGTCTGTATGTGGTAGTGTGTGTGTAGCAGGGTGCGCCCCAGTGTTGGTGTGGACTGAGGGGGGCGGGCGGCTTTTAAATCACAATGCTATGATGGTAGACGGCTCAGCGGTCGATGACTGTCAGCCATCGGCGATGGACGACGGCATTGTCCATCAGCCCAACCCTATTTCACTGTACGTGTACATTATGTGGAGTGCATGTTTTCTACTCTCTCCATTCAATGCTAGTTTATACCACTATCTCGTTTTGTGTCTGTCGATGTCATTCACCAACACAAAGGAACATAAACCAGTTATGTAAATAATCCCCCTCCATTCACTCCCTGTCTTTTGTGCACTGCAATGGATCTAGTGTGTACATGTGTGTTGGAAAGTCACACCACAAACCATGTGTAGATGATGCCTCTCCTTTAACCTTGACTCCCTTTTGTGTGAGGTTGAAAACCTTAGGGTTTATTCAACCTTAAGGTTGAATAACAGGAGAATGTGCATATTTCTGCATGTGTTTGAGAGCAAATATGCAGATATTGAATTAATAATTAACACAAATAATTACAAACCGACAGAAGTAACGATTGTAAACTGCTACAACAATATGGACCATATGAAGTATTCATTTTAAAAAGTCTTTTTTTGTTACATTGATGTACACGCACAGATTTTGTCTCCTGCTTAGGATGCTGAACTGGCTGCCACTCCCCTCCCCTCTCCCCTCATAATTCAACTGAATTCATTATTTCCTCCCATCAACTTCTTGTGAATGTTGAGATCCACAACTACCGGTAAAAAATGTTCAGTCTCATTGTCCTTGACAGCGTTCGAGACTTAGTTGCTCTTATAAGATTCAGTTTTCATGTTCAATACAAAATGTCTCTATCAGAATTCTATCTGCTATGAGTTTATGGCCTCCTGAAAGTCTGACCCCCCCCCCCCCCCCCCCCTCCCCTACCTGGTGGTGCATCAGGTTGTGACTGTGGTATAGCTGTATGGGCGTTTTGTGTTTGTAATTGTAATTTTGTTCTACTTAATGTCCCTAATCAATCCAACTCAAGCTCACATTTCCTCACATCCTCAACGTTTGCATATACATTCTTTTCTAATAGCTTTTATATCAGCTGTAGTTGCATTCCTGCTTGAACCCTGATTACCTAAAAACATTTTAACCACAGGCACGTCAACAAATCTTGATTCTGCATACAGATGTAAGACGCACTCAATCAGTGTTGATATTAGCTTGTTAGCCCTAGAATCTGCTTGGCTAACCATGGATGTCCTGTGAGTACAAATGATTTCTACATCATCAGATCAACTGTTACTTACTGCATTACTAAATTGATTAAAATCAGCATCACTACAATCTTTTTTTTTTTTTTTTTTACAGGTGTCTCTCTTTTTTTCCTGCCCAGCTGTTAGACACTTAGCCATTATTTACACACTGCTAATCCCCCAGTGGACACCCATGATGGAGCCAGACGTGGTTGCTAGGCAATTTGTGATATGTCTGCAAAGTTTCTGTCAGAGGGGCACAGAGGGACTGACAGTTCTATATAATATATTAAGACAGAGATAGAATATCTACCATTATATTATTGGATCAGGGGATTGTTTGTGTAGAGATCCTTCTCTCATAATTTCACTCTGTTTATTTTCTCTCAGTCTATCGACACCTTCCTTTATTTTCTGCTGGCTAAATCCCCAGACAAGGTAACCCCCGATGTCCTCCACACACTGTCTCTTTGATTCACCCTAAATTTTTTCTCCTCCATTTCCCTTTTTTCCTCCTAACTCCCTTCTCCCCACGCTCACTCTATCCTCCCTCCCTCCCTCTTTACTCCTCTCCCTCCCTCTCCCTGCAGTAGCTACCAATAAAGGATGTTGTTAATATCATTAGGCAGACTTCCTCTCCGGCCCAGCGCCCGGCCCACTCCCTTTCAGCCATAATCAAGCGTGCACACTAACTATCAAAGGAGACATCGCTAATAAACTACCACAGTGGAGCGGAAAAACACACATGTACACTCCTGCAGAGAAAATACTGTTGGCTAAGTACGGTGAAATAAATGTGTGCGTGTGCGCGTTGGTGCTGAGGGGACGGGTGGGTTGGCTGGGGATGGTGGTGGGGGTGGGGGTCATTGGTGTGGGTTACCCAGACAACACTAATAAAGTATACTCAGTCTAATGCAAATCTGCCACTTAAGTATACTAAATTAATTGGGGTTGAGGGACATATACACAAGCAGACATTGCTAATAAAGTGTGCTCTGGGAAGAGGCAAATATTGTCAGTTTAGTGGGTTTAAATGGGAAAAGGGGGTCTGGGTGGGGGGTAAGGGGGATGGCAACTGCGGCTTCTTGTTGCACTGCAGTCATTTGCTGTAAATCATCCCTAAAACGGGAGCGTATATTGCTAACTGCCTCGCTTGAAAGTGTTCTCTCCTGACAGCTGAATGCTACAGAGCATATATCACCACTTAAACACGGTCTAAAGGGAATACATGATGCAATACTGTGAGCAAGGAGCACTACATTTAAAAAGAAGAAAAAAGAAGGGTGGGAGGCCAATGACACGAGGCTGCTAATAGAGCATGCATGAGGCTGCTAATAGAGCATGCCACACAAAAAGCACAGATTCTCATGCAAGCACAGGTAATTATCTGTCTAAATGAAAGGAAGGAGGTGTCAAGTACATACATTCATCATCCTCTTAATTGTCGAGACATGGATGTAACGGTCCCAGCTGTAGAAGTCACATTTTGAATGGCGCTTTGGCTCCATTCTTTTCTCAAAACAAAGATGTTCACTCTTTTTCTTATGCAAAAAGAGGTCATCATTCAGTTCATTACTTGGCTTGGATCTTCTATTGTTTTCTATTTGGTATGAGAACAATGTAATCACCAAACCAATGGTTGAATCCAAGCTAATGGTCAGCTTTATGGTGAGTAAAAATAAAGAAAATACTGTCACTTAAGTTGATACTAGTGAACAGGAAGTTCACTTTGGAAGGAAATGCTTCCAGAAATGTGAGCAGAATGCAACACTGTTAAGATTTTGTCATCGCAATCCACTAAATCTGAGTATCAAAATGACTGATTTGAATGAGAATTTGTTAATTTAACAGCACAGCAACCTGTGTTTTGACACAAATAAGTCAAGCCTCTTCATGTGCATTTGAACAACCACTGGGATTTTTCAGTGTTATGTGGCCACGACTGAGCTCCACTGTCATGCTTTATTTATCCTTTTCCCTCTGCACTGTAATGGAAATATAAAAGGGTGCATTGATTAGTGTTTAAGGATCAGGCTTTAATAGATTAAAAGCCCCCGGCTCTGAGAGAGGCACTCACTCACTCACACACACACACACACTCACACACACAAAATGGTGCATAAAGGCAAGCTTATATACACACCAACAAGCAAATATATGGACGGATATGGAAAGAGATAGACGTTAGCAGTAACACAGACATACAGACAGCTGATTCACACACTTGACATTGGATGGACACAAACAAAAACACACACACGCACACAAACACACATCCACAGCCAGCAGCAGCAGCAGCAGCAGATTCCTAAGCCTTTCAACAGCTATAAATATTTCATAGCTCAAATAAGTAAATATATCTGAAATATCTCCAAAAATAAAAGGATGAAGACATCTCATTATAATAAAGTGAGAGCCCTAATGTTGATTTTCCACTTGATGGAAAATTCATGCATTTTTAACGTAGTGCATTATTAATCATGCGGTCCCAGAGTTGTGAACATTTTGTACAAACTGGGGTGAAGTCAGGTCTCAATTTGACTTAAAAAAAAAAAAAAAAAGTAAACATGAAAATAAATGAGGATGGCAGTGTTTCAGCATTACTGAGAGCAGACCTGAATATGAGATGTAGCAACTGGAAAACAGTAGCTGTGAAGGCAAAAGAAAAAAAAAAACTTCCTTACTAATATTTTCTGGTTATTATATGTAAAACATGTTCCAAATTGTATCAGCAGACTCGTGTCCTGAGATGTGTCATTAGGGAAACCTATTGCATAACATTGTTTTCGGCTGCAAACTTGCAATCCCACCTTGAAAACACCAAATTCAAGTTCATTTTAAGTATTACTGCTGTGAAAAAAGACAAGTAAACTCAGAACCATGACACGTGTCTGCCTTCTGTATTCTTGTCTCTCCTCACCAAGCGCTTCATTTTCCACTCTCTTTCCATTTGTCCTCTGTGCAATGACCATTATCACATCTGAACTCAAATGTATCGCCTTGACTCCCAAACTATCCAGCCAGTCCCCTTTCATTTTCTCTAATCTTTACACCCCCTCCTCTTCTCTGACCTCAATCACGCAAGTAGCCATAATGGTGTTAGCCTCCTGTGCGCTCACCTTTTTTCTTTTTTTATCATCGTTCACCCGTCTTCCTCTCATCCTTTCCTTCGCTCTTCTCTTTCTCCACACTGATCACAGCCATGTGTGTTGATAGTCTTTCCTAACCTCTAATTTCCTCCCCTCACCTCCCCACCATATTCACATTACTTCCAGTCTTCCTCTCCTCTGTTTGACCACAATCATGTTTGCTGTTAGCCTCTGCCAGGTCTATCCACTCCTCTCATTGCCCCCTCTTGTCTGCCACCTTTCTTGCAGTCCCAATCATGCCTGATGGTATCCTTCAGTTAAACTGTCTTCTGCTCCATAATTGAATCTCCTGTGTTCTTCTGCTTTCCTTGCTCCTCTCCTCTGACCACAATCACTTTTGTTCTTAGCTTCCTCCTAACCTCACAAGTCGTCTCTCTTCTCCTCTTGTCTTTCTTAATCCCATCCTCAAGAAGTCACATACAGTATGTTGTTAGCTGTGCCTATAGCCTCTCCTCCATCCTGTCAGGTCCTCAATGCCTGCCTCAGGTGAAAGTACTCTTGTCTGTTGTTTGACTCAACTTTCCCTGTCACTTCTCCTGACCTCCCTGTCTCTCCTCTCCCTCAAGAAGTGACCTGCCTTGTCCGCTGTTAGCCACACCTGACCTCTCCTTGTCTCACCTCTTTGGTTACCAGCTTTTTCTTTCACACCCTGTAACTTTCTCAGACAGTCACACATCTCCTCACTCTTCTCATTTGCCACCTCGCCATAGGATGTAACAGTTTCACATTTCACCTCATGTAATGCATTGCAATTTTGAAATGTGTTGCCCATATTGATATTGATCCCCATCTCATCTAATTGTGTCACAGCCGAATGCATTACAATATCTACAAAATGTATATATATATTTTCTTTTCCATATAACATCGTATTTGGTATTCTTAAAAATCAGCACCAGCTCTTTCCTGGGAAAAAAATTCTCTTCTACAAAGGGAGTGATGCATTTCTTGTTAGTTTGGGATTAATAGAAGGACCTTAGCATGACCAGCATGTCATGGATAAACAAACAGAGATAAGAGCGCCACTCACATAATTTCATTAATAACAAATACAAGAAAAAATACTGCAAAACAAGCAAATTGATTGAAATAGTATCTAAGAGTCACAAGGATCCACTGCAATAACCATTTGCACAAAAGATGTGCCTAGAAAAAGTATCACTTTGAGGGTCAACGCTTTCTCACTCTGCTGCTTTAACTGATTAAAGCAAGACTATGTAACATCTGCTGAGCAGCAGCAACAGCAGCATCTGCTGCCACAAGTGGTATTTACAGGACGCTGGTGCATTTAATTCTGTTGATAACGGGGCGTCCAAAAATCTGTCAAGTGCGAAATTTCATTGGTTGCACCGGTGCGCTTGAAAGTTCACTCCTGTATTCCTGTTTGTACTTTCAGATATCGGCCTTATTTTACTGTTTCCTGATTAGTCATATGAGAGCAGTGTTAAGTTACTGCTGATGAAAACCTTTCTATGAGTATGTGATGGGTCTTCAGCTAATAAGCAACAGCTGACTCGTCTGATAAGCTCTTCAGTGAATTACAATCACTTGTTATCTCGCCAATATGTAACTATATTGTTATCAACAGAACTAAGATACATACTAGCAGCCACCGGACTGTATTTTATGCGGTGTGTGAAGATGATGTGGATCGCAACATAAGTCAGTCAGTATAATGCTAGCTGTTAGCGACTACATTTTAGCACACAGCTGCTGTGTGTTCCGATGTTGACGATCATGGAAGACGGTGGAGGAGATGTGCTGTTTGACGAAAATGCACTAAGAGCCTGTCGTCTGCAGCTCTTCATCAAACATCTTGCTGTGGCTGTTTGTACTCTTCCTCTCGCAGTATTTCCAACTGATCTGCTGAACAAATAGCTCCAAATATCTCCACATCTTGTTGTGTCGACTTGTTTTTATTGAAAAACAGCACAGGTAATGAAGCTCCGCTAACTCAGTGATAAACACATTTCATTTCCTATAAATTCTTAGCAATAAAAGCCTTCTGTTTGTTTATCAGTGGAAAGCTTTTAATATGAAGCAGCAGCAGCAGGAATTGGAGTTACATCCAGGTACTATTTCTCTCGGGTGATCGTACCCGCTCAACCCAAGTTACAGTAAGTAAGGCACTATTCTCCCTATTACAAGTCAGTGTACCATCAGAATGATTTTGAAGCTGTTATTTTAAGGTCAAATAGTTGCATAATGTTGCTTTAATGTGTACATCAAACTATAAATGTCTCCCTGTTGCAGTAGTACAGCCATGCATTTCTTCAAAGGAGCTAGTAACTGCAGGACAATTGATGTCAGCGCTACGTTGGTAGGCTAATGCCATGTTCATGTCTTACCATACGGACAGTAACTACGAGCAGACGAGGGGGTAAAAAGTCTCACTTCCCAAAAAGATCTACAGAAATGTCTACAAACTGGTTGCAGCGGGCAGTTACATCTAAATAAAATTCAATATTAACACTAATACAATCGATTCAGTGAATTCAAACGATGCTACACACTGTTTACTATCACTCAACAAAGCGTTACACCTATGTAACATGATACAGCAAGCTGATAAAGGATTTATTTCCATTTATCTGGTGTGACCACAAGGAGACCTGTTCCTAAGTCGAAACAGTGGGAGGTTTTCTCACTTTTTCCTGCTGACATGGCGACAATGCAGCATTTGCTTTAATTATTGTTTTCCACATGTAAAGAAAACATGTTTCACCATTTGCCTAATGAAAATAGAAACATAAAGCAAGTTAGCCCATAATACTAAACCTACTTAGAACAGAGACAGATTGATTGACAGATAGATGGATGACACATCACACATCTTACGCTCCAAGAAAATCGCTAATGATTCTCTCTTCATCATGTATTCCTGCACCGTGTGTGCTGTTTACTCCATCTTCCCATACTGCTCTGTAGCCTGGGGGCACATTTACTCTGCTCTGCTTCTCCTCAAGATGCACTTTAATATACAATGTGTGTGTTTCTGAGGAAATTTTATATACTGAATGCATGTGTCAGGAAACAAAAATAAGTCTCTGTGTGTTTCTAGCATACATACAGTACACTGAATTTTGGGGGCAGCTGTCAGGTAGCATGTTGGTCCACCTGTATGTTAAAAGAATGTGAATGTCCTTCAGATAGCCTGAGGTTTGGGGGGGGACGGACTTTAAAAGGAGGTCTGCCCCCTACTGGAAGAGGCAGAGTTTGTGTGTGCATATGCGTGTGCGTGGGGTTTGGGGGGGGGGGGGGTCGTGATGCATATTCATAAAAGGTTTTCTCATATTCCCCGCTTTCATCCCTCGTTTGCTTTGATCAGAAAGTTAGAGGAGCTGAACTCTTCTATCGCCTGTGCTGCAAGAATGCTACAGGGGCTGAATGGAGAACTGTCTGAGGATGAAAATACAGCAGAGCCAAGCAGATATACACACAAGTTGACACACACACTGACCCGCAAGCAGGACACATAAGTTGACAGACAAAAAAGCTGCCTGACAGACACTGACTCATGAGCAGAGAGACAGACATACTGTATATACAAATAGCACAAAGACAGCAGAGGGACCATGAATATACAAATTAAGGAAAATATCTACTCAAAAGTAGCTCAGAACCACCCATAGCAAAGACTTTTTATAAACATATCACAACTTTCCAAAATTTAAGGTCTTGATCCATAGTTAGAGGGCATGTTAGGAGTCATGGCAATAAAGAGTGCAACAACACTCTTTAATGACATGCAGATATTAAAGAGTTTAATATCTGCATGTCCTCTCTATATTAAAAATGTACAAAGAAAGCACAAGAGTTCTTTTGGCTTACCGAAATAATTACACACCAAGTCCCCCTCTAAGCTAGATCTTCTAGCTCAGGGTGCAGAGAGGAAAAGCGTTGTAAATGTGGATCTCTGAAATGCATGTGAGGCTGCTTAATTGGGGCCAAATCTTAACAAATCTTGTCATGTTTTCACACCCTTAGGTGCATTTAGATAAAAGCACACAGCAAGTGGCATGTCTAACTAGAGAGAGAGAGAGAGAGAGAGAGAGAGAGAGAGAGAGAGAGAGAGAGGGGGTAGACGGAGAAAGCGTGGGAGCTGTGCGTTGCCGGAGAGGAGCACTGGCTTTCTCATGTCTTTGCCGCTGTTTGGAGGCTTGTTGCGTACGTAAGATCTTGCCTGCATTTGTCTCACAGTGGCATGTAATATGTCGTGGATGTGTGCATGTACACACAAGTACACTTACCAAAGCCCTCCAGAAACTGTTTACTTTTCAAGGCGAGAAAACTTTTGACTCCCCCCCCCCACCCACCCACCCCCATTCTCCACACCGGCTTCCAATTTGTAGCCTTTGTGTACGTTACAGCAGTGAGATTTGCGACCCCCCCCCCTCCCACCCCCGCCCTTCTCTGATCAGGCCTGCACTTGGACATCTGTCAGAGGATGTTTACCCAGGCAGTAAGTATGTTAGGGGAAATATTATCCTAGTTTTACCTTACCTTTCTTCTGTCTGAAGCATAAACACCAGCATTGTGAGATGGAGATGGGAGAGGAGAAGCAAGCAGGAAAAAAAAAAAAGAGAGTGTAGAGCAGGTAAGACATAGTGGATCTGAGAGAGTGAAGGAGAAGGATGAAGGGAAAAGGGAGAGGGGAGGAATCTGTGATAGACAAGGAGGGTGCACAAGACTAGGAAAGAAAAGCAGGAGTGAATGGATTGGAATAGATACATTGGGGGATAAAGAGGGACACGTGAGGAAAAAAAAAGGTAGGAGGGGTGATGAGGGAAGGAGCACAGGAGAATGAGAAATCAGAAAGGGTATGGAGAGGATGGAAGAAACGTAAAGGAATAAGAGACAAAGAGTGACAGAGGGGGGAGAGAAAATGAGAAGTTCAGAAGTAAAGACGCACAGTTTCAACAGAAATACGCTTATTTTTCAAGTAACAGTTAATCAACCCTGACATCACTTCTCATTCAGTTTTCCCCTCTCAATTCCTTGAGCACAATCACTTTAAAATATCAGCACTCTCATTTTCTCATTTATCACAGAACCCTTAATAAGATACAAGTACCATTCTCAGATTTAAGACGTTTTCATTTCTCCAGGTTAAAATAGTAACATTTTTCCTCCTCTATTGAGAAATTACATTCATTTCCTCTACCAATAATGGCCTCATAAGAAGATGCAAAACTTTCAACTTCAGGAGCACTGTCCAAGAAGTCTAGACAGCTTTTTATAGTCTGTTAAAATCAATATATAGTTTACATGCATGTCTGTCTGGGGTTTGGCGTACACAGATGGACACATAGATGCTTACCATGCACACAGGCACACACACACACACAATTCTCCCATTTTTTTTCTTGTTATCTTCCCCTCTCTCTCCCTTTCTCTCTCTCTCTCTCTCTCTCACACACTCACACACACACACACACACACACACAAGTGCATGCACACACAGGCCTCTTCCCGTCTGGTGTTGCTTCCAGCCTAAAACCAAACCATGTGTGGGAGCTATCCTGTGCTGGCCTAAACTGTATGCCCTGTTGGTGCTCCACTTGAAAAGAAACTGGAAACTGCCCGTCTCACTGCCCACTATCTGTTTTCCTCTCTATCTATGTGCCTGTGTCCGGTTTTGTGCCTCTGTGTGTGCTTCTGACAGCCACTGTCTTCACTCCTACTTGCCTGTCTGTCTTTTTTTTTGCCTGTCTTTCTCCTTCAATATTTCCATTTTTGCTTGTTTTGCTTGTTAATCACTACTGTCTCCCTCCCTCTGCCTGTCTGCCCTCATCTGCCTTCCTGTGTCATTCTTATTTGTACCTCTTTGACTGTCTGTCTAACTGTCTTTCCCTCCCTTGAACTCTTTCTGTCAGTCTTTCTGTTTGCACCCCTCCTCCTCTTCTCCCCCCAACCTCCCATCTCTCCCTCCCGCTCCACCACCAACTAGGCATGAAAACGGTGCTCCATTAGGAGTGCCTGGGCTAAGCCCAGTCTGACACACACTGCTTTGATCAGCCGTGAGCTGGGCTAAACACCCCGCTAAACTCCCAGTCTGAAGAGGGGGGGGGGGGTGTTGAGGGAGAGTTAGAGAGAGATGGGACCGGGGAGATCAAAACGGAGAAATGAGATGGAGATGGAGACACAATAAAAAGGGAAACACACAGACTGAAGAGAGGAGCTCAATTTCCGAAGCTGTCCCACAGTATATGTTCCCTCACCACTCTTGTCTTTTATCACATTTTCTTTCACATCTCTTTTTTATCGCTTAGTTTCCTCTCTTTCTCCTTGACGGCGTTCTTCTCCACAACCTCCAAGTAAAATGCATCACTAACAACCTGCACAGGTGCACCACTCATAGAAGCTCAGAGAACGATGAGGGAAAGATAATGTGAAAAACGCAACCTGATCAGATGTCTGACTATTAGGAAGTCCCCCAACAATTCTTTACAGCATCTTCCCCAGAAGGCAACTTGTCTGTCTTGTTAGCTAAATAAAATATGGCCTAAATATTGCACCCTCTCCAACACACACACACACACACGTTGCCTAGGAGAAAAAAAGTAAGAGAGAAAAAGACAAGCCCAGAGAGAGAAAAGATATGTAGAGACCAGACCTCCATAACTGACAACAGTAAAAAAAAAATGAGCCAGAGCTTTCCACATTCAGGCAGGCAGATACTAAACCAGCAGCAGCAAAAGGACAAAAAGCTGTCGTCTTTTTCTCCCAAGGAGTAAAGAGAAAAGGGATTTCCGCTCAGTGCTAATCAATCAGGCCGTGATAATGGCTCCCATGCCTAGCTGTCGACTGGAGGGGTCAAGGCATCCCGTGACCCAGCGCCCAGGGCCCAGGGGCCAAAGCCCCTCTCAGAATAGCACCCCAGGACGAACTCCCCGGGCTAATTGTCCAAGCCAGTGTCAGCCTTTTCAATGCCCCCCCCCCGCCGCACTCCCCTCCCCTTCTTCCACTTTCTCCTTCATTCCTCTCTTTCTTCTCCCTTTCCCTCCCCTCCTTCCCTCCTCACAACTCTGCGATCCTCTCTCTTTATATGCAACTGAGGAATCCACAATGTATACCAGCATGTACCAGCGAGGGGGAGAAAATGAGAAATAGACCAAGGGGCTGGATGAAAAAAAAAAAAAAGAACATGTAGAGCTTGGAAGACATAGAAAACAAAGGGGTTGCAGACAGGGAGGAAACTAAATGAGAAGACAGAGATAGGAAAGAACAGCGAGAAGTGGGAGAGCATGTCAGAGAAAGAGAGATCAGTAGCAGTGGCAGCAAAAACAAACTGGGAGAGAAGTGAGAAGGGAGGATGAGAGAGCCAAAGACAGCAAGTCAGAAGGAGAGAGAGGGACAGACAGATACAGAGACAGTTGGACACAAGAGAAAAGACAGTGACAGACAGCGAGACTGTCTCTCCCCCCAACACATCACTCATATCACTGGAACAGAGTGCTGTGACGGGTCTATCCCCTTCCATCTGCATATCAATAGGTTTCTATTAATCACAGCCAGCGCAGCGTGTGTCTCTGAGAATCTGCTCAACATCAGTACGGCTGACCACCACAATGCATACAAACACAAAAAGACAGAGGACATGCACAGACACACACACAGGAAAAGCACAAGAGTCCGAAGCAAACCCCACTCCAGCTCCGCACAATGGCATTCCTCTCATTCCAAGCGCACGCTGCTAATTAACAGCATTAGATCCCACAGACAGAGGGACAGATTGATGGAGAGGTATCCCGATGTTGCACTATAGCACCACATCTCCGCTCTCTTCTGTCACCTTTCCTTTGTTTTTGGCTATCCTTCTTTTTTTTTTTTTTTTCCTCACAGCTCCTTCCATCCAACTCTCTTTCCCTCTCTCAATCCCTGTCAGGTCCTGGTCAGACAGCGCTGAAGAAGAGCAAAGTCCAAAAATCAAAATTAAAAAAAAAAAAAAAGAAAATCAATTGGCTACTCACTGGGAACCTCCTCTTTTTCTGTATTTCTTTTTTTTCCTGATCTGTCACTCCTTATTCTCTTCTCCACTGTAGCAAGGGGAGTGTGTCTATCCCGGCGTGTGTGCTGTCTCAGTCCGATAGAGGAAAGTTGCCGTCTGCGTGCATGAGCATGTGTGTGTGTGCGTGTGTGTGAAAGAGAGAGGGAGAGAGAGAGAACGTGTGCGCCTGTCTCTGTGTCTTGCACTGCTCTGAGTGAGCGAGCCAAGGCTGTTTTAAACAGGCTGCTCTCCCCATGTGACCAGCCCAGCCACAGGCAGGAATACATTACTGAGACACACACTCTCTCTCTCTCTTGCTCTCTCT
This sequence comes from Scomberomorus guttatus, assembly GCA_038419695.1. Lineage (NCBI taxonomy): Eukaryota > Metazoa > Chordata > Actinopteri > Scombriformes > Scombridae > Scomberomorus > Scomberomorus guttatus. The sequence goes on from CM076463.1 coordinate 18,742,787, forward strand.
CTCTCCCCCATTCTCTCTCATTCTCTTGCCCATAAACACACCGTGTCCACAGTGCACCCCCTAGCCACCGCTCAGGGTAGTGGAGGGAGCAGCCCACACACATAATATGCACACACACACACACACACACACACACACACACACACACACACACACACACACACACAAATACAGCATGCACACACACAATGACAAACAGGAGGAAATATGGCAGCAATGAGAGTTTAGGACACACAAACAGTCGTATAGTGTGTGTAACTTATAGAGCATTGTGGTGCACACAAATTCACACAACAAACAATAAATAAATCTAATACAATTAGAGAAGATTCATCCAATTAAATGTTTTTCCATGTTTTTTTTTAATTTTGGGTCTCTGCTGTGGTGGTGCTTCACACCTGGAAGCACTGACCTTTTCAGTAATGGAAACCTTTTAAAGTTGACCTTCAGTTGCAAGGCTGATACAATTGCATTACAGCTATTACACCTTAAGGAACAACAATGGGAAACACCACAGAGTGTTTTGAGTAAAATGCATGGTGGTAGCTACAAAGACAGTTCATTTTCAAAAAGCGACAGGTATTCTCAAATATGTAAGGCCATTGCGTGACATGGCAGCTTGAATTGAGATGCTGATGCTTTGTCTCTTGAGAACATTTTATTATTATATTCAGACAAGATATCCAAGGTTACAAAATACGAAAGATGCATCATAATTCTTTCTGACAAATGCAGCCAGTACAGTATTCAGACAGCATGCATACCAATGGATAATTGATCAGCTCCTGACACATTCATCATGTAATGTTCAGTAGCCTTCAGCACCATATTGCTGCTGTTGAGAACCTTGAACTGAAATGAATAGCTACTGAAAGCCATATATTATCAAAAAAGTTAAAGAGTTAATTGCTCAGATTGGGGAATGTGGTGACATTTCTAAAAAGAAATCAGATGAGACAGGTAACATAAGATGATCATAGAGGTTTTTAACAAATCCAGTGGCAAGCCAATTTTTTTGGAAACAAAAGACAAAGGTAAACAGTAAAGTTATTACCCATAAACATCCATCACTTTTTATAGACTGATTTCTGTACTCATCGTAGTTATGCACACACACCGTTTTCCTGTTCGCTAAGGAGTTATTGATGACATTTTGGTTGTGCTCAATTTGTCTTAAATCCAAGTTAAGTGGTTTAATAAACGGGCTAAACTGCCTTGATCATCTGACTTCATGTTTCATGCCACGTCAGACTTTATTGTAGCAATGTCACAGTGTTCCCAGATCTCAGAAATTACTTTAGTGAATATAAAGTTATAATTACCAGTGATAATAATGTCAAAACATTATTATGTTGTCCTTTAAATACACATAAATTGCTAATAAAATATATGGATGTATGACTAGGACAGCCAACAAGAGTAGAAACAGTACAGAAAAAATAGTTTGAATCTATCATCTCACAATATAAAATCTCAAAATATTGTCATATTGTCCAACACTGCTTGCAACACTTCTGCTTATGTACTGCGTCGTCTCTAGAACACACTGGAATGTGTGACATGTTTTAAGTTTACTCCATGTCTACTTATGCTCATAGTGCTAAAACTTAGTAACAATACATTCCTCACTCTTATACTAACACACATTTTGTTGTTTTCCAAATTGCGTAACTGCAAACAAAACAACAAAAATGATATATGGTACATATGGTATGGGCGAGGATTTGAGTATGGATGGTGGGGACATGTATTTTTATAAACAATCTAGCCGCTTAAACGCCACGTGATGTTAACAGTAAGATCTCTGCAGAGTTGCCAGGTTTGTGTGTTTTCTGCAAAAAAGTGTGCTATTATGATAAAGAGTGAAAGAGCTGGCAGCCTGGCGGCAGCAGCAGTGATAGATTTGGTGAGGTGGGCGAATCTGAAGTGGTTAATTTTTATAATTTAAACACTCCAAATGACTTCACTTGACAAAACTAAGATCATTTGATATTATATTTAGTTTCAGGCGTTAGGTGTTGTTAGCTAATTTGTGACGGTTGCTCAGACATGCTGTTTAAATTAAACAATTTTATTACTGTTGGTGAAAATTCCTCCCAAAAGCAAATTAAGACATCTGGTCCTTTTTAAAGAAGAGCCAAAGTGTCAGAAATAGTTCAGCTTAGTTAATTAGAATGTAATAAATCCAAACATTCATCTTTGAAATTAGTGGGAGAAATATTAACTATTTAATGCCATCTCTCCCCTTTTCCATGAATGGTTCAAGAACAGATTTATTATTGCATATGTGTCATTAAAACATGAACATTACTGATAAACTAAATTAGCCATAGCCTGTTCAGCTGATTTGTTTGTTACTGTCATTTCATTATGAAAATCCTGTCAGCAGCAGCACAGACAGGTGAGCTCTGATGTCATAGTGAAAGAGCTAATGTGACGCATGTCTCGTGTATGTTCAGGACATAAGTGGAGTGTAGAGTGTTAGGTGGGTCCGCTTCATTGATGCCCAAGGCAGTGCTATCTGCAATGCAAAAACAAGCATCTGAAACAAAAGATCTTAAACAAAGATTGGATTTTAGCATTTTAGGGGGTATACAGTTGGTTGCAATCTGCAACCTCACTGCTAGATGCCACTAAATCTTACACACTGGACCTTTAACTCTAAAATATTCTATAATGCTTAAAGGTAGAATCAGTCATTGTAAAGGAAGATTGTTGATATTTGAGAAATATGGTGGAATCCAGAGTGTCAGCTGTAGAGTCACTTCTGTTCCTCTCACACTTTATGACAAGTGAAAAAAAAAATTCGTCTCATGTGAGCACAACAGTCCATCCACACTCTCTGCCTCTCTGTGGCCTCCCCACTTCCCCCTCGACCTGCGTTCAGCGTCTCTGTCCACAGAAGCAGCCGTCTGTCAGCTGCGGCTCCTGGGGAGCTGAGAGGACGGCAGCTGGCCAAACTGCCGTCACCAGGCTGACTGACAGCCGAAATTTACTGAACCAAAATAGTTTGCATGTCAGCTCCACGGGAAGAAATCAACAGTTTGTATTTATTGATTAACCGATACGGTTAATAAGTTCAAAACACATACAGTATACAGTGGGGTATTTGTGTGATTTAAACAGCTGCCTGCTCAGATTACGCTTCACTAAACGTGACAGAAAACAGACTTGGAGCGTAAAAAAACGCAGGGGGGTCTCTATGAGACTGTCTCGGATTCAGTGTGGATTGATACATTTAATAAAATGGAAGCGTATCTGTTCCATGAGAAAACGGTTTCTATGTGAATTGGCCACGGCCTCCCTCTCTCTCTGCAGTTTGCCATCCCTCCCCCACCATTCATCGGATGCTGGAGATGGGAGACTGTCATGTGCTCACACAGACAGTTGCTCTGATGACTTCCCCCTGTCCTGTGCACAAGCACAAACGCCCCCTGCTGCTGATTGGTTGGAGTAGTGTTGTGTGGCTCGCTCCAAGCCACAGTGTTTACATGCCCATTTACAGAGCCAGTGTTGTGTATGAACACTGTGCCCTCACACAGAAGGAACAGCTAGTGGAAAGTGAGGATAATTTGACAAAAAAGCGTATTGGATTAGAATAGCTGACTCTACCTTTAAGTGGCCATATTATGGAGCCCCTAAAAACCTGAAAGTTGATACTGTGATGGTACCAGTCTTATTACCACAACAACAATTATAAAGCATTTTTGAGAGACTGCATTCACACTGGACAGGCTTTGTGTATGACGACCAAGTAGACCATCAGGATGTTTAGAGCCAAACCAGGCAGACCATTCCAAAACTTTAATGATTATGAATCATTAATACAGTGTTAAATGTTTCACACTTTCTGATAAGTCATCAGGGCTGCAATTATAAATGATTATAAGTCAAAGTGTTAGTGTTTCACATGTTCTAATTCATCAGGTCTGCAGTTATATTTAATAAGTCATTAAGGAAAATAATTAAAGTCCGCAGTTATAAATGTTAATAAATTGTTAAATGGATGCCCTGCAGCCCTTTTTTTCTTCCTTTATGTGCAAGAGCAGCAATAATTTCATTGTATGACATTCCGAGGTGAAAATAAAACTTGATTAGCTGAGTTCTGTCCATTATATGGTGGCTGTGTGCATCTGAAGTTGGCAGGCTATATGTTAGAGACACACATGAATTCATAATAAATTATCTTGCGTGAACAAGTCATGGATCTTGTGCGCACAGCATAATAACTAGATAATATCTTATGTGCACAAGATTAAAAAACCTTTCGGGACTTTATGGACTTTAGGGGCTCTGTACCATTTTCATTTAATTGAGCAATAAATAATAGTCAAATCTGGTAGGGTTTTTCTAAGGGGTATCACACTCCAATGAACCCATGGCGCCTACACCTGCAGGGGCTGTGACAGGTGATCCTCCAGACTGCTAAAGTTGTCTTCCTCATAAAGTATCAGGGCTAAACTTAAAAGTATTTTTTTTTTTACTTTGAAAAGTTATCAGTCATTTAGGATTACTATGAGCCATATCAAGAATGTAAATTAAAGAAAACAAAAATCAACAAACTCCAGTTTGGAGTTGATTTAGCGGATTTGCTGAGCCTAAGGCAACAATTTTGTAAATTTCAGTTTATAGTTCCTGCTGGGAGCACTGCAGAATCCTGTCAGGTAGAACTGAATGACAATAAATATAGTCCAGCAGCAAACCAAGGTGAGAGATTTGCTCCTTTGATCCCAGACATGAAACTCTGCCTCCAAGCCAAGCCTAAGTGGATTGACTGATTTCAAATGCTCTCCACGGTGAACATCAACAAATTATCATAGGTCCCACCTGACAGACAAACACCTTCACTCAATTTCGAAAGTATCCGCGGCTCAGTGCTGTGATTCCAGGACTGATGGAAGGCAATAAAAGTTGGCAGTGTCAGGGTCCATTTAGATCAAGTAGTCAGATCATCTCTACACACCCATCTCTAAATACCAGGCAGCCATCCATATGTCAAATTTGGGACTGTAAAGCAGGTTTAAATGTTTGTTGCATTACTCTTGTGAAAACAGTCAAAAAGCATTTGGTTTAAGGCAAGATATGTAATGCATTGAGGCACTACATTTTGCTCTTCAGTGTTTTGATTTATTGCAGGGGTAGATGTGCCCAACGGTCTGCCACATTTATTTGACTGTTGGTGACCTGCTTCTTTTACCATTTCACCCAATTCTGATGCTTTGGGGAAAAAAGTGAGACCACAAGGATGCATAATGATAGGGGGTCTGAAGCACTGCAGTTTAAGTCCCTACCAGGTCTTTTTTTTGGTTTTTGACCGCCTGTGTTCCAGTACCTCTTTGCGCAGTACCTGTCGTGGTATAAAAACAAAAATAATAAAAAAAAAATATATAATATATAATATTATAATATATATTTTAATTTACAAACCAATATTCAAGCAATTTTACATTCTTTATTTGTTTAGATTTACTCTTAAAAAGTCAGGAGAGATTTAACTGTTTCCTACTGACGTAGGCTACGTCAGTAAGGTCGAGTGTCACATAGCTATTGACTTTATTGTCACTGGTGTAGCTATCTGACCATCTATCGAAATGGTGCAAAAACACATTTTGGATTTTTTTGGGAAGCCTCAACAAAACAAAAAAAGATTCAGAGAGTTGGCAGACGCAGCAGACTCGCAGCCCAGTCCAAGCAGCACCTCCGAAATAACCAGCAGATTTTCTCCCAAGCTCCCAAGCCAACGTCACAGGTCAAAATGCTAATTTTAATGTTTCAGTGGCACAGGCATCGCATCAATGAGCCAGCTTCAGTTTTCCTGGAAGGCTGTTTGGAAAAGAAATGTTTGCCGTTCATTCAATGCAAGCTGGTTCAACAAATGGAGATGGCTGTGGATGTCTAAAGTCCATCCACAAACAAGGACTCAAAGGTTTTGTCATATGCAGAAATAAACAAGTTATCAATGCAATGAAATTCTTAGTTCGCTATGTCTCTACCTGGTGCCATCACATTACTCTGTTAAAGAAGCTGAAAACCTCAAACTATGCCTACATCTCCCCATTTCAACTGCTTCATCGGAGAGAACATTTTTCACTCTGCGCTGTCTGAAGACATGGTTATGCACAAGTTGTATACGCCCACTGTGACACATTCTTTGTGTTTATAATCACATTTAAACTATGCAAATTATTTGAAACTGAGGCCTGTAAGCCCCACATGTTAGTAGGGATTTGCATACACAGGATGTTGTTTTCAGCATCGCATTCTGTATGCGTTCTGGGACCTGCGCCCTCCTCGTCGCCCCTCCACTCTCATATGCACTTCGTGTTCTGGCACCTTCTGATTTACAAATTAAGTACTTGTCCCTGCTGGTGTCCTTCATATTTCCAGAGGTTCTCTTGCTGACCCTGACCTCCCATAAGCCCAGCAAAAATAAAATCTTTAGCATCACGTCATCCTCAGTACCTGTAACAGACTCCTCTGTCATTAACAGTGACTAGAATCGATGGGAGCAGCCAGGAAGTATGCTAAGGCTAGTTTGGTGGGTGCACACACTTGACTGATCTAATATTTCACATCAAGCAATATCCTGAGCTATATATTATATTTATAGTCAAACATTTAGTTTGGAGTGAAGTTGGAGGAACTGATTTTTTTTCTTGAACTATTTTCTTTAATTTTTTATTTTTATTGTGCAATATATTATGTTCTAATTTGTTTTTACCCCTGTAGCACTTCTTGGTCTGGCAAAAAAGACCCGAGCACAGGAAAAGGCTGTCTATTAATGTGCCAGAGTGAGGAACCCAAGTGAGAACAATTTCACCTAATTAAGAGTTTTCTGAAATGTTAATGGTGTTTTCTTTAAATATAATGCTTGGCATAAATGTGTTGAATATGTGCAAGTACTTTTATTATGTGGGCTGGACAGCAGTGGTCATATTATAGTTGTTTCAGTGTTCATTGTTAAGTTTGTTGATATACTCCAATGGGAGCAGCCCACCCTGTGAAAAAAGGACTCCAAGCAAAGCATTCTGTATTAAGCCGTGGTGCTGAGCAGACTGCTGCTAAGACTAGGTCCAGTTTTCTGATGTCTTGTAAATATTGTTAATAACCTTTTCTTTTGGAGCACATTAAACACACCATTCCACTAATGGACATCATCTCTGCTTGCCATTCTTTAAGAAACTGCTTTTTACAGTTAATTTTTGGCTAAACTACCCTCACTCAGGGACCGAGTGGCATTACAGCCTGATCTTACATGCACATCATTTTAAAATGCAAATAGCATGTTTTACACGCAAAAAAAATTATACGTGTCTCCAAGGATTGCATGGACAAAAATCCAAGACTTTGAGACCGAATTTTCATGGTGGAAAGTGAGGGTATTGAGGCTTTTCATAATGTGTTGAGGATAAGTGAGAGAGAGAGTCCAGCCATTGAACAAACACCTGTCAGTCTCTGGATAAGAACTTCTGCTAAATGCCCTGAATGTAGATACAGAAGACATGTGAAATGAACTGCCTGGTGTATAAATTGCTGCATCTTAAGACATCTAAGTTCAACAGACAGGGAACAAGTCAGAGGGCATCTGATGGACTGGTGGAGGCACATAGAGCCAGAATGGGACAGAACCATAACAGTGAATTACAGTTAAATAAAGCTGTCCATCTAATACTCAAGACATGTTGATGCCACAGGAATACCCTCTGGAATCAGGAACATTGCAATTAACAATTTAAAATGGCATTTTCTGAAATTCTCTTAGGCCAAGAGACACCTGCCATTTTGAGATTAAAGGGCTTTTATCAGTTTGACTGTTCTGATCTCATTTGGCTGATTCTGCATTACACACACAATTAACAAATATTTATCCACATTATGTATGCAAAGAGAAATCATAAACATAGGATGATAAACAAGGATTGTGATGTCCTTAGATACCATCACTCACCAATCAGTAAGGCTTATTTAAAACTACAGTAGCTTGTGTTATTCAATAAGGTATCACAGCCCTTTCTGGTCCATATGCTGGACCTCCACATAGATTGCAGAAGTGGCGTCTATACAAAAAGGAACCCAAAACTATTTTGGTGATGTAATTTCTTGTTCACCCACAAGAGACCTGATCTCCACGGCGTTTGTGAAATTGGGCCTTAATGGACCAGTCATTTCATCCGCTTTTAGACAGTTTTGAGCCGGTGACCTGCTCAGCACTGCACAACAACATGCTGTAGCTATCATTAGAATAAGAGGAGGCGGGAGTTCCGATGGGGGGGATGTGATTTTTTTTTCTTTTTTTCTTTTCTTTTTTTTTTACCATTGATCTATGAAAATAACCCATGATTTGCTGTGAAATATTGACTGCCCTTGGTGTCTGGAAGAGGAACAACCTCTGATAGGCATTATTGATTATTCCGTAGATATTCTCCTCCCTTTTGAGGGTATTTGCGATTGCAGTACTCAGGAACCTGAATGAGTCAGCTACTTCCCTAAATGAACCTGTGAAGGGTAGCAGCCAAAGTACTGTGAGTAGCTGAGCCGCTGCAGTAGGTATTCTAAGAAAAATATAAGGTTCATGCTGACTGCATCATTCACTGAGAGACTCAACCTTGTGCTATGTTTTTTATGTGGCAAGTCGGGACAAAGTTAGGCAGCAGCAGGCATTCTTAGCTCTTAATGACATCTAATAAAGTCGACAAGGAATGTTACCTTCTGCTAACCTTCTCTTGTGATTGCTAAATAAATACTTTGGGGCTGTCTTTGTTGTCCTTATTTCTCACTCTTTCATCCCTAAGGACAAGCCATGTATAGCTGTTATTTGAGTAACTTTATACTGTACCTAAAGTTAAGCTGGGAAAGCTGGGAAAGCTGGGAAAGTCCCCATCTTGGACTGTTAGAGCTTAATTGACCTTTTTTTTTTACCATTAAGGGGCAAAGAGGCTCCAAATCATACTCACAGAGCCTTTTAAGGGTCACCCATATGGACCAAAAACACCAAAGCAATGAGCTGAAAGTGGCAAAAAAAAAAAAAAGTTAAAAAAAAGCATCAAACTGTAGTAAAACATACTAACATACTGTATATTTCTATTCAACTACTGCATGTTTGTTTCAATTTGTAAAGCAGCATTGACCAATTTATTGTCTATTTAAATAACTTTTTATAAACACTTTTTACTTTTTGAAATTGGGCATGTTCACCGGGGTGATGGCTTTCAAGTGTCTGATTTAGTTGTTCCAAATGTTTTCAAGGTTGTTCCTCCACGGCTTATTCTGGACTTAAAGGTAATACAAATGGCAAGCTTTGTGTCTTCTTCACTCACACTGAAGAACTTCCACACCAACGACATGTCGTGTGTGTGGCTGTGCAGCAGCTGCTACTGTGTGCGCCACGTGCATGCTGTGTGCGTGCGTGTGGCTGTGGCTGTCACGCTGTGTGCACGACGTGCATGTAGTGTGTGTGTGGCTACACTGTGTAGTGTGTGCGACGTGAACTATAGTGCGGCTATGTGCGGAAAATATGATCGGCAAAAAAATCAGATATATGAGACTGATTGGGCCTGTCACCGGTCATGGCCGATCAGCTGAAAACCGGACGATTTCGATTGGTGGCTGATCGATCGGTGCATCTCTACATAATATGGACTGGCACACCAAAACAGTAAATGGAAAGTGGCAACTCCTCACAATGTATAATTTACATAAATTATTGGTACATCTATCTTATTACAATTAAAGTAATTTTGTCCATTACTTGAGAACTGCTTCCTGAGATGACAGTATCACCACCGTCATGGCAACCTCTAGCACAGCTCATAATAATAGCAGGAAAACTGTCATGTCAGGTTAAAGGATTAGTAAAGGCCTGCTCCCCACTGATAAACAGTTGACAGTGTTCAAAATGGCAGTCACCTTCCAGCAGTGCCAAGTCTCTTAAGTTGCAATCCCTTCCATGTTGTCTTGTAATGATAAGAACTAATAAATTCTAAACAATGTTAGCTACAATGAAGCATACACGTCTTTCTGCGGACAATATATGAAGGCTGAATTTTAGCTGAATGCTAATCTTGCCCTTGGTCCCCAAATATCATCCTAATAGGTTTATACTAAAATTAACAGGATAATTCACATTCACAGAGTGTGCTGAACAGTCCTCAGGACTATTGTGAAGAAATCTTGAGTTTGAAATTCAATAATGTGAATTACAGGTCATGAGTTTATTCTCTGCCATGCACTAATCCTTCCCGGAGATAAGAGAATGAAATGAACGTTTAAGCAAAACTGATTCAGTCGTTCTCTGTAAGGTTTTAATTCTCAGTAGATGCCAAACTCTGCCTTGGGCTCGGTATCTCGTTGAATATAATAACCTAAATGAAACCTTAAGCATCGTAAGCATTGTATTTGTTCAAATGCATGAAAATTATGACCTAAAAATAGGCTTATTAAGGGTAATGGCTTACCCTTACAACAGACATTTCCAGAAAAATGTAATCTCACAACATGACTGCTGGCATTAAAGAAAAGGTATAATCATATTCATAATATTGAAAGTATGTGCTGTCTTTGACTCTCACCTTGCAAAAACATATTATAAAGAACACAATTGATAGTTACACATTGTAACACCAACTCTACGATCAAAGTTGAGCCAATTAAGAAGATTCCTCAGGCTTAGCTCTTTGACTTTCCATTTTTTTGCACAGTGAAATTTGGGGCTAGAGTTTTAAATCCTTTAATGTTCATCAGCATCAAGGCTCTATCTTGAGCGTGGCACCCATCAGGTTCCTACTTGTAAACATACAGCTGTTTAGAAAATGAGAATCACCACCAGGTCCCACTGAGATGCAGTGAGGTAGCACTGAAAGCTTGGGGATGACTATGACCTTTTGGCTAAACTAACTAAACTAAAGTCCTGCCACAACACATAGGGAGACATGCTAGACAATACACATCTACAAACTTGCACAGAAAAGTCTTTGTAAACATGGTACTGATTAAGGCGACATAAATCATTATTCTTACCACACTAATGGTAAATACATGCAGCGAGGATTCCTTGTGGGGCTATTTCTACAAAGGAAAGAGAGGTGAGATTAATGAATGAATAACCACGGGTCATTGTGGTTTAATAGACAATCTTTTTTTGCCAGCATACTACATAACAATTCATACACATGAAATGAATAAACAAATGCATCAACAATGTAGAATGACCACAGTTCAGTAACCACTAGCAACTTCAACTACTAAGAAAATACAATAATCAAAACTACAAACTAAGAAAACTAAGATGTACAATTATAAAAGGAGAATGAATACGCACAACCTGTCACCACTGGTGTACTGTTGAAGCATGGGCTAGTCTGGATGACCCACAGGAAAGAGTAACTGGTTACCTTTCACTGCAATAGACATTTTTTTTGACTATTACCCTCAACAAAAGTTTTACTGCATCGGACCACTATCACGACAAGCTGAAAACTTCAAAGTACAAAATTGTGAAGCCGGGTTTTACCTAAGTGGAGTTGCTTTAACAGCCTGTCCTCCCAAGAAAAATGACAGCATCAGTCATTTCAAAATGTCAACTTGTTAACATTCAAGTGACAAAGACCTCTAGCATCGTAGGCTTAATGGGCCTCATTTGTTCTTGCACAAAGCAATAAGAGGAAAATAAGAAAACCCTACGTGGGATTCAACAAACTCTCTTAACTGCCTGAACTTGTCATAAATCGCTCGTTTCAGCCTGATGAATGTTACCTGTTCATGAGGAGGTGCGCGTTCAAGACAAACACAACACATTTAGGAGCGACAGTAGGAGACCCGATACAATTAGAAAATATGAATCCAGCTGACATGTCATCAGAGCAGCTCTGCACTGTGACAGAAATAAAGAGGGAATGCTTTGAGGTGAAGTTAGATGCTAAAAAACATCTTTCTAAAGCAAAGCGCTTTGTGATGGGACGCGGTCACGTGACAGTCACAGATATTAGAGGAGAGAATAATATGGTCTACAGGTGATTTTACACTGTCAGCTGCAACACAAGATGATACTGGACAGAGACCTGCAGAAAGAATTTTTAAAAAACCTTTCAGGAAAGGAGCTGATTGGCAGCCATGATGATGAAAATATGGTAAACAGAATTTCAATTTTGCATTAAGTTTGTTTTACTTATACATTACATTTTTTGTTAATTTTGGTATCATATTTAAACTCAAAATTAATTCAGATTAGGACATTATAATTGTTAGTCAAACAAGTGTTTCTCCTCAGGGAAGAAAGGCAGAGATGATCCATTCATGACTCGTATGGCAGGTCTGGATCACTCGTACATTTCTGATGAAGGCCACAAATGTTCTTAAATCACTCGTACAGGCATTTTAAGAATAAATCTGTCCGTACGAGTGCTTCTTGCATGGGTATGGGGTTGTTAGACCCACAAAGTCTGCTTGGATGGGTCAACAAAATGCTGGACTTTGACACCAGAGATCATATTCTATTACCTGTCAACAGTCATTGTTTCTTGTATGACTACAATCGTTCCTTAACCTTTACAAAGATTAAGGACCATCTTCCCCTAACCCTGACCAAAGCGTCTTTGTGCCCAAACTAAACCAAGCTTGTCAAGGCTGCTTGTCAAGGCTGGTCGTCACCTTAATAAAATTCTGTGTGAGCATCAGCTGAAGTCATAACAGGACTGTGTGGTTTCATCAGTCCACTGCAGAGTAGATCTTGGAACATATTGTTCTTGAAAGTTTCACCACAAAAAAACAAACAAACAAACAAAAAAAAAAACATAACAAAAACCTAATGTCCATCTTTTGTTGCAGTCCTGGAAGGTTTCAACACACTTGCCTCATCTTTTTGCTAAATATTACATTTCACTGGTGTGTATGTGTGTGTATGTGTGTGTGTGCATGAATGTGTGTTTTTGTGTAAGGGAGAAAGTGCATATGTGTGCATGGGTAACACTATTTATGTGTCTTACTTTGACAATATGCATGTGAGACAAAGAACATGTGTGAGGGTGAGATAGGGAGAGATAGATGGAGAGTGTGTGTGTGTGCCTGTGTGAGTGTGTGGGAGAGAGAGAGAGAGAGAGAGAGAGAGAGAGAGAGTGTACGATAAATATTCAGTGTTTATCAGCATGTCTGGGGGTGTTAGCTGAGGTCAGGGAGATAGATTCCCCCTCATTGGGAGACTGCGGATGGAAAGCAACAACACGCCTTTGGGGCCCCGCGGCACTTGAATCCTGCCCACAAGCCTCCATCAGCGCTAAGCTAATATTTACTTGCACTGATAAGACGAACACAAAATGTCATTGTTCACCATGGACGGTATGTTTGCCTGTTGGATTGTTTGCCTTCCTAAAATTGGAACACTTTAGCAGTGATATCACCGCAGGCTGTGCCGGTGTCATTATGTCAAATATCTGTCCGTATCTTCGTATTAACTTACAAGTTAACCCACAGAGGCGATGCAGAGGAAGGCATGATATGATTATGATATGACATATGTGTGTTTTTATTCATTTATTTTCAGAAAACAGAAGTGTGGATATAAATGTGTAGAATTAGAATATCTAAGGCAAAGCTCCAATCATTATCCTGTTGGTTAAAAGATTCAGCATTTGAAATGAATCCCACTTGGATCACTCAGTCAATCAATCAATGTTGAGTTTAAGGCTTTGTTCACACCTTACCTGGACACACCTACCTCATACCTACCTTATCAAAATGCATTGGGTGTATCCTGGAGGCGTACTGTAACAAACAGTTTGAGTTCACATTTATTAGGTAGCACTCTTCTTCCTCTCTCGACTTTCTGCTGCTGCATTTCTTGGCCCCTTTTCCGCCACCAGCTGTTGATTAGTGGAATTGTGTGAAATAGTTAACAGGCATGTGCTCTCAAATTACACATCAAAACATTGGCGAATAGTGCCACTAGTGGTCAAAAACTCTACAGGATAGCTTTAAAGGGGACATATTTAGCTTTTTGTGGTTTTCTGTTATTTATATACTGTTGATACCTGTGCTAAACATGGTCAAAGCTTCAAACAGAAAAGAAGTTGACATTTCGAGTAATGAATGAGAATTGGTGAAATCCTACTACTATACTTTGTTTCATGGTTTGTTGACTTGAATATATACTGTATATTTTTTGTGCTAATATTTCTTTGTGGTACTTTACTTGACAGACCAGGAAACCCTCGCCACATGTGGAAACCAAATGAAAAATGTCAGTTTACTTCATCAATTATGGTGTTTCTTTGTGCTTATATCTCTTTTTTGCCCAATAGAACCTGGACATGTTATATTCCTCTCTCTGTCTTTTAAGTGAAGCTGTGACAGGTTGCATTTTCATTTGTCATTCAGGGGCCGTAATAAAACATTATTTTTTCCTTTTATATAACCAACAAATATTATTGTCATAATGTGGCATGCTTGACATTTCCTTTGGCTTATAAATATATTGAATGCACTGCAAACATATTGAATGTGGCTCTTGACTATCACCCACTCACTCACAAATAATACTTACAGTTCAATCTGTCTTTCACTCTTTTTGTTTATTCCACTTGCTCCCTCCTTTCTCTTTTGCAATTGCATCTTTTCTCCTGTCCCTCTATCTTTTTGCCCCCCCCTTTTCTTTCTTCCCCCCTCCTTATCATTATTTCCCTCCCTTTCTCTATGACTCATGTTCTCTGTTCCACGTATTCTGTCTTCTTCGCTCTCTGTTAGTCTCTCTGTTGCTCCCTGCTGACAAAAGCAGCGGGATGTATTTCCCTGAAACATTTCATGTCTTATCTGATGAGAATATTGTCAAAACATGAAATGTAAAAGGTGTCAGAGAATAATCTAGCCCGCTAAAGGTTTTTCTGTGTTCTCATATTCTAATGGTTGATATCTTACAGGCTATGTACTCATTAAAGATCCAGGGAGAAGAGGAGGAAAATAACTGAGCTGGCAAGTGCACTAGGTGAACAAAATAACTGTGACACTTTACAATAAAAGGATCTCATCATCTTGATTTCTTTACACTGGCTCCACATCAAATTTAGAATCAAATTTAAGATTCTTGTGATCACTTTCGAGCACTGTATGGTCAGGCGCCTACCTGCATTAGTGAGCTACTACAGCCTCACATCATGACTGAAGTCTCCTCACCAGGGCTGGTTGGTTGTACCTTGCTTTAGGGTGAAAGCTAAAGGAGACTGTGCCTTTGAGGTTTTGGCTTCTAAACTGGGAGCTCATTGCCTTCGGATTTAAAATCTTCATGGCCAGGTAGGAGGAGAATCCACACAGTGCGACTGTGTGAACAGGTTTCTGTCCTGCTAATGTGTGTATTGGGGTATTAGGGTTAGCCTCACCCTAACCTCAAGTCTGGTACACTAGTGCTTGTAGTTGTATTTGTGTGGACTCTTGTGAGTGGCTTTAACCTTCACCCCTAAACCTAATTGTAACATTAACCCTGAAACCAAGTCTTTACCCTCAAACAGCATTTTGAAGAAGCAAAGACTAGACAAGGGTCCTTACTTTCCAAAAATGTCCTCAGTCTCAAGGTCTAAAACGCAAAGCGGTCCTCACGAAAGGAATAAAAAGGAATATGTAAGTCTAACCCTAAACAGATGCATAGCATAGGAGGGAGCTTATGAAGCAGCCTTCTTTTAGCCATATATAAATATTTGCCGTAAGGTGATGTAATTTTAGTTTTTATGCGTTTTCATCTCCCGTTGAGGCTTGTCATTTTGTTTCGATGAGTGTTGACAAGTTTCTTCTGACGCCCATGATCCTGACACGACACCCGTCTAATCAGCAGTCTGTTAAATACTAACTGGATTAAGGATCATTTTTGATTGCTCTCACCATGTGCCTTCTTTTTTAAACCATCATTGCATCCAACACGATTTGATTCCAACCCAAATGTCATCAGTCGGGTCCATTACCAAGAGGATTTACATGCAGTCGAGTTGTCTCTTCTCTGACAGTTGAATACGTCACAACAGAGCGCTTAAAGAATCTGCCAGCAATACAGCACGGTCATGGGCTTATCGGTGAGGTGAAATCCTCATGTAAGACATGAAAAAAAGAAATCACTTCCTGTGACATTGGCAGCAAATTCAGACACCCTGCTGTGAGTCTTTTAAATTAGGAAGGCAGCAACGGGGCAGACAGAAGAAGAACAAGCAAAACTGGGGCAAGTGTGCTCTGTTTCTCTGAAAGCTTTAACTACATATTTTGCATACTTGATTTGAGTGACAGAAATGCTGAAGTTGTGGTTAATTGCGCCTCAAACAGACTAATATTCCTGACGGAACATTTTGTAGACAGTAATCCTTTTGATGACTACGGTGATTACTGCCAATCAAAGAGAAGGCTGTCACAGGTGCCCAGTCCTTTTTTTCTCTAGAGATCTGCGGTTATAGAACCTGAGAGACATATCACAGCTGCAGCGGAGGCAGTGACATTATTAACTAATAGAATAATGTCAGGTGAGTCATCTAACTGGTGTTGTATATCTAGCTTTAAAGTAATAAGACGTGTGACAGCGTCACCATAAGACTGAATTTGGAACATTTTCAAAATGGTGTTCTCAGGCAGTGACCTTCCTGCAATGTCACCAAATACACTTGAAGATAAATTCATGAGGATAATGAAGTATTGTAGCTTCAGCGGTTCTGTTTTCTTTCTTACTGTCACATTTATTACAGAGAATGTATAATTATTGAACCAAAATCAACAACTCATTCATGATGATCCTGACCACCTATCAATCAGCGTGACAAGCTCAGAGGCTTTAGAGGCTAAAGTGGGCTGCAGAATGTTTCTTTTGGTGTGTGTATGTGATATGCTTATTTTGTGTGAGTCAAATAGATGATTAACATCATCACGGGTCGTTCAACTATCCACTGAGAGCCACAACATGTGGCTTAGAAGCATTTAGACTTAACCTTGGTCCTCCCATCTGAGCTCTGAAACACTGACGCACAGTGACTGTTACAGCATAAATCTAGTTAATTTTGCCATAGGAATGGGCCATTAATAGCAAATGGTTGCACAGTTAGATTTGGCGGAAAAGACAGTTAGATTTGGCGGAAAAGGCTCTGCTCTTTGAGGGAGGTCTCAAAAAATCCGAGCAGCAACGGGGATCCTGCTGGGAGAACTGCAGTAATCCCCCCTCAAACGCATACTTGAACATTAGCTCTTAGCAAAGTCCAAAAGCTGAACACATATGGAGGAAGGTTGAGCAGTGGAGGGAGCTGCAGTGGCACATGGTGCCATTCCTTTAAACTCACTTGGGTAGACTATAATCACAGGTACTGCATGATGATGCAAGTGTTTTACAATAATAGGAGCACATTCTCCTTTAAGAAAATAGAAGAGAGAAAGTGGGGCATTTGGTTTTAGTGCACCGTGCAAAATGAGAATCGACATTTCTCGCCTAAACAAAATTCAGATTTGCGGAAAGTCCAACTATTGCTGCTTGAAACTTGAAACATCCATAACCCCGAACTTCTGATTCAGTTTTGTTGATTTGTTTTTCCATTTCTCCGCAATGTCCTCTTCACTCCTAATATTGCTGTGTTGTCAGGAGGGAAGTACGGTCCTATTTTGTACCAGCAAACTAACAAGGAGCCTCTCCACAAACTCCATCCCTACAGCCACTAAACCATTAAGATTAAAACCTCTTATTAGCCCCTAAATACTGAATATGTCTCCATAAAGGAAGCAAGCTCATTGAAGTTGAAGCAAAACAACGAACAAGATTAGTCCAGTGTGTGTCGTCTGCCGCATGCTCTGTTTGTCTGCTTCAATTATCCATAACACTTAGTCTTAATCCTCATTGCAATTAAAATTCCAATTAGAATTGGAAAAACATATCCAGACGCACAGAGAGCTTGGTAAATATTGGCCTACTATACAGTGTCAACACTGCAGTAGAAGGACATACAGTAAAGTACTGTGTACAATAGCAGCAGGAATCATCTTGGAATGTAAAATGCTCAATGCATATGCAATTACCATTAGCGGCGTAATATTGGATAAATAAGGGTACATTGATTTCACAAATGAAGTAATTGGATAAGGATGATTGCATTAGCATATTTTAAGATAGCAACGCAATCACTGCAAAATTCATTTTCATCTCATTATCTGGCCTTGATAACTAATCTGATAGTTAATACATGCATTTTCTTATAAGCTTTCTTTTCAACACTCAGCATAATGAAGCTGGTGTTCTGCTTACACGCAGAAATATACAGAGTTGATTCCAGCTTCACTGGATCAGACCCGAATTACAACCATACTGTAACTGATTTGCTGCCTGTTCTTTATCAACTGTTGTATTAAAGGGTCGGTTCATCCATATTAAAAAGACATATTTCCACTTACCTTGCTTTCCAAATATTTTTGGGTTTTGTCTGTCAAGATTTTCTGCCTCCACTGTGATACAATGCAGGTGGATGGAATTTCAGTTGCGGTGGACGCAGCATCTTAGAAAACTACTTTAAAGGAGCCAGACAGCAATGTGTCTTTCCATAAACACTGCCTACGTTATTCTGAAAAGTCCCTAGACTTAACTGTGAACAGTTTTCGGTGCCTGAAGAAATAGACCCCACAAACGTTTTTGCTTTTGACTTCATGTTGTTACTTTAAAAGCAGACACTGAACACCCAGAATGTTAGCTGTAGGCCAGCAGATGTGTCTTGGTATTGATGTGCTTAAAATTAATCACACTAATAGTCTTAGGTTATTGCATTCGTTACATTTGTCCTTGTCCTCTCGGCACTCTTTTATACAGTTGTGATGCTACATTGGATGTACAGCTCTGCAGTGTTGGCCGGCTTCAGCTGCTTTCAGTCAATACAATATTATTGTGTAGCCTAATGCAGGACAAAATTAACAGTGAAAGTTCTCAGGCCATGGACAGTCTCATCTAAATGAGCCACTTGTTTTTAATGCGGTTTAGTTTTGGATGGAGATGTGTGGATATGTTTGACATCCCTTAATAGTTCAAAAATTAGTTTTCCAACTTCAAATTACTTTTCTGTTTTCTTTTTTGTTCTAGTTTGTTTTTGTCCCCATCTTTTTTTATTTGGGTGATCTGACCCTTAAAGTCTGGGAACACATAAATTAATTGGTCTCAAGTGTTTACTAGACCAAGCACTGTGATTTCTGATGGCACACAGTGTTAACAATTTAACCCTAACCGCAGCAAAAGGGTGGCTTATTCTGTGACTTCATCTGCAACAATGCAAAAAAAACAAAAAAAAAAACAAAAAAAGAGAACCCACATTATGAAGCCATGAACAAAACACAACAACACAATGCTATCAGCCGTCAAAATCAAAGCCCATCTGCTTCAAAGCCTTCTTGTTCTTATAAACTTTCATAGTTTGGGGTCTGTTTTCTATATTTATCCCAGATGAATATCAGTTTGCCTGCTCTCTAAGCCAGCACCACAGTTCAATATCCTGCTGTGTGTTAGGGGACGAATCAGAGCACAGAAGAACAATGAGAGAGAGAAATGTTAGACATACATTGCTTACCATAAAGAGACACATGTTCAGACACACATATACAGTGCATGCAAGCCCTTACAAGCACACATGCAATGAGATATGCCAGAGACGCACAGATGAAACACTTAAGCAATAAATAAATAAATAAAAGAGGCCTTTTATTAAAGAAAAGAGGATAAAGACGATGGGACAAAAATAGTAAAACGCAGAGAAAGCCCAGAGTCAACCACAACTTCAGAGCTTCACACATGCCAGGGTGAGAGCTTGGCTGCTGGGGGAATGTGTCAAAGCGAGGCCCCTGTCTGAGGAGATTTAGGCCTCAGCCAGAGATGAAACGAAGCCTAACCTCAACACAGAGCCTTGCGGTCTTCTGCCTCACTCTGCTTGTGTGAATGAGTGTGTGTGTGTGTGTGTGTGTGTCTGTGTTAACGCATTTGTCCCTGCATGTCTCTGGGAAAGTATCATAATGTGTGCGTGCATGTGTGAGTCCATGTGCATATACCAATGCCTTTTGTGCGCACATCTGAATGAAGTGTGTGTGTGTTCGTATGGGTTCTTTCTGTGCGCGTGTGCGCGTGTGTGCGTGATTCCCATGAGCGTTATGTGTGTGTCTCACCACACTTCCCTCCCTCAGATCCCTCAGCCTCGGTTCTGTGGTCCAGATTTCATTAGCAGCCCTCTGGCTTCCCCTCCGCCATCTGAATCTAATCCTTTGGCTTCCTTTGACATGCATCTGACTAATGGACGTCAATATTTTGGTTAGAGCGACCAGGATGTAAAGACAGGGGGCCTTGGTTAGGGTGAGAAGAGCAAGAGGGTGATGAAAGGAGTGTGTATATGTGTGTGTGTGTGTGTGTGTTTCTGTGTGTGGGCGCGCTTGTGTATGTATGTGGCTATAATAAAAAAATAAAAAGCCTATTGATGCAATATTTCTGTAAAAAACAAAATCTCAAATGGAAAGAATGCTCTTCAAAGCTCAGGTGAACAAACCTTGTTACTAATATCATCCTCTCAGGCAGCTCTTCTTTAAACATTCACGGCCAGGAAAAATGCTTGGAAAGAGAAGGAGGATTAATTAGGTCTGCAATGGTGCAATAATGATGCTCTCTATACCGTATACACTGTTATGTAGGGTATGTTTGTATGGTTGAGTGGCAGGCACTTTCTGGTAGTTTTCATGGCATTGATAGCTTCATCAAATTGTATTTTGTAGTGATGTTTCAGGTGGTTGTATAAACTATCGCCATGTAAACAGGATATTCTGAATTAGGCCTTATTCCGATTGTAGCATTTTCTGATTAAGATATGTGGGATATGCTGATATTATTCAGGTTTTAGGAGCATTCTTTGGACATGTATACAGCACATTTGGAATATGCGTCTCAGTTGGGGTTTTTACTGCAGTTTGCGACACACGGCCTCTTGCCTGTTTACGGTCAGCTTTGTGCGTTGTAAACACACCAGCTAGTCAACAGTTTGCAAGGCTGGGGTAGAGGTGCATGATGGGCTGGTTGTGTAATGCACCCCTGCACAGGCAAAATGACATATGCTGAAGCAGGAAGGCAGACAGAGGAGAGGGATGAGTGGAGAGTGGAGAGCTGTTCAGGGCGGGCTGGAAAGACAAAGCGCGCCTTCTCCACAACGGGGACGGAGGGGATTGGTTATTATCCTGACATGCAGCCGTGGACTGATGGTGACGACTCAGTGTGATGCACCAAAAACACTCAGCAGTGTAGTAAACTTCATGGAACAACCTAGGTACTGAATGTGCCTGTAACTATAAATTTATAGTATCAGTCATATCAATTTCACTTATAAATATCATGCAGCAGCTCACTGATGTTTTTCACCTCGCTGGTTTAGTTCGCTGCCTGCAGAGATCTGGTGATTCCTGTTCTCACTGGAGCAGAGGGAAACCCTGAAAACCTGAATATTAGTGGAATATTCATTTTCATTAGCCATGTACAGCTTAATAGGAATATTGTCTTTTTTGGAATAAGGGCAAAAACTGGAATATTTTGTGCATGTGAACATCAGTGTGTTTGAACACATTTAATTTAAAGGGGGCATATTATGCACATTTACATGTCTGTATTTTAATTCTGAGGCTCTACTGGAATGTCTTTGCATGATTTACAGTTTAAAAAACTCCTTATTAAAGTCATACTGACCCTTTATGCAGCCCCTCAGTTCAGCCTCTGTCTGAAACAGGCTGTTTTAGCTCCCGTCTCTTTAAGGTGACAGGAGCTAAAACAGAGAGCATTTCTACATATATTAACCTCAAGTTTTGGAACTTTGAACATGTTTAACATAGATATCTAACATCACAACAGTATATAGATAACAGAAAACCACAAAAAGCATAATATGTACCCATTAATTTTCATTTATTTTATTAGTTTATCATTAGATATATGACAGATGTAAATGAGCTAGTTAACCTAAAAGGCTAATCTCTTCTCCCTTATCATCACCAGTGGGGCTTCCTTGACTTATTTTCTTCACATTTTTGTTGTCCCTATACGTTTACTTTTACCATGTTACTTTTCCATCTCTCTCTCTCTCACATTAGATGTGTTCTTTGTTTCTGCCACCGCTGCCTGTGCACAGCTCATCAACTGGTGTAATGGCCTAGTCAGTGTTGGTGCAATTTAGGGAGAAATTAAGAGCGCTTGGTTTGCTGAAACGAGTCTCCCTTCTAATTTAAATGTGGCAGCATTATTGTCATGGTATAATGAGATGATATGTAATATAAGTTGAAATAGTGCAGCCCTAGGAAAAACCAGAGTGGTTGGTGTAGTAGGAATGAATGAAGGAGAAAAGTGTGCCTGCCGATGTGTGTGTGTGTGTATGTGTGTGTGTGTGTGTCAGCAAAGAGAGAAGGCTTCAGGTAAAATGAGAAGAGACTCTTGACACTTGCAAGTGAAAGAAGACAGGGGGGGAGTGTGTGTATGTCTTTTCCTTTTTACTTCTCTTTGCCCAGAGAAGATGAGCTGAGTTCTTATGCTCTTTTTCAGCAACTCCTTCACAATCACTCAGTTACACACTTTTCACACCTGGGAGCTACCGAGTACAACCGCAGTATTATACTGTTGGCTGTGAATGGCTCCACTTGGAGCAGTTAGGGATTAAGCACTTCCCTCAAGAGCAGCTCACTGGTAAAATTGAGGAAGAAAGCCCTTTCTCTCCCCTTATTCCCAGATTCTGCAGTCACTTGAGGGATTAGAAACAGTGACCATAATTTCATAAGATTGTTTCTCACCTGTTTTTTCCCTTAATATATGCTATCACCGCCTTATTACCGCATTACCAAGTAATGTCATCATCTAAACCTTTTCCTGAAGTTTGCTGATTTGTTCAGTTTTCAGTGGATGTTTTTCAGATAAAATATAAATATAAAATGTATCCCCCTAAAACAAAGCATACTTACAGTCTCAGTAATAAAGCATGTTAGTTAAATATGAATAGAAGCTGTTATAATTATTTATGTGGTATATTATTTCTTTCTTTTCCAATTTGCTGTTGACACTCAGATTTTAGTCTTGGTGACAGATGACTTGGACTTTATGGTAGACGATATATCTTTTATCTTCAGAGTAAAACTGGAGGCCAACCTTTTTTTTTGGGGGGGTCCCGAAGTGAGCTAATGGTCAGGATGGTCCAGTCTGGCCTACGATTGGCAAATACATTGCTTGTGTGATCTAGCTTTAAAGAAACCTGGATTCCTAGACAAAGATACTGTAAAGAAAGAAATGTATTAATGGGGATACAGGAGATTAAAACGCGGGACAACATCAGACAGGACTGAGTATAGGAGCAGAATGAACGGTAGCAGAAGGAAGATATGAAAGAAAACAATCAGGAGAAAGAGAGAAAATCTAAAACATAGAATGAAAAATAAGAATGGACACAGGAAGAAAAGGACAGACGTTAAAAGTGTGTGTAAGTGTGTGCATGTGCATACGTCATATCCCATCTTAGCAAGCCTTCAATCAAGATGTAATTTACAAGCATGGGTTTCTGTTACCGCATTTTACTGCCTACAGGCCTGTGAGCAGGGGCTTTTATTTGGCAGGGGCTTAAACTCTAAGAGTAACAAGTTGGGTTTTTTATTTGGCAGCGGTTTCCAACTGCAATGGTTTTCTTCATTTTTCCTGACCACAAAGCAGGAGGAGAGGGGAGGTGAAGAGGGAGGGGGGTAGAGGAAAAGGCTAGGGAAAGGAGGGAAAAAGCAGGCAAATCAGAGCAGCATGGAGGAGGAGGAGGCGAACAGCAGGATGACGATGAAGAAGGCAGTATGATCCGGGGACAGGAGGACTTAAACAAAGTCTGGGAAGTGAATATGGCAACAGGAAAGATGGTAGAGAGGATGGAAAATGTGGAGGAGGAGAGAGGCACAGTTTCTTCTGTGTCAGTAATACAGAAACTTTACACAATCACAACTGATTGAATTGAATAAGGGTAGGCTTAGGGTTAGGTATGTATGTAGTGGTTATAGGAAAAGTAAGGGTTAGCCTCCAAGTAACTGAAAGTCAACACAGTGTCCTCCAAAGTAACAAAAAAGTTGCTGTGTTTATGTGTGTGTGTGTGTGTGTGTGTGTGTGAGAGACAGAGCGAAGGATCCAAGGGAATGTGTGAACAAGCAGCTTGGAGGTCGTCTGACAACAATTTCACTGACTGTGCATCTTTCCCACACTGATGCACTCTAAATCCTCCATGGCATCTGCCTCAGTTGTCCAGACAGATGTAGACAGACCCAGACCAACAAGTATCTGTGTTACTCACTAATATACTAATACTAAATGATATATATGTATTTATAGATATAGATGACGATCTATAATTCATAGAATGAGTGCTTTTTGTATGTAACTTTATAGATCCCCTGGGTGAAGATGCTCAACTCCAGCCCACCAGGTTAACCAGTGCAAGAGAAGGCTTGATGCAATACAGTATGCTAGAAATGAAGACAGAGATAAATAAACTGCAGCTTGTCCTTCCCCATATAGACTGGGCTTATCATGAACAACCCATGATAACTCGCTGTAGCCTACAGATGGTGTTAACATTACTCTGTCTGTGTAGCAGCATTGTTGCCATTGATGTTTCCTCCTTTTTTTGACCTTCAGGGTAGTTTCACTTTCAGAGCAATGTTCTCTTCTTGAGGAACGCCCTGTACGAGCTTACTGTATATTCTGATGTTGCTAAACTGGCAGAAACTGCTGAAATAGTTGCTTTCCTGATGGTTTGTAACCTGTACAGATCAGCTCTGCTTTGCAGTAGGCTATATTTACCTTCCAACATGTGCTGTTGAAATTGTATAACATTGCAGGCCTGTATGTGTACTCAAGGTTTTCCTGGTCCTGGTTTTGTTGTCAGAAATCAAAGCAAGCACTAGTGGTTTAAAGTTGTCACAGGTTTTTATGAGTCATGCTAAGGTGCGCCATAACTGAGTCTTTGAGACAGGTAGTTATAGCATGTATGTTGAAGTTCAATTCACAATGACACATCCTGGGCATTTTTAAACCTACAGTTTGTTTGCTCTTGTCCAAATTAGAGTGAGTTGCTAATGAGTTGCTAAACTTGTTGCATTTTCACCTTGATCCAGTTTTTTTTTTTTACACAGAAAGAAATTCAAGTGAATCACAATACATCACTAAAAGCTATGTGAGAATGTTCACTCCTCTCATTGGTTACATATGTCTGGGGTGGGAACATAAACACAGGAAGAAGGTCATGAAAAAGGTCCTATCTGCCCAAATTTCAAGAAAGCAACACATTGTGTTGCTAGTCCAGGTCAGACCGTGTTTCATTCTCTGGCTAGCTGCTAGCAATTGTAGATAGCTGGGTCAGATCGAGGTCAGTACATGTTCCTGCCAAAAAAAGAACCGCTCCAGAATTCACTGTGATCCAACAGAGACCATTTCCTCTAAAGGGTCTCGGTTCGGTTGTTTTGGTCCGCACCCAAGTACGATGCTGTGTTCAGATCTGTCCAAATTAATCATACCAAAGGGATAGACAAACCAGAGTCCGATTCAACTGGACAAAACAACACAGGTTTGAAAATGCCCTTGGTTGTGCCCTAGTAGCTGAGTGGTTACTGTGCATACCATGCAACTGTGACTTCCCTGGTTCAACTCTGGCTAGGGACCTGCATGGCATGTCTTGCCCTTCTTTCTTTCCTTGTGTCCTGTTCGCTTATCTTCTATCAGCTATTCATTAAAGGCACAAAAAAATACCCCATCTAAAATGCCCTCAGTCTGTATGTGTGAAAGGGGTGGTCACACAGTTCAAAATTAAAATCGGGAAGCTGCCCACTCAGGTGAAGGAGTTTGGGATTAAAAGCCTAAGAGGTAGTAATAAGGTTGCTGCTCTTCTATCATACAAGTTCTGGAATCAAATTAAGTTGTACTAAGCTTAGCTCACATGTGGGGGAAATAAAATACGGTAGAAAAGCTGCAAAATTAGATCAGTTTTGCAGATCTCCACCTTTTGAAATCAATATCAATGTCTGTGTTTGTGTTTGAGTGCCATTGCTGTCTGTGCAAGGACACTTTCCTGGCTTTTGCCAAGATCAAATCCACCCCCCAAAAATCTAACTGAAACACAGAACGCATCATCTGTGGAATGTTCATGCAAAGGTCACTGCTTGATGAAATTATAGACTGGATACATATTGTACCATTGTACCACTGTGAGTGAGGGGGAGGAGGGGATGCAGGAAAAACAAGAGCAGAGGGAGGAAGTGGAGAGAGTGAGGCAATCAGAAAAGATGTTAAAAAGAGGAAGAACTGACAAACCTGAAAGAGCAGGAAGGAGAGGAGCAGGGAAAAATCTGGGGGAGAGGTAGTCATAAAGGTGGATGGAAATGTAGAAACACTAACAGAAAAGTTGGTGTGACGGGAGGCAAGTAGATAAAGGCAGAAAGAGAAAATGGCAGAGAAAGACACAGAGAGAGAGATATGAAAGATGGCAGAGACAGAGACATTTGGCTCTGGGATCACTGTTAACTCTTTCATTAATGGCTGGTTTCCTTCCTGTTGAAAGTTAAAACCCTCTGAGACCTCTGCGTATACCTTCCATACCTCTTCAAAAACAGAATGCAGGATGGTGGGTTGCACCGATGTGGGATCTGACCAAGTGTCTGAAATGTAAATAAAGAAACTCAGCATGGACCACAAGGGGGGACACACTCTTTCCTTGTTACTTTCCTTCCTTCACCTCTTTCGTCTTTGCTTCCCGTTTCTTCTCGCTCTCTGTTTTGCCTGGATTCCCTCTCCACCTTCTCCTCTTCTTCTTCTTCACAAATACACTGTGCACCTGTTTAGCAGAAATGTTGGCACGTCCTGTGCAAGCCAAGCTTATGCCTGCATGGGTTTGAAACTTGAGTCATGTTACGATGCTGCAATCTTGATTATTTGCCTTTCCCTGCTCTGTGCTTCCAGGATAACATACTTCAGGAGATGGTCTGCCTACATTTGCTTTGGAAACTAAATGTTTTCATTGGTCTAATAAGCTTGCATAAGCTTTTTGTACAAAAAAACCCCTCTAGATACTTCTTCCTTGAAGTTCTTATAACATAATTCAGAGTACTTTTAAGGAAGGGGACAGCTTCAGAGGCACTGAGAAGGGATGAGCCTGTTAGGACAAAATGTGCCACATATTTTCAGCTGTAATCCACTAATGTTACATGAAAATATGTCTAGGAATAGTTGAAACCTTCAAGCAAAACCACAAAACCCACCCATTTTGTCAATCTCTGATTTGAAGTATAATTTGCATTAACTTCTGTCTGGGTGTACATATCAGTCAAACCTATGTTCTTTTGAAAATGTTTTCCCACAGGATTTAGTTTAGCTCTTATAAATTCCTGCAAATCACAAGTGCTGCAAAGGCAGCAAAACTGTCTGAACAAAGCGCTTACTTTTTGTGGGATCCTTTTCAGGGAATACTTCCATCATTTAACAAAAAAGATCCTGTCACGATGAAAAATTTATTTGAATATGCTTGAGGTATGCGTAATTTATCTTGCCAGACACTGAGAAGCCTAAAAACAGAGTAAATTCCTTGAAAGGTAAGTAAAATACACTGTACATTTTATTCTCTTTGTCTGTCACCATTAAATATTCATCTAAATACAGCTTTACCCTGTCTAGTTCACACAATTGTTGCCTCTTTTTTTTAATCTTTCATGAAAGTATAAAGGCTTGTTATTAGTTATGTTTATAAGTATTTGAATGAACTCTTCTGTCTTCTCCTGAGACATTAGGAGTTTTTTTTTTCTCTCTGGCTCATGACTTGGAGTTTATATATTTTGAAAGGTGTGACTGAAAGGAGAGATGTGGCTTTTTGAAATCCTCCTTAAAGTTCTACCTCCAGTGTGACCCCCTCGAAAA
This sequence comes from Scomberomorus guttatus, assembly GCA_038419695.1. Classification (NCBI taxonomy): domain Eukaryota; kingdom Metazoa; phylum Chordata; class Actinopteri; order Scombriformes; family Scombridae; genus Scomberomorus; species Scomberomorus guttatus. The sequence continues at coordinate 18,770,700 of CM076463.1, forward strand.
AGACAAATGAAAATGATTTCCCTAATCCCTTATTGAGTGGAAAAGCAGGAAATGCCAGCGCCCGTGTGAACAAAACACTAAACTTTTAAAGAAAGCACATGCAAAAGTTGTTTGTGAGCATTCTCATGCCCCTGACCAGATTTTCTTGACTGTCTTTACCACTATATCTTTTTCCCTGATGTGTGTGTGTGTTTGGTTATCTTTAAAACCACATACCAATCTCATAGTGTGGTTAAGCTCAGCCTGGCTCTCTTCTTCTCTTGTCTTCTCTTCTGACTCCTGCTGAGCGCCAACTGCTCTGGGTAGATCAGCCCCGCTTATTTGGTTGTTGAGTGCAGAATAAAAGTTTGCACTCTTTTCCAAAAAAAGTACATTCAGTGGTGACTGAGTATGAGTTGGGAACTTGGTTTAACTCCCAGTCATGTACTTGTGCTGCAGATGTTTCTATGGATAACTTTGCAAATTTGGTAAGATACTCTTTTGTTGGGCTGCAGGGTTGAGCTAGCAGTTAGGTCCTGTTATTCCATTTGTTTAAACAGATTCAACCTCCAACCTACACATACCATAACATACCATCTGAGCATTTTTTGATCTGCCAACCCTTTTGGCATTGACAGTTTGTCAGCATCTTCCAAAACTGTAACAAATAACTGTTACAAAAATAATTTATACAGACAGTTTCTTATCTGGTCATGTCAGTGGGTCAGTCAGTCAGTGGGTTGGTCTGTCCACCACTTTGATCCAGACTGACATATCTCAACAATTGGATGGATTGCCATGAAATTTGGTGCAGATGCCCTTGCTGCCCAAAGCATGGGTCCTAGACTTTCTAGACTCTCTTGACCCTTCATCTAGCGCCACCACCAGGTCAAAATGTTCATTTATGCACTTAAATATCTCAACATTCACAAGATGACTTGGCACAAATTGTGATACGCACACTCATGTTCCCCTGAGCAAGGCTTTGGTGATCCCCTGACTTTTTCTCTGCTGCCAGAGGCTGACATCTGTGGTTCAGAGTGAAATGTGTCAAATGGATTAAGATGCAATCTGGTGCAGACGTTGCTGGTCTTTGTGAACTTTGGTGATTTTGACCCATCATCAGGTCAAAATTTCAATTTGTCCAGTACTTTTATTCATCTAACAGTTTGTGTTCGTTTACCATGAGCCAACATTATAATTAAGTGTTTACTTTACATTATATATCATATGTGTGGCTATGATGTGTAGCTTCTAAAGGCAGAACAGAAACAACTCATGCATGCAGCAGGTATCTCAAATTTCCCGTATTGTCTGTGAGTCTACCGTTAATGACTCCCATTGAAAACCCATCCTTGAAGCTTGGTATCAGGACAAATAGGCTGCTAATAGGCTAATAATTGCCACTTAAAGTACTTGTGCTTTTTTGGTGCCCTATAATGAAATGTACCTTAACAATGATTGATTATTCATTCGTTTAAATTTACATGAATCAATTAAAGAATTTATGTAAAATGTGCTTCCCGGTGAATCGTTGGTAAGCCTAGTATTTCAAACAGCAGCTATGAATTTTCATTTGGGGAAATAGGGTCACTAGACAAGGTCTCAGTAACAAGGGAATTGAACGCTCACTTTTCATATTGAAGAATTGCCCGTTGTAGCTTTAATAAGAAAGCCTCCAGAGAGAGCGGTGCAGAGGAGAGATTGTGAGGAAGAATGAAATACAAACAGGCAGAGATTTGATGAGGGGAAAGATACAAAGAGGGAAACGAGACAGACTGGTTGTAGTTTACATGACAGAAGAGAGAAAGAATGAAACAGTGAAACAGAAATAAGAAAGAGAGATGATGAGATCCGAAAGCGTGAGCTGCCCCTTACAGAGGAGGAGGTAGATATGGAGGTGGACTGACTATTTGAGGGCTGGTGTTAGTGTTTTGTCATAGGAAAGACGAAGAAGAGCGAGGAGATCTTTTGCTCACTGCCTACACTGAGTCTAAAAGTACCAGATCAGTCATAGGTGTTTATATAACATGGAAAATGGAATGGATTTACTCAGACTTTTCATCTAAATCTTAATATTATACTGTAAAACACTGTAAAATGTTTGTAAGATGATACGTGACAGCAGCATGAATGTTTTGGATGTTGTAGCTATGGATCAGGAACACTTTGTTAACCTACCTACTTAATATCTAACTTTACAAAGGTGGTATTTGTCCTTCGACCCTTGTGAGGGAGTCTTAAAAACAAAAGCAATCAAACTGACTTTGTGTGAAGGTCTGAGACAGAGCAGGGTGCAGTTCACCTCTCAAGATTCTTTTGATCTCTTTTGATCTCCTTGCAATCCTGACAGTAGACCCAGCGCGCCAAACGGAAGGACAGATATTTAAGTAGATGTAGATGAATGCTTAGCAAGATGAGCAGGAAACTGATGCAATTAAAAGTTATGTTCATTGCGCATTGCAGTTGTTCATTTAATTTATTTTCACATTCCAGCCTGACGTGACGTGTTCCTTGATGTGAATTATCACATCAATGAATTCAAAACATAAAATTATAGTGGATGTACACATTTCCTGTGCTTTAAGTAGGTTGTATTACACTCACATATGCTTTTCCACATGGGCACATAAACATGGAGACCCCATTTAAGGGATTGGAGCAGATGCCCCCCTTTGATCTTGATCAGCTACCCTGCTGTGGGATGATTGAATGCATTTAGTAGTAAAACCACACCGAGAAGAATGTGAGCGTTTGTCCCTTCGTGGATATATCATGTATAAAACTGTGCCTGGAAGGCACTCGGGATGAATGTTTTGTCGAGCACACATGAAGAGATTTTGAATGAATCAAGGAGTGCTGTACTTAAATTTTTTCAAGATGTGTTTTAAACATTTTTCAAATTGGGGATTAATGTGTTTGACATTGTAAAAATCTGTCAACACGTTTTTTTCTGTTGTCAGTTTTTTTTGGCAGATCTATCTCGTTTTTTTTTGTCTGAACCTCTAGTGTTCGCCGCAGCGATTGAAAATGTTGTGTGTGTTTGTTTTGCAGTTTTTCTTTAATTAGCATACTACTGAAGTGTAATGTACATGTTTCAAACAATGGGTTATGGGCAATTTGATGTGGGCAGGTGGGCACCGAGTGTGTGGTGTGATTATTCCATCACTCACTCGGGGGATTTTTAGATCTTGTTTTGAGCGGGGATACCACTCCCTTTGAACTAGACATACTCACTGTAAAGTCTGATTTCCGAAATTAAAAAACGATCAATTTTTGTGATGATAAAACCGAGAACAATTAAACTCATGTTGGAAATAATGTGAATTATCCTTTCTAGTCAACAGAGTTGGATCGTTTTTTGCAGGATCAATTTGTCCTTGATCGACAAAGTGAAGAGGAAAAGGCAAAGAGATAAGAGGGGAACGTAGTTTTGTATTGATGAGGAGATTTCACCCACTGTGATAAACCCCCACAGGTGCTCTTAATAACTTTTACTTAATCTACTCCCACTCTCTGTTATAAACAAAATCTTTCTCACACTCTTTCAATGTCTTACCCTTACATATCATGTTAAGCATCATTCTTTTGTTCCCCTTTCTCCCTTTGTCTCCCCGTCTTCATCTCTTCACAAAGCTCTCTCTTTCTCTGTGTCTCCTGTTGTCTGTTTTGTGAGGAAAAATCTGGGAAAAGAAAGAATCCCTTTCCTCATTTTATTTCAGGTGAAAGAGCGAGAGTACGGTAAGATAGTTGAGTCATTACCTGCCTCTCTTACACACATTCACAGACCTCAGTCATCAGTTTGAACAACTGTGAAGATAGGCCTTGAGCATCCTGGAAACACTATCCCTGCAACTAAAATATATACAATTCAACTACTGTCGAGTGTGCTAACATATCTTGTTCCATTTTTCATGGCCATCTTGTCGACTGTAAATTTTATAACAGACAGGAACACGCCCCAAAGGTCTCTCCAGTGACACACACACGAACGTCACACACATCATGGCAAGGACACTTTGAGCGTCATCGTGTCATTGTGTTGTAATGGGAACACCCTTAACTCCGAAACACCCTCCACCATCACCTCGAACAGCAATTATAGGAAACATCATGTGTTACAAGATGCTTTATGTTTTGTTTTTATTTTTATCTTAAGACTTTATCATTTGAGCATCTATTTACAGATTGTTTAAATGATAATTTGACCATACATTATAGAGGAGAGACAGATAAAGTCTGAGGAAACACACGTGGTGGTGAGGCGCTCCATCTGTCCTCACTGTCGCTTTAAGTCATACAGGACAGAGGAGCCTGTGTGCTTTGGTTTAGACATGTTGTAGTAATTCCATAATTTTACAGCTCTATGAAATTCTGATGAGACAAAACATATTTTGGGGTTAAACAAATGAATGCTGCTTAGATCTTGGTTATGCAACTCAGTGTACATAACAGATATAAGATGGATTTCTCTCTGTCTTAGCTGTTTTTCAGTAGATCTATATCTATCTTTAATCCCCCATCACTTACATTGTAAGTGCATTATGAAGGGATCTTCTAATGGCCAGTATGAACAGGAGGAATGATTATAATGATTATAGCAAGAAAAACATGTCAATGTTCATTTGGGCACCTCACTGTTGTTTTAATACAGACTTGAAAAACTGTGAACTCGTCCTTTAAACTAACTTCTGCTTGCCTGTGTCTGGAAATGACACAGGTGAGAATGATGAGAGTGAACCAAAACAGTTAAGTTGCAGGATTTCTCTGTGGTTTTGTCACTATGAGCAACGCCTTTCACAAACAAGTAGTCATGCGATCCACTGTTAATATGAAAAATATTGATTATAGCAGCTTTAAATATCTATGTGAAAGGCTCATTTTAATTACACAGGTCGAGTCCTCAGAGTTCAGAAACTCGTCCTGTAGCGAGCAGATGGCAGAACAATACTTACTCAATTTGAAATATGTCATTTTGGGAAAGCAATCAAAGTCACTTGATGGTTGTTACTCCATATCAATGATTTCATCAAAAGGTTGTGTACAAAAGGTTATAAAATGTTAATTAAATGATAATAAATGAGAGGCCACTTCTAATTCCAGCAACCTTTCGGTAGAGTGAAAGTGTGGGAGTTTATAGCTGGCCAAAAGTAAAAAAAAAAGACAATGTCAACAATGACAAAACCATCACCTGGCTCCTTTTACAGTTACACACACACACACACACACACACACAAACACTGTAAACATGCTGGCACCCGGAAGCGCCAGAGTCCTGTAGCCTCTCTACTGCCCTTGCTGATTCAGAGGAAGATAAGATGATGGATTATACTGTAAACTCTGTCTGTGTGTGTGTGTGTGTGACCTTAATATTCATAATCATGTATGCAGCTATTAATAACGGCATACAGATTCACAGAGTCAAATTGCGGGGACCGTCCCCAAAAAGACTGTTCGCCACAAGCTAAACCATAAATCTTTAAGGTTTAGTGTTGGGGTTGGGTCTCAGGGTCAGCTTCCATGAATGAATATAAGTCAATGCACTGTCCACCTAAGGTACAAAAACTGGTATGTTACTGTCACTTTGGGTTGAACTTTTATACCTTGCAGTTTGATAAGACAGGAGTTGACCACTTGTGTTGTTTTTCCCACTGTGAACAGTTTTCAGAATAATTTCTATTTCCCTTCCTATTTCTCTCATTTGGGAAAATACCTTTGAGAAAAAAAATAAGTAAGAAATAGTCCCCAAGCTCTGTGCGTTATCCTGAATAGTGTTTCCAGGGGACAATGCTGTGTATTCAATGTGATTTCTTAAAATGTTTTAATCAACAAATGAATTCCATTTATCTCTGTGAACTTACCCATTACATTGACCTTACATACATCTTTAAGTGTGGACACATCTCGTTTGCATCCCGCATGTATGTCAGTGAATGTAGGTAAAGATTTTTATCTCACAGCCCAACATGAACATCACTGAAACCCATTTTCACTCTTTTCACAACCAGGACTGACATAAAAAAATGATTTTTTGGCACTTCTTTCACTCTTTGAAATGGATTGCTACTTTCTTCCAGAGATAGAGAAATTACAATCAATTTTACTTGGATGCCACTGAAGTCCATTCATCTGTTCGTCTCTATATTCATCCACCCAGCCCCTTTATCCAAAATGCCCCAACTTACACATTCGGTCAACTTATCCATTCATAAATGTGTTCAGTCATTTAACCGTTTACTCAGTTTGACACTTTCCCATGTACTTAAATCCATGTATCACAGCATCCATTCATCCATCCATCATTCACTCAACATCTCACTTGGCTTTTCACTTAGTCCTGTGGTCAGTTACTGCTTCCCACAGTGCACCCATCTATTTACCATGTGATGTGTGTTTCCACTCATGCATCCGTCTACCTGACATGTAATCCTTTGGCTTCAGAATTAGCCAATTATTATAGGAAGTCAACCATCTATCAAGTGAATTCGACTTTCCAGTTAAAGTGATTGGCATTGGTGTGAAGATGCATCCAGAATAAAAATAACAGAATGAAGTGATGCTGTGATGATATGAGATCAAAATAGAGATTAAATGATAGTCTTTTGCTGGTTACAAAGTATTTGAATGTGAGACTTCCAACAACCCCACCTTTAGCGAGGTTCTTCACCCCCAACTGCTTCAGCGGAGTTGCTTAATGGCCACCAGAAGAAGAATGGGCACCTCACAAGTGTCAATGTGAGTGTTAAGTGGGGCTTTGCTGGAAAAAAAAAAAAAAAACTCAGCATGTGTGTTCAGTCGACTTCCTTTGAGTAAATAAAGGCTTAAAAAGAGTTTTCTCGTTGGACAGTTTTTCATTTTAAGAGTGATTTCTGTAAATGACAGGAGGTACAGCGGTTTCCACTCTGAAGCCCTTCATTAGAGGTGGCTCCCTCACACCAGCCTTTGGTTTGGTTCAAAGGTCAAGCCACCTAAAGCTTGCTCGTTTAACTCCCCATGGTTAGATTTGCCCTTTTCACACATGTGTGTCATTACACATAACTCGGCCCCAAGACACATTCTTGGCCACATGTTAGTTAGATTAGATTTAGAGCTGTGAAGTGGCCTTTTTCTAAGAAAAAAAACAACGTTTTAAAATGTTGGTTGTGTCGCACTCGGAAACCAGTGCCATATGTTTATGGCTCCACTTTTAGCTTTTTAATACTCAGTTGTGTTGCTAGGAGGAGTTGGGTGGAACCAAAATAAAATCAACAAACAACAAAGCCAACATTTGGACGTTTATGTAATTTAGTGTGAGAATGCTACAAACACAAAATCGGGACATAGAGAGACTTTTAGGGAAAATATATCCCAGACCTTATCTTATCAGATCTGTGTGAAAATGTAAGGATGCATTTGCATCATTACAGTATATCTGGGGGTGTAATTAAATCAATATTCTGTGAAGAAAATCCCCAATCTTTTCCCAAGAACATTTTAAAGATAAATGGTAAATCATAAAGGGAGTTTTCTCTCAAAGGGAGTGACAGCTAGAACCAACTATTCAACAAACCTAATCTCTTAAAACATAAAATCAGGAGGTTCTAACAGTGAATAGAAAACATATTTTTATGAAAACTAGTGAAAAGTACTACAGTCTGAACGACTGAGCATGCGGTTTCAATTCCGAGGGTCCTATTAGTCTCTAATTATTGGTACAAGGTGTTTTCTGAACTGCTGAGTGGCACATTTTGAGCCAGTGGAGTCAACTGCCATACGACCGCTGTAGTTGAGATTGATGTCGAGTTAGTTACATTATGAATTTTCCTCAAAGGTGCAAGCACAACAGGAACCCTGTTGTTTTAGTTAAAATTCTTCTTATTCTGCCTTAAACTGATGTCACCAACCACTGAAGACTATATTCATTTAGGCAGATGTTGCACTTTATTGTAACAAGCAACTTTAAGTTTTGTCTGTCTGGTTTTCATTTCCACCATGACAATTATTAATGCCACTTAGAATCATTCTCCCTCAAAGTTGATCCAGTCTTTTACAAATACACATTCTACATGGATTCACTAGATAATGACTATTACAGAGATATAAAATGAAAAAAACGTTTGGCTGTAGTAACCCCACAGGAGGTTGACAGCAATCACAAACAGTAGATGAATACTAAATACTAGAATGTTTGATGTGAAAGCGACACAATTTCACATGTTTGTGGCTCAATCCCAGAGACCTTTTTCTAAAAAAAAAAAAAAAAAACACGAATAAGGCTTAATATTTCCACTCTCGATTCATTTTCCCCACAGGCTCAGACCCTGTCAACAGAAGGAAATTGGAAGGTTAGAAAATGTGATGTCTGGATTAACTTTGTGATAAGTCGCTTTCCTCAGGGCAAGCCAATGTGTCATTGAGATTATCAAGATCAAAGAAAGGAAAGCAAAATTTAATGATTCAAAATATCATGTAACACCAACATTAGGTAGTCTGTGAATCAGCTGTGAGTGCAATGCAAAGTCATATGTATATAAATGATCAAAGGCAAAAGAGGAAAAAAATGAAGATTAAAGTAGATAGTTAGAACTGTGTCAGTCTAATCGTTAGAAAATAATTTGCCACATACCACACTCTGTAGTTGTACTAATTGGAGATACCCTCCCGTGCTGCCACTTGGTTTGCAATATGTGGCAATCCTCAGTGAGTTTACAGTCATACAAAAAAAAAAAAAAAAGGAAAAACTGCTGAGAGAAGCCAAAGCCTGTGTGTCTCCACTAATAACCAACTGATGCTGGCCAAGCTGGTTCCCTCATTTCTTTATTTATCAACAAGGGAAAGTTGACCGATGCCAAACTTGCTGATGTGTTCGCAGCTATTTTGTGTTGCAGTACGGCGAGTAATCACTATGTTTAAACCGTTGAACAGTTGGAGCGGGCTGTGCTTGCTTGTTCCCTGTGTGAATACAGAAAGCGTACATTTTTAGACAAATCTTCCAACATGTGAAATAATATTTAAATGATTCCTGGCCAGTGATTAACCCTTTCCACGTGGCACATTTGCTAATCAGAGTGACCCAAAATAGTTGCCCTCAGGGCCGCTGCTGGCCATTTGGGTGCCCAAAGCATAATTGCTGTGTGGAACCCCCCCCCCCCCCCAAAAAAAAAAACAATCAACAAATATCTGGAAGTGCAATCTCCTTTTATTTTCATTATCAATGTTACAAATAAGAAAACCAGAACTATACAATAACAGTAAATATTACACTATAGAACTAAATATAGAACAGGCAAAAAACCCTAATAATAATATTAATAATAATACAATAATAAATAGATTTATAAAAAACATCAATCTAACACATTTCGGACCTGCCTGAGTCACATTAATAGCTGTATTTTGACATTTGACATTTCAGTAGATTATGTTATAGATGTGAAATACCAGAGAAGTAAAAGAAGCAAAATACATGAAGGTTGGTTTGTGAGAGCTCTGTGTGTGCGCACCTCTGCTAAATAAAGACATGCAATTTAAGGATTGAGGTGCAATTCACTGTGCTATTAATGGGCGCAATCCATTCTTTGTGGATTTGGCCCTAAGTCTTATAACCAACAGGAGACCATTGATGTGTGAAGTCATTTTGGGGACACTACACTGTGTAAGAGTGAAGTTATTGAATATTTTTGTAGTATCTCTTTTTGGTGTTGCACTTTATAGACAGTCCCTGCACACTTGTCTCACAGCCGGCTGTACATAGAGACCGATGTTATTAGTCCAGCTCAGAGACGGTTCGTTTGGGTGAAAATTAGGTTGTAGCTTGTTGTCTACCTTACTACGGTAGGAAAGAGGCGTTGTTTGTGTGAAGTTTGAATCTGTGAATAATTTTCCAACTTTACCGAGGTGCTGTTTGGTGCCCCCTCTGGCACTTGGTTTATGTAGCGCTGGTTGCCCTATAAATATAACTGCTGCTGCCCAAAATCAGAGCGAACTAGTGTGGGCCCAGGGAAAGATTTGACGAGTCTTGTGCTGTGAAAAAGCGGATAGGAGGGACAGTAACATCACAGTCTGTAACACCCTGATTCACACACTTTCCACAAACAGAATCACAGGGACTTTGGTGGGACAATAAGGTTAATAGGTACAACTTTTTGGTGACGACAGAGTGAAGGAAATATAGCCACTGTTTAAGAAGGGCGATTTAAATGTCAAATTATTTTATTTTTAAAGTGGCTGCAAGAGGATTTCTGTTATTTTATTTAGCCTGATCTATGCATTTTCTTGGGTTTGGTCTTTTTGAGAAAAAAACACTTTGTAATATGTAATCTGGTCAATTTTTATGTATTAATTTAAGTTGATTTTATTTATATAGCACAAAATCACAAATCTAATCACAATTTGTTTAGATGGATCAATTACAATCTCCCTCACTGCTCAGACAATCTCAAACAATCTGATACAGATACTTTGTTTCAAGACAATGCACAACATTGAACTTTATGCAAGGCAAACCCCTTTCTCTTCACTTTTGCTTAACGTGATGCGTTTAATGACATCTTTTGTTTGCTTATTTTTCTGCTCTTTCCTGTTTTCTAGCTCCCTCACAGGAGTCAACATGTCCCCAAAACAAGATGAAACCTGCACTGAAAACTAAACACAACATTAACCAGGGTGCCAAGAGGAAGGGAATGAGGGAGAAGAAGGAAACTCATCCAATTTTCGTTTGCTGGCCGCTGCAGTCAAAACTCTCATTTACTGTATAAACTCCGAGCTGCCAAGAGCTCAGGTCCAAATCAAATAGCCCAGCACAGCAGACACTAAAAACTCTTCCACTGGTGGACTCTTTGGCCAATTCATATTTAGTCTAAAATGAGCACAGATGGGGGAAAGATTATTTTTTTTCCCTTGCTGGTGTGTGCTCAGACTTATCTCATCATATAGTATATGCTTTGAATGGGGGAAAGACAGTTTGCATTTGAAAGGGACACGCTGTGATTGTTCTCATAGAGTCATGAATATAATTTGAGAGACAGGGGAAGCAGAAGAGACATGATGTTTGTGAAAGTGAGCGATAGAGTGGTGAGCGTGGTGTTGAGTGTTTGCTGCATACATGTATTTAAGTGCGTGTGTGTGTGTTAGAGAGAGGGAATACTGAATAGTGCTTCACTCCTTCAGGGAGACTGATACTGCAACTACGTAATGCATTTCGTTTGCATCTCATCACCCCAAAATCTTGCCAAAACTGGATTAAAATCACAAATGAAAATATTGTAATTGTCACAGAATGTCTGCCACCCAGCATCTGCTTTAAAGCTATTATCCTGTCAAAATTGTGTTTCCAAACTAGTAGTTCCACTGTGATGAATGACAATGGGAAGACAAATAATGATAATGATGTTTGACACCCTCTCTATATTTATTTTGTTTTTTTGAAAAAGACTGCATACTCATTTGGGATTCATTATATTAATCTAAAAGGTTTTTTTTTTATAATGTTCTTTCCTCAATAGCGTTGCTACTGAGTACCCCTAAATCATTTTACATTTGATTTGCTCAGATTATCATTAAATGTTTGAAGGCTCTTTCACACTTAACCTGTTTGGTGTATTCAAACGAACTCTGGTGTGTGCCCGTTTGGTTTGTTTAGCTTAGGCTTGTGTGAAAGCTGAGACCAAACAACCAGACTGATAACACTTAAAAAAAAAGTGGGTCTCGTCTCATTACGCTTCCAAGTGAACTCTGGTGTGTCATGATAGATAAGTGATTTTAGCACAATTTCACAAACTATTAATTTACACAATCCACATGCTGTCTGTGGGTGCTGGCAGGGAAGCATAAGCAACCTACCCCCTTTAGAATTTGCTCTATGCATAAATATGACCTAAACATTTTCATGTAAGAGACATAAATTAAGCAAATGAGACGAAAAAAACTTACATTCATTTTATTTATTAAGGAAAATGATCCAATGTTACATATTTGTGTCTTGCAAAAGTGTTTGAACGTCTGGATATTCAGTTCATTTGAAGGGGAAATTAGCGTCAGGTGTTATCTGGGTCTTCACTGTCAAAGTCTGAGCTTCACAACACAGGTTTGTGGAAGTGTGTCATGGCTCGAACAAAGGAGATTTCTGAGGACCTTAGAAGAGGAGTTGTTGATGCTCACCAGGCTGGAAAGGGTTACAAAACCATTTCTAAAGAGTTTGGACTCCACCAGTCATCTGTCAGGCAGATCATGTACAATTGGAGGACATTCAACACCACTGTTACCCTCCCCAGGAGTGGTCGAGCAACAAAGATCACACCAAGAGCAAGGCGTGTAATAGTCCGGGAGGTCACTAGAGACCTCAGGCTAACATCTAGGAAACTAAAAGCCTCTCAAAACATTTGCTGACAATATTTCAATTAAGGACAATGATCTTCGTCACGTCTCACAGACACAGTGTGTCAAAACCTTTGACACACTGAAGAAGATCTTAAAAGAATTGAAACATCACGTGGGAACCTTTCACTTCTTTGGCCATTGTCCTTGCTTTATCTCACGTTTGCCCTTCAGGATTTTTATGCTAGTGTGCAGAAGTACACTTTTCATGTTTGGCTTTCTTCAGGGTGCATATCACAGACTTGAACGTACATGTGGGAAAGATTATTTCTGTCACATCTTTATTTAATTCTGGAAAAAGGAGCAAGGATAACAGACTTTGCTGTTGCTGAAACTTTACAAATAGGAACAGACATGAGTATGGCATTGAAACATTATTTCATTGTGGAGTAGCATAATCTTCACAGTGCGCACACGAAACCTAATCTGCTTTGCAGAGTTAAGGTTTCTTAAAAGAAAATGGTTGATTATTTTGGACAAGCAATATGCAGTATCTGTGACAATACTAACAGCATGCCGACGAAGAAACGTTCTGATGGCTGGCACTGAGTTGTACCATTCACTGAAATATATCTATATAACTTCAAATTATTGAGGTTAATGCAATGTCTGTCAAAAGCAGAGTGAGCGGGGAAATCATGAAAATTGAAAAATGCAGAGGAGATTCTGCCCGGCCTTTAAGCCGACTGACCCAAAGTGGCTGTATCCCAAGTCTCCTATCAGACCGGGGGCCTGGACGTGCTCTACTTGCAAGATTGTCTGGCTCACAAGCCTTCCCCATAATGGATCGCACACTAAATTTCATTTTAATTCCATCTCTATTCAGCTGGGGTAGCCCCATGAGATAAAATGTCTCTTTTTCAATAGAGCTCTGCAGCAGTCCAAGTCAGCAACCCATTATTACAAAAAAAGTAGATATACACAGAGTTATTAATGCAAGTGAATTTTTAAAATCCTGTCAGGATGGTGAAACAGAATTTTCAAGTGATAATCATTAACACCACCTTCCAAAAAGGAGGCTGTCTGCGAAACCGTTTATACTTTGAATTACTCTGTGGCATAAAAGTTATCAATGAGAGGATTAAACAAAGGAAGAATGATTTACAGACTGAAAAGGGCATTAGGGAAATTATGAATTTGAAAGATAAAGTAATAACAAGTGAAATGCCTTTTTTGTAATCACACCTGTCCTCCGTAGATGTATGACTTAATAAAGGGTACTGGAGTTACACAATGCCTTGAAATAACATCCAAAACTACAACCAGCTACAAAGTTATTTAATGAAGCATATCGTTTTACTTAATATTGTATTTGTAGCTCAGAGCGAACTGTACTGGGCCTCGTTTCCCAGTAACAATCAATCTTAGAAGTTAAGAGTGTTTCCGAAGAGCATTTTGACAAATGTTCATAAATATTAACATGAGTTTCCCAAAACAGTACTTAAGAGCGAGTGCACGCCCGTGCCATTACGAGCAACTTACCAAGCTGTCCATAGTGCTGAAGGTGATAATAAATTTTAAAGTAACTTTGCATATTTAACTGTCTGTGCTGTTTATTTTGAATACACACACATCACAAAGCTTTATACTGGAAATTCAGTATTCAGTATGAAAACAAGCAGTAAACAGTCTGCAGTCTTTATATTTCGTGTTCCTGGGTGAAAGCTGGTTTAAGAAAGTAAACTTTGATTGATGTAGCTGCTGCTGGAGGCAGACGTTACTCTGAAGATCATATTAACACTAATGAAGCAGTGGCGGTTCCTATAAGTTTCACGAATATGCGTCATTCTGGCATCATTTCTGCATTTCGACTCGCTGTATGTAAGTGTGAGGCAAACATACACACCATAAATAGACAGAAAAGAGAAGACGTGGAACCTGATAATCTACCACCAGGCAAGCAGCATTTCAACCAGAAGATATGAATATATGATGCAAGAAGAGGGAGAGGAGGACGATGATGACACAATCCGGCATGTCAATAGTTGAACTGAATTTCGTGTGAGTGTTGGTTTAGTTTTACTTTCTAATTTAAACATCAGCATCACTCATTTTGGGTCGGTGTCACTTGTTAATCTACGATCATTTCTAAGAGCGTCTTCAGTTACGATGCTTCTCGGAAACACCTCTTAAACTTAAGAAGGTTTGTAAAATGGATGCTATGATAATCTTATCCTCAAGATGCTTTTGGGAAAGGAGGCCCTGTTCTGTAGAACCTACAGATGTAGTCGGGTTCATTGAAAAACAGTGAAGAAGAAAGCCTTAAGAACCATCTAGACCACACTTCTGAACACTTTTGGAGCATTTTAGATATCCATCATTTCAAGAATAGATGTGGTTGTATGGTTCTAAAATTTTTATCAATCCATATGTCATAGGATGATTTTTTTTCTCTTACATGCATGAACCATAGGCAGCCAATGAAATCACACAAATATCCCCCATTCTACATGTTATGAACTTGTGAACAAAATCTAAAACAATAAATCAAGGGCTCCAGTTTCACTCTCATCTTTCTGGTTTTACTATTCACATATAAAAGTTTGGTGGATGAGAAACAAAACAAATGAATCATTGAATAAAAACAAAGCTGTGTTTTTTGTTTTTTTTTCTGTATAGACTAATTTTTGTGTAATTACATGAAAACTGTGTCTAATTAACAGACAGAGGTAGTTAGCCTGGTTGAGAACCATTTGGCTATAATGAAGGTCAGTTTTGGTGTGGATTGGCCGGACAAACATAAACTATTGTTTAAACAGCAAAAGTTCAATGAAGGTAACAATGACAGGTTGAAGTAAACAACATTCTGGCATAAAAAACACACAAACAAACAAATATATGATGTATTAAGATATATAAAAATACTATATAATAAAATATAAAAATCAATTCTTAAAATGGCATCTACCTCTTGTGACATCCCAACTAGTCCTCTCTTAAGGAGAGGACTAGTTGGGATGTCACAAATCATGTGCATAGGCCCACCCCTAAAAATCTGATTTTTAGTGAGCTTGAACTTTCCACTTTCAGCAGATTCAAGATCCAAGATTAACTTTATTGTCATTCAGACTATGAACAGAACAAGTGCAGAGCAGAACAAAATTACATTGCATTCGGCTCACGAATGTTATAAAAATGCTAAAAACGGACAAAAGTAAAATATAATAAGTTAATTATATAAACATACTGAAAAATAACCGTGAGTATATCGCACACAATGAATAAAATTACACATTTGAATAAAATTGCACATCACAGGATAAAAGCAGTTACTAGACCGGCACAGTCCAGGTGTGTGCGTGTGTGAATGTGTGTGTGCGTGCATGAGCCAGTGGAGCCATGTGAGTGTATGTGTGTGTGAGTGTGGGGGGGGGGGGGGGGGGGGTTATTGGGAGTTAAGGAGTCTGATGGCTTGGGGGAAGAAGCTTTTGCAAAACCTGGCAGTTCTGCTCCGTATGCCACGGTACCTCTTGCCGGAGGGCAGAAGGAGAAACAGTCTATGATAGGGATGAGCGGGGTCCCCAGCAATGTCGGTGGCCTTGGTCAAGCAGCGTTTGTGTGATATGTCCTGAATGGATGGGAGTGAAGTCCCGATGATTTTCTCAGCTGGCCTCACCAATCAGTTCTCTTCTGCTCAGGTGGAGTGCAGAGGATATGGCTTTCTCAGTTGGGCGGTTACGGTGGAAACTGGAACAGGTCAAGTGTGTGTGTGTGTGTAATCGTAGAATTTTTTGGCACTGGTATGATGGTGGTGGTCTTGAAGCATAGTGGGACAGCAGCCTGGCTCAGTGAGGTGTTGAAAATGTCAGTGAGGACATGTGCCAGTTGGTCAGCACTTTCTCTGAGCACACAGCCCGGTATATTGTCAGGACCTGCAGCCTTCCGTGAGTTGACTCTCCTCAGGGTCCTTCGGACATCAGCTGGGTCAAGATTGAGTACCTGCCTGGTCATCGTGATGAGGGGTGGCTTTCCTCGCAGGTGTGTCGCACATGTGCCTGGTGTCCCTAGAGTCATGAAAGTGCTTTGCTACCCTGATGGCTCGGTTCAGGTTGGCTGATCTGATTTGAAGGCACACGCCTCCGCGGTCGTCCAGGGTTTCTGGTTGGCATGGGTAGTGATGTTCTTGGTGACACAAACATCATCTATGCACTTGCACATGTACCCGGACACAGACTCAGCATACTCCCCCAGGTTCATATGTTGATTATCAGTGGGCAGCCTCCCTGAACAGGGCCCAGTCAGTGCGCTCAGAGCAGTCCTGGAGTGAGAGATGAATGTAAAAACAGCTTTTCAATGTCAAACTCTGCACATACATCATTCTGCCCACTTCAAACAAGCTCAATCAAGCTGTAGGAACAAGAAGCAATACATATTTTTGAGTAGAGATTGACTTTAAATAAGGTACCAAGCAGTGACTGGATGCAAGATGTCAGGAGTCACAGTCTGCCCCCCCAGAAGTGAATTCCAGCTGGAATGTGATCCCTGTTAGACAGCAGCATCGGCCACAGCAGGATGCAGAGCACATGAGTTGATCAAACCACCACAGAAAAAAGTGTATACATATACATGTACATATACATATAGATACATACATTGGGAGCAAAACTGAAACCAGGTAACTGTGGTAAAACTCAGGTAAAACTCTTAAAAGGATTCCTGGGTTACAAGATGTTCCAGTGGTGTAAAAGGACAATGAAACTTCTCACTGAGCTGGATATTTCAGCCAAGTATCCTGGGAATTATGTCCATATTGGACGATTCCACACCTCAGGCTTTCTGCCAAAGGTCAGTGCCAATGCAGGAAGTAGTGTGCCCTATGTGTATGTGCAGTTAGGTGGAAATCAAGGTTGGGGTGGTGAATAGAGACTTGTATTCACATCCTGGCACAGGCCTGAAGTTTGTATTAACTGTAACCACAATCTCTCCCTAACCTTAACCAAGCTGTAGTTTGATGGACAGATATTGTAGAAAGAAAATAAAAAAAAACACTGGCATTGGGTGTAAAAATGGTGAGGAGGTTGAAGGGTTGAACATGATCTGCGGAGTTGTCAAACATCAACGTTCTCACCTGGAAATAAGGTTGGATATTTTCAGTGGTGGGGGAGCCAAACCAGTTCTCTTCCGTAACTGTAAACTGTTCAGACTGTTTACTGTTATCCTATTACATCCTCAGTTTAGCCATTTACTCATCAAAGCTTGTTGGGTTTAAATTCTTTGGCATACTCAGGCTTAATAAGGTAGAGAATCGCATTATTTCTGTGAAGGTGATACTAATTTGCATACATAGTTGCCAACCTGTATACACACACAGACTCACTGACACATAGTTTCTCTCCTTTTTCTCCCTGTCACACCCCGCCTCCCACCATCCTCTATCTGCCTCCTTCTCTCTCCAGCCAGCAAACCCAGCAAATGTTTAAATTACACGACCAAGTAAGCAAGATTAATTAAAATGATAATCTACGGGCTGAATATATTTCACAGTTAGCTAGGCGGCTGTTTGAATTTGCCATGCAGAGTTTTAAAGTCAAAGTGGAGTGTTGACCTATTCATCTGCTTTAGTGAAACAGTCATTAGCCCAATTAAGAACACGCAGACAATGAAATCCCCATTAGATGCAAAACACTCAGCGCTATAATGTACTTCAGTAATGTAAGGTATGGTAATGAGACGGAAAATAAAAGGAATGTTTGATTTATGTGAGCTGTGAATGTTAAATAATGTATATTTCTTTTTTAAAAAAGGTATTTGGAGAGCTAACATCTGTGCGAATAAGACTGTTAGAATATAAATGATTCCCTTAAAGGCTTAAAATAGTTATAATTTTTTAATCCTGTTGTCTTAAGAGACACATTACACCATCTTAAAAACATCTACGTAATTACTGTTCCTAATTTTCTGCTGTTTTCTATTTCATATATTTATTCTATAGTCTCACTTTATTTCCTTTTTCATATTTTACTGCCCTCGTCTCCTTTATTTTTCTTGCACTCTTCTCAAACATGGCTGCTGATTCTCCAGGTAGGAGGATGCTGCAACAGTGTCTGCTGTTTTTCAGCTGCTCTCTCTCCCTCCTTGTACCGAGCTTAATCAAAACACGGGTTAGATTCTCTATTCCCTGGATGTGGGATAATCCTCTTATGAAGTAACTGTAAACCCAAACTTGAGAACGTCTCTCATCAGTCTCCCATTCACTCTACGACAACATACACAAGCAGCGCGCTCTGCACGGCGTTAGACGAGCCTCTCACCCTGACACGGGTGAGAGGAAAAAAAAAGATTTGGAGAGGACGGTCCTCAATCAAAGTCAATTAGCGGCTAAGAGAGTTTGATCTCTGTGTGTCTGCATGTGTGTGTTTGTACTTGCGTGCCTGTGCTTGGCGTTCCTTCTTGTTTGTGTCTCTGTGTTGTTCAAAGCTTTGCACTAGCCTCCTCATCTCCATGCTTCATTTATCTGTCATTAGCAGAATTAATGGCTGCGGGTTTGGGACGGAGAGAATATGGCGCCTCTCCAACACAGGGGAGAACAACTCTGTGAGCAACTCAGGAATTGCACAGAGTGGGGGGTGCTGGAAGGAATGGCGGTGAAGGATGAGGATGTGAATGAGGATTAGAGAGAGAGAGAGTAGAGGAAGAAACAATGAAAGAGAGAGAAGAGATGCAGATAGAGAGAGCATGTGTTATAAAGAAGCTTGTCTTGCAAGGGAGGAAAAGTAATTGGTATCACTGGCTGAGGGACAAATGGGCCAAAGGAAGAGATGGAGGGAGAGACTGACAAAGAAAGATAGCATTCATTTTAATTAAAATAAAGGAGGGAGAACTATGAATGTGGCATGAAACATTGGTTTATTGGTCTCATATTTCAGGCCCATGTCCACACTTATGCAGAAGTTGAAAATGTATCTTTCATTCTCCATTTTGGCCTTCATCAACACTACTAACAGCAGTTTTCCATGCACTGAAAATGAAGGTTTTCAAAAACTTTGAGTCAAGTGGATGAAATTGAAAAAGCAGATGTCACGTTGTACTGTGGAAGCAGAAAATAAAAGGAGCTTTTTAAAAGTGGCGATGCATAATTGTCAACCTTCATGGTCAAGTACTTTGTCACATAGCAACAAAGTTAAGAACCTGTTGCCTCCAACTCTTTCTGTGATCTTTCATAATGTGCATCACTATTGCTAATGGACTGCATCAGTTTAAAATCATGCAGTGTGAAGCAGAATATCTAGCCATTTCTGTTAAAATGGTCTATCTGCTTATTAATTAATTTATTATAATTGAATACTGGATTAAGGATCCCAGATGAGATTTACTGGACCCAGGAGTTACAGTATGTGTGTGCTCATGTGTTTGCTGATGCCGTCTGCAAACCTTAAAGGATCTGGCTGGCAATTTTCTATATATATTTTTTATTTTCCACAAATCTCATGTGCAGAGCCAAACCAACAAAGCTTGTTGCTAACTCATCCACTGATTCGGACCAGTGCAAGCAAAGTATACGTTTGACAAAGCCCTTAGTGTGAACCAAGCGGAGTGCAAAACAAAAAATGATGCAGGGAGTTCAACAAGGCAGGCCTCCATTACCAAATCAAAGTGAAGAGCGCCATCACAGCATTTAAGTGCCGAAGATAGTCCTGATTAAACATATGCATAAACAATGCCACTCAAACCATCAAAACCACACTTCCTTGCTGCAGTATGCAATAATAACTTTAAATCAGCACTGCAAAGATGGCCAGACACTCCTATGCTGTAAAACAGAGTATTAATTTATTTTTATTGGTTCATGTGTTTTTATCACCTTAGACAGAGATAGTGTACCTTTAAGAGCAATATTTCTTCTAAAAAATAGGACAACAAGAGCTAAGTATAACAGAATAAGAGATTAAAAACTTTCATTGACAGATTCTGAAGAGGCATGAGAGAGGAAAAAAATGGACTTGAAGAGGATGATGGATAATCCTTGAGAAGTTGAACAAGAGAGGGGAAATAACAGTATTCCATTTAATTAGAAAACGGTGCAGAGGCTTGGTTGCAAGGTGAATACATACTGTACTATATGGTACTGCTGTACATAATGTGGCCCACTGGGACACGCTGAGCAGAAAATGAAATGCTTTGACCTTGTGCAGGTCAGTGCTTAACTACGATACTTAACATAAGTGTTGTTTTCTACAGAGATGAGTTGAGGAAAAGCGAAATGGATGCAGGTGGTGAGGAGTGAAAGCACGGCTTGGAATAGATGAAAAGATGCTAAGTGGGAGGATGATTAGTATATGAAGTATATGTCAACTTTGTTTTGTTTATGATGGCATTGTCGGCTATGTTGTTTTATATAAGGTTGGTGAACTGTATTTACATATCCATGTTGTATTTATGTTGGTGAAATTTAGTTCATTGTTGTTAAATGTTGAATGTTGAAGTTTGCCACTGTTGCTATGGAGAAGAAGCCAGTCCGCTTTGCATTACCCGTTACAAAACCGTAAAAACCACAAGGTTGGAGTGCTTTACTGGATGATGTAGCTCAATATTAATTAATTATGTTTTAAGAAAGATGATTTCATATTAAATATCCTCAGCCACATATTTGTGGAGATATAAAATCAAATTAACAACTTCCCATTTTACAATCACAGGCTATAAAATACCTTTTGTTAACAGAGATAGTGGCGTTTGGATTTGGATATTTGAAATTTGAAATGGAATGAAGCCCACTGACAACCCAAAACAGGAAGTGAATGCAAGTCCATCCACAACACAATGCCCCGAACCCTAACCTGCATTTGCACTAAATTGCATGAAATCTTGTACCATGGCCACATAAACGGGATGAAGACGGGGTTGAATGTCGTGCTCGCATATAATCCCAAAGCCAAGAATCATAATGATCCAAAGAATCTCCAGGTTTGTGTAAATAGTAGCCTATGCATTCATGTCAGAAGCCTACTGGACATGCTTATATGCCTAAGCAGCTCTGCAGCCTGGTTTCTTCCCTCGACGATAATTAAAGGTGACCTCACAGAGCACACAGGCTATAAACAACAAATTACAAACAACTTAACTACCTGCCATCACTTTATTGGCAGAGGACCTTCAGTTGTGGGGGATACCCTTTTATAAACATCTGGAACACAATATGTGCAATTAATATAAAAATGTACTTCTTACATCTTGTTTCATAAGCAACATACAACACATGAGGATCCACAGGCATTATATTTATCTATGATTTGTCTCTTTGTGTAACCGATAATTGTGTGCAAATAAACAAAAGCAAGCAAAAAAGAAGTGTGTGAACATTTATTCTTCAAATTATTAAAAAAAATTGAAATATGAAAGGAACTCCAAATGTATAATTAATGTAATTGCATATAAACGTGATTGGTGACAACACAGGTTAAAGGAAGAAACATAAACCACTGTTTGTATCACACAGGTGTCCTCCCACACTTTGCCACTGCCAGGAAATGAAAGAAAAAACACATACACACACAATACACCTTAAAAGGATAACCTCTGTTGTGACATATTTTAATTTCTAGGTTTAAACGTGTCCTCTGCATTCATATGCCATGCTACAGACAATTTCACCTTAAAAGTGAAAACGGTTTCCACATTATGGACTGGCTTCTCCTCCATAGCAACAGTGGCTTAGGCTCATGGGTATCCAAAACCTGTTATATAAACATCTGGAACACAATATGTACAATTAAGATAAAAATATAAGTAAATTTAATAAATCTAATTCTGATTGTGTGAAAATAAACAAATGTACTTCTTACATCTTGTATATATGAATTATTTGTACATGAACTTTACTTTTATTATTTATTATTATGAACTTTATTATCCCACTTTGCCTATACTGTGACCAGTGAACAACAAAATGCCACAGGCTGTGTTATCAAATTAGAATGTACATGTAGATGTCCATGTACAGGCAACCACAAATATTTATTTAACACAGATGATGTTGGAGCTCTAGTATTCATGCAATTTCAAATCATTATTTTAAAAAAATCATTATTATTATTATTTTTAGGGGGAAAATGATAAAATAGGAATATAATTGCCTTTTTAATAACGTAAAGGGAAAAATCTATTTGACAAAGCTGAAGCTCTGGCATTCCTTCAAACCTACCTCATTATATCAAAATGACAGTTATATTACACACAATACAATGTTTTTAGAGAACAGAAAATCGTAAACAAAGGCACTATAATAAACTCAGTCAAATGACAATAAAAATAGCAATAAAATAAAGTTTTCTAGACTACAAAACAACATAACCACCACCAATTGCGTGACACTGTTGAACCAGGGCATTTGTGTGTCTACCACGACAAAGGATCCCAACTGACTTTCCATTGGCATTTGTTTCCATGGTACTGGGACGTTATTTTAACACTTTACGTGCCACCACCATGTAATGCGGTGTTAAGAGGTCGTGGTCATTTCACGTACATTTACATGTGTGTTTGTGTGTGTCAAGGTACAGTACACATGTGCACAAGTCTGTGTCTATTGTGAAATGTGCGTACATTAAAGGGGCCATACTATGAAAAACTCACTTTTTCAGTGCTTGTGCGTATTTCTGTCTCTGGTGTGCCTGCTGACACACAAACTGTGGAATAAGACCACCCAATCAGTTTGGTGTGGGCTGGCTTGCTCTGAACTTATGTGATTCAAGCCATTCGGATTTAATGCCCTCTCCTTCGTCACTTGGGACTTCATTGAAATTGTAACCACCCCCGCATCGTTGTTTCTCCACACACAATTGTTATTTTCGCAAGCCACCGGACAGGTAGCAAACACAATATGTCTAAGCTAAGAGCTAATTGTTATTGTTATTGACTGTAAAGACCAGCACAAACTGCTATATTGGCCCCCAGCTGGCACACTGTGAGTGTTTTTCCATTACACAGCAGGGCAAAGTAAAATAAGTTGTTTATCTGTTGGAGGTGTGCTGGTCATCTGCGGCTCTTCATCAAACATCATCATCACTGTGGCTGTTTCTGCTTGTACTATTCCTCCCCGCATTATTTCTGACTGGTTCGCTGAACAAAGAGCTCCAAATATCTCCATATGTTGTTGTGTCGCCCGTTTTTTAGTGCCGCTAACGAAGCTCTGCTAATTGTGGTGGTGAACACGTTTAATTTCCTATAAATTCTTCACAATAAAAATCTCCCCTTATTTAGTCATTTAAAAGCTTTTAATATGAAGCAGCAAAAGCAGAAAATGTTGGATTTTTATCAGCAGTAACTTAACACGACTCTGATACGTGCTGCTCCTCGCTCGGCTTCCTGAAGCTGACCATTTAGAACAGAGTGGGCTTAATGGGAGGGGGGCCTTAAAGAGACAGGAGCTAAAACTGCCTGTTAAGAGACAGAGTCTGAACTGAGGGGCCACATAAAGGGCCAGTATAAGATAAAGTTTTTCACCAAGTTTTTTGAACTGTGAATCATGCAAAGCTACATCTGGTGGAGTCCCAGAACAAAAATATGGAGCTGGAAATGAGCATAGTAGGTCCCCTTTAATGTTTGTTTCTTTGCCTTGTTTGTGTATGTGTGTATGTATACATGTCTGCTTTCTTGCATTAGTGTGTTTGTGTGTGTGTGTGTTTGTGTTGCGGAGGGTCAAGCATGCAGTTAGGCAGAGGCGGGCATAATTGTGGCAACAGTAATTAAAGCTGTTTTATTTGTTTTAATTGGTGTCATTAATGTAATGAGGGTCAGATTTCTGACATGCACAGACATGTGCAGACATTTAGCGAACATGTACACCTACACACCCAAACACACACACACACACACACACACACGCAACTATTTTGGCTGTGGGATATATTCTCAGCTACCATGAGTGGATGACACTAATCATTGTAGCACAAGCTCTCACACAACCCTGTTGCTACATAACTACATATTGTTGTTGGATATAATCACAGATTACAGAAATATGCGTTTTGTGATCAAACTACAAAATGAATTTAAGCGTAGTCATTTCTAATTACAAAGAAAATATGGTCATTAAATTAGAGTTAGTGATCACATTTTGATGTTTACAATCTTAAAAATCATTGTCAGTGTTTTCATTCTCTTATTACTGTTTGGCAAAGGTCAGTAGGCACATGTAGACCACAAGGTAGGTGGTGGTTAATTAGATAAAAGATAAGTTCTATGAAGAAAATATTATTTGAAAGAGGGAAATTTTATAATCCCAAAAAATTTGTCAGCAATTATGACAAATTTCACCAGCAAGTTTTGTCAGTTATTACTTGAGCTGGCCAAACTACAAAATGAAAAAAATATGTACAATTTACACTTAGCCAAAGATGGTTTCTCCCAGAAAGGAAGACCACTCTGTATAAATTCAATATTTGAGATTAACGAAATAGAAAATTGACTTTTTATGGTTCAAACATAGTTCTTTCTCTCGAAAAACAAACTTGCTGAGATTGTGTCATTATCATCAGTGCCTAGCAGATGAGCTAGTTAATGAGTGAAGACTGCAGAAGCAGCAATTCAAAGACTAACTTTGCTGAAAACTCAGGAGACTCTTCTTTGTTTGGGCTGATATTCATCTGCTGGCTTTCAATAAGTTTGTTCCTGACATTTATTTAGCTGTTTTTCTGTTGTGGCACCGGATGAACAGTAAGAGACATGTTGTTTTATCATATTCATAACGTAACGTCATTGATAATCTCCCCATGCGATAACATCGGTAATTATGAAACCTCAACTATTCATCCACCAATGGACAGAATTACAGGTCAAAGATTTTGAGCTCTGACAAACAATTTGCAACATCCTGTAACACATTTATAATATCTATGCATTCATAGACTGAACTAGGTTTGCCAATATAATATCAATATGAGGTGTATTCTGGGAGAGTGTACATTATTTCAGTACATAAAACACCTAAAAGGCACATTAAGGAACAATTGTATGTGGTTTGCATTTGAATGGCAACCCTTGGCAACGTTTTGCACTCACCATTTTTATTACATTATTGGCAGATTATTACATTATTTTTATTACATTTATTTATTACATTATTCACAGTTCAGCCAGTACCTGTTCATACATGCTTCATATATATTGTGGTTTGAAATGTATTTTTATTAAGACAAATAAGATTTCAAAATCAAGAAATGTTTATTTCTATTTCACTTTGATAAGTGATCATCATGTGAGCTAATCAGCAAACACCACTATCACGTTCTGTGTACTGTTCTTCCTCTGGGACAACTTTTTGCCAGAAATCTCAATCAACCACATCTGTGTCTTGTTTAAGAATGCTGTGATTTTACTTTTGGCAGCAATCTGACACAGATTTTGCTAAATTTTTGAAAAAGCACGTTTTCTCTCAAAGAGAATGTAGGGAAAGGGCTGGGAGGAATGTTAAAACTCACTACTCTCTGAACTCATAAAACATCACGAAACAAAATACATGGAACGGCGTTACATAATTAGGATACAAAAAAAAGGTAGCTGTATTCATTAAAGTTACAGAACAAAAGATGTAATCAGATTACAGATTACAGACATTTAGTAAAAATGGGGATTACAATTTTAAAATACATTTTAAAATAAAGAACAATATACTACCACACACTGTAAAAGCCCGAAATGTAAGCAGAGCAGGAATGAGAGGACAAAATAACTCACTGATCCACGAAGGTGTGAGTACAGGATGATACCACATGGCGTGCGCAGGTGCGCACAGCGGGCGCACGCACACACATACACACACTGTGAACTTATGTTGCAAGAGTAGGCACTGTGGCAGTCCCAAAGACTCTGACAAATAAGTTAAAAGAGCTTGAATATATGACAGCTTGTAGCACACGTAACAGCTCTCTACCAAGATGACTGTGTGTGCTAACGTGCCCAGAGCTGACAGTGTGTTAAGGGTCGCCGAGCACGTTCAGCACTGAATGAGGTAGAGAAAACTCAGAGGTATTACACAGATAGAACCTAATAAAAGGACACAGTGAAGCGCACAATGCTGTTGCACATATGTCTGCCACTGCCATTCTTCTGAGAAGAGCTGTGGAGGAGGACAAAGCTCTCGTAATACCTAGCAGGGAGTCTTCCCCTGCTGTGACATACAGTATGCCTGTGTGATAGTTTCACACAGCCAGAGGGCCAAGTGCTGTTTGTGTTGTGCACTTTCACTGTAGGTGTATAGGCTAGGGCCTGAATTCGCTTAATGAAAAGCAACTTTTCTTTAAAAGTACACTGAGCAGAGGACACATTTTTGATGCTAAAATTCTTGGTTTCCCCATTTTCTTTTCTAAGGTTACATTGTTCAGATGATTCTTTAAAAAGGTTTACAGAAAGCAGTCTTGTCTTAGCGGCTGTCTTGTTTGAAACACACTTACATAGTAGAGCTCAATCTCACTCTAAATTAGCCTCTACAATGTGTAATGGTTAGTCAAGATTTAAGGTAACAAAAGCAGTTTTTTGCTTTCCTCTAAATTGCTACTGTATTGACAATTATATTGACTGTCCTTCGTGTAATTGTTTTTAGTCTTGTGTTCTTGCTATTTCTCTTTTGTTTTTTTCTCTTTTTGTCTTGCTGCTGGCAATGTCCACAGATGAGTTGCGGTGTGCACAAAGTGGTATCATGTTGTCACAGATGTAAGAGTGAAAAAGCCTCAGACAGCATCATTTTCATTTTAAATTAATATCAAAATTAGCATTTTTTTTCCAGATTTACTTAGATAAGGTGTAGTGAATGTGTATCAAAGTGCTTTTGTTGTTGACGCTGAGAAAAAAGTTCTGTCTATTTTAGCAGAATAATTGCAAGATATAGTCTTTTGATGGCCACTACTGGACAGAGAGAAAACAGGGAGGGAGTCATGGAGGGAGAAAAATGCAACATGCACATTTCCATAATTCATTGCTCATTGACCCATGCCCATGTCAGCCAACACTGTCCCATTATCGCCTCTCTTGCTCCCTTTGTAACAGCAATTTTAAAAGGGGATTTTCTCCATTATGTAAAGATCACTGCTAACCAAATACAGGCTTGTTGGAGGTGCTGGAGCAAAAACGATCCACACACTCTGATTTCTGCAATATTCATATATTTACACAAACTTTCAGTTAAGGATCATCTTCAAGTATCAACGGGAAAACTAGTTAACACGCCATACAGACACAGAGACAATCACTTAATTAGTCCTGATGTGAAACACCTGTACCATTGGACCATGTGATCAAGTGGATTTTCTAGGTGTTTTGTAGCCACACCCACCTTAAAGTTTAGATTTGCGCGACACTGCATAGTGTAAGATTAGTAACAAATTTAACCTGCACATTGCTGTTTAAGCTACTGCTGTTACTCTTTTCATTTTTTTGTATGTCTTAATTACATCATAAATAATTCTCCAAACTGAACTGTTAATCCATGTCAGTGATTCAACACAGCACCATATTCTGCTCTCCGCCACCCTCCCTGCACTCCACAGCGTTAACATTCCCTTTCCAATATGCCACACTGTATTCATTGATTTTCTGTGAAGGACGAGGAGAGGTCATGTTTTAGATAATTACAAGCAGTGGATCGCTAAGCTGTAAAAAAAACATCAGCATCATTAGTGCGTATTTGAGCAATTAGAAAAGCATCTGTCTTTAATCACAGGTCGAGAATACAGAATTATGTCCCAGCAGCATCTCATCTCAAAGCAGGGATTTGTGCAATCAGATCATAACATCTGAAAGTGTTTTTTTCTCCTTGTGTCTGTTTTGTTGTGTGTATTCTTAAATTCTTGCCTTGAAATTTCAGTGATTTACATAATTAAGCACAAGAAAATCTGAACTCTTGTCAAACAGCTGAAGAGTTTGGTTGCTTGTTTTTTTTTCTCTGCATCTGCATCTATTTTAGAAGTCAAAAGTAGTTTGCTACATTATAATTGTGCCAAAGTCAGAGTAAAATATTAGTAATAGTACATGTATCTGTGTGTACCACTGCATGGCACAGGAAATACTGGCAAAATATTTTGTTGTTGGGCCCAGGGGATTTACCACTAAGCCTTATGGCTGTAATAGATAAACAGGCCACAACATATGCTGAATGCCTTCGGTGGCCAACAACAAGAAAGGAATCAGGCTTCACCTGCACCCCAGGGAGCTCAACCAGCTTTCATCTGTTGCTCCACTTCTTCTCCTGCAGCATCTCTTGCACCGGCCATGTGGTTTGGGGGCAAGCCCACTCCTGTCCTCTCCTTGGGTTGCCAACCATGGCATTGGTTTCAGTTAATTAAAGTTAACAAATAGAGACAGACCGAAACTAAACCTTAAATACTTCAGGGAAACAGTTAGCATTCATTGTCCAGCACTGTCTCAATGAAATGTTGCTCCAAACACCAGCACACTATTCTCATGCGTCCATATATCTACTCTGGCACCTCTGACATCGGCCCTCAGACAGGCTCGTATTAGATATGACTTGCCTACTGGAAAGATGGCAACCAATCGGTGACAAATGACAACCTGTGACTGTGACACCACTCAGGTATGTATGTGGGGTTGACAAAACAATTACCATTAAACATGTCCTCAATAATAAGCATAGTATAGTTGAGAGTGACCTTGACAGTGTCAGTGAAGTCTAAACATTATGAGCTTTTTAAGGGTAAAATTAATGTTGTATTTGATTGCATTAGATTGCACAGCTGTACCTAATAAAGGGGGAACTGAGTGTACGTTAACTTTTTTAGCCTCATGGGGAGGAAATATTCATGACACATTGCACCACCACTCCAAAACCTCTCTCTCTCTCTCTCTCTTTGTGTGTTGCAAACACAAGTGCACACACACGCACACACAGCTCCACTCGAACATCTCTTCACTTATTTTAAGCTGAACCACTGTTACATCTGTGCTGAGTGTCAGTGAGTCAGAGAGGTGCTCCTCTGCCATTACATGGAGTTTTCTGTCTGCCAGGAAACGGATTTCCACCAACAGAGGGATACTGGTACTATCAGTGTGAGAGTCAGTTTGAGAGCTCCACAAACTAAATCCTCACATACTTTAGATGCTGGAAGGTGAAGTGCAGTCTCTTTTGACTGCATCATCAATGGCACTTAGCATGAGTCGGTGAGCAATGCAAGAGACCACCGGACGAGAGCCAGAGTTGTGTGCTCCTGCACTCCACTACATGAAATAACTTTAAACAAAATTGAAGAAAAGCTAATCAAAGTGGTCTCTGGCTTCCCAATTCTCTGACGTGTCAGAGCCCAGAAGCCCCGCCCCACTGTGATGTGATGGTGTTTATATCAAACAGTCCCGGCTGCACTCAGACATGGAGCTGAGCAGCTCGCTGTTCGCTTGTTTATACAAAGTTTATTAAACGAGTTATGTGTCCAAAGAGCTGCATAGTCTACACTGCACTTCCTTTGGTCCTCATCAGTACACCCACCAAATGTGAAGTCAAGTCAGAGCCAGAAGCCCCGCCCGCTGTGATGTGACAGTGTTTATATCAGACAGCCTCTGTTGCACTTAGACACGGAGCCTAGTGGCTCGCTGTTCACTTGTTTATTCAAAGTTTATTAATATTAAATGCGTTGTGTGTCCAAATTGCACCAAATTCAACACTGCACATCCTTGGGTCCCCAATAATACACCCCCAGATGTGTGAAGTCGATCGGATGAATGGTTCTCGAGATATGTGAAGGACAGACAGACAGACAGACACACATACATATATACAAAGATACAGACAGACAGAGATTCCTTGCTTTTTAGTTAGATGAACTGCAGTGCCTGTTCAAAATGTGTCTGAGACATCCTGCACTAAGTCTTGAATGTACATGCCAAGTTTCGTTCACATGACACACAGTTCAATAGTAGAGTTTAAATCTCTTAAACTTTTTCAAGTCATTATCACTATGGATATAATCCCACCTCCGACCACAATGTGGGTTGCAATGGCAGAGTGGCGCTGTCTGTATTTTCGCTCGTTGACTCCATAGTCAGGAAAAGAAGCAGAAACAACATTGTTTATGAGGTATTTTTATTATTTCTCAATAACCGCTCACCTTAACAACTTCACACTGCATGTCCCTGGGTCTTCAGCAATACATCTGCCAAGTGTGAAGCTGATTGGATGAACCGTTGTCGAGATATGCAAAGGACACACATACAGACAGACAGACAGAGATTCCTTCCTTTATAGTTAGACAATCGTACTGATACAAGACACAACTTCCACACTGCTGTCACAGTGATACCACAAACCTGTCTCCTAGAAATGACATTTAAATACAAATTTGTTTGCCCAAATATGTCTTGAGTGAAACGTATTTAACAATGTTTTTTTCAAGGAAGTTCTACTTTTTTTCTTCTCGTTGTATTGATAAAAACAGAATTCAGAACAGAAATGTATTTGTTGTTACAAGTAGTAGTAAAGTGGTATAATAAACATAATTTCTAGGAGACAGGGTTGGATACTGACCATGTTAGAGATTCAGTCATGTGTCCACATGGCCAAGAAATTGGGTTGCTCCAGCAGAAATCTGTACTAACCACATTTCTCTAATACTTTACCCCGATTACAGAATCTAGGTTTCTCATTCATCTGACGTTTAATGAATCAGTTCACAGCAGAAAGCCAGCAGCAGCTACTAATGCTCATGTAAATGCAGCAACTGAAGATATCAGTGAACAGTGGTACCGTGGTGCACGGTGTTGGAGATAGGCAGGAGAGACTAAGCTGGTGTTAAACCCGCTGAATATCCGGCATACCTCTAACAGCTCGTGAAGGTGGGGGAGGGCAGATGGCTGGAAGTGAAGTGTGAAGTGGTTGGTTGAAAGGTGGGGTGAGACAGGACTGGATACAGCCTGCAGAGCTGCAGCTCCATCAGGTTGTTGTTCAGTTGGTAGTCTGGTCAGCTGGTAGTTGTTCCTTTTAGCAAGGAGGGGATTTCCTCTGGTAGTTGATATCCCACAGGCTGATCCCACGTAGGGCCATTTTACACCAAACCTGCTGACCCACAATATCCCTGTGTTTCCATAAGTCATGGGTATACAACTCAGTTCAGACAGTGTAACACGCTATTAATTACTCTGTTGTCAACTGCTTTTCCTGTAAATGATGCTTGAGTTGCATTCAAAGCAAATAAAAATTGTGGTTCTTTGTAGTAGCTCTGATGTCCCGATCCAGCTTGTACTTGACCTGTTGGGAGGTTTTTATTTTGCTCCTCTGTGGGCTTCCTGTTTGTCCCAATGAATTTGAGGTCAGCTGTAAACCAGAGCTTGTCAGTCTTGTAAGTGATCTGGGTACCAGCTGGAGTGTTGCTGTCCCCTTAAAAGCTGATATATCCAGTGAGGATGTGACAAACAGGCACATTCTGAGTAAGTGGAGGCTGCCTTGTTTGCCGTAGTTACATCAAATCACAGAGATAACATATATCATCTCCCTCTTTCATTCAATATTTGCAATAAGTTGCATCCTCCATTTACAGCAGAATTACTCATTTTTTTAAAAATAAAAGTAAATCATGATGCAAAATATCAAACATGCAATACTAAACAGTATCTAAACAGAAAATATTTTAGTACAGTTTAAAACTAGTAAAGCCTGAGAGATTTCAGCATTGAACTCAAAGCCCCATGTCTACATTTTTATTTTCTGACTGGCTCACCTTGACGACTCAATGAACAGTGAACCTCTGGCAGCGCCTGCTCGTGGAATGTGTACGGTCTGTTTCAGGGACTCTTTATATCCAGGTAGTCAGATCAGGGAACATTGGCAGCTGGCTGCTTGTGAACACACACAGTGATAGCGTTGCCAAAAACCACAGATGCTGCAGCAGAAAAAGAATTGCTTAAAGGGGTTTTAATTTCCCAAAGTAAGAATGATGTGCTCAATTATGACATCTGATGGAGGAAAGAGACCGAGAAACAGAAAAAGGGAGAGATAGAATTATTATATGGGTGGGGGGCTAATTACCAACCGCTGAGACTTTCCAGTGTCATTATGGAATAATGAAAATATCACTCAAAACACTATTATAGAAATATTAAATTTTCATTAGACACCCCACAAGCTCCTCTACTCCACTCCTTTATCACTTTTTTACAACTCAGGACACATTCACATTTCATTCTGTTAATATTTAATGACAGATGGAATTAAGCATTTAGTTTTTGGGACCTGATTGATTCCAAATGGAGACTGACTTTCAGTAGGCATATGTAATGAAAGGCAGGATTGAGAGATGGTAAGTGGAAAGGAGTAAAAAAAAAAAAGAAAAAGAAAAAGTCAATTGAATTTGAAAAGGCAGAGAGGGGATTTAAAAAATGCCAATAAACACAAAGAGCTTGAAGAAAGGTGTAAAGCCGCACAAGAGAGATGCATAAAAAACAGAACCAAAAATAAATAGATACAATAAAATGACAGCATCCAGCAGAGCCATGTGGGACTGAAGAAACCCCACTGTGAAGTGCATTTTACATGCTGATATTGTGAAAAATAAAAGACATTTGGTTGAGAGTCAGTTTCCTACTGTTTTTTGTATTGACTTTTGCTGTTTTTTTAAATATCAAAAGACACAAAATAGTTGTTTTTCTCTGCGGTGGTCCAAAACTGGTTTGTGAGTATTTTCATACAAATCTGATTTTGTCACATTTGATCAGCCTTTACAGTTTTTACTTCAGTGTTTATGTCATTGTTGTTGGGAAGGAGTAAAAAAAAAAGAAAAAGTCAATTGAATTTCACTTTTTAAGGGGACACACTGAAGTGAGGATCATTCAAATGTACACTGCTAACCGAATCCGAAGCAGGAAAATATTCATTAAACTGTTGCTTTGTTTAGCAGGCCCGTTCAGTGTCTACTTGGAAGTCTTGAATAGAAAAACTAGGTTTAGATTTTACACAGTGAAGAAAGTACAAAGTGACTCAACGTTTATGCTGCAGTTAGAGGAAAAACAATATTGTTACTGAAACTGTCGCTATAAATTGACCTCAGACACATCAGCTGTTTGAAGAAACCAACACGGATTGAATTAATCTAGGAATTGTGTAAAAGGCTAACTATGTAGGCTTTTAAATCTGCCTGAATACAGGCTGGTGTGTGCCTGTCTTGAAAGCTGGCATTGGTAGTATTTAATAAACTGATAAATTATAAATAAATACAAATCTGTCTATATGGTGGACTATTGTAAAACATCTGTCCTGGTTCAATGTGCCAATAAATTCTACCCAAACAAGGAGCTAATACACTGGATGTGGCAAGTTTCCCACCATGCATTATATCAACAACTACTATACTGTAGGTTGTGTTTGAAGTTTTGGATAGCTCATACAAATAACAGTATGGTCCTACCCAACATTTCCTGCCATCTTCCCTGTTTCAATTATCCTTTTATCTGCGGAAACTTATGGATAATCAGCTCAGTTTGGCAGGTTCTGATTCTGAAGATGCAAAAAACAATGGTGCGAGACAACAATGAAGTTCCTCTGATTTGCAGTGGCTTGACAGAATGAGTTCGTTCTGTCCCTGACAGTATTATCAGGGCAACTGTGCTACTATTTTCCATTAGCAAAATCTACTTTGATGGAAATCTTATACCACCAAGGACACTTATGATGATGATTATTATTTTAATATTATAGTGTATCTCCACAGCTTTTACTACTAACATGAAATACTTAGTCCGACATCCATGTCTAAAAACCATTAGGGATGATTAAGGCATGACTAGGGAGTAGGAAAACATTGTCATTATGATTAAATAATAAAATGTCACTGAAATGCTTACACTTCCCTAACCTTACCCATGAACATCACAGTACTTCCTGTACTGGCACTGAGCACTGCAGCTGACTGTAAATCATTAATGCAGAATAGCTGCATATGAAAGTAATAAATAGCAGACAGGGTTGAACAAAGATAGCTGACAACGGTAGGAGTGGATATGAACTTCTGACTGCGAGAAGCATAAGAAGATGACTCAAGTGTAATTTCCTCCGAAAACTTGATATAATTAATACGTGGCTGCTTGTTTTATTTTCTTTGACTCACCGTGCAGACTGTCCTCTCCTGCACCTCACATACAGTAATCCTTATCCATACTGCGTCAGCAAAGTTCAATTTCTAAGCTAAACTGTTCAATGTGTTGAACTTTTGTCCCATTTACCTCTAAGTGATGCTGGGGGAGTGAGGAAAAGCCTTTAAAATAAGCACATTATCTTTTGAAAAATTAAACAATAGGATTGGTCTTGGAATACTGGAGAAAGATTGGACAGAAGGTTTGTGTGTGTGTGTGTGTGTTTGTGTGTGTGTGTGTGTGTGCCTGACGCAGTTGATAGGAGCAAAAGATGTTGTTTCTCCTGCTCCTGGCAGCCTTCCAGGTAGATCTCATGGATTAAACCTTTGCAGGTATGTGCAGATGTGCACACTTCCCATTGTCTGATTCTCTGTACATTCAACACTAATTAAGAGCTCAGAGAAGAAAGCTGATTCAGACTACTTTCTCTCACTCCCTGTCTCACACACACACACACATACTGTATATGTACACTCTCGCAGACTGCATGGCGAATGGAGGATAATTAGTCTGGGCAAGACATTGCATCTTGATAGATATTCACAGTCACCCTCTCTGCAGAGAGCAGAACTGTCTCTTGACTGGGTCTTTCACATGGTAAACACATCACGTGTTTTTTTTTTTTTTTTTTTTTAAATGTTTGTTTTTTTAATGCATTTTTAATGTGAATATTTCACCACATTAGATTACTGTGAGTGATCAGGTTTACATGTGTTGACATGGTTAAACTTTTTTAAAATTATTATTATAAAGGAGCTCAACATTTTGGGAAATACTGTGCGCTTATTTGCTTTCTCTCCAAGAGTAAGATAAGAAGATTGATATCCATTTCATGCCTCTATGTGAAGTATGGAGCTGGAGTGCAGTCATGTTTAGCCATGTTTAGTGGAAAACATTAGCCAAGCTGTCCAAAGTAAAAAAAAAAAAAATACTATTAATTTTATTGAATGATTTTTAAACAAAAGGAAGACTTGACATTCACTAACAGTTAAGCTCTCCATGATTTAACACCCCTAACCTCTGTTCTGTACAATTAAAATGAAGCCTTTCAGAAGAGTGTCTTAAACCTTCGTTCACCCCAACCCTAGCAAACACAGACAGCATCGCTGATAGACCAAGGAAATTAACTTTTCATTGGCCATCAGGCTAATTAGGTGGTTGATGTGACAGCTCACGAAGCAAGGGTGTGAGGCTGCAAAGACTTTATTCTCTACTTCACATTCTGTGTCTCTAACACACACGGGTCTAACACACACAACCACACAAACTCCCACCTACCTCATCCCTGTGACAGCTAAATTGGGATTAACGAGCTTTTAGGGAAAAGCTGCAACAGCAGCTCCTTTCTCTTTGTTTTTCTTCCATTGACACCCCCATGCCTGCCTGCCTGGCTCCCTGGCAGGCTAACTGTCTGACTGGCTTGGGTTTGATCTTGCATCAAATAGAAAGGTTTCCTTTTTTAACTTGGTATACACCTGCTTGGTATACACAGCCTGCAGGCTTTTTTATTGGCACTGCACTGGTCAATAGAATGAGCTTTGAGATCATGCCGGATCTAGAATGACAAGATGAATAGTTAGTCTGAAATATATATGAGGATGAATCACAGCCTTATGGCGAATGTTTCCTTGGAAAAAAACATGCACTCATTCACACATATAAATAGAACAGAACTAAACGAACAAAAGTTGATGGGCTCTAATATTAATGTGACAGAACGTGGCAGATGGTGGGGCTTTGAGTTGGCAAAGTGAGACTAAGTTGTACTCAGCATGATCTGGTGGTGCCAGTTTCACACCACGCCATATTTTATGGTGAACCGAAGCTGTGCAACTTGTGCAAATATTGTGGGAAATATTGGTCTTTAGTACTTTCGCACTTAATCCACAGTTGTATTAAGAAAGGCAAATGATTGCATACTGTCCTTTTGGGTGTCTCTATGCTGATATGTTAAGGCCTACAGTGGCAGAAGGATAGTAGAGGTGCGTCCAATTTTGCCGTCATTACCGAGCTTGCTCTTGCAAACCATGTCCAAAGCACAGGTATCATACATTCTGTGCTATTTTGGCAGATGAACTGACTGATGTGCACATGAACAGATCTGATTCAAAAGCTCTTCAAGCCTTTTTGTGCAGAACGTGTTTGCCAGTTCAATTTGGATGAAATTCTGCCTATTGAGTGGTGCCTAATGAGTGATGTCCACATGTCCCATTGCCTTTCCCTTTTGTCAGCTGCTGCTAGTCTCAGCTAGTGCTAATTAGCTATCAAGTGCTCATTTATTAGCTGTCTGATGATTGTTATGGTTCAACGAGTGTGTCAAACACTGTGAATATGGAGTCATTATGGGTTTCACGGTTTCATTCCTGGTACTTGAGCAGGTGAAACATGACTGTTTACACCCTTCCTATGCCAACAGAGAACGTTAGTAGCGACAATGACAGAGAAAAAATGAGAATGATTAATGTGGAGTTGTTTTAACTGAATCTGGTTGTCTCAGTAACTCTCAAATACCTATTGTCATCACCTCTTACATTACACTGCGTGGCATTACCCCCTTTACGGCTGGCACATCATTCTCCTCATGTAGCTGAGGGCTCTGACTATGCTCTGGCACTTTGGCCTACAGACAACAGGCGCCTCTATCTGTTTGTTTTTTTTTAATTAATTTTTTTATATACTTCTTAATCTTTTTATGCTCTGTTGTTTTATCTGTTTTTATGTAAAGCACTTTGAATTGCCTCTGTGTATGCAATGTGCTATATAAATAAATAAACGTGCTTGCTTGTAAAAATGAGGGGGTGCCTCAGTCAGAATAACCTGTGAGCTCCAGTTCACCCAGTGTTCATTTAGATGCTCTTCACAGTCTCACCAGGACACATGTACCATCACCCCCCCCCTGCACCCGCTGTATGCCTGCAAGGTTTCGGCTGCCAAAGGATGAGAAGCTTCTCCTACTTGGTCATGGCCCATGAGAGCTGTAGATGTGATGTGTGTGGCCCACTATAGGACATAAAAGTCACGGGGGCGTGAAAAGAGATATTGAAGAAAGTAAAACGCTGAAAATAATGTCTCATCACTGAAGAACTGATGTCCCACTTTCAACCCCTAATGCGCCCATGCACATCACGCTAAAGAAACATTGCAATAAACATCATGCACAGGACAGCCCACATGTGCTATATCACCACGGAGAAAAAATTTTACCATAGTCAAAGTTCTGAATGGAGCAACAGATGCATAAAAGAGGAGGATCAAACAATTATGCACAACTAGATGTTATGTGTGCAGATTAATTGCCCTATCGCTCCTCAACACCAGTGCGTCCTTGGGGTGGCGTTTGATCTACACATAACAACAGATGTTATGCAGAGAGACATACTTCAGACTACTGAACAATGACACTGACAAAAGCGTTGCCCATTTGATGCGGTAATGGTACACAGGCCGACGGGGTCATGAAGAAGGATAAAAAGACTTCCTCGCCCACCACTTCACCAAATTAGTCCTCCATCTGATCCATCAGCAGCTCAGAGGTTAGGCTTTGAATCTGTTCTTCATATTTCAAGACTTTTGAAGAATATCCCATGCACACGTCTAACTTTAAATTCAATTTGATGGATTATATTCTAATCTAGCCTCTACTTACACAAAGTCACGCTCCTATACGTGATGCCAGATGCACACAAAATGTGCAACACTTTGTATGGATTCTGTGTTTACTTGAGTGGGCAGTTTAAAAGCTTTGTGGGCTGTCAGTGTGTGTGGCACCGGGCAGTAAATTTAAAAGGTCCAGGCATGGAACAGGGTGCTCCTCCTTATTCGTATTCTGTTATTCAGAAAAGAGTAATTCCATTAAGATATATTGGACTACTTCCACAGATTGAGCTCAACAGTAAATCAGATGTCTTCTCAGTGTTTTTTTTTCCACCTGGGGATGGAACTCATCATTAGGAAGAGCTAAAAAGTAACGTGTTAGTGTTCCTCTTATTAAGGGTTGAACCTGCATCTAAACAAGCCCGTCCTCACAAGAAAAACGACAGTATAGGTCATAAATTCAGCTGACAAAAATGACCTATAGTTACATTTGAGTGACAGACGCCATCTAGTGGCCATTGGATTGGATTGGATAATTAGAGAATTAATTAACTGAGAAGTGACGCAGTTTAGATGACGTATATACAAGGTGACAAATTTCCATAATCAGAGGTGGCAGGTTGAGTGGATGGCTAGATACACAGATGGCAAAAAGTAGACGTAGCTGCAGGAGGCAGCTGTTCGCTTCCTGTTTGCAACCCCAAGTGTCATGTTTCCAACAGCAAGTCGGGACAGTGTTTTAAAAACCGTAACAACGATTGTCGTGGTGTTTACTGTTGCCATGATGACAAAGGTTGCCTAAGGAAGTAATAACTTTAACCCACACCACGTTTAAAGTGATCATTTTAACCCAAACCATGATCTTTCCCTGACCCTAACCAAGTGGTTTTTGTGCCTAAACCTAACCAGACCTTAACCACAGCGCTGTCACACCATAAAACATCATTATTTTTTAACGGTGATTTCTGACGGTTATGGAAAGTACCAATAGAGGCAGCATATTAGAAAATGCTCTTCAGGGACATTTTAGATGGTTTAATTATGAGGATATGTTGATCTAAACATAGTTTACAGCTAATTGCAGCTCTTATGTAACATCTTCATTGCTGAAAGAAAAAGGAAAACACATCATTTCAAGTTAACATCAGGGAATCTATAAACTGTAAATTGAGGAGGAGTGCTACTAATGGACATCAAGGTGTTACGACCCCTCCCTTTCTGCCTGCAGCGGTCCAACTGGCCTCTTCCTGCAGGAGCTTGCAGTCAGTGAGGGTCGTTAAGGTAATGTGGTGGCACCTGTGTGGGCCTCCACCAAGGCTATAACTACCAGCCTGGTCTCATGGTCTCTCTCTCTCTCTCTCTCTCCTAGGCTCCACATCTCCAGGTTTTGGGTCTGGTTTGACATTTTTGCTGCCTTCAACAGTAACATACACATCCCCCACTCATCCATACATTCCACTCACTAGTGATGCTCTCCCAACCCCATGCTTTTATGTAAATAGTTATGTTGGTTTATTTCTAAATTTGGCGCTCTAACCTGACTTGTCTCCTCTCTTTGTCACATGCATTTAGCCGGTTTGTGACAAAGGACATTAACAGGAAATAACTTTTTGGGTAAGGTGATTAATTACTGTTAAAAGAAGGTTAAGCTTGGTTTGTGTACACAGCGTGTGCAGCATGTGTGTTTAGAGTTTCTTTCAGTCATTGCCAGATAGATAAATCACAATTTCTCCCATCTGTTGGCCAGGCTCAGAAAAAGAAAAAAAAAAAGTTGAGAGAAATAGGGAGCAATTGAAAAGATGAGGAGGGGAGATGGAAAAGAGAGAGATAA
Source organism: Scomberomorus guttatus (assembly GCA_038419695.1). NCBI lineage: Eukaryota > Metazoa > Chordata > Actinopteri > Scombriformes > Scombridae > Scomberomorus > Scomberomorus guttatus. The sequence goes on from CM076463.1 coordinate 18,810,523, forward strand.
AACAGGGAAAGTGAAGAGGCATTCATGCAGGAAAGAAATCCTCCACTCATCTGGCTAATGATACGTTTTCAGTAAGAACCCAAAAGCACAACTCGTTTAAAACTTTACACAAGGTACTGTTTCAGTTTCAAAACCCGCTTTCTTTTTCTTTTTTTATTCAAAACTCTGCTCAGCTCTGAAAAAAGGGACAAGTAAACATTCAAAAGGTCAGAATTCATTAGCTGGCAAAATAGCTTGCGAAAACAAAATTGCCTCTTTTCTCGCGCTCCCCTCATATTCGTTCTTCCTGTCTTTCTTCAAAGCTCAGCAGAAATAATGAGCTGATAAGAGTGTCTGCTTGACACCTGCTGAAACGCTAAAGAAAAAAGTCTGTTTCACTGATTCTTGTGAAGGGTTTTCTAGAAGGAAAAAAAAAAAAACACTTGCCAGTTTTAAGGTATTTTGAACATGTCAATAGTCAACAGCAGCCCGGGCAGATAATGGATGTGAAATCTAATTCAGCTGTTTAGCGTTCAAACTGGTGCAGCTGTCGTTTTGCACTTGTTTAATATATAAGTGCGCAGTCAGCATGCACATGCACACACAAATGTACAATATACACACAGCACCGGCACAAATACACACACACACACCCACCATCTGATCTTGTGTGGTCCATGATTTTCAAACTAGCAATCAGTGACAGTCGACTTCAGTATGTAGCCTACAAAGTAAGAGGACCACAGATCGGACACACACACACACACACACACGTGACTGCCAAGGACCACCACAGTCATTATGGAGTAGCATCTGTTTGCAAATAAGCCACCTTCTCTCCATAACTCTCCCACTGTGCGTCATTATAGTCATGTTTCTTTCATAAACTTGTATGTAAACGTAGAAATAAGAGTGACAATGAAAACCTTTCTGTTGCCAGAGCCTTGAACATATAACAAAAAAGTCAAGTCTTAAATTATTGCATCTACATTTCTTGTTACCTTCAATGTTTATTGGAAAGCGGGCATTTTCATTCCCAATAATCAAGAAACTCCAGCAGTTTTATCTTTGCACAGTTTGTCCACAACATGCAAACCTAAACTAATTTTCACTTAAGTGAGATGCCAAAACTGTATGATAAACTTTATTATGCAAACAATTCAATCTGTGAAGTGACATCTTGCATATTTGTGCCAATTTGCGCCACCTTGGGCGAATGCTCGTCTAATTGAGTCTTTCCATTGACCGTATATGTAATCACGCAGCCTCTAAAATCCACTTTCCATTCTGTCTGCACACACAGCTAGAATAAAAAGTTTGAAGCTTTATTATAGGATGGAATTCTCTACAAAAACAGCTTCGATTTTATTGTCAAGTATTGACTTGTACAAATCCTTCCCAAATTCCTAAAGTTTGCATATTTCCAATGCCACTCTGGATGATGTGGAAAAGAAACAGACATGAGTTTGACTAATTTCTTTAACCTAGGGTAATGCACAAAACATGCCAACTAATGTTAAAATGGCATTAATTGAATATTGAGGAACAAGCTATAAAGACAACATTGACATATTATTATCTTATAATCTAGGCCCACTCACAATATATCCTCTTTTTAGATCAAAACAAAATTTTGTACAAATTCCAGTCACATGTCAGGGTAACAAATGTCTTTATTCTGTCTTTATTTTAATTTTACTGGCCTTTTCTTCTGCTTTTGACCATTGCATAATACCATCTCAGAAATGTAGACATTCAGGGTCAAGCATTAAAATGGTTTAAATAATATCACATAAATTGGTATCATTTTTCATCCTCTTCTGCTTCTCTCTCCTTTGGTGTACCCAAAGCTCCATCTGCTTTATTTTAATAATATACTGTATGTTTCCAGTGGGGCCTATTTTTAAAAATACAACATCCCTTTTCATTGCTATGCTGATAAAATCCAAAGGTGACTTTTTCCATCACTGCACCCAGACTTTTGAACAATTTACCACTCACTGTCAAATCTTCCCCATCTATTGCCACTTTTAAATCCCAGCTAAAGACCTCCCTTTATACAATTGCTTTTGAGTCCCCTTGGTTATTTACCTATATTTATTTTGTTATGATTATTTATTGCATTTTAAATGTATCTGTAAAGCACTCCTGTTGTTTTTAAATGTGCTCTATGAATACAATAAATCTGACTTGACTGTGAAGTTGTGGTGAACTTATTAGCAAACGGTTGCCTATTTAAATAACCAACAGACACAGCAACATTATTCAATCATTACCATCATTGTGCAAGTTCAATATTCAGTCTTGTTCCAGCTCTGTTTTGTTCCCTCGGGGGAAATATCTGGCTCTTTAGCAGCTAAATGTTCCCCATCATCAGTAGCAATGTCGTCAATACTTCGCCACAGAAGCCACATATGTTCCCCAGCTAGTCGCGCCATTTGCACAGATGCAGTTGGTTTATCACATACACATACATGTCATTTGATGCATTGTTGCTATAAAAATATAGATCAGTGCGTCTTTAAAACCCTGATTTGATCTGTGTGAATAAACCGCATCATAACAAAATAAGTTTCCCAGAAAATGTATTTAAGTAAAACTCCTTTGTTAGCTAATAACTGGACAGGGAAGAAAAAATACCAGTTAGATAGAACCTCAACCTCCCATATGGTGCAGCTGTTATAGTTTTTTTTTAATCATTTTTTTGGACTATGCTCTGCAAATCCTGTTATCATCTGAAATGCTGCAACACTTTTTTGTTTCTTCTTAACACATTGGCTTTGGAGGTAATACCTACAATGATGCTTATTCTCTTCTATATTACTAAACTGCATTCTGCTGAAATATTGTAAAAGTATAATTAATGACATATGTATAGCATATTTTACCATGCAATACTGTTTAAACATACAATGCACAGTTCCCTGTGCTGTGCTGTAATTCCTTAGCTACAGAACAGTATGTCCTGACTGTTATTATGAGAAAATCCTCTGTGATTACCCATATCACTGTGAAGGTAATCCCTCTTTCTGGCAGCTTTCTGTATCATGCTGCTGGCCATATGTCCAAGCTATGGCTGTGCCCAAGCCCTTCTGTCTAGGTGGTAGACTCAGCCCAATTAACACTAACGATATTCAGATCGGGGGGGAAAGCTATGGCCGCTCATCAGCAAAATGTGACTGTCATATATTACTCTTCAGTTATTCTGCTTGAAAGATTTTCTCGTCTTTCCTGGCTTCCACTCTCGTCCTTAATCTGCTTTCCATTCGTCCTTTTCCTTTCTTGCCTCTTATTCTCGCTTAGTTTCCTCCTTCGCTCACATTGCTTATATCATTCCTTCTTCGTGTCTGTACATTTTAGGACTTCCCATTTTTTCCACCTTACATCCTTGTCCCTATTCTTCCCCTTTCTCATTACACTGCCCTTATTCCATCTCTCTTCTTTCCATTCCTTTCCTTGATGTCACTTTTTCCTAGCTCTTCACATCTTACACATACTGACTCTTTAAATCACTTGTGAGTGGTCTTTCTTTCTTTCATTTAGTCTCTATCTTCTTCTCTTCCTCACCCTGACTCTCTTTTTCACTCACTTTTTGACTTAATATTTGTATCTCACTACAAAGATGAGATTACATGGGTGTCAAAGATGGAAAGGAGGAATGATGGAAGAGAAAAATGGAGGACAAGAGATGGTTGCGACCGCGTAGACAAAACACACACACACACACACACAGACAGAGTGACTGACACCACCTAATGTTCTGTAGCACCCTTTTTGTGACTGGATATTGTCTGCACCATCCGCCATGTCAAAGTCCTGGTACATGCAATTATAGTCGGTGAATAAATTTGAATAAATTTGGTTCCTATTCACCTGTATTCATTTGTTAATTGATGGATGCTCTTTGGGTTGATTACAGTCTTTAGTTTTACATTTAATCTGCTCCCTTTTCATTCTTCGCAGTAACAGCAGGCTGTGTTGTTTCTTTTTCTCCCATCTTTTCTGGAAAAAGGAAGGAAAAAAAAGAATCCACAAAGAAACCATGCATGTACTGTTTAATAACCACCATCACATCTTCAGTTGTAGCAACAGCCAAACTGTTTGACAGGTATGTGTGCTGGTAACGTGGCTTCAAGCCAGACAGTCAGTGCCAAACATCCATGGTTAGTCATGTCAGATCACAGCAGCTCAACTCCAGAAATTCTACAACCCTACAACACCCTAAGACTGTTGTGATGGGAGTTGTTGTTATTAAGGCGAAAAAAAAAAAAAGAAAAAAAAAGTTGTAGCTACATAACTACAACTTTTTCAGTAAAAGTTGTACCTTGAAGCAAAACAACAAATCATGGAGTCTGTTAGACTATGTATCGTGTCAAGTCTCAGTAAGCTATGACAAATCAAATTTGTTATATGCCAATGATTTAAGCATTTAAGATGGAAATGAACTTGTGGAAAAGAAATACGAACAAGTCCGCCAAAATATGATTGTGTGTTGTTGTTGTTGTTGTTGTTGTCTAGGAAATGTAACCAGCAACTGAGAAATGTACTTGTTGTTAAGCTATGTCACCAGCTACCAAGTGACTCAGGAAGGGGCTGTTTTCACTTGCTCTCAATATCATACATCACTGAACAGGACCTTTTTTTTTGGCTGTAGCCCTAAGCACTGCTGTCATCAGTCACTGAGACTAATGAGATGTCTTTGCTGATGTAATTTACCTCATTTCGAGCTCATATGAAAAATGTAAGCATCACCGTGAAAAATAGTTATGTTTTATTTCTTAATTACGTGCATATCTTTGCCAGTCAGACACTGTTGATACCAATAGTCTGTTTGAACCTTGGCTTTCATTTTTGTTTGTGACTTGTGAACATAGAGAATAATTGTGTTGTGATAATTGTGCAGATAATATATATAGCTCAATTATATGAATATGCGTACTCAGTGTGAGAAATATCTGTTAAAGTGACACATCCAACTGTGATGGAATAACCGTCTGGGTCAAGTGCAGACAGTGGTTTCAGATATGCTCAAAGGGGACGCCATAAAACTTGTTACATCACAATATTCTGCTTGTCAATTTTGGATTTGTAAAGAGAAAAATAATGATGACCTCCTTTTTGCCATCCTGCATTGTTCCATTTATTTATTTTTCTCCAATTATACAAGGAACAGCAATGTTTCTCCTATTTTCTCTCAGTCAAACACATTAGATCAGTTTTATTTTATTAATTCAATATATCTGCACATTACCCTGCCCACGCACGTCACTACCGGTTGACTGTTTTTCTCTTGTTTTTTCACTGTGCATAGATGCTGTTGTCATTTGCTCAGGAAAAGCCTTTGGAATGACAGGAATCATAGGTCCAGTGCTGCCCAATGCAAAATTTCAGCAACACTTTTTGCTAATTGGCAACACATCCAACCAGTAAGCTGCAAAATGTACTCCAGAGAATATTTAAGTCAAACAGAGCTAGGCTGAAAAGGTTACTGATGCTGTTAATAATTGTTTAGATTCATAGTATGCCAGCTTGGGAGATGTTGAAATCAGACAGCTCTATTGATAACAGCTGAACCTGACGAGCGAGACAGAGTAGTAGGAGTGACCTTCAAAATTTGTTGTGACAGCATCAACCAGCTAAAAAGGGCAAGTTAATCAACAGTAGCTCAAATTTAACATTTTAATCTCACAACAATCTGCATGAAATGCCAGATGTGGTGATGAAGTAAAAAAAAAAATCTGTAATGACATTAATACATGTATAAAGGTTTCCTAACCATTAAACAAACAGAATGTCACAGATGAACGGCACAATAACAATAAACACACAATGTTGAGTCATTGCAATATAATTCCAGGGACAAGCATTTTTTGTCTATAATATCAGTAAATTTTTCATGACGCAGAAGCAACTTGCAAGGGTTACAAATGGACTGAGATGCATGTTGATGAGTTCATGAACATGCAGCTACCTTCAAAGGCACAGAGCAAAATGAGGCCTGCAGCTTGAAGTTTCAGTTTTGTTCTGAGTCCAGGGAGAAGGCACATATACATATAGGGCATATATACCTTTAAGTCATAAATTGAAAAATGTTCATTTTTATCATCAAAAGCAAAACTATTTTGTAGGTAGAGTTTATTGGGAGAACCCTCTGGAGGACTGAGTTTAAACTGACTTGATTGCCACGAGTCAAAAAGTGACTGCGTTGAAGTTTGATTCTTCTAAATTTTGATGAGTTTTAAAGTTTTCGACAACCAGCTATGACAAAGGACTCGCACATTTCACAGCTATTACCTTAGGCTACAGCAAAAAGTCACACAGGCATCCAATGGAAAATGAACAGCTGTCTGTTTCATCATAATTCAAAACCATTGTAATGTTTCAGTCTACTGGCTTTCTTCTGAGAATTTACTGTAATAACAGCATGATAGTGGATGTGATGCAATTGCCCTTTATAATTTTTCTTTACAATATAGGATGACGAGATACCCAACATGATTATACAAAAAAAGGGACCCATAAAAACATCTCTGACTAACTGAGAGGTCAAATAATCCTTGCAGTTGATCATATTCTTATTTTCACATAAATAAATAATGTTTGGCTTTCTACCCCTTGTTAAGTGAGAACAGTGATTACATTAATGGAAATAAATGATTATGAATCTATCATTTATATCAATATAAAATAAAGGTCCATTCCTGTATGTAGTATATAAGTATGGTGGAGAAAAGAGTGAAGAGAGAAAAAAAGCATACTCATGTGGCTGTGTGTGTCATCTGGTCGCACATATTACTAAAATGAATAGATTTAGCAGTTATCTCGCAGTTAAATATGCGACCATCTGCTCACAAAAGTACCCAAACATAAGTGACGCTGGACAAAATCCTCCCTAATCTTCTCGCTGATAGCAGCCCCGCAGTCTCTGTCGGCATCCTATCAGAATCATTATCACATTACTTGCATCCAACAATGATGAAGCATGCTGTTTTGCATTATCATTAAAGTGACAGTTGACTGTTGCCAGAATGTGTTGTTATAGAGAGCTGGGGGAAACGTTAGGATTATAACAGTGTGAAATCAGGGTACAATCCTGAAACAGTTATATAGGTTTATTAGTTTAGTTTATTAGGCCCACCTAGTTTAAACGAACTTAATCTCTTCTGTTGCCTGCCTGCATATCTAGACTCACAGTCCTGCTACACTGTCCTAAAATTGGGAGACTATGTATGAGAAGGGCTACAGTTTCTACACTGTTTTCTCCATATGGATGTGAACACCCTCAAACACCCTTAAAGCTGAAGTCAGCACTAAAGTCAGCAGTTTAACCTAAGTCATTGTTTCATTTCAAATCCAGTGCGCTGGAGTCCACAGCCAAAACAATGAAAAATGTGTCGCTGTCCGACTAATTTCTGACTGCACTTTACAAGAGACAAAGTACTGACCCACTGTGTTCCGTTGGTTTTAGCTGAGACAGAGACTCACCAAATCCATAACTTGTTTCCTGTCCTTTATATATGAGCTCATCCATCTCCATCAACAGCTTTGTGAAAGCCAGTAGCCAGGCCCGGTTCCAGAACAAAATGACTTAGGGTGCATCTGAAATTAGTGGGGGTGCACTAGCAGCTACAGTGTGAGCAACAGCGATGGAAAATAGTGTAGGTGTTGCAGGACTTGAAATTAACTTTTTGGCTGGACCGGCCACAGACTAGCCCTATAACCCCAAATGTCTGTCCGTCACTGATTGACTGACTGAATGGTGCAGCCGGCCTAGTGTTGGAGCTTCCCCAATGGCCATTGCCCTTTCAAAATGAATCGGCGTGAACAGTTTCTATTATGTCCTCAAGAAGCATTTACAGGGGCGCCCCAAGCGTAGCTCACTCTCAGAGAGTGAGCCAGTCCCGAAATAAGTTTTAAAAACACACATTTACCGACCGAAGCGTCTGACACAGAGGCTCCAACACTGACAGCAGCGCCAACGTGTGGATACAAAGAGACGCGATCCACTTTACCAGCCTCTATGGCGGCTAGTAGCTAGTTAGCATTGCTAGCATCATTAGCATAGCCATGCTGTGCTGTGTGTAGCCCATGGACTGTAATAAGGTGTAGCCGTGGTGTTTCTGGTTTAACAGCACTGTGTTGGGCAGATGACAGGTGTGTTTATGGTGTTTGTGTGCTCTGAAAAACATCATGGCACAGATATAAAGTCACACAGCTGATGGACTGTTAGCCTAGCATGCTAATCCTTCGTAGACATATGAATGAGACCATATGTTGCTCTTGTCAAAACAATACACCCACCTGAGTGACCATGAATGATTGAATGAGCTAGCGCCCTTTTACATTAGCTGTAGGACTGTTAATACGTCACTTTATTAAGTTTTAATATTTTTTTCAGGCGAGAAAGTAACCATTTAGATTCCCAATATGTGGTTAGTTTATCCAAATAACGCCTATTTGGAAATTTGTGCCGACGTTTTTGTAATGATAAGTTTCAACTGAAGGTGCAAAATATTCAACTGAGGGTGCAATGCAAGCTTTTGCACCCTTGAAGAACTGGGCCTGTCAGTAGCTTTTACTTTTGACTGTATCAAAATCTTTCTATAAATTTAAAAAACTGCAGCCCTACCAAAAAGAAAGAAAGGAAAAAAAGCTTTATCCGCAGCTTCCTTTTTTACTACCATCTGTAAAATATAGAAAGGTGGTGAAGCAGGTGTCAGTGGAATGAGTTTCTTGAAAGGAAGAGATCAACTGTCAGATATTGTATAAAGATTTAAAGGTTGTTGTGGGAAAAAAAAACATCATCCCAGCTCTGAGCTCATTTCATCTGAGTGAAAAAAAGCTTTCTAGCCCGAATAGTGTCTATGTGAGTTTCCCCTGGGTTGCCAACTTTTCTCCAAAGACATGGGTCAGGTATTAGTGATTCCAAATTGGCATGATTGTGAGTTTGAACTGTTGTCTGTCTAAAGGTGAACCATCTGCTCACAAAAGCGCAAAATAAGTGATGCTGGACAAAAGCCTCTCTCTAAGCCTTCTCTAATCTTAACCAAGTGCTGCGAGTGTCTAGATATAACCCTAAAAAAAGTTTAATAATTCTGTATTTGCTATAAGGGGATATTGTATGGGAAGAGTGCATATTTTGCCAGAAAACAAATGAAATATGTTGTCAGTGAACATTTTACCAATAAGTACTAACATTTTATGACTTTATGTTAGAATAGAAAATGTAATCTAGGTGGCTTTACATTTCTTCCAAACCCATCTGCTGTTGCAAATTAGTTATATATAAACATCATTTCTAGAAGACAGGGTTGGGAAAACAAATAGATGGACAGATGACGCATATAAATGCTTATATTGGTCTCTGAGCACTGTTTGGTGTATTTGCTTGAGCAGCTCCTTTGATGCATTTGTTCATCAGAAAAACAAATATAATGATAAATTCCAGGATAATGTACATTTTAAGAGTGCTGTGCCACAGAGAAGCTAGATCCTCAAGACAGTGTTAAACTGCAACAGTGGTTCATCTTCAATTGCTGAGATAGCTCAATAGACATTTTGACATGTCACAGTGGGGGAAAAAGCACAGGTGCAATTAATAACATTAATCATGGCTGAATTAATTAATCATGTAGTTTTTCCAAATACATGACCCTGGTATAGTGCATGATGGTTCACCAGTGTGGCTTCTTAGGACACTTGACTGGGACAGAACCATTGTTAATGTTTCACCTGTGCTTTTCCTGCTTTGACATGTCAAAATATCTGCTGTGAAAAACATCTATTGATACTGATTTGTGAGGCTCATGGGAATTTTTACACACACAGTAATCAGTAACCTGGACATTAATATATCCTGAATATGTTTACATTTCTTCTAAAATTGGTTAAAGGACACATTTTAAGTTACAATATGATGTTGTCACACAATGTCAAACTGCCACTGCCTGTTCAATTACAGTGCATTACCTTAAAAATGTGTTTTTGATACGAGACACATGATAATCAGGGCAGCTACTCCTGCTCTGCACATTATTATTTTGATATTAACTTGCCAATATGCTACAATTTCACTAACAATAATTACCACATCTACGTACTTTGGTAACCTTGGTTACAAAATGTGATATCCAGCACTGGGGCAGATATGCTAAAGGGCCGTCTAAGAGAGTTGCAATATGGCCACAGAGGACACCATGATATTCGTTATACAGGGTGTATTTGGTATTGCACTTTTGAGTCAGCTGCACTAGTTTAACATGCACAGCCATATTCACAGTCTCAGCACAGTCAGCCACACAGCAATCCAACATCCCCATTGTGACATATCCATGAATATTTACAGCTCTCGCAACAAGTTCAGCAAAAAAGGGAGATTTTATTCAGTGGTTGGACCTGGTGGCTTTGTTACTCTGTGTAGTGCGAGTGCTCAAATAGTGAATTGCATCCCGGCAGGGCCTAATGACTGAAGACACACGATAAGCCACAAAGTGCCTTCCTGGCCATACACACCCAGAAGCTGAAAATCAAATGCATTTTCATTAGGAATAATTCATGTTTTTATCTTTCTGCCACATGTTCTTCCTGCTTTTAAAAACTACGCCTCACTTTTCACCCTGAAGTTCAGCATGTTTTTCAGCTATTTGCTGGAGAGGAAATACAGGGATTCGTCAGAATTACAAAATGAGGTTTGAACTATTTTATTGAAAAACACTTTCCAGCAGAGACTTACAAATAGGTGGATCATTTCTCTTTTTTTTTCTTTTTATATTTTGATCAATTCATATTCCACAAGAGAAGTGCATGCTGGATTGGCACTTACAATGAACTTGCATCATTTTAGCTCAAATCTTGTGTGAATTTATTCCATGTCACATCCCCTCTGTCCTCCCGCTCTTTACTGTCACTATGTCTGACTGACTTCAATATAACAGGAATGCGAAAAGTTCCAATAAAAAGTACATTGCTGCATGTGGCCCCTCTTGTTGAACTGAATGACTTTGCATGTGTCACAGAAAATATTTGTGTGGACATTTTTGTGAGTGTGTGTCTGTGTGTGGATGCCTGGCGTGCAGCAAAATAGTACTACAGTGTGTAGCTGTGGCATATTCAAGTGTCACTTTTTTGCCATCACACCATCATTCCATTCACACTCCTCCCTCCTCTAAACATTATTCTTCTCCATTATGTTGTCTCTTCCTTTCAACTCTAAATCTGCCTTCTCTATCAATTACAAACCAGATTTATGCACAGTTTCCTTCATTTCTGGCCATATGTTCATTTGATATGTACTTGTTAAAATGTATTTGCTCCTCTTAATTTCAGTAATTTATTACTTATATGACTCATTTGCATTTTAGTCTCTTGTTCTTTCCATGCAGCCCTTCAGAGACAGCTGTGTGTGTGTGTGTGTGTGTGTGGTCAGCTCCACCATATCTCTTAAAACTTCAGCCAAGGATGTCTTCCCTGCCAAAGACCGTCTCCTGTTGTCGTCCACCGGTTTCCTTCTTCTTGTGTTTGCTCAGAAATTCTTCTTCATTATCAAGTAAATTAATGAATTGAATGTTTTTTGATGTCTTTGCCGAAAATCAATCTCTGCTGTTAAACTATGAATCACTTTGCCTGTTTCAATTGATCAGTAAATATGAGAAGCATGTGGGCACAGACGCCTTTATTGACATGTAATTAATGCCATCTTTACACAGTTAGCCAAAAAGCACATGCTTGATGACACTGGGTGGTTCTGGGATGACAGACATAAGTATTAAGACTTCTGGAGTAACTCAATGTATAATTTAAAATAAGAGGTACCCAATTTACTGCAATATAATGTATTTTTTTCTCCTTTATTGGATATGATTTTGTTGGAATAAAAAGGCCAGAGAGTCAGTGACTTTCTCATGTATCAAAAAGATAAATTACACACTTATCTTACATCATAATGTGTTAAAAACCTGGCAATCTTTAAACAGAGTTTAATCATATTTCAACTTTTTCTTCGTCAGTTCTTGGGTAACCATGGTAATTTAATGAGATTAACCATCACTGCTTAATTTAGAGAACAGGAATTGACTTTATATTAATTGAAAGTGCATGTACAGAATGTGAGTTATTACTTATGTGATTGCAGTGAAAGATGTCTATCTTCAGCATTTAAAAAAGGCGCAAATTATTATAACTACTGGAGTGATGGAGGTCAAATTGAAATGGTGAGATAAAATAATTCTAATTCAATCATTCCAAGACTAAAATGCATTGTGCTGTGCCTTCCAAATTATAGTACAGTACCAGTCATATATGTGGCTGCCATACTTTAACACAGCACTCACTTTCTCTCAGCAGCTGCGGGGTGTCTTGAAAACACTTTTGTTTTTTTCTTGCCTTGCTGCCATTATGCTCATGATAATGTGGTATTTCCAAACACAAAGAATGATATGCAGACATTTCAAGACAGCCAAAACACAACCTGCCAGGCAACATGGGATTTATTATGATGCATGACATTCGGGGGGATGGGGGGGTCACTCGGCAAACCCCTCGCTTCTCCTTTCACTTTCATTTCAACCTTTCATTTCTTTAGGGAAGAAACACACTTTGTTTTAGATCCCTTCTGTATGTTTTAATGTATATATCCAAAATTGTTATATTTCTTTATCCTTTCTTGTGTCTGTCGCTCTCTGTACCCACACAATAACAGCTGTTCAAAAACTGAGGCAGTTAGCTACAAATGAGGGGCTTGTGTTTTAAGAAACCTCATAAAGAAGCTGAATCTAGCTGCAATTTTCTGATTTCAATAGTAAAAATTACCTGTATCTTTATTGTAAAGTCGAGATGAAATGAAAAATGCCTTTTAAACACTTTTAGATCACATCCCCATCATAATTTGCACCTATTTAACAATATATGGCAAAAAAAATCAATGTCTTTGTATTCTTACATCAAAATCCAATCATGTTTTCTTCCTGTAAAACAAAATGACATGTGCTTACGTAGGCTTGAACCAACCAATTTCAGCCCATCAATTAATCTTCAAATTTTAGCGGCACAGAGCTAAAATTAATTATGGCCGCTTTTCAATGTTCAAACCAGATTCCTCCCAACATTATGTCCCACCTGTCTATCCTGTTTCTCTACGTCACAATATGGAAGTTAGACACTCTCGAAATGCCGTTTTATCCGGACTTTAAATACAAAATGTGACACAGTAGCGGCACGTGTTAATGTCATGTTACACAGTAGTGTCACATCTGCGTGTCCATATGTGGGTAAGAATGCACGTCAGCCACCTAGCATCCTGCTGCCTGCTGAGTGTGTGACGGAGCGGTGCAAAGGCCTGCCACCATGTGCCAAATTCATTTCTTGGTCTGATCTTCAGCCAACATTTTTTGCAGATTTGGGAGTATTATGCACATTTACAGGAACCGTTTGCTTCTATCAGTCACCCTGCCTCACTCTGTAATCAGAATATAAAACAATAATGATACAATTGGCAGAGGTTTGTTGTTTTGTAATTGGTAATAAATTATGGCTCAGGCAAAAGGGTAAGCAAGGAAAGAGAGGAAGGGAAACAGAAACAGAAAGAGGGGCAGGGCAAGGGGGAAAAAAATCAAGAATAATGTTGAATATAATCCAAATGCGAAAACAAACAGCAAGCATAAATGTGTCTACAGAAACATTATGTAGCTTGACAAAGGAGTCTCGACAAAGTATTTAGAGAGTCAGGTAAATTATCAGACCAATGAGTCAGACTAATTATTGGCCATTAGTCCCTGTCAGCACAAAACCTGCCAGTATTCCTCATCAGAAGTAAATGTCTGATGGTCAAACAGCTTCAGAAACTCCCTCCCACCACACATTTCTGATGTAAGTGGTGAGGCTTCATCCAACAATTTCTGTAACTTTCCATCGACGACCTGATATTCACAGCCAGCTGTGCAGAGGTGACAAAGTCAGCAGGGTTTGAACTTTTCTGCTCTAGCTCTCTTTTTTCATTATTTACACGCCTATTTCTGGTACGTTTGATGTGTATAACAAACAAGTGAAACACTATGAATGCCTTGCAGAAAAGACTGTCTGCAAATGCACGCCATTATCCCCATATTTAAATGAATATCGCATCTCATCTCTCTCTCATCTCGCTGGCTTTTCACCCTGCCTTCAAGTGTGGAAACACACAGTTATGCCTTCAAATGTGGTCGGACAACACGTCATACCAACAAGTTCTTTTCAAGCATAATCCGCCTTTAATTTACTGGCCCAAATTACAACGATGACCTGGCACTCTGGACAGCAGTCAAGAGTAGGTGCAAATGGAAAGAAATAAATTTATTAAAATGTATCAAAATTAGTAAACGCATTCCCAAAAAAGATAGAAAAAAGAAAAGAAACATAATTCTTACAAACATTTTCTCACCTGCTACCACTGTAGTTGAGGTCGGGTTAAGTTAAAGCAACCAATACTATTTGGTTATGGTTGGAGAAATATTGTGATTTCTGCTTCCCAAGGACACAAAATACATATACAGTGTTGTAAGACCTTGGGGAGCAGAAATAACCACAAAGCCTTGGACTCCTCACCTGGACAAGAAAGATATGTATGCAGTATGTATGTGTTTTCTTTCTACTACAACTACTGACTATTCAGGAGAAAGGGAACTTAGAGATGAGGGGACAGTTAAAAAAGGAGGGTGGCACGAGATGAAGAAGTAACAGAAAGAGCAAGAAGGCTACATAGTAAACCTGTTTGACTCTTCATTAAAGCCAGTTAAAAATCAATGCTACAAGCATCAAAACATTTCCATTTTATCAACAAACCTTTAAACACTTCTGATCCTGGAGGATCGAGACACACACATGCAAACACATACACAAAGGGGCTGATTAACTGTGTAGAAAATGATTTAACAGACTTTGACTGTGGATATGTGAAGAAATTATTCATCACACTAAGTCCATTATGGTTAAATTATTCATGGTGTGAAATTATTTTCCTATCGTCAGAGGAGCCTGTAAGTGTCAAGTGGCCCAAATTAACAGTGTAACAGCTTTTTTTCAGTTTTCAATAAAGGTTTAAAAAAAGATGTGCCCCTTCAATTAACTTGGAATCCTGCAGGAGGATTTTGTAAAATTAACACTGGTACAAAGTTAATGTTACCTGATAAATGTATCTTTGCATGTATGTTGCAACTCTTGTCAAGATACCACAGTGTATAACTAGTTTAAAAAAAAAAGTTTTGGAAGATTGTTAAAATCTCCATTACTTCCCAAATTTTGGTCACCATGTATTCCTTCTCAACAGAGAAGGAATATTGACATGACTGCTGTGGTGTTAAGAGAAGTGAAGTGAATTGCTAATATTGTCTGTTAACTCAATATTCCTCTAAATTATATTTTAAAAAAAAGCTTTACTGAATTGAATTGAAATTTGGATCCCTTGAAAGTCCTTGAACACCGTCAACTGTGAACAAGTGCAACCTTCTTTTCTGAGCTGATATTTATCTGTGAGTTTTTGTTATATTATTTGTTTGTCTCCAAACAAGAAGCTAAACTCTTCTCTTTTACACTCCTTCATAATCCAGTTTCCTCCGAACCTCTCAAATACATGTTTAATATTAAGCAATTAAATTTCATCAAATGTTGACCTGTGGCATTTCTTCCAAGCACATGATAGAGTGGATCCCACACATGAGCTTAACTTTTACATCATTTTTCACATCATGTTTGACTTGATGGTAAATTTAAATTTACTCCTGGAACCCATCATAACACTTTTTTCCTTTTTTTTCAAGCAGATAAATTAAAAAAGACAATATCTTTTGTGAATTTTAGGCTTTTTTGATAGGTAGACTTAAGACAAGTTGCGGTAATAAAGACACACACTGGAATTTCAGACAACACAACCAAATACACATGCTGCAAATACAGAAAATACAAACCATATACCGAAATGCTGCAAGTCACAAATGGGTAATAATGGCTAGATGACTGTTTTCATCAAGAGGCTTGTTTGTAGTGTTGTTTCTGTTTATTGCTCTGTTTGTGGCTGAGCCTGCGGGGCATTAAGTAACCACATAATCAACACTTGTGTGCGCTGGAAAGGGAAGATTAATAAAGGGAATACAAACGTTGGTTTTAGTTTTGGTGTGAATACAAGTTGAACCTGACGTGAGACACAGCAAACAGTTGCAAATTGTTTTGTCGAACTTGTAGGACTGTGTGTCGGCATTGTGATTGCCCACCAGAAACGCTCCCATAAATTGACCTTTTATCCAGTTTTAAGCCACATTTTTATGATTCAGTTTTTAGACCTTGGTTGTTTTTAACTGTATCTTTTAACTGGATGGAGGATTTTAGTCATTGGACATCTGGATTTTAAGTGTTCAGAGATACGAGCTGAGCAAACATTTGTGACAGCTTGGCTTGCAGCTGCTCCCTGAACAGCATTAGCAAAACACTGATTTTTAATGACAAAACTGTTTTATTTAGTGTTTTTACCGGTTTTAGTCACTGGGTTTGTTTGTTTTGGAGTGGAGGAGACCGTGCGTCTGTGGGATTGGCAATTAAAACGCCAAATATGGTGTAACACCGGCATGCCGCCACTTACCTTTCCTCCTGGGTGTGCGAGCTGTCTCTGTCTTAGCCAGAAAATCGCTGAACTGGAACAAAGAATATCCACCGTTTTTCAGATTAAAGTAGGGGAACAGCTCCTCGGATCCCTGGTTAGCACTGGCCCTGCTAATGCTATCGCAGCTGGAGGGGATCTCGACGCCACTGTGCTCTGAAGCAGCTCCTTCTCAGGCTAGAGATCCCTGGAGCAAACTGGGTGCTAGACCGAAGGCTCTGGTTAGCTCTACTGCCCCAGCAAATGGAGTCCTGGACCACCATCCGAAAGAGCAAACACAGCAAAAAGAGTCCCTGTTCCATCATGCCATCCCAGGACATCCAGCTTGACAACAAATTTAATGTCCTGGTTGAATAGGATTTACCTCCACTGAGGGGAGGCCTCCGGTCTCCCTCATCTATGGACACCGCAGGGCAAACAGTTAGACCTGCACCCTACTTTCCCCCTGGCAGTCTCTCCAGCTCCGCGTAGGGACCCCAGGGTGCTGGTTACTCCACTGTATATTGCGCCGCATTGTACTCCTCCATCCTCACCCCTGCCATCCCTTGGCATAGAAGCCGGTTCCAGCACACCTCCCACGCCATCCCATTTCACAACTGTGGTCATAAGAGACTCCATAGTCTAAAATATCAGGATAAAGATGGTGAAAATATACTGTTTTCCTGGTGTGAGGCTCCAGGAAATTATACAGGACCATCCAAAATTGGAGCAGATTGTAGTGCATGTGGTAGCAAATGACATCCCAAATCAACAGTCGGAAGTGCTTAAACTTCATCCATGTGTTGAAGGTCCTGCAGACACAGAACTGCCTCACTTTTATCTCTGGACCAATCCCCACTTTTGGTCGAGGGGTGGGTTGCTTCAGTTGCTTGTTGAGCCTAAACACCTTTTTGTCATCGGCTTGCAGCAATTACGATGTGGCTTTCATTGACAATTTTAGCTTGTTTGTTTGGTTGTCTTTGGTTGTCTTGTTTGGTTGTCTTGGGAGCGTAGACAGCTTTACTGAAGGGATGGCCTCCACCCAAATAGAGCTGGCTCCTACATGCTAATGGCAAAACATATCTTACTGTTTACAGCACTCAAATGCTCCACTGCTTCCTAGCCATTCACATGCACCTGCCCACTTCTGGCCAAGCCCCTTGCTCTCTTCAAGTGAAAGGTCCCGTAGTTTTTGATGTCCTCCTGGTCTGAGCCCCTGCCAGATCAGTTCCGCTAATTAAAGACCCACTATTATAGCTTCCCCTTCTATTTCCCCTCATTCCATTCATTTATGCAACACATTCCCAGTTCTTGTTGTTGTTTCTCATCGCAACAAAAAGGAGAACACTTTTGAATATCAGATCCCTCTCTAGTAAGTTTTTATATTAATGATTTTATCTCTCAACGTGATCTTAGTTTTCTTTTTTTTTTAACTGAATGCTGGCTCTCCTCAACTGCCTCTCACATATAAGAATCATCTCCTCTAAATTATAGTTTTCTGTACTCATGTAGACAATATAAAAGAGGAGGAGGAGTTGCCAGTATCTTCTCTAATAACTTTACTTGCTCTAAGTGTTGTTTTGGAGACTTTTAAAGCTTTGAATACTTAGCTTTGCTTATTAAAGCTCAGCAGTCTATACTAACTGTGACTAACTATCGACCCCCTAAGCACAGCATCAACATTTTACCTGAGTTTTCTGATTTCATGTCGATCGTTCTTACCACTTAGGATTATTTTACTTGGTGATTTTAACTTTCATGTCAATGACACTGTTGATTCAAAGGCTATGGAATTTTAAGATGTTCTGGCCTGTTTTGGTCTTGTGCAACATGTAAAGAGGTCCACCTACAACCGTGGGAATACATTAAATTTGGTTATTTAAGGGGTATCGAAGTAGATATCTCCGAAATTACTGATGTTCCCGTTTCTGATCATTTCTGTTTTTTTTTAATGCTACTATGTCTGTATCAAAACAGTGTAATGAGACTGTTGTTGTAAAGCGATTCCTTGATGACATTGCTAGGACTAGATTTTTAGATATAATTAATATTTTTCCTCCATCCAACGCTTGCTCAGTTGTGTGCATGGTTTTAATAAGAAATTAAAGGTCTTCTTTTGACACTCTTGATCCTCCAAGAATTAAAAAAGACAGGTAGCCCACAAATTACCTTGGAAAACTGCTGTTATTTGTCAGCTTAAAAGAAACTGTTGCAGGGCCAAGAGACAGTGGAGGAAAAGTAAATTAAATGTCCACTTTGACATCATAAAGTCTCACATCAGAATTTACAATAAAGCTGTCAGAATAGAAAGATCAAAGATCATTCTTGAAAACAAACAGAACCCCAAAGTCCTCTTCTTCATGATCAACACTCTTTTGAACCCATCTCTGGCTTTCAGTTTAAATGATCATGCCTCAGTTCTTAAGTGTCAGGAATTTACATCGTATTTTAAAGAAAAAATTTACACGATTAGAGTATTATAAAAACAGATTCAACTGTTTGGGATCTACTGGTGGGTAAGCCTCCATCTATGACATCCTTTAGTATGACGACAGATGATATCAACAGATGATACGTGTAGGTCCAAAAGCAGAAAGGCAGAGACCAGAGTCAGTGTTTGCCAGCCTATCCAAGCAAATTAAAACACACGTTACAGACCTAGGAGTGATTTTTAGATTCAGATCTTAATTTTACTAGCCATTTTATCAAGGTGGCAAAAACATATTTTTTTTCATCTGAGGAATATTGCCAAAACTGGACCATTTTTTAACTCAGAATGATGCTCAAATGTTGATACATGCTTTTATTACAAGCCACTTAGATTATTGCAACTCTTTTTTTACTGGTCTCCCTAAAAAGTCTTTAAGAAAATTACAGTTAATTCAGAATGCTGCAGCTAGGATTTTGACCAATACAATACAAAGAGATCACATTACCCCTCTGCTTGCATCACTGCACTGGCTATCTGTATCTTATATACAAAGAGTTACATAATCTAGCGCCTTCATATGTTAGCGACTGCCTTTCATTTTATGTCCCAGCAGATCTTCCACTGTTGTTGTTTTAGAAGTTCCTAAAGTGTCCCACAAGAAATCTGGTGAGGCTGCTTTCTGTTTTTATGGCCCTAAACTATGGAATTATTATTATTATTATTAATAATGGGTTATAATACTGTTTCCAGGGAACTCTAAACATGCCCGGATATAGCTCGGACACGCCATTTGTTTCCATGGTTTGTTGCTCATGTTGCTCATGTAACTTAGGTCAACTTACCATCAATGGCATTGGAAAATAAGCTAATGATGTAAGATTTTTAGTTTTAACATCCTGATTACATGATATTTTTGCTGATATTTTTTATTAACCTAGCCTTAGCTTTTTGCTGATTACTAGTCCTGTAACCAGAAAATAAAAAAAACCCAACAAACACTCATTTTGCAGTGTTTTCTCTAAATGCTGCACAGGTATTGTGAAATTGATTTTTCTTCATTTGCTTGAGTTTTTTTTCTATTTGCATGTGTTTTCTTAAGTTACAATATGCTGAGCTCTCAGGGCCACCACAGATGATGTTCAATGACAACATTTTATTGGGTTTCATTGGTCTGATAATGGAAGGTCATGATTGTAATGTAAGTGAATTATTGAGAGAGAGAGAGAGAGAAAGAGCTGCGTCAGATAGATGATATGTGACAAATCTCTCCAGTTTGTTTCCTATTAAATGTGTTAATAATGGAAAAGACTGGACAAAATAGTTCTGCTTTTTGTCTCTTGCTGAAGGCCCTTTTTAGAAGGCACTTCAGTACCTCTGCTTGCTACAATACTGTATGCAGAAAGCCAAACAACCTATATTAGACCCTGTAATACAAGTGATAAGACATTTATTTTCACCATTTTGTTTTAGTCAAAAGGCGTAAGAGAGCACAAAAAGTGGTTTTTATTGTACCCTTCTTTCCCAGTACAAAAGTACAGTGTTTTTGATTGATAGTAGGTGACACAGCATTTACTGCATGGTAACACCTAATCATACACTGGAGTGACTATACATTTAACCAGGGCCGGACCTAGCACATTCGGTGCCCTAAAACAAACAAACAAACAAACAAACAATCAAACAAAAAAACATTATACCAGACAAAACATTGGGGTACACTGAAAATAATAACCGGATAGGCAGGATCTCATTATTATGATTGTATTTAAACATCAGCATTGATAGTGAAATGTATACACCAAAGTGAAGAAAGACTGTAGCCTATAAAACACAGTAAACGGTCAAAAAAGGAACAAAACTTTAAGTACTAACATGTTTCAGCCTTCACTTATGCTGAAGCCTAACTACTTAAGTCATGATGTCATGTTTATTTATATCAGTTAGAAGACAGATGTGAAGTGTGAGTTAGATTCAAAAACAAGTGCAGGCCTATTGAAAGCAGTGCTGGTGAACAGAAAACCCCTCTGACGAGTTCCCATAATAGCCCATGTCATATTAAGCAAATACAGAGCTGAGGAACATCTTTTTCAGGTTTCCATTATGTGCTATATAGAGCTGGGGAACATAGGAATGACGTCAACAAAAATGTGTATTACCAACATTAGAATAATTTCCATTTTTTAAATGTAGCTAAACAATTATTAAGTTATTAAGCATTTGCATTTTAGTGTATTTGGTGTAGGGAATGTTTACACTTTTTGGTAAACGATTACATGTGTTATTATTCTCCAATATGAGTATTTTTTTAGTTCGCATTGTTGGACCATATCTGCGATTGCTTAGCAATGGTTATTGTTTTTCTTTATCCATTCCTTTTGTTCAAAATTGCATACCTTTCTCCTTGGCATGTTTGTCATCTTCTTCCTTTTTCTTTTTTTTTTGTTTTTTGTACTGCACCCTGGGTGGCTTTTGCCTTTTCATTTTCTCAAACTCTAATGATCTCCACATACAGTCCACTATACCCATCAATACTCTAGCATGTTCTGATGAACACATTTTTTTTTTTATGGGCGCAATTTTGGTTCCCCCCTCTGGGTAGCACCCTAGGTGGCCGCCTATGTCCCCTATAGGGAGACGCCCCTCCTCCACATTTAACCTTCATTCCCATATATTTCATTTCATCTCAGCTTACGCCCTCTTCTTCCACACTTCTCTTTGTCAGAACAATTACCGATTCAAGAGCTGTGGGATAAACTGTTATTATTTTGCCTCCTCTCTGAGCAAGTCCTCCCTTCAACAACAAGGTCAAACACGTTAAAAGCCCCTAACAAAAGCTGCATTCAGATTAAGAGATAGCAGCCAGCAATCTTGGACAATGTTCATCTTCAGTGAGTGATTAAATCTGACTCTACTGACTTTGGGCTGTATCCCCTCTAGTTCCAGTGCTCCCCTGGTGCTTTACATTTGAAAATGATGTGTCACTGAGATCATACATGGTCCAGATTGCTGAACAGAAGTAATGAAGCAGCTGCCTTAAGGCGTGTGCAGACCTCTTGACCAGAAGGTTACCAGCTGAAAAATAACTGGGAAAAATCTGTTCAAAGGGAAGAAAAAAAGCTTATAATTTTTCTTCCCTGAGTACTGACTGTGAAGGTGCCCTTGGACAACAAACTTAACCCTCAACTGCTCCAACAGAGCAGCTCCAAGACCATCTGTACAAGAATGTGGATATGCCTGGTTGATCTAATTGAGAGGAGTGGAAGACCCTCCCTTCATATGCAGCTAATCCTGTGCCAACACTTACCTACCAATCATGTCTTCACACAAGGCAACAAAGACAGTTCAAGACGATTCAAAAAAATGTTTGAATTAGCAATTAAACCCATGTCTAATTTGTGTATGACTGTAGAATGTTAACTCCACCTTTGGGGTTTGTTAAAACCTCAAAATTTACGAAAACAATACAGACATAATTTTGTGTCCTCAATAGTAGCTATATGCTTCTGACCTAAAGTACAATCAGGATAAGCTCTCTGATACAAGTATCTATAAAAAATACATTTAAAAGATGCTAGTCTGGAAAAGGACTGAAAACACAAAAATTGTGAACAGGTTTTACATGTGCAAAGAATTGTAGTTTACTGTTTTGGTCATTTGTTATTTTCAATGTCTGTGTGACTCCCAGAGTAATGAGGTACCTGTCAATCCAACGGTAATACAAATAGGCGGATAGGTGAATAAAAAAGAACAGTGTAACCCATGGGCAGGACACTTGTGAGGTCAGCCAGACCACTCCTGAGCTGTAGCAGATAACGGAAACTACTCTGTGTCTGTGCTGGCCACTGATCACCACTTCTTCTAACTGCAGGGAATTGCAAATGGAGCCAGATAGTGCTCTCTCCAGTTTGTGCAAGCGTTACATTGCTGAATTATGATTAAAATGCAAAGTTTTATTTTCTATTATACAGTGGAAATCCTTCAGATTTTCATGCTGCGGGGTGTTGAGGAAAAAAATGATCATATTGCACCTTAAGTGCAAGTCTTGCTTCCAATAATCTGCAAGGGTCTGTGTGCACTGAATAAAGAAAATCAGCTTTAATTTATTGATGTGGCACCAGAAGTTTTAATGGGAGTACCATTAGAGCTGCCCCTCTAATGGTAAACAGCAGTCAATAAAGTCAATGAAGTGATTTGTTTTATTTTTTTGCAAAATAATGCCATATTGGTGTAATTGTCATATTACATAACAAACCCATTATACACTCACTGGCCACTTTATTAGGAACACTTATGTAATCTAATGCAATCCAATACAACAGCTCTGCCATAAATTCTACTTTTACGAAGCTTATACATTTTCAGTTTTTGTTGACTGTTGTTGAGCTGTTGTATTGGATTGCATTAGATTGCACAGGTGCACCTAATGAAGTGGCTGGTGAGAGTATGGTTCATGACATATAGAGAAGAGAAAATGGGAATTTTGGAGATAAAATATTGTCTGTCTTCTCTCTCGGTTTTTTGTGAGGAAGAAAGAAAATAAATTCCAGATTTGTAGTATTTTATCCAATTTTTCTCTCACGGAAATTACTTTACTAAAGCAGGATGAAATGGTGTGTTGTGTGTATGAGACAGAGAAAGAGAGGACGAGTGCTGGAGAGGGATAAATACTAAGTGAGTGTGTCTGTGCCATTGTGTGACAGTTATAATGAGCTTCATATTTGGCACAGTGTTTGCGTTTCATTGTCAGGACCCCTTCTTGACAACACAAATCTCCAGGAATTTGGTCAGGATGATTTAGTAACCCTACTATTTGGTGAGTTTGTTCCTTGGCTCATGATTTAGATGCTAACAGTGGTGAATGAGGGTAATTTGGTTGTTTTTGTTTGTTCCACATTTCCCTGGTGCTGTTTGGTACCAGTCCCAAATCTGGTCTGTAATGACTTCTTTTATGTCACATATTTTGAAGCAGTGGTGGCATTTTCGAATTGCTGTGGTGGCTCATTACTGCTGAAGAGATTAGTAAAAACTGGTGACCATCAACTGACCATCTGACGCTACAGTGAAATCTCTGTGGGAGGTCTGGCAAGGCTTCAGCTCTAATTCCTACGTGTGTTTTTACTAGTTTGGTTTCTTTCATCTTTTTACAGATAGGCTCACTTCATCCTGTCATTTGTTCCCATGTGAACTGAGGCTCTTTTCAGCCTGCGACCACACCACACACAGACACGTTCACACACACAGATGCCAAAGAGAGAGCTGCTTTCCGTCTGCAACCACACCACACACAGAACTCCCAGCGCATAGGCGACCCACACACATTTGGAAAGTGAGCTACTTCTATCGTCTAACCATACAACACATGTTCATATGAGTATATATAATGACAGGCAACACACACACACACACACACACACAAGCATGTGGAAATTGCATGCACACATAAAAAATGGATCAGAGATAGGTCACAAAGATAAGACACATAAAAGCAAAGACGTATGCTTGGGGATTGCAGTCAAGAGCCTCTGTTCACAGACACACACACACACACACAGTTGAAACACACATGTATATACACATAACAGAATGAAAAAAAATGCACACACACAAATGTACCAGGAGTGTAATTTTCTCTTCAATTCAACTGAATTGAAGAGAAAATTACACTCTACTGAAAGCTACTCAAACCACTACAGTTATAGTAGGCTTCACCAATGAAAGCAGCATGTTCTCAGCAAGATACTAGACTATATGTAGTGATTCTAACTTTTTTTTTTGTTTTAAAGAAAAAAAGAAAAGGACTTACATCAAAATTAATTTTAAAAAATAAGTGAAAATTTGATGAACAATCGATAAAACGATCTGATTAGGATCAATTTGCAACACTGTAGTTTAGCTGTTAATTGCAGTTTTATACATAGATGGACGGAGGTACGTGATCAATAGCACATTTTCTTTTCATCTGTTACTGGAAGCATTTTCTGAGCTAAGTCATTGTTGCAAGATGACCTCATTTACTGTAAATTGCGGTGGTCAGTAGGCTTGGGAGGTATTACGGTATACCAGGGTATTTAGAGTATGATTTTCAATACTGTCAAAAATACAGATGCTCCTCTAGACAATTACGTGTTCACATCATCAGATAGTCAGTCAGCCCTAAAGGTGTTTCATTAGTCCGGTTTAACCTGCAGGGGTTTCTGAAGGCTCGTGTAACGTGTTTTAACAAATAAATTCATGACGAGTGAAAATAAGTCCAAAGCGTCTTCCAACGTCTCTACTGCAGAAACGGAATATGTCAGGCTGTCAAATACCACTGTCACAGATGGTAAGGAGCTCAAAATGACAAACAGGCAGTCTTATAAATGCTAACCACCAGAGAAATCAGAAATCATCAGAGGATAAAACAATCTACACCCTGATGAAGGTACTTGCACTCATTCTGGTTGTCAGCACAGATCACTGATTATGTGCCTACTCTTGTACTTAACTGATGTGTCAGTAGCCCACCCTGCCTACTGTGTAACCATAGCTACCATTGTTGTCAGATACTATTGATTGCACAGTGATGGTGGTGTTATAGCAGGATTCCACATAATAACTGGTTCTCTAGATTCTGGCATTTGTCACCAACATGCCGTCACTATGATACTATTCTTTGGCATGTTAAAAGTTCATAATCAAGAAAATGTTACCATTGTGCTACATTATGTATGAAATCTATCAACTTTTACTGGTGATCAGTAGAAATTGTGGCATGTCCTCCTTCCTCTTGTGGGATGTTGGCCTGTAGATGACCCAAACAGTAAAGACACAGTTTTGACACTATTTTATGCAATAATATAAAGTAAAATTATTCTTTTGGTTTCACGTTGTTTCCTGTTCATAGTACCATCTTCCATTACTGAACAGTTTGTGATACAATAATGTGAATAGGAGAAGATTGTTTATCACCAGACATGAAGTATACTGAATCAGATCAAAGGCCATTAACTGACTTTGAAAGCCAGAAATCTCATCACCTTCAGGCTGCTCTATAAATGAGGTTAAGGAAAGCAATTAGGACCTGACTAATCTTAAGAGATTGATCTGGGTTTAAGCAGGTCCTCAAAACAAACTTTTGGCTAATCAGGCAGTGTGATCGGGCAAATGCAGGCCTTTGTTTGAACAATCAAGAAATCAATATATTTTTGACTCATACCCGGACAACAGAACAACAAAACCTAATCAGCCCTTTTCTTTTATTAAAGACTAGCTCTTGTTTATTATAACCAACTCTCATTATTTTCATTGTTTCAGTCTTAATTCCTAGTGGCAATAATGACGCTGTGCTAACCAAGTTCATTACTGAGATTTGGAAATGGAAAAAAAGAAGCCTGAAGCTACGTAAAGTTATAACATCATGATCTTAATTCTTTGTACTGAACAATAAAACACAGACAATATGACTTCTTTGCAGGCATGTTTCATATCACTGTGACTTTTGGGGAGTACATTGTTTTTGCCAAGACAAGTTGGCCAAAACTACGAAAAATAAAATCAAAGTTCAGAGTCAAAATCTAAGTCAGCCAGAGCAAAATCCAATCACCAAATTACACCTGATGAAAACTGAACCCAAAAGTTTCCAATCGCAGAAGCTCAGGGGACATGCTGTACATCCAAAAAACAGAATCAGTAGAGCAGCACAACAAATTCAAATAACTTTCTTGTCATATCTATTCTTTAATTTGAATGAATCTTTTTTCCCCCCTTTTTCAGATTCTACTTTCTTCTTTTTGGGCAAATTATTTGTGCAGGGTTTCACATGTCAAAAAAGAATAAAAAGCCTTATTGTTATTGTAGCAGCAACAATATTACTCCCCAGTTTGCTGATTGCTGTAGCATTCTCAATTTTTCTTTGTCTCCCTTTGTCACAAACACACCAGCACTCTCTCTCAGACACACACACACACACACACACACACATCGACAGGCTTGGCTGTAGCACTGACATTTAACAAATGTCCATATAGGGATTTCAACAGACTCACTTCACTTTCAACACTCTTTTCAGAAGTTAGAGCTTTTGGTTTCAGCCACCTGTTTTTTTTTTTTGTTTGTTTTTGTTGTTGTTTTTTTTGTGAAACATCAAAACAGAGAAAGAGACTCAGCTGGGTTCATGTTCAGAAACAAGTGCAGAGAGAACCAGCAGTGAGAGCTGCTTTCTGTGGGGACAGCAGGCTGTTGACCTTCACTGATGAGCAAAGAAGAATCTCAGTCTTTCTGTCTTGTTCTGTCTCGGGCTCTTATCGTTTGTCTGCTTCCCCTCTCGGTCTCTTTCAGCTTCTGTTCTGACTCTCATCTTTCTTCCTACTACTCTCCTTTTTATCCTTCTACGCCATGTTTCCTTCACCTGCTCTACTGTGGATGTTAGGATGTTAGATGTGGATTTCTACTTTCACTTCAGGCTTTTTACAATAGTTAATAGGGATGTAAATTACCTTAAAATGTGGAGTAGTTTTATACCCAATTAAATGGCATAATGAGGATTGTGTTTTGCAGATTCCTTGTTACAAGGGGTGCGTGTAGTGACAGTTTTCATGATTCATTAATCTTCCAACTACTTTTTTTAAAAACAAGTATAAAATGCATGAAAACAGTGAAATATCCACCACAAATCACAAATTGTCACAATTGTTTGTTTTTTTTTCTGCGACCAACAGTCCAAACCCCAAAAGGTTTTCATTTTACACTCATAGAAAATGGAGAAAAGCAGCAAATCCCAGCATCTTTGGTATTTTTGTTTAATAAATGGCTTAATTGCTTATTAAAATTGTTGTCAATTATCTGCTGTAGTAAGTAACTGACTAATTCAGCAGTATTGCTACTGAGGAGTCTTACTGCTGTGTGGCATTCACTTACAGTACAGTACATACCCAGTGAGGTGGACAGAAGCATATACAGCAGTGACCGGTAGATGAGTTCATGTTGGTGCCTACAGTGAACAAATGGCTTCAGTGGGTAGCAGTAATGGGAGGGAGAGGGAGAACACAGACAGGGAGGAACAGAAGGAGAATCCACTAATTAATGCAAAACTGACAGAGGAAGAGGGAGAGGCTGCTCTGCTTGTTAGCAAAAGCAAACATGGAAGGAGCAGCAGCAACACCACCCGTGAAGAGATTAGCATCAAAGAATGTTTCTCCTACTCGTCTGCTCATAGTGCTGTTCGCTGGCAGGGTGGCAGAAAATAACACAAAGAAAGAACCACAGGCCTAAGCTTCAAATTGTACATAGAATAATGGGAATAAAGTATTCTTTAAAAGGAAATTAAACACACAAATGCCTGCAATTCTTCATGTGATGACAACTGAGCCCTTTAACATTTCAGCTGTTTCTCTGTCAGCTTGTCACCTCCAAGAAAACTACTTGCACACCATAGTAGGCATCCTAGTGTCTATTACTGCAAATAAACGATTACAAGAACTAACTGCCAGAACTATTGTTACATCAATATTCTTTCAATAGAAACTGACTAGAAGAAGAAAAACTGCAGTCTTATTTGTCAACTTATCGTTTCAAACAAGGACGTACAAGTTAATACTCACATTTTCAAACCCTATATTAGAAGCCTGCGTATCCCTTTGTTTGAAGAGTAATCATACGACTGCTTCAATATTGAGCTAACTATGACTTGTTTACATCAGTGCAGCTTTTCAAATACTTTCTTTTGCCCTTACATTAGTGTGTGATGTGTTGGAGGACAAAATCAAGAGGCTTTAGAACTACTAAGGACTCAGTAAGTAACACTATTTACATTGTGTGCTTCACTTTTCAGACTAGTTTGTTTTGAGAGGAGATTGCGGGAGCTCAATCTTCAACAGTCCATGTTGTGAATTTAAAGTGCAGATTTGTTGTTCTGGAGTGTATGAACGAAGAGGTCATATCCAGTGGAACAGGTCTGCGGTAGAAGTTGAAAGTTTTGACAATATTGGCTGCAGTCAAGACAACATCTCTAAAATCTGCCGTTTCCTCATCCTCCTCTGAAACAAAAGGTTAATTCACCCGTGTCAGCCTTTGTGCTGGTGTCACTCTGTTGCTCTGTTTGATAAGTGCTTATGGCAGTGGGTGTACGCATGCTGTCAGTCCCCTCCGTGCCTCTTTTCTTTTAACCGTCTGCACCACTCAGCGTTGTTTTGTCTTGTGTAAAATCAAAAGTCATACAACACAGATTATGAAACGCTCAAAGCAACGCAGCTGTGAAACACAAACAAAAGAGTGTTTCACGGATGTTGAGGATGACACCAAAAACTGGTAGAAATACATAAATATGACCCGTAAACATACTCTTATTTGACATTTTGTCACCCATAGGTTGGATGAAGTTAGCTATGTTTCATGTTGCAGGTGACATACAGAGTCGTTTTACTCACCGCTCCATTTTCTTTGTGCTTCAGTCTATCTTTGCAGGAAGCATAAATAAAGAAACTATTAAATATTAGCGGACTATTGTCATGATTTCTCTTTGGAGGTAGATATCTAGAGAAAACAGGCAGTACAGGAATTTTATGGGAATATTACAAGCACTTTTCAGTACAGATCAGGGTAAGTCAAAGACATTGTGATGAGTTATTTTTCTCTCTCCTGAGCACCGTTCAATGTAGGCAATTATCACAGTGGTTTATCTGTTAAAGTACAGAAGTAGTGAGTCATTTAATAATGATTGAGTGAGTCTATACACAAATACTGCGCTTGTTTGAAGGGTGATTTGGTTTAATAGCACTCAATTAGTGGCAGTAAAACTAAAGTGATACTCAACCCATCTTTTTAGTTTTAGATCCTCATCCTTTTTAGGCGCAAAAAGATTGTTGAGTTTCAGAGAGAACTGTGGTTGTGGTCACCCATACTTAATTTATGTCGGTTACAGTATAGTATGCACTGCGTAATTTTTCATGGCAAAAGAAAGTGTAAAGACCAGAGGGGGACCATCTGGGTCTTCAAGATATTCAGTGAAGGACTACAAAAAATTTTGAAAGAATTTTTGTAATCTAATCCTAATGAATATTTTTTTAATTATTTTTATTCACTGAAATAATAGTAATAATTTATAGATCATTGTTGTAATACAGTATATATATGTTAACTAATATGTTTTGGCAAACAGTGGGTTAATATAATGGAACAGGAAATGGACCACTCACAATTTTTCTTCTGATGGTATCTGGGTGAATCAGCGACACCACCCCCCCCGCGCCAGAACCTTCAGTAGCTGTAACAAATGCCTGTGTGATTCAAGTCAATGTGGGCATGAGTCTGATTTTGACAGTTATCTTAGCCAATAAGACAGTAATCATATTTTGTTGAGTTGTGGGCGGGACAATATCCTGACATCTTCTGGGCATTTGTGAATACTTGGTGAATAAGTGACCCACAAAAGTAGTGAGTGAGTGAGCGAGGCAAAAAAGAGACAATAGAACAACAACAAACAGTAACTCACTAACCCAGTAACTCTCAGTTCAATTCCTCTGCTGAATGAGAAACATGAATTTACTTGTTGCCTTATTCTGGGCAAACTTTGACAAGAACACTGCAGCATATTTGGGTGAAGATGTTTCTGAAAATATATGCTAACTCCAAACTTTCCATGATGGCTTCACTTGCCATAAGGAAGCAGAAAGTCATTGTTGATTGCTTCATGGACACAAGTTGCTGGTTGGTTACTGGTGTCTTTGTGAGCATTGTCAGTCTGTGTGCATTTGTATAATTAGAACTGTAACTCTATTGTTCAGTTTTGTGTCTTAATTTTTGCTGTTTGAATTTATGTTGGGTATCGCAGTGTTCAGGCACAGAAGTCAGCATGAAATGGAGCCTGCAGTCAAGACACATTTCAGTGAGAAATTAATTTGTTTTATCATTTGATGTTCACAGCTTTCTATGCAAGTTGTAAGAAGTATACTGTAAACCTACAATTTGCATCTCTAGTTTTATTGTCATGGACATGAAATGGCAATAAACTGCTTAATTAAGGCCAGTGAGAAATGGCTGAGCATAGCTTACAAAGAGCTTGTGCCTTTTCCTGTTTCACCTCAGGAGGTGATGAGACATCTGATATCTACATTTAACTTGTCTGTCTTTACATCTGGCAGAGAGATTAAATCAAATGAAATTCAAGTATGTCTAAGCTCAAAAAACACAATTGGATCCATCTTTAGCTGTGTAACAGTAGCTAATGATTATTCTAGATATTAGAATATAGTCCAGATAAACACATATATGAAATAAGTCAATGTGATTTGCTTGTTTCATTTATTTTCACAAAATAATATAGGACTAGTCGTTTACATGTCATATTTAAATTTAGTGATGTCATGATTGCCAGCTTTGTGTGACTGGTTTTCCTTGATCATCTTTGTGTGTTGTGAAGCCAGTTAGAGTAAAGAAACCTTTAATATGCTGAACTTCCATGTAACAGAAAGACAAAAAACAAAAACAAAAAAAAGGCAAACATTCTAAGCAACATCCACAAAGCCTTACATAACATTTTATGTCTCTCTGTCTCTGTTTGCTTGGGTTTTGTTTTATGTTGTTGCTTGTGACAGATTTTTCCCTTTCAAATAGGTTTTCCTGTTTATGTTATAAGCCTGAAATAGGTTTCACTGGCCTGAAGACAGACTGGTGTTTAGCGTTTGTGATACAGAGATATAGAGAGTTACTGAGTATGTTAAAAAAAAAAAAAAAGACAGTACAGCTCCCCTGAAGGGCGGAAAAAATTAGATGCCATAGACACTATTGTTTTGCTCATCAAAGACCCATTGCTAGAAAGACATGCTGTATATCCTCAACCTGGCTTCTGCTCAAAGCTGTTTCATTTGATGCTGTGAGCTAGAATAGACAATACCTAAATTTGCCTCAGCTCTGGGCTATGAACAAATTACACTGAACACATACCTGCTTATTATATTGCCACAAAGACAACAAATTGGGTCTAGCATCAGCAGAATTTGCTAACTGACTTGAATTTCATGGAAAAAAAGGGTGAAACAAGATATCTATGCTTCAAAATGTGACAAGATATAAATGGAGAAAAAACCTAGTCAGTAAAAATCTGTCAGAAATCTAATCAGAATTATGAATAATCGCATTTGTTTTTCTGGTGAGACAGCAGAGTCACTTGGAAAAGTTTTCAGAATAATAAACTTGTGGAGAAATAGGATGTGAAAACTTGAGTTTACATGAGGTGAGATTCATGGAGTGAAGTTATACCTTCATTCAACAACTATTGCCAAATGTTCCCACTGTAGTAGAGCAGGTTAGTGGCAAAAGAAAACAAGACTATGTGGCTGGACTGTGTATGGTCAATGTGTGGAAATGTAGCCAGTTTGTTACAGAGATAGTCAGTAGTAGTGTCTATAATGTCAATTCCTGGATATTAGATGTTCATCTTAAATTTTTCTGTAGTGGTCCCAATAATATTTGTTGTTAAAAGGGTAAAAAGGGTATAAATGTAGTTGCAAGAGCAATACTACTCATATGTTTGATTTGGAAGAGAACTTTTTTTCATTTTAATTATAACTATTGTAATTATCTGTTAACTCCCCCTGCTCTTTCATCTGTTTCTATCTGCAGATGTCTGTAAACGTGTGGTCTCATCCATAAGTTTACGTAGGATTAGCATGCTAGGCTAACAGTCCGTCAGCTTTATATACTTTATATCCGCGCCGTGACATCTTTCAGAGCACACAAACACCGTAAACACACCTGTCACCTGCACAACACGGTGCTGTTAAACCAGAAACACCACGGCTACACCTTATTTTTAAACAGTCTGTGGGCTGAATTTCTTCCCAGTACACCCCTGGGCAACGGTAAACACCATGACAATTGTAGTTAAGGTCCCGAAGTTGGAAACGAACAGCGGCCTCCTGCAGCTAAGTCCACTTTTTGCAAGTTAGGATCTAACCAGCCACCCAACCCACCACCTCCGAATATGGAAATTTGTCACCTTATATAGACATCATCTGAACTGTGCCACTTCTCCAGGTCATAATTACTCATTCAAATGACCTATTGTGTCGTTTTTGTTGAAAGGACAGGCTCTGTACTGTTGTCAAATGTCCAGACTTAAGCAGAGTTGTTTACTGGCAAAAGGAAAAATAATTTCATTGTAAAGAGCAAACCGTGGATAAGTGTGATTTGCGTATAGCAGGATGTTACTGTGCGACCTCTGAAAACCTCTCTTGGATAAATAAAACTTAACAAGATTGAGACAAAAAGCAGATTTCTGAGTAGTCTTATGGGTCAAATATATTACCATTAGTTTGACCTCAAAGGGCTTAAGCATTAGCAGGCACCTTTAAATTTGCAGTATCTTGACTGCCATGTCTCTGTTTTTGCTGGCTTCAGTAATTGCTGTGTTTTGTAGATGTGATGGCCACATTGAATGGTACGTTTTAGTGAGTCACTCTCTGCTTGCTTGCAGCTCTCTGTCACAGGTTTGTGTTTTAGAGCTACTAACTGAGCCGCATGTTGGCGGTGGTGCAGACTTAGCACATGACACTCAAACCTCATGCTTGCATCTGCTTTAGCTCAAGATCTGATCTTTAAATTCAGGTTTCTTTTGTTTCTACATGTGTACAGTTATTGGTTAGAATAGAGATGAAAAAACACATCTAAGACTGACAATATGCGACAAAGTATTAATTTGTACGCTTTTTAGAGTTACTTTTTGTAATTGGTTTATATACTACTAATTTGCTTTGCCATATGGTTGAACATACATTTCACATGGAGACCAGGGTTCTCATTCTGTGTAACCAAGTGCTTTGTGTTGCCTAAACATAACCATAAAAATCTGAATCATGCTTTAGTTGCCTGGAGATTTTGCAAATACCGTACACTTACAAATTGTAATCCAGGCAACATTATGCTTCTTGGAGAGGAGAGGTTGAACATTGTCATAATTTGAGACGACAAAAAGTGTGACCTAGCTTCAGCCCTGCTAAATGCACGCCTGCTCATGCATGCAGGCAGTTAGGTTGAGCTCATATTCATTGTCTGCCAGAAAAATGACCAGACGATGCACAAAACAGCCGCCCTGCAAAAAGCTCCCCTCATGGGGACATAAAATGAGACCAAATGAGAAGTGACAGAATGTATTTGCCCTCACAGACAAAAGAGTTGAAAATTCATTGCTAAATGGATCATCTACATCAAAAGGAAAAAAAAAAAAGTGGAAGTCTTATTAAACATAACTGATTCTCTGCCTCTTTCATTTTGGCAGTATCAAAGTGCTATATTTTCCCCTCAGCATTATTCTGGCATTTGAGCACAATGTTCTGTTAACAGTGTTTTTGCATCACAGCCAATATCAAAGTAGTTTGTCTCTGCATTATTTGGACATTGTTTGCTTCACTGGAATCACACAATTTAGGTGTATTTAAGGAATTGGTATATATGTTAACTTTGGGCAAAATAATGCATAATACATTGATGTTTTTGCTACAAGGTCATATTGTAGAAACCTCCCATGAACCTCATATTTTATCTGTGGGATTTTAAGCTCTTTATTTTAAGGCTTTGTGGATTATCGTCTAAGACTTTTTAAAACTTTGTCCTTGATTCTTCTTCTGAAAACTCTAAATAATTTGGGCTTATTGGTTGTGTATTAATGAGCAGAGGCATATCACTGGCCAGGGGTAAGGTTTGATTTTCATAGGGTCACATTTAAGGCAGAGAGGCAATAAACAACCAAAGCTATAGTGAGTTCAAATGAGGATTTGGGTGTTTTTTTTTTCTTTTTTGTGAGTGTGTTTGATGTTTTCAGCATTATGCTATTAACATTAGACAGAGGAAGTCCATATAATTAAGTATTCACAATAAACCTATCAGCAAAAAGTTCACTGACAATGTATTTAATTAGTTTTCCCTACAGTATGTGCTTTTGCGATACAAAATTCAGTCATAGGAACTAAAGCATGAGTAATGTTATTTATGGTTATGTTTAGGCAATCACAGCACTTAGTTAAAGATAGGGAAAGATAATGAACTTGATTAAATACTGCTAAATTCCAAAAGTAAGTTGAAGCACGAGACAGTTTACTTTATCAACATTGAATTAAAACCACAAGCTTTCCCTAACCTTAACTAAGGGGCAATTGTTGTCTAAACCTAACAACACACAGGACTCAGATATATGAATCCCAGTCTCTGGTGACATCATGTACACACATCATCCTGTCGGAAAACCTTCCTGCAACTACGTGGCACTTCCATCAATAGACAAAACATTGTCACTGACCATAATCCAGGCAGCAATTACATGTTTCATGAATTTAACAAAACAAATTTGTTGCATATAAATGTAATGTACAGTGTTGCAAAACCACATGTTCACACACAAAGACACAAGTCATGTACTGACATACAAGCACGTATTTACCGGTAACCTTGCAAAACCTGCTTTAAAATTGAGTTGTGGAAAAGGTTGGAGACATACTAAAAGATTATTTAGCCAGTTAACATCAGATTTGACCATCTTGATAATTGCAGGCCAAATCCTGATTGTTGGCAAACTTTATCTGGTTGTGCGAAGGATTTTCAGGCTCAATCTTAACCGCTCTGAGTGACGCTCGGACTCATATGAGCTTATACCTGATAATATCAAACATATTTACAACTCTAGATGAGTCCTCAAATTCTCCCATGTGGAGATTGCCAATATCGGAAGAAAGGAGATTTTACAGTGATGTGGGAGCCAAATCTCATTCCCTGCGCATTTTTCGATAAGCATTATGTCGGATTTCCTATGTGACATATTGAGATTTACTTTGTGTTCAACATTCTGTCCCCTCCAAATCAGCTAGTGTCATCGGTCCAGGGTCAAAATAACTTCAGTCCAAAAAGTAATATGTTTTGTTTGGTTTGGTTATGGGTGTGAAGGCTTTGTGAGTTATATATGTTGTATATCTTTTTGCAGTTGTTACATATTATATAAATATGTTTGTATTTTTCACTGATATTGAGTCTATATTTTTATGTCTGTTGCTTCTGTCTTTGATTGTGAAGCACTTTGACATCTGCTTTACTTATATTACTTTACCTACATTATTCGTAATTTAAGAAATAAAAATGTGAAAAAGAATCATCACAAAATGTTTAACACTCTCTGATGAGTCTAAACAGGTGTAAAATTGCCTCTGCAACTTTGATCATCATGTTTCTCAAATTTTAAATTGCATCATCATCACTATACCGCTCAAAAGAATTGACTGTCGTTGTGAATCTGTCTGAAGTAAATGCATAATTTGCACAGACTGCAATGGATACGAAATAATAGATACAACACAGGAATACTAATGGGGCTCAAAGGTAGGCTAGAGAAGAGAAGAGTTAATTAAAAGTCAAAATAGTGCGCTCAGCATGGTGAAGGCAAAGCAATTGCGGGGAAGAAAATAACGTGAAACTGATGTAGTTTTGTTCCTGTTGTTTGTACCTCTTATCAATCAGAAAACCAATATATAATGATGCAATATGCATTCATGGAGGAGAAATGAATTGCTCTGTGAGGTGAATAAGAGGATGGCGTTCAAAGTTTCATCTGACACAACTAGGAGGAAGAGGTGTTCTACATGCAAAGGGAGACAAAGAGAGAAAAAGAGTGAGAGACGGTGGAAATATAAAGCATTTCTGCTGTGTAGACTATACACACACACACACACACACACACACAGTGAACTGCTCTATCAGCCCTCTCAATCAGCACTTTTACCATTCTTTTGCACTTCTCTTGACTTATTTTTAAGATACCTATCTTCGTCATTTATCTGTCTTCACAAGCAGTATCATGTGGCAGACAGAAGGATATACAATACAGTGTTACATGCATGCAAATATTTCAGACTGGAGGCCAGGTAGCACCCAGCAGCACAACTACATTAGAGTTGACCTGCAAAAACAAAATCATGGTAAGACACCAAAATAGGTTTCAGAAAAATGCCAAGGAGAAGGATGCTGGTATGTACGGTTGGAAGCTTGATCCGTTTCTTGTTTACCATTGTAGTTTCCAACAGCAACAAGCAGCTTAATGCAAGTCTGTCTGTAGGTCAGCCAGTCTCAGGACATGCTGTAGCATGAAATGTCATTACTGACTGTTACATTATTCTGCATTTAGCTTTGGGGGTGAAGAACAAATTTGTCACACCAAAGATTGCATGTTATTACACTAAAAAAGACACACACACACACACACACACACACACACACACACACACACACACACACACACACAGACACACACATGTGTCTAAGCCCTAATGCCAGACAACATTGATACTAGGTGATTCAGCAAATCCAAGGATTATGAGCAATGAGGTTTTTAAACATTCAGTGACAGTTTTTTTCTACAGTATCTTGGTTAAGATTAGGGAAAGACTATGGTTTTGGCAAATAATCTATGGTTAAGACATGGTAATGTGTAACAGGACGCACACTCCGGTTTCCCCACATGAAAGTCAGATCCGCTAGATAACCACCAGTTACTCAAGCTCCACACCCTTACTTTCACTGGCACTAAAAGTTAAATCCTGAGGTGCAGAATTTTCCGATATGAATGTAATTCTAATAGGATTCGGAGCTGATAAGCCTGCACTCCCATGTCTTAGGTGAGTACTGGTAAATCCGAACATATACAAACATTTTTTTTGTAATACAAATTGACACCTAAATAGATACACCTGCTATAGATTGCATGAACATTAGCTTGGGACTTGCATCGTTTCAGATTTACAGTAGATGCCTGTAAACCTGATGTTAACAATTATCTTAAAGTCAAACTAAAATCACATTTTTTTCCACACTGTGGAAGTCAGATCA
Organism: Scomberomorus guttatus; assembly: GCA_038419695.1. Taxonomy (NCBI): domain Eukaryota; kingdom Metazoa; phylum Chordata; class Actinopteri; order Scombriformes; family Scombridae; genus Scomberomorus; species Scomberomorus guttatus. The sequence goes on from CM076463.1 coordinate 18,848,373, forward strand.
AACACAGTCACGCTATCCAATTCATATTTACCTAAATGCATGTAAACATACCCACAGACAATGGCCTAAAAATGCATGCACACTGAGAGACACACCTGAGGACACTCACAATGCCCATAAAATTGAAGCACACACATACTCAGAGGCAGGGAGGCATATACTTCCACAGCCCGGCTGTCAGTGTGAAGGATGGCTGGTGAGAGGTGGGTACACTCTCTAAAGGGTCTAATCAGTCAGCCACAGCTATCTCCACACTCTGCAATGAACGGCATACACGCAAACTCGCCCTCGTTTAGTCTCTCCACTCTGTCGCGCACAACACACACGCTCACACTATCCTGCACGTACACAACACACAGACAGTTGATAATTCATACACACAAAAAAAAAACACAGTCAACCAACTGCTACTATAAAAGGGGAGCTCTTGCTGTTAACTGCACACCATCACAGAAATACTACAATCAATAAAATCACTGACTGTGAGAGGTAGATGACAGAAGACAGGGTTTGGTTGGAGAGAAACAGGGTGAGAGGAAGTGCAGAGATGAAGTGAATAATGTAGCAAAGGAGGCCAGAGAAGGGATGGAAAAAGGAGGGAAAGCAAATGGGTGCTGAAGAAAGAGATGGACGTTTGTGCCATAAAGCTAGAAAAGGTAAAACGCAAAGCCATTCTAACTGTCAGAAGTTTGCTGTGATGTTTGCTAAACTACCTCAAACACAGCGAGTGAATTTCTACCTAAGTGCATTCGTCATAGCGGGCTATATTTTGTGCTTTTCTCAGACTAGGACCATAATTTTCCACTGCTAACATTTAAGTCTTTTCAGCCACAAACCGTTTTGGTAATCTTAACAGCAATTTAGCCGTTAGTCAGTTTGAAAACTGACCGTTTAGTCAGTTTTATGTCTGAATAAGTGCCCTTGTCTCTTTTAAATAAGTGTAATGTTGACAGTCTTACTAGGTCAGACCGAGTACAATCTCTGTAACATTCTGAACACAGCACAAGTCTGAACGGACTGCTGTCAGATTATGTACTCCATTTCTTTCCAGACATGCACAATTGTGTCAAAATAGTCCGACATCAGGTCTTATTTAGTAGCGCTTGACACAAATCAGGTGAACTGTGCCTGGGCTTATTTACACCTGTAGTCTTAGTAAATAAATCTAAAAAATTGCAGTGATTGGTGCACCTGACAGTAATTTGCCACAGGCTTAATAAATATCCCCCAAAGACTACAGGCCCGGGCAGAGCCAGAGGGCCGTCTTAAAAGGTTGTCATCATTTCTGCTATTTCACTTTCTGCCGGTCCTGTTGTACTCAAAAGAGCACTAAAGCCTGCAAGCTTGCCAAAGTAAACAGATACAAACCGTGGAGTCTTTAATCAAGTCTTGTTGTTAAATCTTGTAAAGTTACCAGTGTCGAGCATTTCCATTTAAAGTTTTAGGCATTATCAGATGCCCTTCGTCAGACAAGCTTACAATGAGGTTGCAGGGATAATTATCAAAACACCTTCTTTCCTCCTCTAACTGTGCTCTGAGTAACAGAGGTTTCATACAGTTATATAATAGATATAAGAGAATATAATAGATAATAGAGATATAATAGAATATAGATAAAGAAATGCAACTTTATTTGTATAAAAGGTCAACAAGCTAGACATATTTGTATCTCTTGTGATGCTTGTGGGGATGCATATGCCGGATAATAAGGTAAAATTGACAAGCCATTTTCTCAAAACTACAACACTTGCTTTGCCGCTAAAGGAAAAAAAAAACTGAGGAGTAATGAGGTAGAATCAAAAGATATTTCAATTCATCTTCAACCTACAGTAGCCCGTGGCATTTTGCCAAGTCGATTCTTTTCCAAATGTCACTGTTTACCTCACTGTAGAGCTTTATGTACCTTCAGTTCACAGTCAATGCTCTTGTCCAATAAACACAAAAGGGCCCACATAATATCTAACAGCTGAATCCAGAAATCAATTGTTAGTACAGCTTCACAGCACAAAAACACTGACGCTGCAAAAAGCCATGCTTACATCAGATTTCTGGTGATTCATATAATAATACTAGTCTTTGGTTTGGTATTATGACATTTGAGCCAGCATGAACTAGAATGTCATGATTAACATATTGAAACTACTGTATAGAGCAATTATCTATCATATCTGAAGATGGTGACTATGTTCTGATAGTTCTTTCTATTATACATTCAACAAACGTGATATGTGATAACTATAATATATTCTCACTTCTCACTATCAGGTTTCTTATTTTATTCCATCTGACAGTGAGCAAACTGCTACAGGACTTGATATTATTAATTGTTATTATTGTGGCTATAACTATCTGTCATGATTGAAGTTGAAAGTTTAGAGCCAGACTTTTCTCTGACAGTTAGATGAGTTATGTTCTGCTCACGCTGCACATACTGTACTTTGGAGTGGGCCGGAGCACTCATCCCATAACGAAGCACCGGGCCCTGTGTGGCTGTGGTTTCCATTGTTGTGGTGCTTACATCACTATGCTTTATAACTGCTTGTGCTGCCTGTATGCTGACAATAGGCTTTTGTAAAAATTCGGAAAGTGTTGGTAGTTTGATTGTTTGCTGTGTCATACTTTCTCTTCCATGTGCACACAGTTTTGTTTTGTTGTTTGTTTGCATGTTTTGCACTTTACATACCGCAGCTTTTCCATTATTCAAACCATGAATAAAACAACCATGAATAGAAACTACATTCATTACATTCATAAATACAAATGGTTTTGGATGGTGGACTTTAAAATTGTCAGCAATTGAGGTACAAAAAAATTATTGAAATGTGTCGGCCTGCAAGGCATGTAAAGAAGTGCTCCAGCTGATCCTTTAAGGGGACATTAGTTAAACTTTGAATGTAATCAGTAGACATAATGAAAAAATCTGGAATTCCTGGAATTATAGTTATATGTTTAATGACTTTGAGGTCTTACTATAAGGGTGATGCTGCAGATAATTATGAGCCACCAAAAATGTGTACATAAAGTTGTTTTGGGGACATTCAGAATACTGAATGCATAGTGCTTTTACCTCTAAATCAATTTAAAACTGCAACTACGTCTTAAAGGTATGTCACTCATAAAAAATAAATTTATTTTTTATTATCATTGGCTCATTATCCAAATGCTTGGCTACCAGTGGACTAGTAATGTCCAATCATATTCATGCAGCAATTATAATCTGACATTTATACTCACTATGTCCCTGCTCATGCCAAAGCCTTTTGCTGCTGCAGCTTCTTTCACCTACCAAAATCTCTGCTGGTGAAGCCAAAGATAATGTTTCACTTTGTGAACAATAAAGTTCCCAAATAACTACATGAAAATTAATAAGATAGACATATTGACCCCGTCAACACCTGGTATTAACATAGGATCTGTATCTGATAAAGTATAAAGACATGTTATTACTAGGTAATGCAAGCAGTATCCATTTAATGCTTTTGCAAATGGAATGCAACTGGATTGATCGGAAGACATCTGGAGGTGGTCTAGCTCAACTGTGATCGGATCTCAGCCAGGTGAAAATTAAATCTGCACAGTTTGCCAGGATTCTTAAGAAAAAAAGAAGACATCCAACTAGTTGAAAGGTCACCTAATTCCACCTCTCCCTACTATCCTCAGCAAATAAAAAATAAGAAGAGCCCATAAAGCCAGCATCACTTTCCTTGACCTGAGATGCACTGATGAAAAGTCTGCCAGTTCTGCCTAGCTAATTTCCATACTGAGATTCAATCACCATTCAGGCAGAATTTTCTGTAGATAACTGTAGATAATGAGAACACCTATTGACAACAGGTGTAAATGCAAAGGGCCCTAATCCAGATAAAGTTTCCGGATACAGACTGCATGTTAATACCAGGTGTAAATGGGGTCATTAACTTAATCATTTCTAGAGATGTACTGAGCTGCTCCTAAGGATCGGTATTTCCTTCACAACAGTCTACATTGCGAGCATTTAGTTCGTTTATGTGAGTGTGTGAATGTAAAATATTATTTGAGCATACTGGGGTGAATGACTCTGAATACTCATCCTGGTTAGTATAATGCCTGAATTTGCTAAACTCACACTCTAACTCTCTCTTTCTCATTGGCAAAGAGTCTCAGTTTAGAGTAGCTAGGAGCTTCTCATTTTAGTTGGCGATGAACATTAGAATGACAAACTTGGACGGCAGCAGATCACGATCACATCAGCTGTCACTAATTAAGGTCGAACCCATGAATAACTTGATGGCAGACCAAAATTAAACTTGGCTGTACGGAGTCTGTACTCAACCAAAGATGATTTGTGAGGGAAAAGCCTCCACTTTGTAACACCGCCATTCAATCGCAAGTATTTCTGTAGTTCCAACAACTCCAACAGAGTGATACATCTGGAGGATTGCAACACGTCAATTTCAGGAGTCACATTTTTCCAGTTAAACTTTCATTCAATAATATAAGATGATCAGCATTATAGTTTTGAACCAGGAACATCAGCAATAGGATTAAGTAGCTTGTGAAAAAGTCAGTGGGCTATACCTGTTATTAGTGTGCCAGATTCATATTAAATTTTGCATATTATCTTCTGCTTCTTGGTAAGTTTCATATTCTGTTTACTGATAAGGAGGGCACTTCATTTACTATTTGTCGCTGGCAATTGACACAGGGTGCTGAATGTTGCTGATTTAATTGAGAAGAACGATCTTGTTGTGTTGTCACTGTGCACACAAACTGGCCTACTTGGCTAATGTAACCTAGCTTGTCTTGACTTATTATTTGTAGTAATGTTAAGGCTGACAAAAAAAAATAAAAAGATGTACAGTACCATACCAAAGATGATATTTAAATCCCTATCCCTAGAGTGCAGGAGGGCCCCCTGTTTTAATTACTTGCCGTTTTTTGTTTTTCCATCTCTTTTCCTGCTCTACCTGCCTGCTCCTGATGGTGCACTCCTCGCGTGTGTTCCTTCCTGCTGCCTCATCAGTTCTGAGGCTGCAGTTCTTAGGATCCTGTCAACAGTGCTTTGGTGCTAGAAGTGATGGGAGCACCGCGCTCTCTACCGTTCTGAGCATCAGTCATCTGAACACTTTGCCTCAGGAGAAAATCGATCTCCTGCCAAGTTCAGGAGAGAGCGAGAAGAGCAAGAGAGATGGGGAGAAAGAGAGGGAAACACGTCCCCACACCTGCAGCGCTTCCCAGGTAGAAAACTGTGATAGATCTTCTGTCAAAGCTAAGAGAGTGTCGGTTAAACATTATAACAGATGGGGGTTCTCAAAGCTGAAAGCAGACAGTGTTTCATGAAGTCTAATCAGGTAACAGCCTACGAGGAAGTGCCTGATAATGTACAACTGTTTTTAATTCCAGCCCTAATTGAAGCTGCATTTATTTTTCCTGTATCACCACTCAACTGTTGCTCCATCACAACAGGAAATTATTGAAGAGAAATTACTTCTGGGAAATCAAGGCAGCCAACACTGACGTATTAAATTGTGAAGCTAACCTATTTTTCATGAAGTTGTTGTTGCAACTCCATCTGTCTTTTGCAAATATAAATATACTCAAGGTGTGCGGAGTTTGCAGTGAACCTTCATGAACCTACAGAAGAGTGTTTGCTGCTGTTGCGACCTTTTTTTACTTGTCACAGGTTGCATGGCACAACATGAAGGAAATTAATCAGTAATCCACAAGATAAAAGTAAAGATTAGAGCAACGAGAGATTTATTTTACAATCCCTTGGTACTGACCCCGGGTTGGGAAACCACTGAATGAGGACATAGCTTTTTTTCAGCAGCAATGTTCTTCTGTTATTATGTTACCACCTGACAGTCGCCTCATACACAGAAATCATGGCCATTTACTAATGAATTACATTGGTTTAGTGCATTTTACTTGCTGAAGGGACAAGCTCTTTTCTGTTAGTATAAGGTAGCATAAAAGTGGAATTAATTTGGATATTTTCTGCAATTACCATTGATTTATTATGTCTTCAAGGCACATAAATCCAAACTACTATATATATATTGTTGCATAACTCCTTTGATATTAAATCTGTTGGAGAATATGATACTCTGGATGAGGCAACAGCTAAAGCCAATTCTCCCAATACTGCTGCCTTTAACCGTGTCTCCTATCTGGCCACCAACAAAATCCTTTATGCTATGGTTCAAACTGAGCCAATATTTGGCCTACTTTCTGTTTGTTGTTTCCATTTTTTCCCCTTTTGCATCTAATCCTGTCCCCCAAACTCAATGAAATACACAAGTCTGTTTTCCCCCCTTCTTTTTCAGGACTGCACTTGATGATTTGGATGTGGATGTTTTTCAACTCAAAGCTGTTTGTGTGTGCGTGTGTGTGAGAGCAGGAAGCGGGAATTCTGAAAGCTGAAATGAAATAATAAATATGTAAATGCATTGCCATCACTCGCTGGGTTTCCTCAGCGATATGCTGGCTGCCATCCAGCCGTGCTTCAATTCCAAAATTCATATGACACAGCGTGTGTTGCAAGTATGTGTTTGTAGTGTCTGTCTATGCACGTGCATGCACGCAATGTTGAGTGCGAGTACTGAGTATGTGTGCATGTGTGTATGTTTGCTAGTGAATGTGGTTACTAATGAGAGAGAGGGAGAGAGAGACTGTGTGTCTGTGTGTGAGCATGAAGGGAGATGTACACTGTGTGCTGTAACCTCCATTATCAATTTGTGCAACCTAAGATCTGCATGTTAAGTGGAGCAGAAAAAGCATCTATGTATGTGCATTTGCTAAAGATGCCAAGAGAAATATAAACATCTTGAGTCACTTCTCTAATTCTGAAACATATATGGTACTCCTTGCGGAGTTGTGCCAATACTGAACAATGAATACTGAAAGAATGTATAATTTTTTTAGATACGTTCCTTGCATGAACAGAAGATGTGAAGACGCAAAGTCTGAAGAGGAAAGTACAGTCCATTTTTTGCAGAATTGTACACTAAAGCTGTACTTGGCCACTTCCACATCGAGGGCTCTAAAGAAGAGGTAACTTTTATCGGAAATACTTACAGTGCATATTTAGAAACTGTAGATGAATGTAGTAAACTGCAAATACTGTAGTATTCATGAGCTGAGGTATGTTCCCCAACTACTGAGAAAATTATCCACAAAAAAATGTTCAGTTACCTTGTTAAAAATCCTTAAAATGACATCTACTCATTTAGCTGGATACAAGATGTCTCCTACTTCACTGAAAAGTCAGTTCTCAGTGTATGTGCTCTGGAGGCTTCAGTTTTACACATCAGACTTGTATATGTTGTATACTGGCCCTCAAATTACTCAAACAAAAACAGGCGACCTTACCTACCACAATGTGAGAGAGAGAGTCCACTTGATAAATTTATATATGTATGAATTTATTTTGCATTTCATAAGCAACAATTTCAAAAATACTGTAACTTGTAATTTGACATTTTTTTTCTCTAAAGAAGTTGAATAAAAACCAACTGGCCAACAAAAAATGTGAATAAATAAATAAATGAATGAAAGTTAAGAAGTTGCATATAACGTAACTGGCAGAACACACAGTGAAGGTAAAGCAAAGGAATCTTGTTGGCCTTTTAAACAATCATTTTAAAAAAAATGACACATACTGGACCTTTGACTGGCCATCTCAATTAATGTATGGAGAAATACTCTCTTGTCTTTGTCCTCCTTGGCATCTCTCTCTCTCTCACACACACACATGCAGGACAAACTATCATGTGTTTAATGATTTTTTTTAAAGATTATTATTTAAAGCATTTTTCACTTTATTAGACAGGTATAGTGGAGAGAAAAGATGGGATATAGAGAGAGGGGCGGCAAGGACTCAGCCTAACGGTACATGGCATGCACACTAACTGGTGAACCACCAATGGAGCTCAGTCAAACTTTATTTAACGGTAGACATATAAAGGATCAAGCAAATAAGCAACTACACTTCAGAAACAAGCCCAAAAAAATGCAACCCGAGAATATGTGTGAGCAACTTTACAGAAAAACAAGCCCAAAGTTGCTTATAATAAGCGGACTTGGCAACTGTGCTCCAAACTAGTTGTGATGTCACAAATCATGCTCGTAGAAACACCCCTTAACCTCAGATTTTTGGTGAGCAAAGAGAAATGTTCCCCCCCTCAGCAGATGAATGTGAAAACAGCCTTCTAGTGTCAAACTCTGCACATACATCATTCTGCACAGTGAAGCTCAAACATCCAACTGAAGGAACAAGAAGAAAAACACATTTCTGACTGGAGGGGGACCTTAAATTAAACCACATAGCCCTTTAAAAAACAAATAGAAATGGCTTGATATAAAATGTAGACCGTATTTCTATTTTGCAGGTTTGGCTTTTCACACCATTGGTTAATCCACTAATAGAGCTGAGGAGAAATGTGGTGTGTCATGAGGACATTTGAGCACTAAAGAAGTTTCCTTTTGCCCTCAACAAAAAGGGAAAAAATAAAAAAAATGCAACAATAAATGTCTGAAAATAAAATGTTGGCTAAATGACTCTAGGACTACACTGCTTGGCCTTCACACATTCACCTTTTTAGGATGATATCAATTAAATTATTTTCCAGTGGCATATTAAATTGTACATTGTGCTTCACAAATTAAAATGATGAAGTCAAGGCAATTTTTATTTGTATACCACAACATCACAAATCACATATTTGCCTCAAGGGACTTTACAATCTGTACAGCAATACAAAATCTCCTCTCCTTAGACCCTAAAATATAATAAAACTCCCTTAAAAAAAAAAAAAAAAAACTTTAATGGGTAACAAATGGAAGAAACCTTCAGGAAGAGCAACAAAGCAGGGGTTCCTCTCCCAGGACGGAAAGACATGCAATAGATGTTGTTTGGACAGAATAGACCAAGAAAGCAAAAGTACAAAAATACAGCAAACAGGATGACAAAATTATAGATGGATTGATAACATATATGAAGAATCTGATCAGGAGGACATCTAGCAATAAAAGGTGACAGGAGGCCTGGGCTTTTTTGACATTGTTGCTGATTTCTGTCCATCAGATTACCACTTCTATTATTAACACAATCATATTTTCCTCTTTGTTTTGGTCCTGGAGCGGCCCTCCCCTTCAGTTTCAACAACTTTCTTGTTAACCTTGCTTTGTCACCCTGTTTCTGGAAACGTTTGTCCGTTTTCTATTAACATCACTGACTGATACTTGATTGTTTCATTATATCAAACTCCCTTTTTGATAGGGTCACTATGTATTCAGCAATAGCCAGTTGATGCGTTTGCAGTCTGTAATTGAAATGATGCGCGCTCATTCTGAAGGCAAAGGCGTCTGTTTTATTCAAATGGGACAAATTCCCTTTTTCTTCTGTTCTGACAGAGCAGCCGCTTGAGGCATGTTTGCTGCTTTGTGTAATTTTGATTGTAGTATTATAAAAAAACAGTTGCTTGTCTAACTTAGATTATTGTGACAGAGTCTCTGTGAATTTACTGAAAGGTTAGTCTTTGTTTCCCCTCATTACTTCAATTGTATTTGAAGAGATTTTTAAATACAATTAATATTTAAAATAATTTTAGTTAAATATGGCTTCTCACTTACAATTAATACATCTAATCCAACCATTATGTGAATATGTGACTCTTGCTTGTTTAATTTATTAAACTACAGCAATAAACGGCCTCAAGAAAGCCACGGAAGTCACAGTGTCATTAATCAGTTTACACTCTTAACACTCTATCAATTAGATTCATTTTACAACGGGGACTATCAAATCCTAGCAAAAAGGAGCAGAAGAAATGAAAATGAAATAATTGCTGAGTGACTGCCTGCTGTAATCTCCATGAATGTGCATTGTGTGGTGCAGTTAATATGTGGAACGCATCAGAAACAGTGAGAGAAAATGACATTGGAAATATGAGATTGCATGCTGCAAATTTGATGAAACTGGCCCCAGCTGCGTTCCTACATGGCGAGTCTAAGCTTTTACAAATGAATTATTCTGGCAGGATAAGGCACTTTGTCACAAAACACTCATCCTCTCAAAATCGTTTCAGAAATATGGCTCCGACTTTAATTTACTCCAATGGCCTTCACAGCCTCCAGATCTCAACCTTGTAGAGCACTTGTGGGCTCAAATGGAACAGGAGTTTTACAGCATGAATGCATACTTGAAAGATTTGGAGGAACTACATCATGCTATTGAGTCAGCATTGACAAGAATCCCTGAGGACAGTTTCCAATATCTCCTTGAATACTTGGCAAAAGGGGACTTTTCAAAGGACGGAAGTTGGCCATGAGTTTGTCTCAAGAAATGGCACGATGCAAAAACCAACCACATATTACCATGTAACAAAACTGTATTAATAGGTGAGAAATTTGTTTGAAATACTCGCCAATCAAATAAAGGCAAAAAAATGAAGAAAACATCCTGTGTCAGTCAGAGGATTGACTTCCTTGGGAGCCAGCTTATTGTCATTGGCTCTAGCAGGGTACTGGTGATTTTTATGTGATATTGTCCAAGTGCTTTGCCAAATGGTCTGTTTTGAATATGACTATTTTAAGGCCTTTTTTTCCATTTTATTCTTCAGATATTGTGACTCAAATTACAGCAGACCACAGCTGAGTTAAAAGTCAAATCTTCCGTCTTCACACAAAAATGAGGTTTCGGTCAAAGATCTTTTCTTACTGCCAGAAATGAAAATGACATTTTGAAGCGTGTGAATATAGCTAGAAAGTCTGAACTTTTACCGGTAATTTAAAACTTTTTCATTTCGGAAATGATGGCCAATTGTCAGATGTGATTAGATTACTTCTTTAGAGTTTTGCCCATACAGTACAGTTTTTTTTAGAGAGACTAGTCCATGTGTAGCTATGGTTCTGTGAGTGAAGGAATTATCTCTACACCAATTTACAGTACTTTACATATACTATATGGAGACTGAACCACTGAGTCGCTGAGTGAAATTCTTCATGACAAACAATGCTTCAGGTGGCTCTGTGCAGCATAAGAGCACCTTGACCCTCATTGTATGAGAAGATGTTAATATACACGCAGGGAGACTATATTTAGTGTGAGAGGGCAGCTTTGCCACTTAACTGTTTGTGAGAGAGGTTGCCAGTTGCCTCTCTGAGTGGTTGATTATCTACAGATGATTAGGTTGGCTTTGGCCTAGTGTATTACTCTGTTAAAGGGTTTGTGCATTACAGCAGTGCTTCAGACGTTGTGGAAATGGAGGCAGTGAACTGTGCTTTGCAGCATTTCGTTTCTGGCCAGCCATTTTCATTTTTATTTCCATGCCTTTTGTGCTGCAAAGGGCTGCTTGGCACTCTTGAGGTTCTGAGGTGGGTGAGATGGTGGCCTGCAAAGTGTTGTGATTTTAGGGTAAATAAAATGTAACAAAGCAATGCCCTTTTCAGAAAAACCTGCTATTTTGGGTAGAGCACCTTAGTGAGAAAGAACAGACAGCACACTGGGAGAAGTTTTCAATTAAAAAGAGGATTTATAATAAAAAAACAGGGAACTACAGCAATCCAACACAATGCGTATATCTATACAGTCCACAACAACACAACACAACTTCAATCCTAACTGACAATAGAAGTCAGAAAACCATGCAATGAATTCGGTAAAATTGGTTCAGTCTTAACACAGAAATTAGAGTTCACACCACAAATTGGCCTAGTAGAGCATCAGCAACAGATTAACTAACTCTTCCCAATACAAAGCTAAGCAGGAAACACCTACACTTTTTTAAAATTAAAATTGACAGTTAAAAACGCTATCAGTACATAAAGATGTGTGCAGGAGAACGCCGTGGAGGCTCAGCCTCACTCACTCAAATCTCTTGCGCTTGTTAGAGACGCTGACTTGGCTCCTAATTACTTCATTGGTCACAGGTGTGGAGCCCGCCCCAAGCAGCTTGCCGGCAGACCCGAGAGAGAGAGAGAGGGAGACACGGAGCAGGTGATCAGTATTATGTAACAAAGAATTGTTCAGCTGTACCCTTTTCAAAAAAACACTCGGTGAAGTTTGAGGTTGAGGTTTGGTGACTGAAACACTTGGTTAAGGTTGAGGATAGACCATAGTTATGGTTAAAAAGAAAAGCAAACACTAATTGCAAGTTGTGTAAATTCCAGCTTCACACATAAAAGTTGTACTTGCTACATGCCCGTCCACTCAAATATGAACATGATACCTACAGTAGGGATACTGGGCTTGATTTTAGGCGGTGATCAGCTCATATCTAGCGTTTGCTGTAGTCTTGCTAGGAATGACAAATGAGTGCATTACCACCCACTGATATATGGTGTGGACTAAACATACATTTGTTTTATTTATTCTCTAAATTTATTCACACATGTAACAAGAATGGAGGCTTTAATGATCCCATTGCATTCAGTTAATTGGAGCATGTCAAACTGTAATTCTTACAATTCCCAATCCCGTTTTGGATAATATTAAATTCCCCATCACAATGAATGATAAACTAGAGACTCATTTCATTAGTTCCCTGCCTCACTCTCTCCCCGTCTGTAATTATTTTCTTGTATCACATTTCAATTATTCCTATCTCCTCCTGTTACTTTGTATCTATCGCTTACCCTGTCTCTTGCTCCCTCTCTCAGATCCAGGTCAGTGTTGTTAATAAACACCTCCTGAGCTCTAGGGCTCTCCTGGGCTTGACAGATTGACCCAACGAGAGACATTACAGTGATTTAGATTCCACATAATGACGACATAATATTAGCAAGAATGTAATGCTGCACATTTAGTGAAAATGACTTGGACAAAACTGAATTGCAATAACTGACAAAAGCTGAAGGATTGGGGCTTGGCTTGCTTCCTCTGTTTAATGAAGCAGTGTCATTTCAAAAGTCAGTTTCTGTACAGCTAGAAGATCTAGAATTCACATCTGAGATTAACCTAATACTGTATAACTACTGTTTTACACCTGATGGTGGTAATCATGATGTACAGTATGTGCACTTTTGGACAAAATAACAAAGACTATATACCATACTGAGTAAAGATGATGTGTGTTTTAGATGCTCACAAGGTTGAAATCTTAAAATCTAGGGGTTGTTAATACAAAAAGTAAAAACTTTTGAGAAAGGTCAACATGTCAGTGCATACAGTTGTATTATGGGTTAAAAAGCTCATTTAAAAGAACTATGTTTAATTTCAGTGAAATTTCACTGGGTTTCACTGGCAAGCAGCACCAGTTTTGTGTTCCTTCATTGGAACCAGTGGGTGATATAGTCTGATGGAGTCACACAGAGAAACAGTTGATATGCACATGTTCACATGTCCAATGTCACCACCATCTGGTGTCTCATGGGGGCTAAAGGGGACATCCTCGCTGATGAACAAAACTATCTACTACACCAGCATGAATGAGCACAGACCCAAGGTCTTTTGAGCCATTGAGTTACTTCATCCTGAACACCTATAAAAATTCTACAAAAAAATGATACAGAAAGCAAACACAAACCCTGGTGTCAGATATACTTCTCTTGCCAGGGGAGCAGTGAGCGAATGTTCTATCGAGACAATGCTAGAGTTAATTTGGTGTTGCTTATCCTTTAAAAAAGCAATAACAGAATGGCCACTTTGCTAAACATCATTATGTTATGTGCAGTTTGCAGATCTATACCACATGATTTCTGGGTATTGAACTTCAAAATTACCCTTCACTGCTTTTTTGTGCTACAAACATGAGGTTGCCTATGATGCCCAAGATCTTGATTTTCTTCAGTTATAAAAAGATTAATGCCTCTGTGGGTTGGTTGAGGTTTAAAGCGCACACATTGAAGTGACAGGTATCAGGTAGGAAAGTTTAAATCTGTCAAGCGAGATCAGTGACTGACATTCTGAACACATACATCGAAGGATAACAGTTGTCATCCACAGAACTAAGACTAGATGTGTTAATGTGCTGATTTACATCATACTATCTGTACTATCTGTATCTGCCCCATATTTCTAAAAATACTGTATATGCATTGTTGCATGCTATACATCTCTCTCATTTATATGTACAAGTCTAATGCTGACTCTCACATTTAGACACAGTGTCCCCTGATAGTGATAAAGCATCTACTACATATCATGCACACCTATCATGTACTGATGTATAATGAGAGCAATATTATAACAGCCTTTACAGTTTGACTGGCATTACATAGATTTGCTCTCTCACAGAAGCATACAGTTATGATTGTAAAGGGAATAATATTATATTATTGTTACATACATATCATATCCATAATGTGTGGTCAGGGCCTCGTGTATTTTGACTGTGTTTGATGTATGCCCTCTTTTGTGTGAAGAGAAAATTGGAAAAGGTGAAGGGGACTGTCCCCTCTGATCATTTGTATGATAATAACTTAATTTCAGACAGGGAAGTCCCAAAAGATGATGCACAAAAAAAACAACTGCTTATCAAAATATAAAAGACAAAAGCTTTGACCCTACTTTAGGAATTATTTATCGGGGATAAAAGCCTATAAATAAATTAACATCTGATGATTCTCTCAAAATAATTAATTTTCCTACCATCTTATATTAAGGTTAAATTACAAAAACCTGAGGGGATATAAGAATTATCTGTTAACAATATGGTAATAATGAAATGTTGAACTGATCAGTGATTATAAATGTGTTTAAGATCAACTAGTGTCCTCAGCTTTGTGTTTGAGAAAAATGTTTGGCACACAGAAAAGGGGGAGAAGGCAACATTTAATGATTAAAAAAAAAAAAAAAGAAAAGCTTTTGCACCAGTCAGTCCTGACAACAGGGGTGTCAAATGGGCTGCCCCCCCGGTGATGTGGAAGCATCTGCATCTCAGCTGGTGTGTGGTGTCAACCCAGTCTCACATCAAAGTGTGTAATACATTCCTACCGTCCCTTTATTCTCAGTAGAAAATGCATAACATAACAGCTCAGATAACTACACAACGCAAAGACAGTGATTCAAACAAATGTGCAACTACGTGGTTTCAGCGATAGCAGCGTCCATAGCAACCACCATAGCACAAACTAAACATAATATACATTCACTGAACGGAGATTATGAAAATAAAATGCACATTTCTTGCTAGAAATGTTATAAAAACACATTTTAATGCTGAAACTATCTTAATATATTACATTTTCCACTGAGAATAAAAGGAATGTCAGCAGCCTTTTTTTTTTTCGCACATAGAAACTTGACAGTCACATGATGTGGATGCAGGCTATAGAAAAGAATAGGCCAAAAAAACATAGGCATCTCACTATTTTAGACTCGTTACTGTGAAACTAATACGTTTTGTGCTGTGGACCAACATAGCTATTACACATTTTGATGTGAGACTGGGTGGGTGGTGTTGAATTTAAAAGCAAAGGGGCCTTGATCACAAAGCAAGAGGGCTTATCATCACCCACATGTACATTTTTAAGTTTTGCTGTGTGGACAGTTGGAGAGTTACACATTCAAGCTAATATCTATGAATTGACATTAGCCCTTATGCTAAACAAGCAAATCTATAAATCTATAAATAACATGGGTTGGTTTCCCCAATTTTTTGAGTCACCAGCTGCCACTGTGTCTCAGTGGAGGCTTCAAGTTTCTACATCACATTTGTGTAAGTTGCATGGGACCACGATTGGCTCCAAACTAGTTGTGATGTCACAAATCGTGCTCGCATCGCATTGCCTTAAACTCAGATTTAAGATAAGCACAGAGAAACTTTCAGCAGATGAAATGTGAAAACACCCTTATAGTGTCAAACTCTGCACATACATCATTCTGCACAGTGAGGCTCAAACATCCATGTGAAGTAATAATAAGCAAAACACATTTTGAGTAGAGGAGGACTTTAAATTTATCAAAATGTATTTTTGTTAAGGAGGAGTGAATCATCAGCCACATACAGGTCATGGTGAAAAGAAACTGATTGCCAGAGATGTGCATTTGGGCTGTTAGCATGCTGTGATAAGCATAAATTAGTCCATATATACTAGAATAGCTCAAGTCTTTTCTTTGTCACATTGTCATTGTAATATACTGAATGTAGTAAATCCATAATAAACCTTTAAAGACCAGTGACGTGCTGATAGGTAATGATCGGTAAAGATTCGGGAGTGTAAGAAGGAAAGAAAGAGGGAGCCAAGTATATTAGCAAAAGAGTTTAGTGAACTTAAATATGGACTAAAGAGAAGTAAAGAGCACAAATTGAAGTTGACCAAATTGAGAGCAGGAAAAGCAGGTTAGACAGACAGATGAACGCAGACAGGTTGACCAAAAGACAGATTTATCAAATCACAGAGAGACGACTGGCTGATAATGATCAGTATCTCTGATGAGGCATGGAAACCATTCCTGATAAAATTAATGCGTACATTTTTGGAATCTTCAAAGGTGTAAAAAGGACACTAAACACACATACTCAGCTTTCCACTTGGTCCACATAAAGCTGTAAAATGTCACATCACACACACTCAGAGATACACGTGTGCATGTGTGTGCACACGCACACAGGCACACCTGCTCCAGAGCAGATGACAATCGAGGACCGAGGCTGAGGTAATCAGCGAATACTGGAAAGGCAGCTGATTAACAGCCACTGCAAGCTGATGCAAGTTTGAGCAGATTAGCAGCTTTCTGAAGAGTTGAGAGGACAAATATATGCCTGTCAGGATCTATCCATTTGAGTAATAAGGTACGTGCGTGCATGTTTGTGCGCGCGTGTATGTGTGTTTCAGGATGTCTCTATACAGATATCTAGTATGTCTGTCTTTCTTAATGGGACCACATGCAGCAATAAATCATTTTAGTATGTTTTCTTCACAGCATAGAGTTGAGGCTCAACATTTTCAGTCATTACTGATTCTTACTGACAAACGTCCAGATTATATTTTTTAAATGAACAGAGCAGTTTCCTGCTACAACACAGTTCTGTTTGGAACAGACAAGAACTGCTCAGAATGTGCTTCTGGTAATATAAATGAAGACAGAAATGTGGAGAAAATTCAAATGAGTTGCATTAATCAATAAATTGTTAAACTAGCATGTTTGCGCTACAAATGGTACACATGGTATTTTTTATCCAAACACTTATCAATTCCCTTTTGCAATTTCCTTTACTAGCTGCAGCCAGTCCCTCTCCCAAACCCTGTTTTGTGTGCTTCGTCTCTCCATCACAGGAAAGGCACAACAAAAGCCAGATAAGGACGAGGAGCTACAGTAAATATTAAAAGAGAACAGAGAGCTTAAAAGACGATTGCCTGCACTCTGAGCTGCATGTGGAGCCTTCAGTATCCTGCCAAATTGTTTTGGCCTGTGCTGTTAAGCATGTTCAAGGATTTTCCAGTGGAAGAGGAGGAGGAGGAGGAGGTAACGAGCAATATGTAAGCCAATTAAAAAGATGAAAAGAAAGGGGCTTTGTCCCTGCTTGTCCTAACTGGGTAAATTTAAATGTTTATTCTGATTATTAAACACAATAACAATTGCTCTTCTGTAAAATGCCATACATAGATAGATAGATACAACATGTAAAATATGGTGAGAAACTGAGAATAGTAGCAAACTGATGAATTATAAGATGACATTAATAAAAAATAGGGGATGAAACAGACACAGACATTTTCTTAGAAATATGAGAATGCTACATACTGAGCAGAAGAAGAAAGTAAGAGAATGGATGTCAAATGAATTAAAAGAGACAGTGACAGATCTTCAGAAACATCTCAGTGGAGGGAGAGAGAGTGAGAGAAACAAACAGAGTGAAAATGACAGGAATGAATAAAGGAAGCAGAAACACAATAAGACAGTGCCAGACAGAGAGAGCAATGACACCCTGGGCGATCTTTT
Source organism: Scomberomorus guttatus (assembly GCA_038419695.1). NCBI lineage: Eukaryota > Metazoa > Chordata > Actinopteri > Scombriformes > Scombridae > Scomberomorus > Scomberomorus guttatus. The sequence goes on from CM076463.1 coordinate 18,866,239, forward strand.
TAGCAATTTACTTGACACAGAAAACTGTATTGGGGATCTCAGTAGGGACACCAAAACAGAGCATTCGTTTCATTTTGAGGCAAACCTATGTGGTTAAAAATGGGTACACCCAAAGCAAAGCCAAACACTGCTTTCTAATCATTTTTTTGGGTGGGACTGCTACAGCGACAAATACTAGCAGTAGTCTCGCATGGTCTTAGATGAAGTTGCTTGTGAAGTTTAAAGTTTTTTAAGTTATACTAAATAGCAAATATTCACATTTATACTATTAAAAACAGAAATTAAAGCAAATTGAATCCTTTTAGCGGCATCATTCCAAGTCTAGATGATGGTGTTTGTGTATTTACAAAGGTTATGCATACACCCAGGAGCTGGGTTGCATCTTTATAAACTTAAAAATCATATAAAAATCTATAGTATATTGTAAATATTGTTGTGGTGCAGTTTAGTTTACAGATAGCAGTTGTCCAGCAGCACAAAAATCAACTTACTTATTACAAACTTATTACAAAGTTAATAATAATAGGTAATATAGTAATAGTAATAGGTTAAGGTTTTACTGTTATGTTACGAGTGTCATTGTGTTCAGAGATATTAGCTCAGCCAAAGATTAAAAGGATAGTTTCATCGCATTTATTGAGGGTTTCACTAAATTTGTCAGCCAGAAGCTGTAAAGCCTGTCAGTCATTCCAGTGATTCGTGTAAGATAACTTACCAATGATCGGCAGCGAATTATGAGAGTTTATTGTTCTTTTTAGTTTGTTGAGTTGGAGTTAGTCTATATGTGGAAGGCTAAGCGAGAAGCTAGTTCAGAGAGCTAACCGCAAAGCTAACAGGCTTCTTTTTTCTGCCATTGCCTACAGTACGCCCCATAGTCGTCTTGCCATTGAAGGACGCTAAAAAACTCTTGACTCATTATTGTCTTGACTGGTGTTGAACCTTTAGGTGAGGGGTTGGGTTAAAGCATATTTGCATAGCATGTTGGGTTTGCTGTAGCAGGCATGCATTTTGACAGCAAAGTACGCTGGCACGAGTTGTTACACCCGAGTAATGGATAAATGTAGCTGAGCCAATCGAGGCATTAAGCTGTCATGATTGTTTCTTCTCCTACCAATAAGCTCTCTACCAATAAAAAAATGAGCAATGACAGTTCACCTCATATAATAGTTTTTAACGTCAGTCATGCCACACTGTGTGGACCTAGTAGTTGCTGCAGGAAGCCTGCTAAATTGGTAAAGCCCATGTATTTCTATTTCACCTGTCACGTGTAGTAATCCCTACACGTGTGTGTGTGTGTGTGTGTGTGTGTGTGTGTGTGTGTGTGTGTGTGTGTAAAAGGCAGAATGGGCCTGTGGCCTGCTAGTTGTGTGTGTTGGCACTGTGTAGTCTATAACCTAGCCTACTCTAGGAAAATTTCAAGGAAAGGAAACACCCCACATTGCAAATTAAGTATACAATATGTAATATATGTAATTATTTACAATAATTCATCGTGCAAACAGCAGTAATTTGCATCTGATGCATCTAGGTCGCCGAAAGTGGTACTCAAAAAATTCATCCAGGGTTGGCAGATCTAGGTTTGATATTCCCTGTGAACCAAATAATTACTGTCAAATAAGCCTGAAACACATAAAACTTAGCACATGCAGAACATAAAATTTTAAGTGTCAGTCCCACCCACATAGCTTTGGTAGTGGGTCAGTTGTTGTCTGTCAGCTAGTCAGGTTAGCTCCAGACTGGACCAGATGTCCAACCAAAGTTGGGTGACGTTATGTCTCTGCAAACACAAACAATCAAACATCCTAAACCATGTGGGACTGCATCACCCGAAGGCACCTATTGCAGTGTTGCAGCCCCCCTGCGTCAATCAGTCTGTTGTTCCTGTTCTGTACAAACGAGCACAAGCTGCAGTCATCTAGGAATTATCTTCACTAGCAGTTGCTCTCACTTGGACCTCTAAGTTTACAGACAGCTACATCTTAAAAAATAAATGAGCATTAGCATAAACTGTTGAACTAAATGTGAAAAGTAACAAAAGGTAAAGCTCACTTATTATTAACACAGTAGGTGCTCTTTTGAAAAAAGCCATTAAATGGGTCTTAAAAGTTGCAAAATCTAGCTAGAAAGAGGCTAAGTTGGCAACAATGGTTACTGCAAATGGTTTACACAGTATGTTAGCCTCGTATTTACTGTGAAGACATGTGAAACTATTCCCTTAAACTGCACTGCTGGCTAATGGTTGATTTAAGTTAATCATAAAAAATGCTACACTGTTTTGATGGATTTTTTTATATAATTGTCTTTATATTTGAGAATAACCAGGTTAGAGTGAGCATTACTGGCATATTGACATTGCAGTTGCCATTACAAACACAAAGTTTGATTTAATTTGATGCTGCCGGGAAAAAAAAATAGGCAGATTTATGTTTGATTGAATATTGGTAAAAACAGGTTATAAATAAGAATAGTGCAAATGCCCATTTTTAGTATAGTTTTGCAACAATACCTATATTGAGACACAGCACTCTATTATTCTCTGTTCTATTCTGTTCTAGTTTAATCCGTTAAATCCATTCAGCTTTTATACTTTGGAAACACATGGATTTATGTTCCTTAACAGTCACAGCTTTGCCATACACCATGCAGAGACAGCGTCTTTTCCATCCCTATAACAAAATCAATTCAGCCTGAATGCTGATGAAGAAAAAATAACAGCATCACATAAAACAGGTTTCCCCTCGCCCTCCTCCACTTTTACTACCATCATACCAGCCTCGTTTATACGGTCAGCTTTATTAACTTAAAATCAATTCAAGGGCCAGTTGTTCCCTTGAGGACAGGAAGAATGAGAGTCTGGAAAGATTTTATTGTACTGGCCACAGAAATAGAAAGTACTCCAAAAGAGAGAGGACACTTTAGATGGATCCAGATTACAGGGCCACTTTTGTCCAGAATGGCTGTCAGACCAAACTTGGGAGGGAAAATCTCAGATTAGAAAAAGTGATGGTGATGATTGGCTGGGAATGTGGTTCTTGCACTTTCAGCTGGTGATGGAGTCAACCTGAGCAGTTCAGATCCACTGTTTTATCCATTTAAAATTTCTAGACGAAGCAAAAAAGCACAATAACGGCCATCAAGTGTGAATTTACGAGGAAAGGCCGAGGACACAATCTGTCATGACATATCGTGAGAATGGATGTTATTTTTAAAGATATATGATGCTTGAATATCACATTCAGGCATCATTTCAATGATTTTAACTGGTGCTACAGAAGGTCATTCTGTTTAAGAAATTAATTTTTATGAAGGCAGCAATGGTGTTGAAAATCTGCTCTCTCTGTAGAAATATCGCCCATGCTCCAAGTAACAATTTTGGGGCATTGCAGGCTATTTTTCTCTTTTGATTATCACAGTCCATTGGTTCTACATTCTACATTTTTACACAACCTAGAAACCAGAAGAGAAAACAGAAAAGAAGAGACCAGAAGTGTACTGGGATTAGTAACTATAATGTAATTCTTGAATTTCAAATGTAATCCCCACACTATTTGTTACTAAAAAAGTTATTACATTACTGTAAATAGTTACAAAGTAATGCGTTACTGCCCAACACTGGTGCAGGAATACTTTAATATGGTACTGGCATGACCTGAAACCAGTGGCTGCCTGGTAGGTTGGAAAAATGACTTCATCTAACTCTAAAACAGTCATAATGTAAAGTGTGGGTGACTTGTGGTAAATGGGCTAAAACATGCAAAACATTGGCATGGCCCCTTTGAAGTCTAGTGCTATAGCACAGTGGGCCGGGCCTTACCACACCACTTACTCTCTACGTCCCACAGTCTGACCTCAAGTACTATCATGAGTGTGTACGGGTGACTGCATATGCTTGTGTGTGTTTGGGTGTGTGCGAGTGTGTGTGAGAGAGAGATTACACTTCCCTTTTGTACATTTTTTATGTCCTGGTGCTGGATGCCAGATGCCAACTCCCCACACACACTCTCAGTCTACAGCCGGAGCCTGTAAGTGTGTTTATTACCTCCAGTCTTTGGACAGTAAAGAACAGGAAATGTTTTTCCTCCTCCTCTCACCTTCATGCGCGCACACACACACACGCACACACACACACACACACACACACACACACACCACCTCTGTCACTCCCTTCCCCTTTCTGCTTCCCTCTGTCTTTTTCACCCCTCCCTCATGGCCTCCCACATCCTCTCTCTGGTACCAAAAAAGGCTTAAGGAATTTATAAGAGTTTATTTTATTTTGGTTCTTAATATATTTTCTGGACCGCTGCATTATTGCTTTTGTGTAAAAGCGTGGGAGTCAAATCATGAGAAATACAGGAAACATTTTTCCCCTTGCATACAACTGCAATTTCAATGGCGTTTCCTAATTTAGTATACAACATGTAACTTTGGGCTACATTGCTCTGGGATCTAGCATGTTCTATTGCAGCTATGCCTTTCACCTGCTGGTCTCCTGGTCCACAAATTATGTTCAACTGAAACTGTTTCTGGATTAGATTTACATTCAGCAGCAGTTTGGTGCCAGTGTAAGAAAGCAGTGTGATACTTGCATGGAACAGAAATAAGTAGAGGTTGTACGGAAATATGAACACCATATTTACACTATATAGGTTCAGAGTTATCTAGACCACCAATCTTCATCAAATGTGTGGGTGTAACAGTAATAGAATGGGTTCGACCTGATATGTCAAATGTAAAACAATATGTATTCATCCACAGCTGCAGAACTGGGTGTTAAGATTTCTATCAAAAAACAAACAAACCAAAAAACAAAACAGGAACGTCTTCTGGCCACAGATACACAGATGCACAAAACATGCATAGAGTATGGTCCATATAATGGACAATATACAGTATATAGCTGTATAGCTAATTGGTCATCTAAAACTCTTTTGGATTTTACAGGGTAAGTGGTTACTCACATCCCAGTATTTTATAAAAATATAATTTCTCCCATCATCACCTCTACCAACCTCACTTGTTCTCCTCTAGTACTTCTGCTTTGCTAACTAAGCATCTTAGTTGTAATTGTCTTACTATGTTCTTGTGGCAACAGCTTGTCAACAGTGATCAAAATGCCAAATTCAAAAACAAACTAAATAACAAAGGGAATTTAAAATGAACATCTTTTTTTTTCTACCAGTCATCTCTCATTTCATCTATGAATTACTATTCACTGCTGGCCTGATCATAAACAGACTATAATCACAGAATCTGGGGAGTCTCTTTGATGCCTCTGACATCTCAGTAAGTAATGAGGAAATTTGCAGCTCTAATAAGGGTGTGTTGATTTTCAAGTCGTCACACGGGAGGAGGGGTGGATTTCTTGACAAAGTTCCTCTGCGACCACCACCTCCCAGCTGAGTGCTAAGTGGTTTGGACACCAGATCCCACCATTTGTAATGAAATAGCCAATTTCTCTTGAAAGAGACCACACTGCAAAAGAGCACAACCCTCATGTTACTGAGAGTTTAATTAGTTACATAATAAACAGTTGTTAAATGGTTGGAAGATTAAAAAAAGATGAAAGCAATGCAAAATAATTCCCGCTGGTAGTTCAAAAGGTAGAGCAAGAAACTGACACTTTGAGGCTCAGAGGATCTAATCAAACAAGGGATGTGTGCTGGGAAAGCACAGACTTGTGTAAAACATTTTAATTGCCAACTGCAGGGGTTTTTAACTTTCCAGATCCCTGTCAAACAAGAGGCCAGAGGGGTAAATTCTTACATTTGTTTGAGATCTGAGCACAGTGTGGCTATGCATAGTTTGTATTCCTGACAACATGATAATAGATGATAGTAGTTAGAAGGCAAATAAGTCTCTTGCAGTAGTCTGGTTTTCGTTTAATTCCACAGCAATAACCGAGAATATTGAGAATTGATTTGATAAACTTTATTTCGAAAAACAAATGTTTAACATGAGCAACAAACTCTTGGTAAACAAACCAAAAAATACCACGTCTGAAAAGGAGCAAGAGGAATACTTGTCATTTTCTGCCCCCTCTCTAATACTCAATTCATAAACTGTAATATACTTGGTGTTTATCATACATCCAAATACATTTATCCGATGATCAACAACAACAAAAACAACAATAACAGTATCCACCATGAGTGTTACAGTTATGAGAGACGCAACGCCCCTCCTTATTCCTTTACCTCTCAAAAACAATTGCTTTCCTTAAATTCTTCCTCTAACCCATTCCACAAATTCACCCCATGATTTGAAATACACATACTTTTGAGAGTGGTACAAACACGTTTTTTTAAATTATATTTTCCTCTTAAATTGTACCCACCCTCTCTGTCTGAGAATAGATTTTGTAAGTTGCCAGGAAATAGATTATTTCTTGCTTTGTACATAATATTTGTGCAGTCTTAAATTCTACCAGGTCCAATTACTTCATAGCCTGTGATTTTAAAAACAGTTGTTAGTGTGTTCACAATATCCAACATTATTTACTATTAGTATGGCTCTTTTTTGTAGTATGCATACAATTGTAGGGTGCTTTTGTAGGTGTTTCCCCATACCTCCACACAGTAATTCAAATATGGCAAAACAAGTGAACAATACAGAATGTACAATGCTTTATGATCCAGAATGTGCCTTGGCTTTCCCAGAACTCCAACGCTGCCAACTTTGTTCTCACGTATCTTATATGAGGTTTCCAGCAGATTTAAGAACCCAGAAATGTATTTTTATATACTATTTCAATGTTGATATTGTTAATCATTACTTGTACTTGTGTGTCTATTTTACGATTTCCAAACATTAGTTTGGTTTTGTTCAGATTTAATGATCATTTTTTTCTGTCAAACCACATTTTTTACTTTTTCATTTCTGCTGTGATCACCTCTAAACACTGCTGTAAATTAATTGATACCTTCCATATGTCATTAATATACAGAACAAACAGTTTAGGGCCTAATACTGACCCCTGTGGGACTCCACAAGTAATGTCCAAGATTGTTGATTTATAGTCACCAATCTGCACAAATTGTTCTGTTTCCCACATAACCTTTCAGCCAATTCAGCCCCGCCCCTCTGATACCATACCCTTCCATTTCATTAAGTAATACTTCATGATCAATTGTATCAAACGCTTTTTTAAATCTATAAATACTCCCAATACTCCCCCAGAAGTACTGCATACTTCTTTTTATCAATACAGCTAGTTATTTCTTCTATTGACTCCATTAATGCCATAGAAGTTGATCTGTTTGATCTGAACCCATACTGACTATCTGACAACAATTTATGCTTCTCAATGAAATTATCCAACCTGTCAATATAGAGTTTTGCCAATATCTTAGTGAACTGGGAAAGTAAGGACACAGGCCTGTAAAAGTGACGTCTATCCCCAGCTTTATATAATGGGATAATTTTAGCAATTTAACTTAGTGGGTTTACAATAGCATCAATGACTTACTTAACTAGTCATATCAATTCCATTCCAGTCAGATGACGTTTTATTCTTACAGTTGTTAACATTATTGATCATTTGCTTTACTTTTACAGCTCTCGGAAAAATTTTGCTTTGAATTCTATCTCTTTAATCCTCGATAGCCCCCGCCTCTTTTAGCTGTGGGTCATTGATTTCTTCTGCCAATTTTGGTCCCACACTTACAAAAAATGTGTTAAACCCAGTAACCACATCATTCATATTGTCTTTAGTTTTATCATTGTCAGTGAAATACTGAGGGTAGTGTTTATTGATCCATTTTTAATAATGCTATTTAATACTCTCCATGTGCCCTTGATATTGTCTTTGTTTTTCTCTAATATTTGTTATAATGTTCATTCTTGCATATTCTCATAATATTAGTTAACTTTTTCTTGTATCTTTTGTATTAATTTTCTGCCTCTATCGTTCTATATTTTATGAAGTGTCTATAAAGAGTATTCCTTTTTTTACAGGCATTTTGCAGTCCTTTGTAATCCACGCTTTATCGGCATAGTTTTCCTCCCTGTTATGTTGTTTTATTGGACAGTTCAGTGTCATATAGTGTTGTAAATGTACTTAAGAATGCCTCATAGGCTTTGTCAATATCATTTTCCTCATATACTTCTTTCCAGTTCTGTTTAAGTAATTCATTTCTAAGTGCACCCACAGCTTCCTCTGTTCTCACTGTCCTGTATTTAATCATATTGTCTTCTTTAGCTTTCACATAATCATAGCCATACATCACAAAAACTAGTAAATGGTCACTTTTATTGTCAATTAGAGTGGCACAGTGTGATGTTATTATGCTTATTTTTAGATTGTTGGATAAAGACTCATGGTATACATTGCATCGATAAACTCCTCAGTCATTTTGTGCTTGCTGGGATTCAACAAATATATATTAAAATCCCCACAAATAAACATAACCTTCTGGTATTTTCTGAGCAAACATTTCTTCCATCCTTTCCTTACATATTTCAATGCTGGATCCAGGTGCTCTGTATACACAACTAACAATTCCATTTTTCTTTTTTCCCATGCAAATTTCAATGGTATTGCATTCAATTACATCATCAATAGTTGTAAACATGTTTTCTACTACCTTATAAATAAGGCTCCTGTCTACATATAAAGCCACACCACCTCCTTTCTTGTTCTTCCTATTCATGTAATTTAAGTCATATCCATCTATCTCAAAATCCACCCCTTTCTCATTGTTGAGCCAGGTCTCAGATATAATATTGTTTCTTGAATTAATTAAAATATTCTTTTATGTTTTGGAAGTTTGCATATAGACTTCTGCTGTTGACAAACCATGCTCTGACTTAATATGCTTGTTAAATAGTTCTTCAGTGTAATAACAGCAATTATTGTTTAAGTTATTGAAGAAATTAACTTCAAGATCGATGTCTCACACAAAGTTTATTGGTTTTTAAGTGTCCAAAAGTTCATTACAGTACATAGACCAACATGTTGATTACCTTGTTGACTTGAGAGTTACTGGTACTTATCCAGTTCTGTTATCGCTCTGATGTAGAGCACCTTTGCCTCCCCTGGTGACTCATTAGGCTTGATGAATACTTATTTTTTTCTCAGCAACTCAAATAGCCACACAGTGGCGTGCACAAAAGCATCTTGGAACACAAAATGCATCAAATGTTGAGGATCGACTACAACAGCAGAATGTCCTTATGCCACTGGAATAATTATTGACCTTTACAGTAATAATTGCATTTCCTTCCTCCTTAAAAGATTTAATATAGAATAATTAATATGAATTAATATTTAATACAAATACAAATATTATTACAAATTAGAATATATATTTTTAAAAATAACTAAGAAAATAACTTATTTAAATTTTTAACTCTAAAGGAAACAGATTTTTACTTTAAATTTAATGATCTTTTTTTAAAACATATTTTGAGAAAATTGAATTTTAAACCTTTTTCCTTGCCAATTTTCTGTTCATTATTTATCTATTTCAATATTATTATTATGATTAACATTTATTTATTTTAGTCACCTTTAACTGAGTGATTGCATGATGCCCTCTGGACCTGTTTTTCTTTTCTTTTTAAAATATATTTATTTATATTAAAAAAATGAATCAATTAAAATTTTAATGATTCGGTTCCTATTAGCAATTAATTAATTAATATAAATAAAACAATGTAACTGTCTATAATTCTGGTGGCATATTTAATGCTCCATAGTTTATGTGCAGGAACTGTGGCTTTGTGCAATCTTATTTACCAAAGCAACATGGCCATACATCCATGAATATGGCTCAGCAAGATGCATCATGGCTAAAAAGAAACAAACAAACAAAAAACATCTGTGTGTGAACTCAGCTAATGTCCTAGTGAGACAGTGTTTTGCCGCGCTCCCCCTTTTTTTCTTTTCTTTTTATGTGCATTATGCCGTCCTTACACCGAACAGTTCACTGTTGCAGACAAATTTCCTGTCGGAATACAATCATGAGAGTTTTGCTAGAGTTGTGGCACGCTCCCACCATCTTGATCGTTTGATATAAGGTGTTTAAAAAACTCAGTCCGGACTGTCTTAAGCCAGTTTTTTTCTTGTCTTGACGTTCCGATCAAACATGTTTAATATTAAACTATTATTAATATTAGTTTTTAGCTCTCTCCAGCACCAAACAGGAAGCAGCAAATTGGTTAGTTACTAAGGTAACAGCCAAAAAATACTGTCTCACACACACACACGATAAAGAGTGAATTAACAGTATTATGAGTCGGTGTTTAATTCGGCGTGTATCTGATCCACCAACCAGCACTTACTTTAGTGAAAAATCTTTTTGAAACGGTTTGCCTTTCAATCCCACCGTCTTTTCCCACTAAAATAGTGCAGCTAACCAGCGGAGTTTAGGCAACAAAATCCAAAATGTAAAGTTTGTACGGAAATACAGTTTATCTTTATGAATTATATTGATGCCAAATTGACTAGAAGACTGTCAACATATGACACCTTTTATGTTGTGTTTCTAGAGTTATGTGTTTTTGCGGACACGTAAGGAATTGTTAAGATGTCATATTTCTTAAAGGGAGTTTTGCGTAATATTTTCCCCAGAGAGCGCAGGGAGCTTCAGTTTAATTTAAACTGCTAATATGTATATTTTGTATGTTTTGTCATTAGCACAGAAAGACTAGGTAACTGCTAAAGTATGATAAAGTTGTCTGACATTGACTACTGTTAGTGGTTAGTTAGTTGGTTTGATTAATGGTTTACAGTCTAATAATGTGTGTTTGTATTGATTACTGACGGTGGCTGATCAGGCTAATTATCAGCTAATTGTACTCACTTTCTAACAGCGGTATGCAGGAAACAGTTGCCCTTTGTGTACGTGTTTTTAAATTACTTTCCTAATTAAACATGATGTGCTTGATGGTGTTATTAATGACTCCTGATGAAACTTGAAAGCTCAGCATTCTTGTTGCCCTTTAGCTTCCCTCTTTATAAGTCACATTAACATTTACTCACCCAGAAAAAGCTAATATTTTTTCTGTATAACATGACCTCCTCTTTCTGTCAGCTGCAGTGTATTTATTGTTTTTTCACACATGATTTCAGGCCAGTTGGAGGAATTAAACCTGTGACTTTCTGCCTTTGTATAATTATCCAGGCTGCTGCTGTTTCTACTGTATTTCATGCAGTTTGCGGGGGTTTACAAACAGAAATACTCCAACATCCAGATAGCTAATGGTTGAAGGTGGTTTCTGTGGGCAGCCTTATAAACTGTGTAGCTGTTTTAAAGTTTTAAAGTTGTAAAAAATACCTAGTTTTCCCACGCATCCTGGAAAACCTGGAAAATTAAGGCTTTTTTCAAGTACAGGACGACACCTTTTTGGAGTAAGGTAGCTCCATTTCAGCTGTCAGATTTCTACACTGGTTTCTGTAACATTATTAAGCAGGCTTTACAGACAGCATGTTTTTTATAGCACAGGCGTGTAATGCTGCAAATGCAGCCTTTTCTAGTGCAAGCAAAACTGCATTTTATAAGGCTCCATTTTATTACTGGGAACTTGTTTAGCGTATTTAATATTGTGTGATTGTGGGTTCCCACAGTGGTGCCATGACGTTATAACACTGAACCCTATAAAAGTCATGGCTTTATAGTTCACTAAGAAACATTAATAATTAAAAATTACTTACAGTTCAAAACTTGGAGCTTACAGCTTGTTCTTTGCAATAAGTTCAACATACAGTAAAAAGAATTCAGTTGTTTATCCACTGTAAATATTGTACTTAAGAGATCAAGGTTTTACATATAATATATATTTTTAGTTTACAGAATATGACATTTTCTATTGTTTTCCTTACTGTAGGTTTTATATATTCTTAAACCCAAATTTGCTTTACAGAGGCTCTTAAGAAGAACACACTGACATCAAACGTCAACCAGCATGAAGCTATGAGGGCGCTGTCAAAATGGTTCACCGGGCCAAGAGACAGAGGAAGACACAGGGTGTCTAGAATGTACCAAAGGCTGTCTGCAGTGTAAGCAGTATTGAGAAAGTTATAGCTGAACTTGCTGCTTCTAACTGTCCCCAATGTATTTCTCATTCAAATGCATTCAAAGCTTTCCAAAATACTCAAGACATTTGTTTTTGGAAAGAGGATTTTCACTGCTTGTTGTGTATATCTCCCAATGTTGTGTTAAAAAATAATTGACACATTCCATGGTTGGTCTCAGGTTTTATAGACTTAATTAAAACCTAGCAAGACTACACTTGCCTAGCAAAACAAATCCAAATAAATTGATATAATTTCAAATACAGCGTCTTTAGCAACAATATTTTGTACAGCTGAAACAAATCCACCTTAATATTCTTCAAGCTTACTGATGTTGAAAACAGACGTTTTCAGTATTTTGGAAGGCTTGGAACATATTTTAATAGGAAATACATTGAGGGCAGTTAGAAGCTGCAACTTTAGCGATAACTTTCTCAATTCTGAGCCTTTTGTCAATTTTGCTTTGGACAGTTATATTTGACTGTAAACAACCTTCTTAAAAGGGTTAGGTTCAAAAATAGTTAACTTATCCTAGATAACTTAGTTAACTTTATCCTTGATAACTTTGAAATGGTACCTAATCATCTGGCACTGTTCCTTTATTATTGTCTCTGGAAATGTCACAGAATGGACTACAGAAATATTTCTTAAATGGGTGTAATCTAAAAACCCAGGCATTTGTTGAATATCCTGCATGTGGCCAATTAGGAAACCCATGGACAAAACCACTTGCAACCCAGATTTAAGCCCATGTAATTCCCATGTAGCACCCACATAAAGCTTGAAGATGGGACCCAGATGGGTTGTGTGTATGTTGCCTAGCTGGGCCCCACCAAACACCCAGTTCAATCCTGCATGAAACCCGTGTGGGCTATTGGCATGGGCCAACATGGAACCCTTAGACAAGCCCACCTACAACCCCATATTCCAGCCCATGCAGTCCCAATGTAGTACCCACACAAAGCTCAAAGATAGGGCCCATATAGGTCTTGTGTTGCCCAGTTGGGCCCCACCTAACATCAAGTGTAATCCTGCATTAAATCCATGTGGACAATTGACATAGGGCAATTATGGAACCCTTGGACAATTCCATACAGGGCCCATTTTTCAAGCCACTTAGTACGCTCTGTGTACTGTATCTGACAAACATTGACCTATAGGTACAAACAGTCCGACACTGATGTTACACCACAACTCTTATCTTTTTTTTTTGGGATAACTTTGAAAAGATACCTTTTCATCTGGCACTGTTCTTTATTATTGTCTCTAGAAAAGTCACAGAATGGACTACAGAAATATTTTTTAAATGGGTGTAATCAGACATCCCAGGCATTTGTTTATGGAGGTGTGTATCCTTTCCAATACTTTTGATGTTATAGTCCAATATATCCTAAATTTCCAATGGCCAAAATCTGCAAAATCACCTGTCATATTTTTTTTCTTTTACTTTACATGGTGTATACAACATCAATGATTTCCCTGAAAAAATATGCAGCATGAGTGTTAATGCATCTTTCATGGTTGTAAACGCTTATGCAAAGGACTACAAACTGCTGTTGTGACATAAACATGACATAATATGATGGGTAATTAAATAAAAGTGGAATTTGAAAAGATTTCAGTCACACTGTGTGCTCTAACGCTTTCTGCCATGGTAATATTTAGTTAATTTATTTGTGCAGTGTTGCTACTCATGTTTTCCTGATGATGGATTGTAGGACAATATTTTTAAGTGTAACCATGTGTAAAAAATGCTGTGTGTCATGTTAACATAGTAGTATGTCTGTGATTGAGGGAGGCATTTGTCATCTTCTTTGAAAATTGTTCAAAGCCTTTTATTCTGGTCAATAGGGTATGTAGCATAGACCAGGGGTGGGTATTCCAATTCAGACTCGCTTAATGTGAGTCTGAAGAAGCATCAGAAGACTATCACCTCTCATGACACACACACACACACCTTAACTATTCATATCAGTCATTAATTTAACATGGTCAATTTAGATAGAGCACTCATCACTGAATTTCTCATGTGAGTCCACAGGCTGTAGTTGAGGATTTTCTTCCTTATTTTTCTATATTAAAGTGCCATCGGGCTTACACGGTGTCTCTTGACAGACTCCCCATATGAAAAGAAGATTCTGTCCCTTCTGCATGCCTTCACTTGCTTAAAGCACAGGGCCAGCACATTGTATCTCACAGCAAAAGGCTATGTCCAATCATAGTTGGGTGTCAGAGACACTTAGAAGCCTTAGACAGAGACAGAGCAAAGGCTTAGAAGCATAAGAGCTGGCTGCGATCTGAAAAACTTGGCTTGTAGTAAAACATTACAAGGACTGACAACCAATCCTAACCCTATCAAACGAGTTGGAAAACATTGTGTTGTTAAAAAAAAAAGAATAAGGGGCAGGTGTGGCTCAGGAGATAAAGCATGTCGTTCACCAATCAGAAGGTCAGTGATTCGATCCCTGACTCCCCCCACCTGCACGCCAAAGCGTTCCTGGGCAAGATACCGAACCCCAAATTGCTCCCAATGACTGTGCCAGCACCCTGCGTGGTAGCTTGCTGCCATTGGTGTATGTTTATGCATGAATGGGTGCGTAAGCAGCAGAAACATTGTAAAGTGCTTTGGATAAAAGTGCTATATAAATGCAGCCATTTATCTTTTTATCTTTTTCTGTGAGTTTTCCTCCCTCTTAACTTTTTTGACATGAAGTTAGATGCTAAAAAAACATCTTTCTAAAGCAAAGCGGCCCATGACTAATATGACATGCTGTAACAGTGAATGCGTGTACCAAATTTCATGGCAATCCATTCAACAGTTGTTGAGATATTTCAGTCTGGATCAAAGCAGTGGAGTAACCAACCAACCGACAGGCCAACATTAGCCACGCCACTAGTGTGACTAAATTCTGATATTGACAAACTGATATTTCAGTCTAAACAGTGTTTTTCCATAAGAGATAATGACACCAAGTTGATGAGCTGGCAGAGGAATTGCTCTGCCACTTGATGCAAATGAGCACACAGTCGGTTTGCTACAGAATCTCTTTGTAATATTCTGTTCTTTGGCCAGGACATTGTGCAGAACATGAACATTTGTCAAATTGGCAAGCTGAATTTTAATTTTTCGACAATCAGACCCTTCTAATGCAGTATTAAATTATTTCTGCTTCAGTTAACAACACACCACAAAGACAAAAATAGAAACTTCTGATAAGCCATGGGACAGAAATCATAACAGTTTTGGCTTTTGCAGCTTTATGGGCAGAATCATATGTTTATTATTCCACAGCACTTCAAAACCAGTTGATTGTGTTATTTGTGCTTCAGTGTTGTCTTTCAGAGAAACCACTTATACAAATCATTGAAACATGTAGCATCCAGTTGCATATGAAAGGACTAAATGACAGGTTGATGATCTGGTGCCACTTGATGGAGATGACTATTGAAGTGATTGGTTCAACGAGAGATTGTCTACATCACAGTCTGCCAAGCTGACAAATGCTCAGCACACAGTGACAACTACAACTGTTATGGGCAGACTTTCTCTCGGGCTGGTCCCTCCAACACAGCATTGTTTTTGGAGGATCATTTTTGACAGCTTTGCTTTAGTATGCAGTAGGGAGTTCATGGGAGATGAGATATGGCAAAGGCAGTTGAGGAGAAGAGCGCAAAAGTGATTAAGGATGCCATTGCTAATCTGTAACGCCTCAGTTCAAGCTCCATTTTGCAGGCATCTGTGCTTCTGAAGTGTCTCTGGTCAAAACAACACATTCCTACCAGCAGCAGCATTGTTTAGGAGAAAACCGACAGTACTGAACAACACATCCTCATAATGAAATGACCACATAGGTCGTTTTGCACCTGCACTCCAGAACGACTCATAGGAGCATTTCCTAATATGCCGTCTCTATCGGGAATAATCGTAAAAAAATAATGATGATTTATGGTGTGACAATGCTGTGGTTAAGGTCTGGTTAGGTTTAGGCACAATCAAATTCAGACCATGAACTTATCTCCTACATATTGGTACTGTATAATGTGTTTTCAGTGAGAAATGGTGACTATCTATTAACTAAATGGAAGGTCAGTCACATATATGAAAGTGTTCTAAATGATGTCTTGGGTTGGTGGATTATATGGGAAAGAAAGAGAAAGGAAATAAGAATAAACCCAGTCAGGATCTTGGCCTCAGCATCGAGATTCGAGGGTAACCAGCCAATATAATACAGAAATTCATCTAATCAGCAAAACGTCAGTTTCTCCTTTGAGAGGGATCATATGCAAAATGGCTGCAGAGCAAAAGCAATATCAAGGGAAGATAATTGTCTTTTTATTTAACAAACTGCCAGCAAAATTTCCAACCTTTTTTTTTTCTCACTAGTTTATTAAACGCTCGCCTGGGATTCAAAAACAAACAAACAATAAGACCATCATGCAAAAACAGCTTCAACATTCTTTCTGTCAGTCACAGCTTTAATTTTTCCATACATCCCATGAAGTGGGAATTGAAATTAATGAAAAGGTTTGGCTTTTGCACTGCACAGTCAGATGAAAATGGAGTTACTCATTTAACTGTCATTGTGCCTTTATTATTTTTGTCCCCCTCCCTGCCTATCTTCATTCATCCATCCCTATTCCCACCATTCATGCTCTATCCATTCATTTATTTGTCAGTCAGCACAATCTTCTCTCCTATATTTTTACTCCCAAGCCTTACATTCTTTTACATTCTATTAGTTCCTCTCAGTCTTTTCTGTCCACACTTGTATCCATCCTTCTTTACAACCCCAACCACTGAATCAGGTTTGTCTCCAACTATATGCTCTACCTATTTATCCACCATTCTTCCTATCCAGCCTCTTAGGATCTTGCGGCCGTTCTTGAAAAACAGCCCTGATTTCTTCTTCCCTCCTGCTTTGAGAGTGACTGTGCGGCGAGTGAATGCAGCGCAATCAAAGTGCCTCATCCAGGCTACTTGTGTATTGGCACTCCAAAGGCAACACTTTCCATCATCAGCCTGATTCATAGCTAGGAAATGTCTTCTGCCTACTCACTCAATCTCTTCTTTCATGTTTTAAAAAAAATGGGCAAGTAAGTATGTGTTTCTGCGCATCTGTGTGCAAGAGAAAGTGCAAGGGAGCGAGAGTGAGATAGATTCATAGCTAATGTACTTGTTTTATGTCAGCGCCATTCACAGGCTGAGGCTCTTGCTCCATTGTGACTGGATATCACATGCTTACACGTGTGCACACACACACACTTAAAGGATATTACTCACAGGTGCTGAATCCCTAGGAGAGAGGAGCCATCGTAAATCAGGCATGATTGAGATGTAAAACCGATGTTCTCCCTCTTTTACAACCTCGAGTCATTGAAATGCAACACGGTTGAGTGTGTATGTTTTTCCAAGAGACTCAGGAAGTGTAAAAGAAGCCTCATGCAGAGAATCAGTAAATCCTTTTTTTTTTTTATTTACTCACCGTCTATGTGCTATGAGGAAGTTTTATTTCAGTTTCAGTGATGCACGGCTGACGAGAGATGTTAAACATTGTAAGACTTGTTTAATTTTACGTGAAGGCTAAGCTAATTTAAAATGCGCTGATGTGAGTTGCAAAAGCTAAGGTCACACCATGTGCTTTTATGTTCTCTTAAAATTTCTCAGGGTAAAGAGATTTTGTTTTTTATTTTATAGATTTTAAAAAATCTCATATCATTTTGTACTATGCACTTGTTTAGTTAAAAAAAAAACCTGCATTTAAGGGTTACTGGCTCTCCAATACTCATTTCTTTTTCCATCAGTAGCCTTCAAGCTTTTTGTGATTCTTTCACCAGTTTTCTTTGAATTTACTTTTAACACAATCCTCCATGATTTTTCTCATTTCCCTGATGAACTGTAACCTCATCTTCAAAATTCTTTTCCTGTGTGACACTGATAAAAAACAAATTTTATGGGAAGGCATCAGTGTGTGTGTGTGTGTGTGAGAGAGAGAATGAGCACATGACTGTGAGTGGAGTTAGAAGAGGGAACACCACATCAACTCTGAGGCATGGCAGGATACACCAGCATGAGCATGTGTGCATGTGTGTGTGTCTGTACAGTCACATTGTGGGGACTTCCCATCTGGGGACAAAAAAATTGAGTCCCCGTGTGGTTAACCATTTATTGTAGGATTGAACTTGGTTTTAGGTTTAAGGATAGAATTATGACTAGACTAAGATTAGAGTAAGCATTGGGTTTAAGCATCTGGTGTTATGATTAAACTTCTCTGGAGAATGTCCTCACAACACAATATCCTCACAAGTATGTTTGTACACATTTGTGTGTTGACGTGTGTGCTGGGAAGGGTTAATGGTGATAACGTGGTCTCTGCATTTGGTTACTGTACATGCAAACACATATGCGTTTGTTCACATGTCCGTGTGCATGTGTCAAAGCACATGTGCGCTCACAAATGCGTCCACGTGCTTATCTGCAGGTGTGTTTGTGTGCACGTAAATCACGGCAGCACAGGAGATATGGATGGCTGCCTTCTGTCTTCAGAGTTCTGGACTCCAGCCCGTGCTCACGTTACAAACGTTTGCTCTCTAACCAACCGTCTCAGTCACCCTTTGATAGTTTTAGGGCCTTCCCCTCTTTCCCTCTATCACTCATATTATATGACATGAATTATAAGCTGTGAGAAGATCAACTTAGAGCGTCCTCACATTCCAATTAAGACAAGATGGTGAATAAGAAACGCTCTGCTCTCCCTCAGCAACTGTCCATGTGCCCTTGAACCAGGATAGGCATCTACAATGTGAGTATGCGGGAGCAAGCTTGAATAAGTAAGTGTTTTGTTTGTTTGGTTAAAAAAAAAACACAAAAAACTGAAGTTAATGAATGGACTACTAGACCTTTTTTACTGCAGACATTTTGACTTGTCACAGTAGGAAAAGCACAGGTGTTACTAATAACATTAACGATAACTTAATGATGATAAGCCATGACAATGTGACAGTGAGTTCCTTCCCTACTGTCACATGTCAAAATGTGTGTGTGATTTACAGTTCTGGATGACAATTTGCTTTCTCTTTCCAGATTTCTGCCATTTTAGCTATTTTCTAAAACAAGCAGGTTTTAAAATGGATCATCTTGGTTGTTCTAGCTGTCCTGGCTCTATCAGATTACACTCAAGACAGTTTTGATTTTCTTCTCTTGTTGTCTTTTGCTAACTACAAGTGCTACAGACCAACTACCAGGAGAGGAGATAATACAAACCCATGTTCCCCTTTATTAGAGCAAAAAGCTGGAGGAAAGAAAACCCAGACTATACATATATATATATATATATATATATATATATATATGTATATATATATATATATATATATATATATATATATATATATATATATATAGGGGAATCTTCAATACTGTTTTGGAGTCTTTTGTCCCTCCACTGGCAGCATTTGCTGGGGAGCTCCTTGGATAGTAGAGCTAGGAGCTACTTTATTGAGAAGAGTTTTTATAATCATTTTTTAGTCTATTCTATTATTTCCAAATATTACTTTTTAAAATTACCCCAGTTGCTCTTTTTTATCCTATGTCTTCCTTGGAAAATACGTACTCTGTGATTGAACAGTGCTACATAAATAAATGTTAGGCTACTTGGATTATTACTTAACCCCAGCAACACTGAGAGTGTGTGCATGTAGTCACCTTTTGTTGTGAATATTTTTTTCTTCATGTTCATGTAGTGAGCGCATTACTTGCTAATGGGTACTGCTCCTTTGTTGTGTACAATAGATGCAAATTATTTATATTTGTATAGTATGGTGCTTCAAAATTTGTAATTCTAAGAATTCCCTTCTCAGTACAACCTGTATGATCCGAATCAGTCTGGCTTTAAGCGGGGTCACTCTACCGAGGCTGCACTCCTGTTGGTAATGGAAACACTGCGATTGGCTAAAGCTACTGGAAAGTCCTCAGCTCTATTGCTTCTAGATCTGTCAGCTGCCTTTGATACGGTTAACCACCAAATCCTCCTCTCCACACTTACTGAGCTTGGCATCTCAGGATCTGCCCTCCGTTGGTTCTTGTCCTACCTCTCAGAGAGATCTTTTAGAGTATCTTGGCAGGGGGTCTAAACCGCACAGCTTATCCACAGGGGTTCCTCAAAGGTCAGTGCTCAGTCCCATTCTCTTCTCAATATACACCACCTCACTCAGTGTAATCATCCACTTCCATGGTTTCTCATACCATTGCTATGCTGACGCTACCCAGCTCTTCCTATCGTTCCCGCCAGATGGCCTCATAGTCACGGCACGGATCTGGTCATGTCTTGTCAGTATCTCAGCATAGATGAAGGAATGCCACCTTCAGCTGAACCTCTCTCAGACTGACCTCCTTGTCATCCCAGCCAGTCCCTCTATACAACAACAGATCAATATCCAGCTCGAATCAGCCCAACTCATGCCCACAAAGTCTGCCCGAAACGTGGGTGTCATGAGTGATGACCAATTAACCTTTAAGGTTCATGTGGCCTTGATTACTCGGTTGTGTCGATTTGCCCTGGATTTGATCAGGAAGCTTATACTCTACCTAACTGAGCATGCAGCACAACTCCTGGTACAGCCTCTCGTAATATCACACATTGACTACTGCAACTCCTTACTGGCAGGGCTCCCCACATGCACGTTCAAATCTCTGCAGATGATCCAGAACGTGGTGGCGCATCTGGTCTTCAACCATCCCAAAACAGCACGTCACCCCGCTGTTCATATCAAATTCAAAACCTTAACACTCGCTTACAAAACAGTGACTAAAACAGCTCCCACCTACCTGAACTCCCTCATTCAGATCTACGCTCACTACGCTCTGCCAATGAAAGGCGCCTGGTACTACCACCACAACAGCGCCCTAAGTCGCTAGCTAGACTCTTCTCTTCTGTTGTTACCAAACTCCATCCGATCTGCAGAGTCCCTCCTAATCTTTAAGAAAAACTAAAGATCCAACTCTTTTGCAAATACCTCCGCACCTGATGGACTTATAAAATTTTAAAAATTTTAAAAATAAATTATTATGCACTCTATGTATTGCCTCTGTTGGCACCTATGTCCTATCCGATGTCCCATCATACCTGTTCTCCTTCCTTGTGTTGTATTAACTCTCATGTGTATGTCTCCTTGGATAAAAGCGTCTGCCAATTGTAACATTGTAACACTGTAAGAAACCAAAACTCTCCCCTCTGTCTCACCACTCCCTTCCCTCCATCCCTCTTGTATCCACCCTTCCTTCTCTTTCCTTCTCTCTGCCTCTATTCTCCCTCTCTTTTGTCCTTATGTGTGATCTGTTGCTCCTCAGGGTTACGTTTTGGGGCAGATTAATGGCGTTCAAGCCTGACTCTGGTCAGCGAGGGCCTGCTCCTTCCCACACTTCTCCCTCTCTTCCTCTGTGCATTCATTCCTGCTCCATACCTCATTGCCCTCCTCTCCTCCATCGTTCATTGTTCCTTACTGTCCTGCACTCCATCAGTTTCTCCCACTTCATCCTCTTCTTCCCTATGGAGGGACCTTTCATTTCTTCTCCCCCTTGTCTCTGTCCTTTTTTCTCCCTTCTTCCGTCTGTTCTGACATTTTCTCCCTCCTCCCTTCCTCTGCCTAGACAGATTAATAGTCTTCCTGTCTTACAGAACAACCTACAAAGACCTGTCCCCCCTTGACAACACTAAACAAAGCCTCTCTCACTCTCTCCTTCACACCCTGTGCATCCTGTGGGCACACTATACTAGACCTCCATACCTTTTCACTCTCATTTCCCAGATATTTCACTTTTTCCACTCTCCTCCCTTCCATCTCCAAAACACATGCTAATTGCCAAGTGAAAACTAGATACTAGATAGACAAACACTTGAATCTAAAATTGGCAAAATAATGGTGAATTTGTATTTTGAGTACCTTTGGTGTTCTATGTACAGATGTCATAAGTTAAGTAACACTTTATATTACAGCCACAAGTTATTTTAAATTATAAAGCAAATATGCCCACACAATATAATATATTATGAAATAATATTGACACTTGAAATACTTCCCTTGCAGTCCTTTTTGAGTTTCCTCACTCTTTATTTTTGCATTTCCACCATACATTTGGGTTATTCTCTGCTTTTACAATACATCCAACTGTACACATCATGTTTTTCTGTGTATGTTTGTTTCTGGTCATGACCAAAGTCACTATCCTTTTCAGCACTTATTTTAGAAAGTTCCCTTAATCAGGAAATTTATTTGGATTTGCGTTCGTTAAGCAACATCAATAACATAGTGTCAGAATACTTTTCAAATTAAAGGGGTCCTATGATGCTCATTTTCAGCTCTATATTTTTATTCTGGGACTCCACTAGAGTAGCTTGGCATGATTCACAATTTAAAAAAACTCCTTATTTATCTTATACTGGCCCTTTATGCAGCCCCTCAGTTCAGCCTCTGTTTCTAACAGGCTCCTGTCTCTGTAAGGCCCCCCTCCCGATGAGCCCACTCTGCTCTGATTGGCCAGCTTTCTGGAAGCCTGCCGAGAGGCAGCTGTATCAGAGTCGTGTTAAGTTACAGCTGATGAAAACCCAACATTTCCTGCTTTTGCCCCTTCATATTAAAAGCTTTTAAATGACTAAATAATGGAAGACTTTTACTATGAAGAATTTACAGGAAATGAAACATGTTCCTCACTGAATTAGCAGAGCTTCGTTAGCGGCACTAAAAACCGGGCGAGATAACAACATATGGAGATATTTGGAGCTCTTTGTTCTGTGGATCAGTTAGAAATAATACAGGGAGGAATAGTACAAGCAGAAACAGCCACAGTGATGATGATGTTTGATGAATAGCTGCAGATGATCAGCACACCTCCAACAGGTAAACTACTTATTTTACTTTGCCTTACTGTGTAATGGAAAACACTCACAGTGCGCCAGCTTGACTCGAGTCATGGCTCGGCGTGACTACCCCCCAAACAATGGAAAAATGCCATAATGATAGCGGAGTGGAGCAGTGAACTCACGCTGTGTGTGGAGCAGATGACCATATAAAGAAATTCATCACAAGCTGATGTCAGCTTGGGCTGAAAGTAGAAAAAACCATTGGAAACCAAGAGTTTAGAGCAGTCTGAAGCTGGTGCTTTTTGCTAACAGGGATTACTTCTACATATGTTTACCTCATTATTTGTGACTTTGGCCACATTTAATATGAACATCAGACATTGTAACATTATACAGTATATATGACTGAAAATTAGGAAAAGCATGATAGGTCTCCTTTAATAATGTCCTCTATCTTGGTGTTGTATGCAAATTTATTACAACAATAGTCAAAAGAGAACAAAAAAGTTGTGGTGGTCAAAGTTGTGAAGGTACAGTCACCTTTTGTTTTCACCATTGACCTATACTGTGTAATGGTGTGTTCAAATAGAACACAAGGCAAACTTTAGATGAGGTGCCATCATATATTAAGTCAATGAAAAGACAAGAGTGGGCATGAACAGATGCAAATTTGCTCTAGATGGCACAAGTTGTGACAAAGACGCAGCTGTGCAAGTTCATAATGTTTCAACCAGAGCAAAATAGGCTTTTTGTGGTGAATCAACACAGAGGGACTGCTCAGAAGGCCTAACAGTGAGGATCTTGAGGACTCAACAAGTCAGTGACATGTAGCTGCCTGACCATGCCAAGAGATGTGTAATGTCTAAGGCTGAATCCAAATGTCCCCCTGCCGGACTGAGCGGAATTTTGTCATATGTACTGTGACATGCTTACTGTCATTATGTCAAGTCTGAAAGGGCACTGGGCAGCGAAGGAATAAAATGCACTATGAGACAGAACATAAGACCACTGCTTTTCATGGAGAATAATGTAAATTCCTGATCCTGTAACTCCTTTGAAAGTAATTGTCTGAACAGCTCTTAACAGTACTGACATATGCTGCTTTATGTAGTATAACAGAGATAGATATGATTTGTATGCACAGTAAAAATGTTCCTTTAAAAGGAGTTGCTAAACACTGCTACACTGTGCTTTATATTCACACTCAGCTGAGGTCACATCGTAGGACCGTAACATCTTAGGTGGATAACGCTGGTCTGCTAGTCTAACTTTGCCGGTTGCCAGGCGTATTCTTTGTGTCCAAATGTCAAACCTTACAACATCAATAAATCAAAAAGAAAATCTGGTACATATTATTATTATTATAGAAATTATTATTCCCTTCTTTTACATTGACACTTATATATGTTGCAATGAATTTTATGACTTTTATGGACTTATGGATACTGGATATGAGCAAAGTCTGGTGAAGACTCTTTCATGAACAAGTGACTGATTTTCTCCCATTACAGAGCTTTCCAGTTTTTAACAAAGTAAGGGTTTGTTGGAGTAAAGGGTGGGTGAGTAAATAGTTAGAGACGTAATAAGAAGAATGCAGTAATGTGAGAGAAAGTAGAGAGACAGGAGGTGAAGGAGGGAAAAAAGGCATGAATGGGAAAGGATAAAAAAATAACATAAATGAGGAACACCCTGATGGGTTTAATGGTGTTCACATTAACCTCAGTTCAAATCCTGATCACAACCTTTCCTGCATGTCGTTACTGTCACCATCCTTTCTCTGACCCTCCTAGTGTAAGAAAGCGTGGAAATGCCATAAAAAAAAGTATTTTAAATGAAAAGTGGAGGAGGAGGAGAAGAAGGTGACCATATACAGTACAAAGGGAGGGGGAGGCTGACACCACATGTTGAGAGGAGACAAAGTGATAAAGGAAAATAGGAAGGAACGGGTGGGTGGAGGAGGAGAGGGAGGAGGGAGAGGCGGGTTGTGGGTGGATCAAGTCTGTCTCCTGTCCCCACAGGCTTACGTGACTTACCAGCAGCGCAAGTTCAGCGAAGTTCAAGGTTGGATTGTATTTTGGGGAAGTCAAATTGAGCTTACTCAGTAAAATGGTGCTCTTTGGAAGCACATGGGTTTATTTAAAAGGACATGGAAACAACAAAAAACCTATAATCATTGTCATCATTACATATCATAACAAGAATCAGTATACAATTCTACCATACAATGCCACCTACCTTTTTTAAGTCAAGTTTCTTAAAGAATAAATTATCATTGTTTTGCATTTGTAAATGTCTCAGCTCTATATGTAGGTTATATACAGTATATAGACTTGCATTCATAATGAAACAGGTAATTTCCTAAATACAAAAATCTACCTATACTATATATACTATGGTGAAACTATTATAGTTTGTTCTGATGAACAAAAGAAAAGATTCCATTATTTAGGAATGTTTCTGTTCCAAATAGTGTGTTTAGTAAATATAATTAACTGGACTGGAGCTCAGTGTTGGCAAACATATAAAGGTCAGTATTTATACATTGAGAATATGAAATTCAGTGCATCCTGCAGGGGTGAACTACTAACACTGTTTATTCAGATTCCCTGAGATGCATTCCCAGTAAATATTTGTGTGCAGACATTCAATATTAATAGCCACTGTAGGCAAGTTGTTCTTTTGTTGCGAGTAACATTTGAACATTTGTGTGTATGTGTGTGTGTGTGTGTGTGTGTGTATAATAACAGATGAATACTGTAATAAAGCAGATTACTGTGTTTATTTCTAATACACAATAAGTGTTAAACTTAACTACATGTCAACAACTTTCTGAGTGTGTCTAATAAGATAGTAGAGACTGCACAGTTATGAGAATTCTTATACGAAAGTCATGTGTTATTCATAAATCAATTTGTGTGTGTGTGTGTGTGTGTGTGTGTGTGTGTGTGAGCAAGTTTGTACATGTGTATGAACAGCTGTGAACTGGTCATTGTGTTGACACAAAATACCAGAATCCAAAACAAAAGGCAAAATGATGTTGGCATAATTTCATATTCAGATTCACATTTTTATAATTAGCAGGCTGCCTGTGACAACAAAGATTAACAATAGCAGTTAATTTCCTTGGCAGGCACTCTGAGCTGGAGCAGCCTCATTGCATTCAAGTGTTGGGTATGGTCACTATGAAGGTGGCACAACAACAAAAACAATATAAATCACACCACAGTTAATATTGCTGCCCGGTGGCTCTGTGGGGTACATTCCCAGTTTGACTAAACAAAATGCAACTCGGAAAAGTGTCGTTTCTCAGCCTCTTCACACCCTCCACCTCCTAAATTGCTATTTCTCACCACTGATTACACACACACACAGATATCTGGGCAGCAATGTGTCATAGTGTGTAGGAGCAACTGACTGTCCTGCTGAAGTGTCCTCGCGCAAGATGCTGAATTTCTACGTGCTCCAGGATTATTGCTTTATAGAGGATCTTGACATCTGTAAAGGAGGCCAATGGCCAGTTTTTTAAAGACTCACAACAAGGTTTATTGAGTTTCTTCCAAAGCCCAGAACTGTCCAAAAGACAGGGGGGGGGGGCTGATTGTTATTCTCAACATGTTGAGAATGTTGGCAAGCTTTAAGAGACAACAACCAATGTAACGACAACAAATGTACCTCCCAAAGCATCCAAAACCAGCACAACGTTCAATGCTACCAAGCAAGCAAGTTGACCTGCTAAACTATTTTGGTTTGATGACCGACAGCAGTTGACAAGTGTTAAAACGAGCACATTTGCTTTCTCACCTTTCCACGTCTGTATTCTGGGGCTCTACTGGAATAGCGATGATTTACAGTTCAAAAAACTCCTTATTTAACTCATACTGACCCTTTATGCAGTCCCTCAGTTCAGCCTCTGTCTGAAACAGGTCGTTTTAGACCCTGTCTCTTTAAGACTCCCCATCCCGAGGAGCCCACTCTCTTCTAATTGGACTAGTTTACCAACCAGCCACACGCTCCTTTTTGTAGGATGTCCTCTTCAGTTCTTGGATCAATAGATTAAAAACATAACAGCTCGTGGTACTTTTGCAGCAGTCATGCAGAATCAATGCAGGGCTGATCTCAACAATGTTTAGCAGTGTAAAGTAATACCAGGAAGTGTGTGAAGGCCTCTGTGGAGCAGTTTGAAATGTTACAGGTGTTAATTTTTTGCATTTAGTATGGATTTACTGTATTGTTGGTTATCCAGTCATGAAATAGCCTTGGCAGTACAGCTGCTGTACCCATCTGCTTCAGCGGGCCACACACACACACACACACACACACACACACACAGATATTCAATACAGTACATGAATTCACATTATTGTGCTCAACGTCGTAGACACTTTGGACATTTATTGAGCACAAATTAGTCTTGCATGTTTTACATCTAGCTTCCTGCAGATACACACAGAAAAGAAAAGAAAAAGAATTTGTCGCCCTGAACTCAGACCATCTCTTACAAGCATGTGAGAGTGTGTGTGCACGTGTCAGCTAATTTGCGAGTTTTGTGGTCAGAGAGGTTCAGCCTGGTAAAAAGTTGACACAGCAGATCAAAGACTGATCATGCGGTAAGAGACACACACACATGCACACACGCAAGAAAAATCACTTTCACTGCGCTGTAGCCATAGATACTTGCACTTCCATGCACAAACTCTGATGTACAAACTCTCACACTTCATTAAAAAAAGCATCTAAATGTCAGCCCCAAGGCCATACACACACAAACAATTACACACAGACACACATTTAAGAAGCACACATAGGGGATAATACACAAGCCCTCTTCAATATACAACCTCAAGCTCCACTGAGCTTGAGAGATTTTGGCTGGCCCTGCAAACCTACCTATACATCACATAGTCAATTAAATCTAACCCCAAATATCAATTAGAATTTTTTCCTCACTTTGAGTTACTTCTCTTATTTTGTTTTCATGCTAACTAACTTGATGATTAATTACCAGATTACAGGCAGATGAAATGTGTGACCTCGCCTACAGCAAATCCTAAAAAAAAAAAAGTGTCATTCTTTTTTTGTCTTCTCGCTTTATTCGCCCTCAACACTTGTTTCTCCATCTCTATCTTTTCCTCCACATCTGTCTTTTTTTTTCTCTACACTTGATCCTTTTCTTTCGCTTCCTATCTTTCCCTTTACTCCCCCGTTTCTCTCACCGTACGTATTGATCCATTGTGCAACCCCTTTCTCTAACTCTCACTCTCTCCTGATCCAATCTCAGTACTGCCAGCGCGATGATAGCTTTGTTTACAACATGATTGGAGGGCAGTCAGGAGGGACACTGTGTGTGTATGTGTGTGTAAGTGCGAGCAGAGACTTGACATGCATTTTGGTATAATTAAGTAAGCCCCAGAGCCTCTGATTTTTAAAATGACCTGCATGTTAAACTTACCTCTTGCTTTACCCTGTTCTTCACTTCTGCTGTGACTCTGTAGCCTACATCTTTCTGTTTTTAATCGCTATTAGTTTCTCTGTTTCTCTACTTTTATCCTCAACTTTTGTCTTTTTCAGCTTTCTTAAATTCTTTTCCACTGCTTATTTTGTCTCTTTCTGTCTCAGCGCAACTATTTTTTTTCTCTCATGTCTATTTCTCCACTGAGAGCTTTGTCTGTCTTTCCCTTTTGTCTCTATTTCACTTGGCTTTATTTGGCACAAATAACAACACATTATTGCCAAAGCAACAATGTCTCTCTCTCTCTGCCTCCCTCTCTTTCTCAACAGCTGACTTTCAAATTTAATTTTCAATTACGCTTTGCATTAATTGCTAGTGGACATTGTTGCAAAGGCAATTAAACGATGAACAATCCCGAGACCATTATTTTTTAACCTTTATATAACAAGGACAGATTCATTGAACCATGACTCTGAACAGGATAAGCAGCTGGATGGATGTGTGGAGAGTTACAAGTGCTGTTTCCCATTTCCATATTGCATGCTAATACTAAGTAGTTTATATGCAAGCTTAATTTGACAACCATTTTGGCAGTTAGTATATAAAAACGTTACCATCTTTTTTTTACTAACTGGAAATGGCAACAACATTGGTATGCACTGAGAGGCATCAATCAAACTGCAACTTTAAAATGGTTCAAATTTAACATTTGGAAACATACTGTAACATTGAGAACATTGTTTTTTTATGTACTACTTTTTTACTCTTGAAAACTATTTGATTTGTTTTCCAAGATGTTCTTGGTGTTGTACAACCACCATCTATATTTACATTTTTTGATCTGTTGAATAGGTCCTGCAGTGTCTGCTGTGCATTGCATTGTGGGACGATATTAACCATCAACGTTCAGAAACGTTGACCAAGTCAACATATGTTGATTATACTGTAAATATAATATGTTGTCTGTAGTTGGAACATAAAAGTCTCTTTTTCATGAACCAAGTGGAAAGACAATTGTAGTGCACTGCATTACATTATAATGAAATATGACAACGTACAATTAAATAAGTCACATGAGATCTGAGAGTGTAAGTCAAATGAATTTAGAATTCTCTTCCCCTCTCAGCCCCGTGGCTGTGTTATGAATTTAATCGCCTCTCACATGACTGGCCACAGTTTTTAATTCCTTAATTTAAATTTTTAATTTGAACATTTCAGCTCTCTCTCACACACACACACACACACACACACACACAGACGGACTCGAACAAATCAAACTGCTTCCTCACTGCCTGTGTCTCTTTCAACCATAAAGAGACACACATATGCATACTCAAATATGAATTTGCATACTCCCTGACATACCGTATGTGCACACAGAAAAGCAAACATCACCATATGAGGATATTTAATCTAAGTTCCCTGTGTACTTCTATATATTTTTTATATTAAATACTGTACACACACACACACACACACACACACACATAGGGCCTTGGGCTGTAGGACAGACTCCCACACTGTGCCATCTCGCTGCCGCAGGTTATGGTTCTCCTGTGTCATATTTGATGTCTTTGGCTGCCTTCTCGTCCTGAGGCCCCTGAGCTCTTACCAGGCAGTGCTGCCAGTAGGTGTTACAGTCAACAGTTGTGTATTCAAAGCCCTCAGATGTGATTCTGCGTTTTCTTTCCTTTAGTTTGCCTTTGAAATATTCCCTCTAGACTCATGCTGACCGCTGGCATTATGTAAATGGGCAGACGGGACTCAAAAGAGCAGCGGCTCCCGAGGCAAGCTGATGTGATGCCCAAGTCAGCGCAGCTGGTGCTGGGTGATTGGCCCCTGGAGTTACTGTATTTCTACCACTTCTAACTAGAAACTATCCAGTCGTCTTTCTTTTAAGTATGAGAGACAAAAATCAAGCCAGATGACTCCAAGTACTCAATGCAGGCATCTATAGGGAATCAATTGTGATATGTTCATAGCTACAGGTGACTGGTCTTTGTCACCACACTTCCCCACCCAGACATGTTTTAAGACATATAAGAATACTCTGCTTGGAATAATAATTTGTCAGATGTGGTTTTTCCAGAGAAAAAATTCAGTTATCTAGTTAATATATATTTTATTTTCAAAAGTTTAACTACTGGACACAAGATGTCTCTCACTTCACTGACAAGTAAATTCTCACTGTATGCGAACAGGAGGTTTCAAGTTTGTCGTCTCTGTCACACACGTGTGTAACACGTGTGTGACAGAGAGTCCCACAATACAAGGACATGCCGAGGATCCTCTGTGTAATCGGCCAGTCGTCAAGAGTCTCCTAGAAAGTTTAGCGGTTGCTGATGTGTACAGTAGCAGGATGGCGTAGTAAGTAGTCCATCCCTCAACTGAAGCCACAAGGTTCAAGCTCTTATTGGCAAATATCCACCCTGCTGAAGTGTCCTTGAGCAAGACACTTATTCTCTATCCGTGCAATTTTGCAATGATGCGGCAGTTCTCAGAGTTCTTGGCAAATGTATTGATCCTTGGCTGCCTATTGTAAATCATACAGACTAGAAATTGCGCCTTCTACCCCTATTTCAACCTGTCTTTCGTTTATTTTTTTTTCTAAACCTGGCTCCCTCAGTATTCTTCTCTAGCCTGTACACCTGTGGCTCATCTCCTAATCAGCCCTTGTGACCTGCTGCCTGACTCCCCAGCTGCACCTCATAACCTAATTAGTGTTTGTGAGGATATAGAGTGCGTTTCTTTTTCACTCATTCTTCGAGGTTTCCACTGTTTTCTTGAAGCTCATCTATGTGTTGCCTATTCTCTTTTGTCTTCATATTTTTTTTTTTTAGCCATTGATTATCTACATTGTTTCTACCTGGCAATTACTAACTGGAAGATACAAAGTCTCCCTTGTGTCTTTATACACTGAGCACACTGCTGTCAGTGATGCGGAGGACAGGGCTGTTTTCCTCATCAGCTGAGGTGCCAGAATGGGCATCAGGTCGATGCTGCAGTCAGACGGCCTGACTTTGTTCCAAGCTGCCAGCCTAACACCATGCATGTTTGGACCTAAAATGCTCAAGATGGCCAGGCCCAGGAGGCTCTTGATTGACATTGTGTTACATTTTGTTCAAAAATCTCTAATTTGTCTGGCGTTTCCGTTGCATATTATTATGAGTGACATCAAACGCTGCAACTTTCTCACAAAATTAAACATGCCTTTGACACATTAGTGTGATGGTAACGTTAAAGATAAGCAGGGGAGATGTCGGCATTGTGATTACACTATTGTTTTCCTAATTAAGAAAACAGGAAAGGTTCATTGCTTTCCATAAAAACTCAATAGATTTTTGTATATGTAGACATGGTTCCTTCGGGTGTTGCTGCTTGGCTAGATAGAATATGGATCAAAAGTCTGGGATTCAATGTTAAAGTCTTCATAGCTCCACCTGCAACCACAGCGGATGTAATTTTCTATCACAATAAAAGACACTGACTTTCTTTGCAGGTTTCTTACTCCGGCCATTGGTTTCTCATTCCACTTTCGTTACTTTCTCTAATATGTTACCGTGCCGTCTTTCTCCTGATGCGTCCTCTTGCCTCTATCCCTCCTTCCCTCTGTTTCCCACCATCTCACTTTACCACAAAAGTGTTTCATTTTCTCAGGCCTGCTGTTTTTGTTGTTGTTAGTCTCTTTCCGTTCGTCTCGGGCCTGGCACCTCCAAGGCTCTTTCGCTGTTGTATCTCGAGTGTTTAAAGTTTGATAACAAAGGATCCCATGCTCTCTTCTTTTTGTAATAAGTCCAACAGATGGCTCCCAGGCCTCCTTGAAAGCAGGAGAATGCAAAACAGGGACATATTTTATTTCACACTTAAAAAGACCAAGAAGATGGGAGGGTAGCACTTTATTATAATGTTCAGTAGTAAGTCATTTATAAGACATTCATTAATGATGAACTAATCATGAACAAAACATTAATATACCTTTTGTAAATGATTAATGCTATGTCAACATATGTTGTAAGTCATCTATAAATTATTAGTTAATTATACAATATTCACGAACAAATCATTAGTAGGCTATATAATTAATGATTTGTTGATATATTACAAATCACTTGTGAGCCATTCAAAGCAATTATTAGAAATTATGTTATATGAACATCCTTTGGTTGTAAATTATTTTTCGTCTAAATAGTCTTAACAGTCTGCACCTGAATAGTTAACGTTTATTTTATGCATTTACAGTCCTTTTGTAGTAGGTGTCACAAAACTGAGGTTTAGAAAACTTTGTAGTAAGTCCAATAACTCAACTACTGCTTATATCAAAAGTCCCTGATGACCTGGCCTGCTCCGACAGAACCAGGTTGAACTTGTGCTGGCAGTGCTGATTCTTTGTTGGGGTCGGTTGTGTATGTAGTCTCCCAGGAATTATGTTCTACTAAAGACATGTAAATAGGCTCTTATTCAGTGTTTAAATTCAAGTTTTAGTCTTTTGTGTAGAGGTAACACTACTGTTGATATAACGTAGAGGGAAAGCAGACGCAGCTATTCAGCAGAATAACTTTGGTTAATGGAGAGTTAGTTATATCACCTGATAGGTGCTGAAGGTAAACGCATGTGTGAGTATTTTTAACACTGTACCAATTTGATGCAGTTTGTAAAAAGTGTGGTGCTAATCAGTGACGGCTGGTAGTGATATTGGGTGGCTAACAAATGCATTATATCTGTTAATAGTTCACGCTGCAGCAACAGCAGCATCACATCTGAGATACAAAGTTACAACAGCGACACTATATACCTTGTTATAGCAAGTGCTCTACAACAACACTAAGTGCCAACAAGAATGGCCTGATGCCAAAAAACTGTAAGTCTCTCTCACTCACACACACACACACACACACTACAACTGTAGTGACTAACAATAGATCCTGCAACTGTTTTTATCACAACCATTTTGCAATACATTGTGTCAAACATGTCCCAAATAAAACAATCCATCTGTGATGGCCTTTTAAGAGGTCCATAGGCTTAGAGAGAGGGAGACAGACAGACAGATAGATCAGGCTTGGGCCTACCTTATTTGAAGTGAAGCTCACATCGACGACCTTTCTGGGACGCAAACAGGTTAATCGCCATGTCATTGAAGTCCGGTGATTTTTGGATGAAGTCACACTCAATAGACAGCATAGCCAGTGCTTTCAGCCTATCCTGTCCCACAGTACTTTGGAGAAATGATTTGATCCTCTTCAGTGTACTAAAACACCACTATGATTCTGCCAATGTCATGGGGGTTGTGATGACTATTTGCGCTAATTTCAGTATTTCAGAAAAAGTGCTCTGAAGATTGTTCTCAGTCTTCAAAAGTAACATTGCAGACTTTATCCCTGCAAACTCCACACTACTGTACATTGCCATTAGCTCACTTTTCAGTTTCTCTCTGCAGACCATTGGGAAATGTCCAGCTGCTTCTGGGGGAAACTGGTCTTAAACAGCAGAAATGGTTCAGGGTCAATAAGTTCAAAAGACACTAAGTGCAGGGCTTTCTCATAGCGAGACTTTGACTGCTCTATCATTATGTCACAGCACTGTGCGGCTACTGACACATTATAAGCCCGCCGCATCCTGTGCAGCCTTGCAGCAGCAACAGCTGGGTCTGCATCTGGATGTGGCTGGGTGTCATCTGTGGACAGCTTGTCCTTCAGTTCAGTTATGGAGCAGGAAAAACTCTCCAGTGCCTGTCTAGTTTTTAGAGGATCCGTGGTTCATTTTTGAAGAATGCTGAATAGAATATCAACTTGCATGAGGGCAGAGTGGAAAAAAGATAAAAAGAAAGTTCACATCCCCCAGCAATGCGGACAGGCCGTGGGCTTGTTGGATTGACACACTGTCCCAAGACTGATCATTCCAGATTTTTTCAAAACACTGTTTCAAAGCGTCTTGATGTTCAAACACGGTGTGGACAGTGCGGCTTTTAAAGTTCCACCTTGTTTGTCCTGACAGAAAAAAATATTCTGACGGCTGTGAGAGATGAGCAGGCCTGCTGCATGATAGGGTTTTAATTGATGGGCATAGCAGTTCACAAAGTGCGCCTGAGGCAACGTTTCTTTTAACCTGGCCTGCAAGCCTAATGATGCGCTGCTCATTACAGCTGCCCCGTTGTAAGTCTGTGCGATCAGTTTGTTTTCCAATTTATATGGCTGGAGCTTCTCCCTCAGGAGTTTTTCAAGTCCCACCACAGTTCTGTTCACTAACAGGGAGAAACAGAGAAATCTCTCCACAACGGAGGCTTCAGTGATGTACCTGAGCACAATCACGCACTGGCTTAACCATGCCACATTCCTTGTTGGGTCCAAGCTTTTCTCATCTTTATTGTAAAAGATAGGGAGGGCTTAACCCTGTTAGCTTCATTTATGCAAGCTGATTCGTGCTTTAGCATGCTAGCCCGTGTTAGCATGTTGGTAGACAACAGATATGTCTGTAATATTGGTTAATGCAGAGTTTTACCACCTGAATGAGGACTTATTGCAATCTACAGTAGATAAATGCATGTGTGTGTATTTTTAATACTATCCCAATTTTAATTTCAAAAATAAAATCTTT
Source organism: Scomberomorus guttatus (assembly GCA_038419695.1). Classification (NCBI taxonomy): domain Eukaryota; kingdom Metazoa; phylum Chordata; class Actinopteri; order Scombriformes; family Scombridae; genus Scomberomorus; species Scomberomorus guttatus. The sequence continues at coordinate 18,901,151 of CM076463.1, forward strand.
AAAAAGACTTGCAAGCTAAGTCATGCACAGTTACTTGAAACTTATTTGATTTTGACTGATTTCTCTCATTACCGCAACAATCTACAACCTAATAGTTTTGATATTTCATTGAAACCTGACATTTTCAAAATGTGGCAAACCTGAAAGAACATAACCTATAGATTCTGCACATACATTTAAAAGCAAACTACAATTTTTCCATTTATTAAATTAACATTAAATGAACACCTGTTGCGGTAATGATACATAGGTTTTGGGAATGAGGTTGGTTTCGGTATTGATTGGTGGTGCAGTGGTTAGCACTCTCACCTCACAAGAAGAGGTTTCCAGGTTGGTTCCAGGTGAACACACCAGCCGGCTTCTGTGCTGCGTGGGTTCTCCTCGAGTACTCTGGCTTCCTCCCACCAAAAACATTGAGGCAGCTTAGGTTAATTGGCAACTCTAAATTGCCCGTAAGTGTGACTGTGAGTGTGAATGGTTGTCTGTCTCTATATTATATGTTAGCCCTGTTATTGACTGGCAACCTGTTCAGGTGTACCCCGCCTCTCGCCCAATGTCAGCTGAGATCAGAGGACAAGCGGTAAAGAAAATGAATAAATAATAAGTATACTAAGACATTCATTAGACAGTTCATTTGGGAGCAGGTACTATTTTTTGGTGATTGGTTGTGTCTCATAAATTTGTTTCTAAACTTCAAAATGATTGTGAATTAATTACTTTGGCAAGGTAGCTGTGGTATAAGCAGGATAATGCACTAGTAGAAAATCAGTTAACGGCACTCCAGGAGGTTAAATGGCACTCCGCTTCACGATAATGAGATCAACTTGGAGGTAGGGTGCATGTGGCGGTAACCATTACAGTCTAGTCCCCACTGCAACGCCTTCTGCTACCCTCTCTATCCCCCTTCTGATTCCAGTGTTTTACACACGTTTGTTTGTGTACTTTGCCAAGATCTCACACACAGAACTGTCAAGCTGAGGGTGTGGCAGGTTATAGCTCTGGGATGATGGATGGAATGAAAATTTGTTCGCTCCAGCACAACTCATAGTGTCGACCTCGTATTGACCATTGACAATCTGGAAAGAAAGTAAAACAAAAAAATACTTAATAGGACTCAGGATTTATCATCAACAACATGACGTGTCCATACCACCAAATATTTCTACATACCTGTGTGACGGTGCCAGGGAACAGTTCACCGTCATATTGTACGAGAATTCATTTCCCACTTCTAAAACCGACTCAGCACTTTCCTTTTCTGACTCCACATTGTCTTGGAAGTCAAATTCTTTTGGAATGAAGCATCCAAAGGCAAAATCACAAAAGCAGGACACTTCTCAGGTGTGGATAAAGCCTGGTTTTGTCAATGTCAGCTTAAGGAGAAAAGAATAGTAATTTTAGGTGAAATTCAACTCAGACATTAAACTCAGACATACACACCATTATTTGATATTAGTATAGTATTTTGAAAGCCAAAATATGTGACAAGTAGAGAATGATGCTCAAGGCTCAATATGATGCAACATCTAATGCCTGTATAAAGACATAAAGAATACAGACTATTATTGAAGCACTGTTTTGCACGTATTGCATCACATACTGACTTCTAGAATCCAATGATCCAATACCTTTCAATCTTTAACCATCTCTTTTACAGCTTGTAGGATATTTACTCCAGGAACCCAGGTAGGTATATAAGTTTCTCTCTTTTTAGTAACATCCATTATACATTAAAAAATAACATTATAATTATTTAGAATTAATTTTTTTCTGCATATACAAATTCATTTTTATACATACATAAACACACGAAAAAAAGTACAGCAGCTCAAAATCCTGTTTTCCATATTATTTCTGTTGTCCTCCAATAATTTACTGTAATAATCCCTTTTGCTGCTTCTCATAATACTTGCCAGTTTGTTTTATGTGTGTTTATGTTTGTGTGTTCTACATCTTTTCTTTAAAAATTCTTTATATAATACATTTTTCTTCTTGCATGTGTTTTGAATGCCCTTAGTTGGCCCAGGCTTTTCAGCAAATTTCTGTTTTACTACTTTCTTTACTAGAGGACAATTTTTTTTCATAGAAAGTGGTTGTTATGGAGAAAAAAATGTCTCATAGGCTTCATTTACATCTTCCACGTAGACTTTATTCTGATCTTGTTTCATTAGGTCTTCTTTGAAAGAGCTAATTTGACCTTATGTTTTATTTCTAACTAGGTTGTAAGCTTTAATGTCCCTGTTGGTCCTAATACAGCTCTGAATGACTGCAAGGACCAGCAGATAGTCACTTGTGTCAATTTGTCATTAGTAAGTAGCCCACTTACTATTTTCTTATCAATAACATTGGTAAATATATTGTCAATTAGTGTAGCACTGTGTGTTGTTATTCTAGTTGGCCATGTAATTGAGGTATATAGGCTCATACTGTACATTGAGTTAATGAACTCTGTAGTTGTATTGTGTTCAAATGGGTTTAACAAATCAATATTGAAATCCCTGCAAACAAAAAACATTATTATTATTATTATTATTATTATTATTGTTATTGTTGTTGTTTTAGGTCATCATACAGCCCTGATAACTTATCCCTAAATATATAGATACAAGATCTGTATACACGGCTTATTAGTATATTTTTTAATTTCTAAATCTCAATTTCTTTCTCAAAGTGACATATTACTAACAGATGTACTTTTATAACTTTTAAGCAACTCCACCACCCTTTCTTTGGATCCTATTCATAAAAAAACATCTCATAACCCTCTATCTCAATCATAGCAGCTTGCTCCTTGTTAAGCCAAGCCTCAGAGATCACTATTACTGTGAATTTCTTATCAAGTTGTTTTAAACATGATGGATCTTTGAAAGGTTTGTATTGAGGCTCCTGCTATTGAAATGTATTATTGATATTACTCCTTCCATTTTCACATTCCTATGAAATTGATCTTCAGTGTAGTATTCACAGTGATTATGCATGTTATCGTAAAAAATATTTTCAGGATCAGTATCTTTTTCCAAATCTTGTAGTTTATGTTCTGTGTTACCAAATGTTTTCCGGTTTTTATATTCCGATTTCCATGCTGGTTATCTCCAGATGGAGATAAATGACATCTGTCAAAGCTTGTCATAAGTTGTAGTTGATGTCAGTCACGCTTTATGCTCTTAGCTAGCTGACCTAAGTTCAAGTTCAAGTAGCAACTCACTCAAATTTTTTGTTTTCTGTTCGTAAAGTGAACTATTATGGCAGGTTTCAAATAAAACAATCACCTGTCGCACAAGGGAGTCCAGTTCAGACACAGTGGGCTCTCCAACCTCTGCTGCCACAGCCCTCACATACAGTATGACCGGGGCCTAGTCTTCAACCCGCTGACAATTGCATCATTCATGCGGGAGTACTGCTCCAGGCCTGCCACTCGGCACTCCAAGAGGGCAATCCTCTTATCCTTCTTGACATTTTGTCTTTTCAGTTCCTTGATCTCTCCAGTCAGGTCCATTATCAGTTTCTGTTGCCAAGAGATAGTTGCAAACTCTTCCGACATAAAGTTGAGCAATTTCTTTATGTGTTTGACTTCTTCCTCTGTAATTGCACAAGTCTTTTTTGGTGGCATTTTGTTTGCTTAGTGCAATGTATGTATGAAAGACCAAACAAAGTCTGCAAAAAATACAGGCAGTTGGGCCAGGCACAGCCAAGTTAACCTAATTAGTCTAAGCTAGCTAGCTAGCTGGTTCACCGGCGTCGTTTGCTCAGGTCTGTGTTTTTGAATCGTCGTTGGAGTCCAGGCATTGGTCAAATCCAAAATATATCCAAATACAGATAATCCAAAATCAGTTGTTTTGAGCGAAAAGATTATCGAAAAGCCGAGAAACACAGATACACAGCAGCACAGCGACTGGAACTACAAGAGGAACATTAAATGTGACAGTAAAAGAAATGTACCTGTAGGTAATGTCATAGCATGAATTAATTACATTTCAATACTCAGTTTACAGTTTACAGCATATTTCTTCCAGGAACCCCAGGTAAGTATAAAGGTACATTTCTCTCTTTTTAGGTATAGTTACTTCAGCCTGTTGACATTTAGTTTGAATATGTTGTTGTTTTTAACTGACTTACCTGATGAATTCTCATCGTCCCAGGTACTGCCTTCAGGTATGGTGGTACTAATTCGCCACTCGTTTTGATGTCCTCTGTTATTTTGAAGAGCCTTACAGATGAATTGAGATTCAGCTGCTCAAAGAGAGTGTCGGCATCTGGTATGCTGGTACCATAGGACACAATTCTATCAGCCAGGTTTTTCAAGGTGCCACGCCACTGTTGAGGATAGGTAAAAGTTGGTTCTATTCCAATACTGAGACGTGGGCCCATCTGAGATGTAGTGGATGTTCCTGGCATTTGGATGCTCCTCTCGTAGGCTTCTCAGTACTGGGTCAAGGTGAGCCCATGTGGCTGTGGCGTTGTGCTGAAGACAGGATGACAGCAATGCAAATGACTCCACCCTGCCCCAACCGAGATCAATGACTGCATTATGGAAGGCCACCTCAAAAATGAGTTTCTTTTATTTCCCTGGTGTATTCCCAAGTGTAGTTCTCACTGTAGTTTATGTGAACCACTACATCATTCTGGGTCAGGGTCTCTCTCAATCTCCTCAGTCTTTGAAACTGGTACTTGATGTTATAAATGTGTCAGGAGAAGTTTGAGAGGTGGTCCTGTGTGAGGTCCACCAGCTTTTCAATGGAGGTATGCCTCTTCTCAAGAAACACATTCCTCACTTCCTTCTCTTCAGTGGACCCATCTTTGCATTTCTTGGTACAGATTTAGTGACCTACTCCTCCCATATGATGATGTTTCCTTTCGTTGAAGGATCGAGTGTTGTGTGAAATGTCTTATGCTTGCAATTGCTGCATGTCCTGTACATGCATCGTCACTACACACATTGTGTCCCTTGGGTATGATGTTTCTATGACCCTAAGCTGGTGCAGCTTCTTTATCTTCAAGCTAAAGTTTCCATGCATTTTGCAAGCACGTTTCTCTGTCTGTGATTCTTTGCTGGTCAATCCAAAATGGCTTAAGTTTAAAGAATTTAAGCCTTGGAAGCCTGGGATTCTTCTATGAAGATTTGCCATAGTGTCCATTAAGGCTCTCTTACAGAATATCTGGCCCTTTTTCCAAATTTCCCATTTATTACAGTGGAGACTTCATCTTGATGAAGAAAGCGGCTAACAAGTGTGCGCATTACTCTTCTCTGGCTGTTACTGGGTAATGTTCTCTGATGACTTCTCTTTGTAGTTTTCTTCTGGACCTCTCTGCCCTCCATGTTGACAATTACCTGCTTCCTCTTGGCCATTATCTCAAGTCTTTTCGGTCTGTTTTTTTAGGTTGACAGTCTCTTTGGTCCTTTCCAGAAGCTTCTCTTTTGTGTAGCGCAACTTTGACCTCAATTTTGATAGTGTTCTTTTTCTTCTGTTTCTCTTTTTGGGTGATTCCTTTGGGGTAGATGTCTTCATTGGTCCTGGTGTCTGTAGAGATGTCTCTCTTCTTTTACCATAGGAGCTGAATTCATGGCAGGGACACTTACCTGCTGAGGTGAGAATTGCTGTTCTCTTGGGGAGGCTGTCATCTTGAAGATTTTAAATAACTTCTTCATTTGCTTCTTGAACATGTCGAAGTGTATCATCTTCCTCGCTCAATGGTGTTATGTCTAATACAGCTTTTAGCTGTTTCTTTCTTTTGTAACACCTTTTTGAGTTTTCCTGCCACTGTTTTTTCTTCTTTTCATGTTGCTTCTTTGAGTTTTCTTGATTTTACAATTTTGCTTTTGTTTTTGATATCTGGAAATGGAAAGGAAGCATGACATGAAATGATCATATCTCCAAACATGGGAAAAGTCTTACTGTTATGAACCTATAGTAGAGACTGATGGTGTGTGTGTGTGTGAGAGAGAGAGAGAGAGAGTATACATCCTATAGTAGGGACTGAATGGCTTACAGACTGTGTGTGGACATCCTATAGTACAAACTAAATAGCTTACTGATTGTGTGTGTGTGTGTGTGTGTTGGACGTGTGCACACATCTGTAGACTTCCTAACACTGTAGGGTATTGACTTCCTATAGACACTGTATGAGGGCATAGGTTTCCTGTAGAGTATATATATGCTAATTACTCTTGCTGTAACATCTCCAACCCCTTACCTCTCTCTCTTCCTTCTGTACTCTTCCAGCAGTTCTGGGTTGGTGTAAACTTTTCTCTGAATTTTGTAAGCTTAGCCTTCACTAAATCTTTCTTTTTTGTCACTTGCTGACTGTCTGCAATGAAACAGGACATAAAGCAAAATATTAACAGTTAGTAAATAATATTTAAATTAATAGTTCATAATATAATTTTTCAGCTTTTTAGCTGTAATCTCTACTGTCAAAAAACATCTACAGCATTCGTTCCTCTCTGTCTGCTGTTATAACAGACACATCTGAACTAACTGTGACCCTCAACTAGGCCATAGTCTTAGCACATCTGTCGAGTTGAGACGTTAAACTTGTGATGCACTACAGCTTCAGGAGAAATGCCGTGAAGGCCGTGAAAAAAACATACATATTGAATAAACAACAGTTTTTATTTTTTTGTTTTTTACAACAAGCTGAGACGGGCTATGTTCCAAGGCTGGATTGTTAGTTATTTATGTTACTACAACTGCCAATGTTTGGGCATACAATTTGTGCCAACATCAGGGGGAGGCATGGGGACAATACTTGTCACATAGGTGTGGGGGTGCCCTTTTTTTTAAAAGGAGAAAAAAAAAAGCCACTGCCTCTCAGAATATCTGTGTACGTCACCTGGTATATACAAACCTTTATTTGGCTTGCTTACCTGCATTCATCCCTCCATCTATTTATCCATCCTTCCATCCAATCCCCAGTCTATTTGTTCATCAAAATCCACATCTCATCTATCTACCTCATGCATCTATTCACCAATTTTCTACCTCATCCTCCAACCATCCATCCATACCTTTTTTTTATTAAAAACTTTCGGGTTTCAAAATTCTGACATGCATCACAAAACTGGTTTCACTTCATCATTTTAACAATAAAAACTTTCATCAACAAAACCACATCTGTCTTGAATATATTCATCCTTGACTTTACAAGGCAAAAATATTGGCTGAATTACCATAAGACAACTGGCTCTCATCTGTTGGTGATGTGTTTTTTTTCCCGCTGTGTGTCCACTCGCTTCTCTGTATGCTTCTTTGTTTATGTGCTCATTAGTGTACTGTGTGTGTCCGTTACTGCTGATTTCATCTGCTATGATCTTTTGTTTTCATTGCATCAGAAGGGGTACAGAATGTTCATGTAGCTGCTGCTGCTGCTCTGTGCGCACACAATTTGGCATGTCCGGGTTACCAGGGTTACCTAACCATGTTAATGAGATCAAAGTTCAACTGCTCAAACCCCCCCCCCACTCCCCCCCCACACACACACACAGACACAGAAACACATACACATGCATGCATATACTAGGGAATCATTTGTTATAAGAAACAGCCAAGACTAAGATGTGTTGCTATCATTTCAACACTATATCTTTTCATCCTCCCACCTTTTCATCCATCACATGGGTCCATCTGTCTCTCATCACCCCGGTAATTTCCATCCGTCTTTCCCCTCCTCGTTCCATCTCTCCATTCTTCCACTTCACTCCCTCCATCTGTCTCTCATTATCTGCTACTTTTGTCACTCCTGTCCTCTCAAACCAACACCCCCCATGTTTTCTCGAACTTTCCTTGCCCCTGGTGGGGTTTTTTTTCCCCCACTTTTTCCACCTCTCCTCTCTCCTCTTCTTTTGTGCCCTTATCCCATTCTCCACTCTCTCCACTCCGCTCTCTCTGCTTTCACTCCAATCTTTTCTTCTGCTTTTTATCACCCACCTCTGCCTCTTTGTCGTTCACTCTCCACCGTACCCTACTTCCTCATCCTACACCCTTCACCTTTCATCCACTTCCATCACTGACCTCTCTGTTATTTGCTATACCCTTTCTCTACATTCACTCTGCTGTCATGATATCCTTGGCTTCCTTGTCAATGACCTTCTTTGACATACACCTGTTTCCCTGACGCCTTCTACTGTAGTCTTTTGCAGAGGGAAGAAAATATGGCCTCTTTCACACCAGATACATGACTGTGTATGTGTGTGTGTGTGTGTGTGTGTGTGTGTGTGTGTATGTACCAAGTTGTGCCTTTTGCAGCTCCACTGAATTACCTCATCAATATTTATATAAGACCACTGCTTTTTTTGTTTGTTTATCGTACATAATACCGTGTCAGTTCTGCAAACATTTACTTAAAGTTCTTTACTCAAATGCAAGGTCCTCCACTCAGGTCAGAGTGCTGGTTCCTCAGGCAGGGGTTATGTGCCTTGCCCACAGAAACATGGTCAGTGTGGGTGGGTGAGTCAGAAGAGCTGCTAATCGCTTTTCTCTCTCTGACTTACACTCCCACCACTATGTGCAACTTTTTTTGTAGTTTCGTACTCTTACAGCACATTACACCTTACTATCTTTCCTGTCTCTGAAAAGATCGCACCAGTAATTTTGCATGTTCAAGCCCATTATTACAAGTTGCATATACAGTACCATAGGTTTTTTTTGATGGACTTCCTGCGGGTATGCTTTGTCCTCTACTCATTTCATCATGATATGACAATCAACCCACAGACTTAAATCTTGTGTGAGATAGATAATCCATCAAAGTAAACATTTGCTCTCAATTATGTGCCAAATTATTCAATTACTGTGACGTTATATCATTGTCAGCACAGGAGACTTAAAAGAACAAGCAAATCAAGACATTGTAAAGACTGAATTTAGTTGATTTTTCTTTCTTTTTTTTTCTTTTCTTCCTTTTGTGCATTCAAATGGTTACTGTTGGGCCAGTTCTGGATATTGCAGCTTCATTCATAACTTTATTTCCCTGATGGGACATTCTTCCTGCATCAAAAAATAAAATAAAAGCACATAAAATGAACATATGCATTATAGTTATGTTAAAACTTACAGTAGCCCATAATCACGTGCATTTTTGCTCAGGGAACATTTTATAAATGGTATTTCCAACGCCATTCACCCCAGTGGTCTACAGTATGAATAGCAGTTAATGGTTTTTTTATATGGATTCGCTATCATCCTTTTCATTTTCTGTCTAAAGCTGAATGGATGGATATCTGATTATGTTTTCCTCAATCTATAGAGTCTTTTGTCTTCAGCACCTGCGCACCATCAGTATTACATGTGATGCTATTAAGTTAGCCAGCTACCAGGCAGCCTATTGGTTCCATTAAAGAAAAACAATATTACAGCTGCGGAAGAAAAAGCTTTTCATGGGCTGGGGTAATTCAGCACAACCCATTCTATTGCAGAGCATATTCCCAAACAAAGGCTGCCTCCTGCAGATGAATTAAAGTGGCAATAAAAATTCAGGTAGGAGGCAAAATATACGGCATGGTTAAGCATTTCAATACATCTCTGAGAGAGAGAGTGCAACTGAGAATGATGGACAAAGAATGAGACAGAAGGGGAGAAGTTGTGTTTTTGCAGAGAAAATGAGAGGGAGACAGAAAGAGGCAGGAAGGGAGAGAGTGAGAAAGAGGAAGTTAGATGGATGGAGAAAGATGTAAGAGGAGAGGATGAGGGGAGCAGATAGACAAAGACAGACACATGTATAGAGAGTGATGGAGAGAGCAGTTTTTCTCCTCATTGTATTAACTCCCTGAGATCTCCTTAGCATAAATCAGGGCGGTTTATTTTGCCAACAATGCACTTACTGCTCTGTTCATAAATTCTTTTATGGCTTCTCACCAGATTAACTTACTTAGCTAGAGAACGTGGTGGAGTGAAATGCATACTTGTAAGAATGTTTAGCTGGAGTACGGATGGAAGGAGGGGAGAAAAAGATAGAAACATCGTAAGAGGGGAGCAGAAAGTAAGGGATGAAGAGGGTGGGAGCGGAAAAGGAAGGGTGACAGTGAAAATGCTTGGATGAGATGACATTTATATTGTGATAGAGAACAGTGGAGTAAAAAGGAAAATGTGCGAAAAGTAGAGACGGGAGAGGAAAGACAGCAAATCTGATTTTGCAGATTCATTGTACAATTATACAAAATGTGTATACACACAGCTGCCACAGAGGGCAAATTATGTCATTAATTTGTTACTGATACAACCACAGGTAAAGGCAAAAAGGTTCTTGCATTCATGATATTGGATAATGTGACAATTTGCTGTGACAGACCATCTAATGACTCCAAATCAAAAATGTATTTTTAAAAAGTAATTGTTTCTTTAAGTAATTTTATTTATATTGTGTATTCATGATTGTTTACTGCACCTATTCGACTACTTGGCTCATAAAAAACAAGATCCGCCTGGCTGAATACCCACAGACCAAGGAGACTCATTAAAATATCAGGATACCAATCTTACGAAGACATGGCATGCATGTTTGAGTGGAAATCCAGCCGTACTTCCTGCATGAGTTCACAGGTTTAGGTAGCTCCATACATAACTGCTTCATTGCCTGGGGGGGGGGGGGTGATGGAGAAGACGAAATGTCTTCTAACCAGAACCAGATTTTCCATAAAATCTTGTTTTCACCTTGGCCTGACAGCCCCAGCCATATCCTTGTCTCCTACAGTGAAATTGGTTCTCTCTCTCTCTTTCTCTCTCTCGCTCTCTCTCTCTGTTCCACATGCACACACTCACTGTAAAACTTGAGGGCTGTACAGTCACAGTGCAGAGAAGTGGTGGGAAACATGCGACTTTTGACCCCCTGGTCAGGGTCACAGCCAGGCCAGCGGATACCTCAGAGAGAAGGAACATTGTGAAGATGATCAGATATGACAGCCCACTTCCTCTTCAGACAGGAAGTCAGGTGGATAACTGCTCCAAATTGCCAGAAACTGTTAGACCGACATTATCACCTGCCTTTAAACACGCAGTAGGAGCTGGGCAAGATTAGAGAGCTTCAGGAGCTATAAAGGGATCAGATTGCACATTAAAATAAGAAAAGTACCTGTCTGGTTTTGTTTAGATGTCTAAATGTTTAGTTAAAAGGCATTACATTAAAACGTTCCTGCTCTTTATCTACATCTTTATTGCAGTTGAAGATGGGGTTTTAGTTAAGAAGATTCCTTTTTTCTTTTGATGATGAATGGCTAAGCTTTGAATACTGCATGTTTATGTTTTCATGGTATATTAAGATGCATTACAGCCTCGCTCTTCTTTGCAAATTGTATTTCATGGACGATTGGCCATCTCAGTCACTGATGTACATTTTTTAATGGAGTGATGCTCAGGGAGTTCTTTTATTTTTATTTTCTATGAATGTGCCTTTATTACTTAGGTGAGTGCAGATATTTGTTTATTTGTTTACTGGCTTTCTGACATAATGTCTCTTCTATTTTTATATATATTTCATTAATAAACACAAACAAATGTCCCTGATGTGACAATATAGATCTGATTAGAACTGAAAATGAGGCTTTTTACTAGTGGCGTCACAGAGCATTTTCTTGATTGATGCTAGTCAACTGAAGTGGAAGTAGTCAAGGTAGAGTAGCTGAGAGGTGGCAATCCAGGGAGCAAATGTGATAAAATTGCTGCTTGAGAGTTGACACACACTAATGCTGGGAACTAGGACAGTGATGTGTGGGGCTTAAATAGTATATACATTTTTGCACAGAATGAGGACTGTGGATTTTGTCGCCTATCAATATCGTTGAAAGCACATTAGAAAGGGATCTTTTACTGGTCAGTATTAGAGGGTGGATACCCGACCCGAGCCCAATGGGACACAACGGGTTGGGCCGGGTTCAGACAAAAATTTAGAAATGATGATCGAGTTCAGGTCGGGTTTGACCTTTTCTAAAAGTTAGTGAAGTTGCCAGTATTGTAAGTAAATGACACTGCAAATACTTGCAAATTACACGGACAAAAGGTTCTATTTCTCTGTGTGCATCTGTTTCATATCTGCCCTCCTTTATGTACTGTAATTATTTCTATTTCAGGATGTTACTGACAACCTGTATTTCTTTTATTTTTATTTTTATTTTATTTAAAACAGTGATAGAGGTTTGATGCAGCGTTATGCAGCTTTCTAGTTCTGAGTGTAATAGACACCTAAATCTGGTTTACTCTTTCCACTATATTTGCTTCACAAGCTGCACTGAGAAAATCTGCAACCTTTAAGTCCATTAAGCTCTACAGTAGTAATGCCATTGTTAATGGATGTACAGTATATCTGGCCTATGGCTAAATCGACTTTTCCAATATACTACTATCTGCTGTGGCAGACTTTGTAGAAAGTCTGCAGTACATATTAGTGATTTACTAGGCTATTTACAATGCTCCCACAGCCCCCCATTCCTCACATTGTAACTCAAAACTACATTACAGGTTCAGCCGCCTGCTTATCTGAAGTCATAATGAAAGTTTGGGTTCCCTCTATTTAGATGGACTATCATTTCTCTCCAGGAAAAACAACTTTAGTTTGCTCGAAGGGATTTTTTTCTTTTTTAAAAATGAATAATGTTAGATATGGAGTTAAGCTGTATGATGAATGAGACAGGCGCCCGCTTACTAAATGCACAGACATGCACATTAAAGACCACAAGACACAGACACACATGATTTCACTGTATTAGATTTGTGAGGGCATTTTATCAGTGTCTAACTCAAGATACATGCGTAACCGTATAGCCCTGACCTTAAAAGCACAATCTGTGATCCAAATATAAGCATACAATCCCATTACTGCGGATTAAAGACAAGATTGATATTTCATGTTTTTTTCTTTTTGTTTTTTTTTATTTACATCTTATCAAAGCTACTACAAAAGCTGTTTGTGTTTCTTTTCATTTTTGTATTAATCCTTTATTAAAAAGCTCAAAGAGGACAGAGGTAGAGAATAATCTATTTACCAAAGGAAGGAATCCCTGTATGTATGTATGTATGTATGTATGTATGTACCTAGCGTATCTCGAGAACCGATCGATTCCACACTTGGCGGGTGTATGGCTGGGGACCCAAGGGAGTGCAGTGTCATATTTGTTGTAATTTGGACACGTGATACGTTTACTATTAATACATTTTGAATAAACTAGCGATCAGCAAGCCACTCTGCTCTGTGCAGGGGCAGGGCAGAGCTTCAGGCCTCTGCCGACTGACTCCAGCATGTCAGGGAGAGACCAGAGACAAGGTGTGACACGAGTCAGAGAAGAGTGCTCTAAAAAGAGGAAAGTAGACAGCAAAAACAGAGCTTTTAATCAAGAATGGACACTCTTACCCTGGGTCTAGACAGAAAGTGTAGTGCACATTTAGCAGATCAGCAGCAAGTGACTACACAGGAGACATTCAGGTACATTCAGAGCCCGATACACAATGACTGAAGTTACGGGCGTAAAACAAGCAGTTCAAAACCAGTTTCTCGAGACTGTGGCGATTCTGAAGCACCACTACAGACAAAGCACAAATCTTTGGAGCAAACATACCCACTCAAATCCAAACTGAAGGCACAGAAAATAGGAACCATCTAAGAGCCCAACATGATCGATCCACTTTATTTTAGGATGTACATTAATTTTTCTATGCGTTGAAGTAGCAGCCAGAGGCCAAGCAATCAGCCCGTTCCAAACAGGCACGTTTTGAAAGGGCACTGCACTAGTAGTATAAAGCAGGAGAAATAGTTTTAAGAAAAACTTTTAAGCCTGATTCACATTCAGGGCATAATTTATTATGTGTATGTGAATGAAATTCTACTTAATGATAAGTTACATCTGCAAACATATCAGCACATTAGTTTATTAGGATTAATAACACTTAAGGATGTTGTAGAAACATTGAAGAAACATTCCGACTAACACAAGCTTGATGCTAAATTTAACCACAGGGTTTAGCTTAGACAATTTGTGAAGTGAATGACATTATTACTGACAGATATTCATGTATACCTCTTTCACAGTAACATCTTAATTTATTGCTGTATTTTTTTCTCTTCTCTTCATCTATTAAAACCACTGCTACACTCATACAGGGAAGGTGGAAACTATGTGAAGGAAACAGAGGTCAAGGAAAGAATTAACCTTTTGAAATTGTAATAATTTTATAATATTTTTTTTCATCCAAATACACATGCACACACCAACACACCTATGCATATCTGTTTCTATACTTGTGAGGACTCTCATCAACATAATGCAACCATCCCATCTTCATTAGCCTAATCTAATTCCAAAGTAACCCAAAAACCAAGTCTCAGGCTATGAAGAGGGGAGGGCTGGCCAAAATGTCCTCACTTTCAGTGTTTATAAATCAAATTGGTCCTCACAAAGACAGAAGAAGAACAACAACAAGAACAAACACACACACACACACACAGCACACATATTTCCAGACAGGTTGGGAGGCTGTCATCCCACTGGGTGTTTATCTCCTCTCAGACACCATCCATGCTTTACTAGCCTCAGGGGAGTTGATTTTGGAAGTAGAACACATTATCATACGCACACCCACCCACACACACAAAATGCATGCACATACTGTAAGTGCATTTGTGCACACACCTGTACAAAATCCCCCAGACATATACGTTAATGCGCAAATAACGTGCAAATACCAAAACACAAGGAGACATACAGTAGACCCACAGAGGAAAACACATATGATCATGTGTGTGTGTGTGTGTGTGTGTGCATATACACTGGCACAGAAACACATACTCTATCAGCATCAGTCAAAACACCCCAAAGAGAAAACATTGCACACTAGCTTCCAGGTGCATGGATATGCAGTTCGCTGAGCCAAATGGCTTCTTTGATATGGTTTGACAGTGTGGAATAAAATGTCACCCACACTCAATTTAACTTCTCACTAAACTTTAAAAAGTTCTAAACCAAACAATTCAAGCAATGCCAAGGCCTCAGTGTCACCTATTTGGTATTTTTAGAGTTCAAATAATAGACTGCAAAATAATTGGCACTTAATACAGAGTTGCACCAAGATTGTTCAGTTGTCTAAAAGGTTAAAGTTCTTTTTTTACCCTCTCAGTTTTTACTTGACAACAGATGAAATCTTTTTTTTTAACAATGGGTGTAAAAACATTCTGTACTCATCCTCAATGATTGTAACTACAGCTGTGCAATCTTTTCATCAACTAAATTTAATTCAGTATATCAAAGAGTGGTGTAAGTTGTAGT
This sequence comes from Scomberomorus guttatus, assembly GCA_038419695.1. Classification (NCBI taxonomy): domain Eukaryota; kingdom Metazoa; phylum Chordata; class Actinopteri; order Scombriformes; family Scombridae; genus Scomberomorus; species Scomberomorus guttatus. The sequence continues at coordinate 18,916,395 of CM076463.1, forward strand.
TTGAAAATGTATTACTTTGTGCCCACACATATGCAACTTTATAATACTGACGACAAAATTGGCTGCAGTGACTGCGGGAGTTTAGATGCATCTATTTTATTTATTTTTTACCCTCATTATAACTGCTGAGTAATGGCAGCACATGGAAAAAGCACACAGGAAGTACACCTAGAGAGCTCCAATAATGGCTGAGCTATTTCAAAACTTACAATGTACAAAAAGAAGAGTGTGCTGAGCGTGTCTCTGGGTATCTCTCCACCATTTTGGGCACCACCAACGAGTGAGCCGATTTCAAGCCTGTGCAGCTTGAAATCAAAGCTGTGATAATATGTGGTCTAGAGGATCAGTCTGTTTCATCGCTGAACTTCTATATTTCTCATAAAAGACAAATGGGTTTACTAACTCCAAGACTAAACAAAATTCTAAATATCAAACAATCTTTTGGAGTGATTTCCTGAGTTTGTAACCAGTGACGGAGACAGAGGGGAAACAGGTAGATTTACACAACTGGGTTTACTAGTGCAGACACAGGTGCGTTTAATTCAGTATAAAGTATTCCCGCTGACGGCACACACCCCCGCACACACATACACACCTGCATGTGTTTATAGCAGAATGCGACTAAAAGTGCACACACACAAAAGATGAACACAGTCACACGTGCACGTACGCACACACACACACACATGCAGACATAGCAAGATGCATTCGTATAGGGACGAACGCTCAGCCACTCCCACATACTCTCTCTTCTGCTCTCTTTCTCCCAAATACACACGCTCAAACATACACACACACACAGTATTTCTACTGCAGACACGCATGCCAAACAGACAGCTCATTCCCTCGTGCCTCTAAGAGAGTCCACAAGAGTAAAAAACAAGTCTGAGATCTGTATCAGGGTATTTAAATCAGAAACAGGTGCAGGCGAGCTGTCCATCTTGCTCTATCTCTGAAACACACACACACACACACACACACACACACACATGCACGCGCAAATATACATCTTAATTTTCAGTGTGACATTATCTAGCAAATCTGTTAATTGTATTTAGGAGAATTAGATTATCTTTGAACTCTGACCTCTACATAGATGTCCTTGTTTGCCAGACAGGAAATTGCTCTGTAACCATTACATGGCCTTCAAGTCAGACCGGGGCTAAGTGAGATATAGTGTTTTAAATTAGTCTCACTTATATATTTTTTTTCCTTTTTTTTTTTTTTTTTTTTTCAACCTTGTACGAGGGCTCAGTTCAAAATGTACCATATCTTTTCAGGAATGTAAAATGTCTTGGAAGGATTATGAATATATAGAGATAATATGTTTTAGAGATAATAAAACTGGTACCAAACATGTCAGTTAGTCAAAGCAGGGCAGAGCGGAAGAAATGAATTACAGGGGAAAAGACAAAAAAAAAATTAAATTTTAAAAAGAAAGAATGTTACGGCATGTGTTATGGGAAGCACCCAGTCATGAAGTTAATTTGAGCCTTAACTGTAAGCAGACATGAGTAAGAGATGAGTTACTGCAACAGACTCAGCCCCATCCCGAAGGGAGATGCTCACATCTGAAACAAACATACCCGAGGACCTGAGAGAGCCATGAAGCTGCTCTTTCTTTCCATTACTCCTCACTCCATTTTTTTCCCATCTCTCCTTTTTCTATGTCTATCAGAGCAAGGAAACGTCATTTTAAAAACTACTTTCTTTTCTTTATTTGCTTCATAGTATACATTAGACAGTTATACATTAAAAAGTTACCCTTGAATCTAATTAATTAACTTCATAGTAATCCCTGTAGAAAGTTACACTTGAATTTAATTCATAAGCATAGCACCAGTTAGCACTGAGGAAACTGCTAAAAGTCTCATAAGCATGTTTATGTGGTTTTGTAACAACATTTTTTTCTTTATTCTGAAACCTAGAACAGGATAAAAACACATACATTTAACTTAAAGCACCCCTCTACTCAAAAATCTGTTTTCTCTTATTACCGGTGTTTGAGCTTCACTGTGCAGAATGATACGTGTGCAGAGTTTGAGACAAGAAGGCTGTTTTCACATTTATCTGCTGAATGTGAAAAAGTTTCTCTGTGCTCACCATGAATCTGAGTTTAAGGCGTGCACCCAGTTCTGGTCGAATATGCAACTTACGCAAGTGTAATGTGGAAACATTCTCAGTGCACATATACATACAGCAGTTAAACTTATGAGTTTTTCGCAAGTTCTGAGATTCCTGTGTTCCCCACCTTATTACACACACAATGCTCTGGCAGCTAATGTGATTTATAGTTAACAGGCAAAAACATTCAAAACTACTGATTTGGTCCAGCAAAAAAGTAAACAAATGTAAGATTGAGAATATCACTAACTATAGATTAATTAATGTAATAATTTATTGGAATACACCACGGGGAGTACCACGCCTCAGGCATTAAACTACACAGGATCATAGAACACTGAACCTTCTAGGTTTCTCATCTCCATTGCTTGAACATTTCCTGTCCTTCTCTTCAACTAATTTCCTTTCTGAGATGAAATAAAAGGATGAGAGTGGAGAGGATGAAAAGTCCTCAGTTTCTCTTCTCATCTGCCTTTCGCTCTTATATCTATCACAATTTTCTTTTCACTCATCCATACGCATCTCGCCTCCTCTCTCCTTGAATCCTACTCTCTCATCGAGTCGCCCACTCTCAATTTTCAAATTGCTTTCCTCTTAAACCTAGCTTACACTTCCAATTCGGGTTTGCTTGAAAAACAAGTTTTGCCGCAGCTTTATCGCCTGCCCTCCTTACTCCGTCTCTCATTTCATACTGTCGTGTCGCGCCGTGTCTCGTTGCACTCCCCTCTATTCGCCCTCCTTCTCGTCACCACTTGAAAATCTTCCCGCCTCACACCAAAACCTCATACCAGTTCAAATCTAAATGCTAATGACAGTTAAAGTCCTTGACCCTTCCCTTCCACGATCTTCCTCACTGCTGAATTTTGTATGATGGAGGAAGAAAAAGAAAGGAAGAGAAGAGAAGAGAGTTTATTGTGGAGAGGTTAAAGGCCACTGGCTCTCATTATGAAGATCTGACAGAGGGGGGAAAAAAAAGAGAATGAAACAGAGTGACAGACAAATGGGGGAAAAAAGCCAATCTTTCAGATTAAAATTGCATTTATAGTGCTTTAAATAAGAAGCCTGGGGTCATGCAGGCATAAGAGTTTAGGTGCGTGGGCTTGAATGTATGGCCTATGATTTGTTTGTGGACCCTTCTTCAGATGATATATCAAGTCATGCATGATCGGACGGTAGGTGAGATGAACTTTCATCGTATTTAAGTCTGCAGATATTAGAATCATAGCAAGAGCTAAAGATAGAAGCACGATAGGCAAGAAAGTGATTGACAGGAGACATTTAGAGTTATTGAAGAGTGTTTGCGTCTGTGTGTTCGCGTGGAGGTGTGTATGTGTGCTTCGTGTGTATGGGTGTGTATTAAAGTGTGTGTGCGCGAGTGTATTTGTGTCAGATATTGAGTGGAATACTCCTTAAGCTGCTGACCTTCAAACGCAGCTAAATGACAGGTAGGATCACAGCACTTTGGTTTAATAATGAACCAGCTGACATTTGGAGATCAGATCAGCAGCTGCATTACCATCAGGACTGAAGAGTAACAGATTACAGTCGCATTTAATGGTTAAATCCCGGGCTCTCACTCTTATCCACAGCTATCTGTAATGAGTACAGGGGGAAGACACATGTAGAAACTTGTGGCAGCCCTGCTAATAAATGTTACAATTTATTTCAGTATCGATTTATAGATTTAACATTTTGTAAATATAACTAGTCTACAAACAAGAATTACTTTGTGTGCAATGTGTAGGCATTGACACTATAGATACCAAGTTTAGAGGTTGGAGATCCATTTGGATCTCCAAATGAAATCATCCACCAAATGACTAAAAGTTAAATGTTAGTGAATTGAATCTATTGCCTACAGCAACAAAGATTACAGAAACTATTAGTGCTTACAAAAACCTATTTATTCATTTATTCAGATTACCTTGATGTGGAAATGATCAATACAAAGTTTTTGATAACCTCAATCTCCATCATCCTACAGCATCTATGCAAGGAGGGCACAAGTCGCTCATAAAAAGAAACAAATTATGAACTACTTCTTTGTCGTAGTTCATTACAAGAGGAATTAACAGTGAAAATGTGTTTCCGGTTAAAACAAGATGAGATCTGCTGTTAATTTTGTGCCAGATTGGAAAAAAGTAACCCTGCCATGGCCCCCTTTTTTTTTTGGCAGTTCCAAATAATTGAGACCTGAAGATGACCTCTAAGCTGCCTCATCTTCCAGATATCCCTTATTTGTTGGAATCATGATCTGATTTTGGCCATGACTGAGTAAGGACTGGAGCCCTAACTGTCAGTCAAAGTATTCCCCACTGAAATTTAGGGTTGTTTGAGATTCATACATAACTGGTGCTTAAGATATTCTATACTTAAGCTTCTCAAAAAGAGCTTATACTTTTTTTTAATTAATCTGACTTTACTGTAGGAAATGAGCTTAAGAATAAGTATTGTTAATCCAAGATGATTTTGAATAATGAAGCCCCAGGTTATGCAATCACTCAATCTCAATCTGCAATCTCAATCTTGGATACAAGGGGCCTCTGAAACAAAGCTATTCCATAAATAGCAGCACTGTTGCATATGTAGTTTTGTTTTGACTGTTCAAATGACATGTCTAATGGCTATGTCTAAAGTCTCAAAATATTTTTGTTTCTATTTGCATCCTTGTCAGTGTAAGTATCCCTTGGTAGACCAAATGTACTACTTGACACACACTGCAACCTTCAATGCTGCAATCTGCAAGTCAAAAGCTGCCCGGCCACATTTAGAAAGGAAGTGTAATCATTACTGTGGAACAAATCAATAAATATAATACAGATCCCATTAATTTAATATAATATAACCATACTGTAGTTCACACTGTCTGAGCACAAGCACAAAGTGACAAATAGCTGGATGTATGTGAGGTAATGGTTTATGTCCCTGTACATAAATGTTGTACATACTGTGTACATACTTTGTTTTCAAAATGGGTCTCTGCTGTGTCATCAAGATGAATTCCTTTTATTGAACAGTGTGAAAGAAATGACTGTAGTTCATCTGGTACATCACTGAATCAGCCAGAGTGCTTTTACATTTTGTGCCACTTAAGTAATTCGCTCCTCAATAAATTACATGTTTGAGCATCCACTTACTGTACACACAGTGGCTATTTTTCATTGTAGTTTGATGGTCGTCTGTATCAAGAATATGGCATTGTAAGTTCCTTGCTTTTGATTTCATTGTACCTTTTCAACTTCGATGTAAAATAATAATTCAGTGTCATATGTAATGAAATGACTAATACAACATCTAGACAATCATTTTAAACTTTTCTCTTATTTTATGACCAGCAGAAAATCAATCTTACTGATTGAAAATGTAATCGGAGCACTCCAGATTCTTGTCAGCATTTATTAAGAACAATTACAGTCTGCAGAGCATGAAATCGTTCCATGATAACATTTGCATTTTTTAAAGGATGGCTACTTCGTCTTTACATTAATAACATGTCTGTTATAAAGTGCGATAAATTGTTTTGAGATCAACAGTATTAATGCTGAAGCACATAAAGAACCTCACCAATTTATATCCTACACTCCAGTATGAAGGATAATTACAAAACGTAATTCTGCCACATCTGCCTGCAATATTAACAACTAGTTTTATTAAGCAGCCATTCTGAGTTCATGATGTTTAATGAATGTCATTGATTGATATTGTAATCAATTCGACTAATCGCTTCTTGGCACTTAGAGCACGCCGCCGGCTACAGCTCCCATCTTCATGTTATGTAATCAAGCAAGAATTATGCAAATTGTTATGGTAATCAGAGAGCTGGAGGGTTGTGATAGCAAAGTCTTGAATGACGCTAACCTAATTATGTGCCTGTTGTTCTGTCAACAAAGTGTTTGCAAATGGATGGGCGACACAGCGATAGATAAACAACTGAGAAACATCAAGAATCTGGATGTGTATATATTTATTTTGCAATATTTATGTGTTGTCTCAGTATGTGGGAATTTCTATAGCTGTGGATTGGTTCAGACAAGTAAAGAGTTACTACACACTTGTGCATGTGTGTGTGTGTTTTGGCACTTGCTTTTACTAAGATGTATATTTTGGCAATTAGAGTGTGTCTCTGTGTGCGGGGGAGAGGTATGGAAAGTGAGGAGAAATCCTGTGAGACAGCAAAATGACTAGAGGAGGAAGTTTGAGCTGCAATTAATCTTGATTTATTTTCCTTGTTGGGTTTAACCAGAGTTCACTGTAAATAATGTAATTGCATTTATCACTCACCAAACAAAATGTTCACATTGGACAATTCTGCAAAACTCAAGATTACGTTCAGTGACAATTTTGTACATTCAATGGCAACATTGTTTTGTTAAGTATTCCTGCAGTAAAGCTAAGAAGTACTATAGACATCTAACACTACATGGTTAAGATGAGGAAAGTTGTCACACGCCCATTCATCACCCTGACCTCCACACCCATACTTTGTGCTGTACTATGTAATTGACACACTTTCTGCATTCCCAGGGAGAAAGTTTATTTTCTTTGCTCATGTGTGACTGTATGTGTGCATTGATCGTGGATTGTTTTTACAAAAGCATTTGTTTTTTGTGCATTCTGTAGTCATTTGGCCGTGGCCCAGATCCTAATAGTGGTTGGAGGCACCTAAAAGTTGCTTTGACACAGGTCCACATTCTTCATATACAGTGCTGCTTGAAAGTTTGTGAACCCTTTAGAATTTGCTCTATTTCTACATAAATATGATGTAAAATATGATCAGATTCCCATGTAAGTCCTAAAACTAGACATCAATTAAACAAATGAGACAAAAACCTTACACTTGTTTGTTTATTTATTGAGGAAAATCATCCAATGTTACATATTTGTGCGTGGCAAAAGTAGTAAGGATTATCAGTTCATTTGAAGGGGAAATTAGAGTTGGGTGTTTCAGTCAATCAATGGGATGACAATCAAATGTGAGTCTGGGAGGCCCTGCCTCATTTAAAGAAGAGAAATCTGGGTCTTCACTATCAAAGTCTGAGCTTCACAACACATGTTTGTGGAAGTGTGTCATGGAAAGGGTTACAAAACCATTTCTAAAGAGTTTGGACTCCACCAGTCAACTATCAGCCAGATGGAGGACATTCAACACCATTGTTACCCTCCCTCGGAGTGGTCGAACAACAAAGATCACACTAAGAGCAAGGCATGTAATAGTCTGGGAGGTAACAAGGGACCCCAGGGTAACATCTAAGAAACTAAAGGCCTCCCAATTGTTCATGAGTCCACCATTGGGAAAATGTTGAACATCAATGGTGTACATGGCAGAGTTGCAAGGAGAAAGCCACTACTCTCCAAAAAGAACAATGCTGCCGTCTACGTTTTTGTCTCAAGACCACATAGATAAGCCAGAAGACAATTGGAAAAATGTTCTGTGGATGGAGAAACCAAAATTGAACTTTTCGTCTTGAATGAGAAGCATTATGTTTGGCGATGAGCAAACACTTCATTCCAGCATAAGAACCTTATCCCATCTGTGAAACATGGTGGTGGCATTATCATGGTTTTGGACCTGCTTTGCGGCCTCTGGACCAGGACAGCTTGCAATCATTGATGGAGCTATGAATTCTGAGTTGTGCCAGCTAATTCTACAGGAAAATGTCATGTTATCCGTCTGTGAACTGAAGCTCAACAGAAAGCGGGTCATGCAGTAAGACAACGACCTTAAACACACAAGTCGCTCTACCAAAGAATGGTTAGAACAGAATAAAGTTAATTTTTTGGAATGGCTGAGTCAAAGTCCCGACCTTAATCCTATAGAAATGCTGTGGAAGGACCTGAAGTGGGCAGTTCATACAAAGAAGCCCACCAACATCCCCGAGTTGAGACTGTTCCGTAAGGAAGAATGGGCTCAAATCCCTCCAAGCGGATGTGCAGGGCTGATAAACAGTTACTGGAAATGTTTGGTTGGAGTTATTGCTGCAAAAGAAGGTTACTGAAAGCAAGAGTTCACATACTTTTGCCTCACACAAAATGTGTAAGATTGGATAATTTTCCTCAGTAAATAAATGAATAAGTTTAATGTTTTTGTCTCATTTGTTTAATTGGGTTCCCTTTATCTCGTTTTAGGACTTGTTTAAAAATCTAATCACGTTTTAGGTCATATTTATGCCTGATCCAGAAGGCAACTTATTTTCCAAACAATACTACAAAATTCTTTTCCAGGCTTTTGAGACAGAAGCAAACTTAAACACATCAAAATTAAACAACCAAAGTATAATTTTTGATCATCTGTACACCAAAATATTTTAGGGTTTTGTTGAGCCATCTCATGGAAAATTAACACTCTTAAATCACTGCACAGAACAAAAAAAAAACTGACTCACTCCCCACTTCTCTCAAATCACACAGCTCAATCACCAATTAGCAGGGATGTTCACAGACATATTAAAGGGTTAGTGGTACTTTGTCCCCAGTCTCTGCAGTACAGCACTTCACCATGCACTACCAATCACACCTAACCACGCCTAACTGCAATGACAGGAGTCATCAGATGCAACAGACTTGAACCTTTCAATCAGTTAAGGTCAGTACAACAATGCTTTTCCTTCACACAAGATTTAGTGTGAAGTTGCTCTTTAAGACTGTGTTTTTGGTAAGCCTAAGGTTAGGGTTAGGTTAAGGTCAGGGTAAGGGTTGGTGTTAGGCATGTAGTGGTTATGGTAAGGGCAAGGTTAGAGAATTCAGAGAAATAATTTTAGTCAGTGCAATGCCCTCCTAAGGGACAAATACAAGCGTGTGTACTGTGGGAAAACAAAGATGTTCACGTTACCATTGACTCCCATACATACTGTTATTCTGTAATGCATTTTTAACTGTCTGCCTTGACATTCTCAGGGTTTATGTTCAAACATGATAGCCTTAAGTAAAGGCTCTAATCTAAAATGTGTAATTAAAGTTAATCCTAGCTTTTTTTCAGTTTTTAAATATCTGCTGCCTTTTCATGTCTGTGCATAAATCAATGCTCCTCCTATGATGTGTGTGCCAACATGAACAGATATTTGTCTGCACCATGCTCCAGGCAGGGAGCTAACCAAAGCCTCTAACTTGCATGTGTTCTCTATACACTCAAATATTTGGATGTCATAAATCCTCCTTTTCATCGGTTTTCATGCACCATTAATTTACACTGAGATCTACAGTGGCTGCAGATGGTTTTTACTGTTTTTTGCTGGATGATAAACATTTTGCTTGAGGGAAAAAAAAACATAGTTCCACCAGTTTTTTTTCTTCCGTTCTTGCACTCATTCTCAGCATGTTTGCGCACACCAGTTGTAAATTACACGGATAATTATCTGCTATCAGGAAACTCCGTCATAGAGTTAGACCATGGTGTTTGTGAGCATATCCATCTGTTTTTTTGTGGTTACTTGAGTGTGTGTGATGCTCTGTCAGGGGGAACTCCACAGTATAATCCCTGCTGTCAGATTAAAGATCGATTGAGGTAAACCAGAGATAGTCTGGTATTACACCATCATGACATCATGGGGGTTTCTTAGATGCCATGGAGAGGAGGAGAGAAGAGGGGAAGAGAAAAAAGAAACAGTGATAACAGGAAATGATAAAGAATATTGGGCAAAGGAAGACAAGATGCACATAAAGCATGGCACTAAATTGTTGCAGTTTGATTTTTCTCGTTTTCAGCTTTTGATTTTATACCCTTCCTTCTTGTCAGGTCATTTTTACCTGATTGTAAAAGAGCTTCATAAATAACTACAACCTGACAGATATTGCTCTTGTATCACTAGAATGAAACTATTGATTTACAGAGAGCATGGCAAGTTAGACCTTCACTTCTTTTATCTCTAAAAAAGGTAAGAAGTTATTTTTTCAATACTAAAAATTAAAGCACGACCTTGCTAACACATCTTCAGTGTAACAATGATTGAACAGCATTAGCTTTAATGTTATAGTATTTTATTCTTTATTTTTGTAATATTTAAACCAAACTCTACAGACATCTACTAATTAAAGCAATATTTGAGGATAACTACCTCTAAAACTTTAAAGACATTTAGTTTTTTGTTTTCGTTGTAGTTTTGGAGTGGATTTTCACTTTTTATAAAACTTAAAAAAAAAAATAAAAAAAAACTTGAACAGAGCTCAAAGTGCAGTAGGTCCATGTGTTTCACTGATATGTGACTCATTACCACAAACGAGGTTTGTGGTTGCGTCCAGCCATAATGGGTTCCATTTGCAATTTTAACGGATTCTCTAATCGGTTTTCTAAAAGAGTGGTGTGATGGAGGAGAATTTCACACACATGGAGTCGTGTTCCAAAAGAGCTGCCAGGCTGCCACCAGACTGTGGCTGGATACACAAATGAGATGAACTTCATATTGTAGCTCTAACACGCACACAGAATAAGCATAGTGATGCAGCAAGTAATGAGAAATGTTATCTTTAAACATAAAACATACATAATTAGTACAAATGTTTATAAATTACTATATAAATGACTACAAGCTCCTTTGCATTACAAATAAAAGGAAAAATGCATAAGAAAATACAATTATAAATACCTTTATAGTTGGGAAAACAGTCATCAGTCATTCAACTCAAAAACTCCAACAAGTCTGTGTATATCTAGTCCCAAATGCATCTAACAAATGCACTAAAACCCAAACCAGTTTAGCTAACTTAGCTCATTCAGCCTTAGTGCTGCATTCACAGATGTTAAATATCAGTTTTCACAAAGAGTATAATGTCAGACTAGGTGTGAATTTCTTGCATGATTTTAAATTGATCAAGTCATATCTCAAGTCAGGTTGTGTTTTGTCCATAGATTGTGTTTCTTTCTGTCGGGCATCTTTTTTTTTCCCCTCAGCAATTTCCAGATCTCAGCAATTAACTTGGTGACTATATGATATTATTACTGACAGGAATGTCGGCCGAAATAATGAAAATAAGTATAAAGTTGTAAGTTCCATCCATCTGCACGCCTGATGGTCATTCTCTAATCAGAACTGCGATCTGCTTCTTATCTCCACAGCTGCACCTTGTTAGCTAGTGAGTCTCTTCAGACTGCATTTCTTTGCCAGATTGTACAAGTTGTCTTTTTTATGTGTGCCCACTTGCCTACCTAGCTGTTTGTCATCTGTTTGCTACCTTTGAAATGCCTGTTTCTGTGATTTTTTTTTTCTTTCATTTTTTGCTTGTAGGTTTCCTGTCAATCTGCTCTTTTCTATGGTTTGTGCATTTGTTTCCTGTTACAATTTTCTGCTTTCTGGTTAGAAAAAATAACAGATGGAGGGAGGGAAAAGAAAAGAGAAAAACAAGGTAGAAAGAGGCATGTAGAATGTAGAAGAGGATTGAAAGAGAGAATGAAACAATATGGAAGTGCAGAGCACAATGCCAGAGGAAGAAACAAGAGAAAGATGAAGACAAAGAGGCCCATGGGGGTAAACCAGACACTGTTTAGAGGCCTTAGTTTCTTCTCATCAAAACCTAATTTGCATTTTCATTTTTCTTTTTTTATCCCATTGGGCAGTCCACACACAGAAACACACACAAATCAGATTCATGTCATCATCAAGGGGTCAAATGCATCCACTCATCCCCGTGTCTCTATCTGAAGTCCTCATTGTCTCTTTGTCTATCTCATTCTATTCACTTGCAAAATGTATTACTGAAACCACAGAAAGTCTAATTTCTCCTCTATAGAAAAACTCAATAATTGACAGGATGTTCTAATTCCTCTGGATCATTGCTTTATGTGTAAATCCATCTGGCTGGCAATGATAAAATATTCTGAGATTACTGGTTTGGAAAATCTCAAATTCAAATATTCCATCTCATCCATCAAATTTTTGTCCACACGCACACACACACACAGCTTATGCATGGATGCAAGACACATGCAGATGTGGCACATAGGATATTTACATGTAATTGCCCATTTTTTATATGTATGCACTTTATTTTGCATGTTTACAGACATCCCCCATTCAATTTCATATATTTCTATTTAGAGTATAAAAGACACCAGATCACCTGCAGCTATATAAGCTGTGAGCTTGCACTGCGTTCTTCAGTTGGCAGCTGAACGAGTAAAGCCACTGAGGATCAGTTGACTCACATTGTGTTTTTCATTTATTCTTTCAGGTGGTGTTACGCCCCACCCTTGGTCGGCCTTATGGGGCGAACAACAGTCCACCATTCACCCCAAATTAAAACTCTAACAAAGTAAAACACCTTTTAAAAATGGGACTTATTAACAAAAATGAACAAAACAACCAGGACACTTATAATCAAAATACAACAGAAAAACGAAATAAAAAAATATAAAATCCCAGGCTGAGAGGCAGCAAGACCAGCAGTCCACAAACAAGAAGCCTCCCGGGGCAAACAGGAACCTGGAGCATTTATTACCCATTCCTCCCTGGGCCAGGTGCACCTCATTGTGGAGATGACCTGGATGGAGCAATAGACAGAGGAGGAAAAACACAGGCAACACATACAGCAGGTACGTAACAGGTGGGTAAATATCATATAAGCATTTATACAGTTTGTCAGTAATGTAGACTTTCTATTTAGTGTACCGTTATGTATTGTAGCATGTAGTTTACGATGAGTGGTTATTGTCAAATTACACCTATCAAAATGTCGAGGGAGAAGAGAACGTTTGCCTGACTCCACTGATATATATGTATGTGTAAGATTTAATGTTAGATTGTCTTGTAGTTTATATTTTCTTTGTTTTATTCGTTTTCTCATAACGTTTAATAATGTTTATTTTCAGTTTCAGTTTATAACGGTTAACAAAATGTAGACGGTTAGAGCCAGAGCCCGAACAGCTGATTAGCAGCGCTGTAGTTTACCATTGCCAAGGCAACCAGGCAGCTCAGGGGTTGTAATACGGCACATGTAAACATGTAAACAACTGATAGAACAAGCACTTTCAATACCCTTATATAGAATTGATCATTTTTAATAGCCTGCTGTTATATGTAATAGCCTATTTTATGTTTCTGTGATTATGTTAGCCTGATTTTAAATGGAAATATCTAATGAATGCGTGATTACTGTATTTGGAAATACTGAAATGTTGATGTAATACTGTGATTTTGATATTATATTGTTATTATTTTACATTCATTTGTATTCAAACTAAGCTCAGTCGGCAGTTAATACCCAAACCAGTAAAGCCACTGAGGATCAGCTGACTCACATTGTGTTTTTCATTTATTCTTTCAGAATAAATAATTTCTAAAATACGTCACCCCTTGAGGCAGCTTCCACTCTGTGGGTTTAACACAGACACGCAAAATAATGGAAAAACACGAATAATTGACAATAAAAATATAACAAATACAGATGCTTCTAAACCAAGTTGGAGCTCGCTGACATCATCTTCACACTCATCAAAACAAACACCAGATCTCAAACCAATTCATCACCTCTGAGCGATTTTGCACCAGTTATACAGCCACCATCATCAAAACACCAAATGAGGGAATATCTTCTGGAAGAAAGGTGTAACCTGTGGACGTGAGGTTCTACACCGGACACTACAAATTAGGTGAAACACATATTGCCATGGCAACAATGAGAAATTCTGAGACATAACGACAGGGAGAAAGTAGGACAGCTGACTGGATTGGTATTTGGGGAGACGCCTGTGTTCAAACTCTAAAGGCACAACTAAAATGTGTCAGAAACTAGTGGGAGATGTTTAGAAAAAAAATTAATCAGATGTGATCTCTCTGGATTGGAGTCTTTTTGACATTGCTGTCATTTCATATTGATATCGGATATGGGTGACATCTTGGAATAAGTGTAAGCAGAAGGGCAATTTGGAAACTCAGCATGATGGCTGTAGCCAGAGACAGAGAGACGAGGCAATAGTGAATAAATGATAGAAGTGGAGAGACAGAGGTTGCATGAACCAGACACACACACTTAAATGAGTGACTGTGGGTGAGCATGAGAAAGAGCAATTGACCAAGAGAGAGAAAGAGGAGGAGAGAGTGAGTACACTAAACTCAATTAACAGTCAGAGCTATACATCACTGCCAGCTAAATGACCTCTGTAAAAAGGGAATTGATCAAGACAGCAACCACATGGCCATTACATGAATATGACTGACTTCACAATATTTCAGTGGGAGATGGGAGACATAAAAAAGAAAGACAGGGACGGGCAAATAGACTGAAAGAGACAAAAGTGCGGAAATGACAAAGACATAAAAGTCTGGAGGAAGAGAAGCACAAACTGGTGGGAGGTTTATTCACATGAGGCAGAACAAGACAAGTTGTTGGTAACTTGGTTGACACTGGGTTGTAGACATTTTAGGGATTGGAAACAAAAATCACACTTAAAATGTATGAATGAATAAATGTCTGTAAAAATTTCATGGCAAAAGTTGTCGAGAGATTTTACTCAAAACCAAAAATCTCAGCTTCAAGATGGGGCAAGAGGAAAAGTCAGGAGGGTCATCGAAGTCATTAGGATTCATCATCTGGGAACCACAACACCGCGTCTACACAGTGCTCCGTCTGTGTGTCTACATTGGAGGCGTCCAGGTACAGTGTTGAGCATAGGTCACCCACATTTCAGAGGCGCTCTGAGCCCAATACACAATGACTGTAGTTACATGCGTAAAACAGAGGAAAATAGACTTGAAGCTTAAAAATACGCTTCAGGTCATGGTTACATGGGCCCTGTAGAGAGCTGTATTGATTAACATAGAAGAATACTGTTCCATCAGATGCACAAGAGACAGATGACTGAAAAACATGGCTAAAACCATTTCTGTGTAGACACAGTGTGAATGTCTGCACCAAATTTTGTGCCTGTCAATCTGGCGGATGTTGAGATATTTCACCGGATAAATTAAAACTTTGACCTGTCAATAAATGTACAAAATGTCATGGCAACTCTGATAGTTGCCGAGATATTTCAGACCCACCAACCCACCCACCACTAGCATGGCAAACAGAAACTTTCAGCTACAGTATAAATATGGCTGTCTCCCTCTTTCATGTTAGATGTTTGACACAGTCATCCATCCAACCAAAGCAATCTTGGGAAAGATGGGACACATTGGCAGTGGACTGAATGAAATATTATAATGGGTTGATGCTAGACAACCAGGCAGACTATTACACCCTTGTGCACATATGCAAGCACACACATACGCCGAGTGGCAAAAGGTTGAAGAAGACAGAGATAAAGAAAAGGGGGGTGCTGGGAATAGGCTGACCCACTAAATGTCATTTTGCCTCTGAATGGACTGAGTCATTGAGCACGATTGATGTCACTTGCTAGACAGACATTTTGTGTCTGATCTTAGAGAGCTGCACCTAGGGCCCTGTTTGCAAATTGGATAAGTTACAAAATGGCCTAGGGAATGAAACTGAGACAGATATTTTGGATCAGAAGGGAGCTTGTTGCTCAGAGGGACATGCTTTCTGTGTAGGCTGCATTGAAACTGTCCAGTTGTGAGATGTGGCGGGGGGACCGTTTTGGGTCTGTAGGGACGTATATGCAATAAAAGGCACGTTTTAGCTAGGAAATAGGTGCTAAGACATGGGACCAAGTGCTTTTGGCTTTCGTAGATGCTAGTTCCATTTAGAGACATGTGTTTTTCTGATGAAACTGTCAACCAAGGTGATTCTGGGTGAAAGAAGTCTGGTCCTGAATGAGACCTGCTGAAAAACCAATTTAAGGAATGGGACAAAGATAGGAATTGAGGGTATTATGTGAGTTCGTTTCACTTTGGGACACAGTTTTTGAATGGGCCTCAATGTGGAGAACTTAACAGATAAAATTGAAAAAGAGCCAGTAAGCACAATGACTGAATAATCACAGTTTTATTGTACTATATTTTTTATATATATTTTTTGGATTGCATTAGTTGTTATGAAACTGTAAAGACATTTCCAGCTCACTTAGAAACTAGTGAGCGTCTGATTAAAACTAATTTTACTTCAAAGGACACGAGGGTAAGAAATCTTCCCTAAGCAGAACTACAGCATGGTGTTTTTTCAAAACATCTTATTTGCAAACTGTCACTTTGAAATATGAAGTTACTGTGACACCAAACCGAACGGCCTTTTGGTTTAACCATCCCAACCTCACAAAGCATTCACAGTGTTGCTGTGAGTGCTGACAAACACTGAAGGAGCTTTGAGGTTAAAGGGGGATTATGAATCACATTTTGGAAGCCCTTGTTTGTAATCGAAACAATAGACTACAGTCTTACGGAGCTTACTATAAGAAATTAGTAAAGCTTCAGTGTCTTTTCTCATAGGGACATGCTAACAGAAGGGGACGCATCACAATCCCTTGCTACTGATTATATTTTACTAAAATCTATTTTATTTGCTTGCTCATTTATTGGCCCTCAAATATCATCTAGTAACTTTAAAATGAGTTTCTGTTTGTCTCAATAAGATTGAAGTTTTCAGCATTATTACTTTACTTGAAATTATTAACTCACTGCCAGTTTCAAGTCACATTATACAGGCCATGTTTTGGTAAGTGATCCATAATTAATGCTTTCTTATTGAAGCGAGACTGGAGATTTGGATTTTCTTTAACGTCCACCTCCACTCAAAAATAAGCTTCACTGTGCAGAATGATGTATGTGCAGAGTTTGACACTAAAAGGCTGTTTTCACGTTCATCTGCTGAAAGTGGAAAGTTTCTCTGGGTTTAAGGGGGCGGGCCTATGAGCATGATTTGTGACATCACAACTAGTTTGGAGGCTAATCGTAGTCCAGAATGGAACTTACACAAGTGTGATGTGGAAACTAGAAGCTTCCAATGGACATACACTGAGAATGGACTTTTTCAGTAAAGGAAACATTTAGTTGAAGTAGTTTTAGTTTAGTTTAGTTTTGAAATGAACAATATTTGCATATTCATCGATTCTGGACTTTTCAATGAGGGGGAAGCAGTAGGTAGAATTTCAAGGTTGTTAATTGGTAATTGTACTTTTTAGCATGATCACAAGCAGAGTATTTTTTATATATCTTACAACATGTCTGGAGGTGATCTTTAAACTTGACCTATTATTGTTTTCTACAGGGTTTTGTACTGCGCATAGATCCAAAAATAAATGAAGAAACCACTCAGACAAAAATTAGCCACATGTACACCTGGACATGAGATAATTATAAGCTAAGTCTACTTAAAAGAAATATGAATAGGATGAAACATTCCCAAAGAAATAATGTCTCACCAACATTTTGTGAGCGATTGGAGCCACCAGCGGCCAAGTAATGACTTTGCCTCAATGGAGCAACAAGCATTTGTGCATGAAAGGAACTAATTTCACTCAATCATGGGCCTGAAAAAGAATTCCCACTGCACATGTTTTTTTATTTATTTATTTTTTATTAAAGGATAAGGCCATGCAGGAATTCAGCTGGTTGCAGTAAGGTCTGTCGTGCATCTGTTGCAATATCGGATCCTAAATGGTTTCATGATGTACTTTTACTGAGCCTATAGATCACATCCAGGGTGAATTGCACTAGGCTGAATTATTAGGACAGTAGTTGTCCCAAGTTTGAGAAGAAATGAACAGAAAATTGAATGATTGCCTTCCTCTTTACATCAGAATGAACAAACAATTATGCCAGAAGCACTAATTTAAGATGTTGTATTTCTAAAAATGCGATGACTAGCAATGACTCTAAGCAAAGAATAAATTGCAGCTGGTGGAGAATAGCTCGGTGATAGATGCTCAGTGAAGAACATTTTTGATGACTTTCAATGTATGCTTTTGCTTAGACATCTTACGTTTGATGTCAACTAATTGTGATAATGACCAGTATTGGCAAATAAAAATGCTGTGAATATAGTTTATACAATAATGACACAGATAGGAATTGAGCCTGATGGAAGACAGTCACTTTGAGAGTGATGTTTTGAATGGACTTACTGTGATGCAGACTGGCAAAGAGAGACAGACGAAACATACATTTATTTATGAGCGGGGAGCTGTACAGAGAGACAGACATTTGTCAGAGAAATTTACCTGTCAGACTGCAGACACCCAAACAATCTGTGGTTTTGTAAATGGAGTGAAGACAACAACTTATCAAGCTCGCTGCAGCACTTTGACAGAAGGTTAAGTGATACAAGGTAGAGAAGGTGTGAAGAAAAAGCAGGAGACTATTATTGGAGCCACCTTTTTCGAAGTAAAAGTTGTACAGATGATAGTGGAGTCTTAGTTTGCTACAAACTACTGTCTGTGTTCTTCTGCCTTAGGATTTATTTCATTCAAAAACTAGAAGTGTGCACTCAGTAGAGTGCAGATCTCCGCCGGTAATGATGCACGGATTGGCTCTGACGTCATCCAAATCCACATGTACGCATTAATCATCCACCCGCCACCCATCCGAACTAATTATTTTCTCCAATTTAGAGACTCGCACTCACATGGACATTTCACTCCACCTCTACTGGTCCATGTAGGCTATATTGCCTTTTAAATTATGTCGAGCAGCACAAGCTATCCAGCTGAATTCTTTATTGTGTGTTGTATTGATGTGTGAATGTTTTCTTTAACCATTTAATTTAAAGATTAAAGAGGCTGCTTTCAGTAATTGTAAACGTTTCCATGCACGCAGTAATGTCACTGCAGCGAATATCGTGAGACATTTAAGCAGCAAAACTAAAAACTGTAGTTATGAACTTGACAGGACAGAGGAAACTCTCCAGGGGAAACAGAACTAAATTTTTTTTAGACAACTCTGATGGAGCTCAGGATTTATCAGGAGGATGGCTCCTTTACTCCAAACAATTTCACTGTGTGTGTGTGTGTGACCTTTTGGATGTGTAGAATAACACAGAACAATTAACATTCAATCCTGACGGATCCTGTCGGCGTGTCTGGAGATTTAAATAATCAATGAAGTTACACCGCTGTGCCTGTGCTGTGTGCACACACACAGACACATGCCACACACAACCAAACGCATGATCCCCTCCAGGCTTACGCCTGGCGGAGTTAATAAGATGGTCACTTTGGCCTAAAGTTGGATTCAGCCATTTCAACAGAATCACAGAGATTTATTGCCAATGTGGGCTTAATTGCGGGCAACACTAGCACAAACAATAACCCTAAAACAATGTAGCTGTGCTCTGTTATCTTGGCAAGAAAAAAAATCTGGTATCATAATAATTTAATTATGTTATAAAATAAATTCTATATGCTGATTGATAGTACTAACCCTGCCTTCAATCTATGTACAATCCATTATGTGTGCCAAGAGGTATTTGTGTGGATGCTTGACCAGCTGTGCCAGTTTATTCTGCATATAGGAAATGGCTTTATCAAATTGACTAGTCAACTCTTTTTACTGGACTTTTACTAGTTGGTGCTCTTTACTGGTTAAATCCTGAGCCAGTATTTTTCTCCGTTGTTGAAAACATTCACAAGTTTGTCTCCTGTGCACTGATTCCTCTTTGTTCTGTACTGAGTCAAGTCAATTTTATTTATATAGTGCCAAATCACAACAGTAGTCATCGTAGGGCAGTGAATGTGAGTGAGTGCAGATCCTGACAGGTCAGGGTTAACCTGTATCAGCAACATTACCTTTCTAGATTAGTGTCTGATCTCCACTTTGCTTCCATGACCGTCAAACTCCCAACCTAATGTGCACTACGTGTTCATCCAGAGGTGTACTTGCACTTTGCAGCTCATACTTTGTAATTATAACATAACAAGCTCATAGTCGTCACAGCTTTAAACACACTGTAGCTTTTTAGTGCCTCTGAAATAGCTGAGACACCTCTCTAATTATTCCTACATGTTACCACACTATGCCTGACCTTTACTTGATCTTGCAATGACTTTTATTTTAACTGCAGTTGCTTTTGTCAGATGCTGAAAGGAAATATTCCACAGCTAAGATTTAGTTACTGCCAAGTAAATGGTTCTGTCCAAGAGGGTTTAGTGATGAATTGATCAGAATGTTTCTTATGGCAGGCAGAATCATAAAGCAGCAAAATAAAAATCCATCGAGCAATAGAGAGTGAAAGAAGTGAAAATGTGACTGATGTCTTTAAGCAAGCTCCAGTCTGTGCTTCTCTGACTGTTCCAGTCTCATTACTAATTATTTAAATCTCTACCACACCGCAAAGCTAATCTTAACCTCTTTGGTGTGGGTAATTGTCAATGTTGAACAACTAAGATGTGGCAAGGGATTGTCTGTCTCTATATTCTGCTTCTTCCGGTATGATGTGAACAGATTATGACTGTAGTCTGGCAAGTAGGGGCTAAAATGGGTAGAATGTATACCAAGACATCTCCTGGTCATTAAGAGTCAGGAGCAATGGGGGACAAAGGCAGAGATTGGTTGGAGAACTGCACAAGAAAGGCTGTGAGCAGACTGCATCTGGGACGAGTCGGGACAAGAGACAGACAATAAGTCAGTGCCAGTGGGATTAGAGGAGGAGGCACAGAGTAAATAGGGGGAAAGTGAAAGGGTGGCTGTGTGAAGAAGCTTTGGATGTTGTCAGGCTTTTTCTCAAAGTATCTGCCAAACTGTTTGGCAGAAAGTGAGGCGGGAGGGATAGGCTGGTTTAGAGGCGGAGGATTGGATTTACAGAGGACAGGAGTGGTGAAATGGCGATTGTGGAGGTAACTTTCACTTAATGTCTTAAGTGGCAGAGCAGGGGTGTATTGGGAAAGAGATTCAGCCCTGGACTTATCCGTTGGGGCCAGCCGGGGGGTTGTGATTGGCCAGTGACGCACGCAGTACGCTCTCATGCGCACCCTGAATGACAGGCACACAGAGAAGGCCAGTAAAAAGACAGCTAGAGCCAGTGAAAACAGATTTTTTTGACGGTCTACCGGCCCAAAAACAGATTTTTTTGATGGTCCACCGGTCCACCGGCCCACCGATGCGGCGGCCCACCAGGGTTTGTCCCGGTATGCCCAATGGCCAGTACACCACTGCGGCCGAGACAGATGCAGAGAAGGACACGGGAGATTGAAAGTGGAGGAAGTCATCTGTCAAACAATGGTCTCTCAACTGTCTGCAACCTTATAGGCTTAACACCATTTCAGGCAGCACAGAGGGGAAGTGGTGACATTGTGAGGTGTAGGGGTGAGGGGATGGAAATCGTAAACGACAGGGGAGACAGAAATGGGAAGTTACGGGTGTCTGTGGAGAGACAGAGTAAGGTGAATAGGTGAAACTACTTTTTAGGAGACAGTGCTGCATCTTGATGTTGAAGAAGTGAGTTAAACAGAGGATATGAAGGGAATACTTCTGACCTCTAGAAGTGTTATGGACTAGACACACATGCACATGCAGGTGAGGTCCTGCCAATCATTTCACACTATTCCAATGATCTACAGGTGGTTGTAATGTGCCAAGAAATGCAACAGTGTGCTAGCAAAGGCAGGGAAGACTTCAAGCTAGTAAACATGGACGTAAACAATACAGGATTTAAAATACTTAAATTGGCTTTACAAGTGTTTAATTCAACACCTCAAGGATACATACAATGAGTTTTGGTGAGTAACATTTAATGTAAACCTAAGTTTTGTTTGATTACAAGAAAACGCCTCAGGGCACCTTTAAATGTGTCCAATAGGTGCCCCTGCTTAGGGTCTTGAGAATCAGTAAAGTATAGGGCAAACTGGACCACAGTGAACACATGAAGATCGAAAAAAGTTACAAACAAGAAAAAAAATAAAAATCACTTAGTCGAAATTAAATAATTTGTGGCAGCACCACGGCTAAGACAGTTGCTGAAACTGTGTGAAGCAGTGAGGGCCTCAGGTGTTGCTGTGAACTCTGGGTGATCAGCAAGAAGTGCGGCAACAGCAGGCATGAACTGAACCTGGAATAGCTTTCTGAACAGCTGACTGACAATTCCTCTAACATGATTTGAGGGTTTTGCAGTCACTTTATAACCAAATAACCCCAGGAAGTAAGGAGCCCTATACTACAACAACACAGAGTTGCTGTGTTATTCTTTGTATCTAGTGTTGCAAAGGCAGAAACTTTTTGGGACAAAGAAGTATGGCCGAAGAACGGAGTTTAGACGCTGGTTATTCTGGATGAAAAACAGGTTCCTGAGTTCCAAAAAAAGTTCCTGCAATGCAATAAAAGCTATTGGTATTGCATTTCATAATGTTGTATGGTTTGTATAGGCACTTGCAGCAGGTCTAGCTAATGAGTGCTATTTTGGTAGCATTGAATAAAGACATAAAGAGGAAAAATATTACTAACATCAGTACTAATAAAGAAAGCAGCTGAAATGCAGGAAATGTTTTGAGGCATTTATTCATGCCAAAACGAAGGTTATGCAGAGAGAATGGAGTTTTGAATAACTTACACTTTATTATTGCTCTAAGAAACAAAATCACAACCTTTGGTAAACATGACAGTGTGGAAATCTGATTTGCTGTCACTGCTGTGACCATGAAAGGCTCAGCTGTGCCCAACTGTCCTTGGTCAACAGTTTTGTTGACTTGCCAGTCAGGCCATCAACTGTCCTCTCCTAGCTATTCATCTTCCCTTTATGGAAATTGAATGGGATTCTGAAAACTGGTTGATTGTATTATTCATAGTGTCACACTGAATGGTTACTGGAAGATCTGCATCATTACTAAAGACCTAGTCGACCATAAAAGATTTGGGCTGAGAACTCACCAAATGTGAAGTGAAGAAAAATGTGGCACAGTATAAAGAGGGTTTCTTTTTCTCTTGTTTTAGGTATGTGAAATGAAATTGATTTAAACACGCATAAGTGTTGTACACACCGCCTCATGCTCACGGTCATTACACGGGCTAAATTAAATGCACACACGTAGCAAAACACACACTAAACATTCTCACATTCAGTCAATCACCTGCCTTGTATGGTGCCTATCCCCCGGGATTAGCTGTGATCCCAGCAGTCATTTACACAGAATTAACTTGGATCATTGGTTCTGTTTGGCCTGAGATGTGAACTGACTGACCTGGGAACGAACAC
The DNA here is from genome assembly GCA_038419695.1 of Scomberomorus guttatus. Lineage (NCBI taxonomy): Eukaryota > Metazoa > Chordata > Actinopteri > Scombriformes > Scombridae > Scomberomorus > Scomberomorus guttatus. Next base: position 18,939,522 of record CM076463.1, read on the forward strand.
ACACACACACACACACACACACACACGAACACTGATACCCAAAAAAATGTATATTTGACTAATCTGACTGCCATCCTGGAAGTGCCTGTCGCATTAACAAGGACATGATGTTTAAGACAAGACAAAACAAGATACAAGTTAGTCAGTGCAGCAGCAAAGGCAATAGACTGAAAAGTGCACAACTGGAATTTAAAAATCAATAATTAGAAAAGTTTGAAAAACTGTAGTGTAAACAATTAGTTATGCAAATGTAATGCTAACAAATTGTGCAGAAAGCAGAAAGCAAATTGATTTATTTACAGTTATTTACTAATTTTATAGTCTTGCACTTACATGGATAATTAAAGTTTTTTGCAGGTGTGTTACTATATGAGCGTATTTAATCAGCCAACACATTTCCTATAATTACTGTATGTGTACTGTACATTTGCTTAATTCAAGGGGGTGGATTCATTAACATAAACCCCTGCACAATATAATGTAATATAGTCAATATCGCTGTAATGAAAACCTTTGTGAAACTCATACTTTTGCATTTTTGGATCATATTACAGTATGAATTATCAAGGAGGGGATCAAGTCAGAGAGAAAAAGGTGCACTGCAGCAAAGCCTAATGTAATATAATGTAATTAATCCTATATCATGTAGAGCAAACAGAAGGGAGACACGTGTAGCCTTTTAGAAGGTTTATTGTGTCGCCCACATTTCCCACAGCAGTTCCTCTCCCACGTCTTTCCCATACCCGTACAGGCATGTAGGTTCTTAGATATTTACCATCAGTAACATCACACTTCCTCCCTTTTCTGATAAGGCAAGCTATACCCTTGCCTTCTATTTTTCATTTTTTACACCTTTATTACCTGCCAGTTCTTCCACAAATGGTGGAGGAGGAAATTAAAGTCCAGCTCAAAAAGGATTAATGATATAATTTTACTATTAACTTAATAATGTGTTTTTGAAGTAAAATTGGATGACTGAAGGACTGTGGCATTTTCTTGCATCCTGCTGTAAGGAGTGGGTTGTACTGATTGTGTGCCTGTTCTCATATTAAAACAAAGTTTGTGTGAAAGTGGCTAGTTGCTCAGTGAAACAGCTCCTTAGTGATCTGCTGGATAAACACGTAGTTCACTTGTTCCTTGGTTTACACTCTTGTGCGACATCTGGGTCGGTCTATCCGTCTTCTGGAGATGGCAGTACCCTCAAACACGGTGCTGGCTTTGCAATAGCACAGCAAGTCACCTAGCTAACTCACTTCCACAGTCTCAAATTAATGCCATCTTAGCGTTAGCGTGACTGCTAGCTTAGCAAATACACTCAGTAAATGTTAAATTCAAACAGTCCATAGAAAATTCTCAGTGACAGTAACTCCAGATGTTCACGAACTCTCACATCCCTCTTGTCCTTACTAGGTGATCCACTGTTAAATTTCACAAAATTTAGCAAATGTGATGGATTATAATATCTACTTATTTATTTTTGGGAGGGAAAATTATTCATTGTGTCTCATTGCAACACCAATTCACTTGTTTGATTCACTCTCTCATTTATGTTTTTCACACGTCTTGTTCAGTCGAGCCTGCAAAAACTTAATATTGAAAATCATTTTCACCAAAAAAAAACAAAAACTTAAGCAGTCCACCACCAAATATCTAAGATTGAACACTCAGCAACTTTTAAAGAGAATTAAACTTTCAAATTATATTTAAAATGGATTTAGCAAAAAAATGAAAATCACCCTAACTCCATCTTCCAACATCAGACCCGTGTAATAAATCTTTCATCCTGCATTTAATCTGAGTAGTGAAGTGTCTGACAAGCTGAACTTTCTCTTGAATTCTATCATTGACATGGGTCACTGAGGTCTGTGGAGCTATTAAAAAGGGACAGAAGGCTTTCGGCTGATTTTAACACTGCTTGTGTCTTTATGAGTGATGGCGCAATTTTTCCTCCAACACACACACTTTTTCTCATTTGGTTACTTACATGCATGCATGCACACATGCACAGAGGCATTTTAACACACACTCCTACACACTCTCTCTGTTACACACTCATCGCCTACTTCCCTCCTTTCTCATTCCTGAATTTAACCAGCACGTGAAATGTTGGGGTAAAAGTGAATGACTTTGTTCTAACTGACTGTATTAAATCACAAACTGATTAAAGCCAGATGATAGGTGTGGCTCCTAAATATCTCTTCATAAAACCCATGAAATAAAATGTAAACCCAGTGTACTAAATCAGTTCTGTGCCACTACCAGTCATCTGTCTTTATGTGGGAGGAAGTTAAAGATTGCCACTGATCTTGTGTTGAACTGCCATATAATCCTTGGTAATAAATCACCGGAGTCGCTTGTGTGACTGGTGGTTTGGCCTTCATAAAACAGCAAGTTCAAATCAACCATTGATCTTTCAGTGACGAGAAATGTGATCTGTGTTGATAAATCATGACTTTTTTTTATCTTGTTTGAGAGCATAAAACAGCCCACTCCCATGAATATTGGCAGGATGCTTCGGTAGTTGCTTTGCTCTATAAATTCTGGGTTAGCTTTTGGATTGAAGGACGAGGGTTGCTGTTTATATTTGATTGGGCTTTTTATTATTGCTCCCTTGACTAAATTATTTCAATATTTTATTGTAACACTGGGCAGCTGGAGCTAATATTTAACCTACTGTATTAAAGTGATTAAAACCCACAACATGAGTCATAACTGAAGAGTTTGCTGTGTTTTTCAACTAGAAATTACATTAGTCATTTCAAACTGAAATTGAGTGACAAAGATGTGACATAATGAGAAGAAAATCTGCAATAAGAAATACCTTAAATGTTCTTTTTTTGTCATGAATGTGTCAAAGATGTGTTGATTCAGCTGTGTTCATTTGAGGCATTGCGCTAAACTGCATTGTGTCTTTTGTCATATAAATATCACCAAAGTAAACTCATATTCTCTTTCAACATTGCAGACGGCCTCAAGGTTCATACTGAGGCCACCCATTGAATGTTGTAACATGTAAAAGCAAAGTTTTCCTGCCATTGCTATGATGTTACTCTCACATTTGCTACTGGAACCCAAAGACTTGAATGACTTTGCCGCTCTCAAAGAATGTCTCAGTGATATTAGAACATTTTCTGCTGCAAAATGAGAATCGTAATTTCTTTTTTGGTTTACCCTTTGCCCATGCTTTCTGTCCAGGGAGAGACTAATGTAAAATTACTCAAAGTGACTCACCTCTTCTTCGATGCTCTCTCACTCTTTGTCACACTCAATGACAACAGCTTCAAAATATAGACAGACTGCATTCAAATACATTTTTAGATTTGATAACTTTTCAAAATATGACATACAGATGGATGAAAAATATAGTAAAAACAATCATAAAGTGTCTAATTAAGGAGTTGGGCCACCACAAGGCTCTGGAACTCTAATGAACACCTTCAATCGTATGTTATGTTTTAATAAAATATTCAAGTCCCCCAGTTTTTCACTTTTCCTAAAATTGTGTTGTGTAGATCCAGATTAAAAACACAGGCATTTATACCTATAACTGCCACCAGGTAAAATGTACCCGTATATAAAATGCATTTATTTCTTTGTTTCTTGATCTCTTATTCACACAATGTTGAAAGGTCTAAATGAATCATTAATTAGGTGAAATTGTACGTTTGACTTTGTCATGACGATTTTGTTGCAACATGAAATCACCCATAAGTGCAGTAGTTTATTATCTCATTATGTGATGAATGTGGTTTTATAATAATATCGTACCACCCGAATATCCAAATATTTCCTTGTAATACTTGTTTTCAATGTAATTTTAGCCTGATTTATACTGACAGCCATACAAAATGATTAGTGTTCTTAAAGCTACTTAGATTATAAAACAACAGGATCAAAACACAGGTGATGATTCAGCAAACTCATTTCATGACTTTAGATATTCCTTTGTGAAGATGGTGCATATATGCAAATACAATGACAAAGTACATTTTTTAGTATTAAAAAATGCGGCAGCCAGGTGCAGGGGTAAAATTTACCCGTTGGCAGTTTTAGGTATACAGCAACACCTTGCAGTTCTAGTGTTAAAAAGATATTCCCTTGTTGGTTGTTTTGATGATAATGGTTGTTATGACCCCAAGGTATTCTAGGAGAGAGGGGAGTAACATAAAACTAGATGAAGAATATGAGGAGTCAGTTTGTTCAGATTTTTATTCTTGTATTGCCCAATATTGAAGCAAAAGACTTCAGGGAGAGCCCCGGCCACAATAACAAAGCAGCCAGCCCCGAAATAGAAGCAAAACCACAATAGTAGATAGACTACTTCAAAAGAAAATGTTACAATACTAAAACTAACTCCCTATCAACGCAAAAAAAAAAAAGACAGCTCTACCCTGTAGAGCTTCCTGGCAAGGACTTATGGTAGGAATTAAGACATAAAAAACAATAAATTAAGATAATGAATTTAACTCAGATCTAACAGTGAAAGTCACTACCTTTCTGACATTAACTTGGCAGTAACATACAACAGAGCTATGGACTGAATCCTGACAAAATAGCCCTGGATACACAAAAACTCAACAAGTCCTCCAAATTAAACAACCAAATACATCGTTTGACCATGTGCGCTCCAGAATGACACAAAGGAGCGTTTTTTCATCTGGCGCCTCTATCAGCAGTAATTGGCAGGACATCATTTGTCTGTGTTTCTAAAACTGTTACAAATCTGAACTGCTAATTCTATTTTATGATGTGACAACGCTGTGGTTAAGGTCTGGTCAGGTTTAGGCACAAAACACTTGGTTAGGTTTAGGGAAAGATCATGGTTTGGGTTAAAATTATCACTTTGTTATGGCTGAAGAAACATGTGGTGTGAGTTAAAGTTACTACAATACTACTAGTAATAAGTCTCTTAATCACAAGATTCAACTCAGACAGCTGGATTACTGGCACATGTGTGGGGCATGCGCACAGGGTGGCAGCCATTGCTCATGCTGATGACATCACTGTTGTTAGAAAAAAAAAAAAATCAAGCTGAGATGGATGTTTTAACCAATCATTTACATCTGTATGAACAAATCATGCCAAAATGGAAGAGGTTTGGATTGGAGGAGAGAGTGACAGACAAAATATTAACATTTAGATCAAACCAGAAATTAAAATACTCTGTAACAGAGACTGTAGTGAAAGAAACTTGGGGAAAAGAAATTGTGTGAAATTAAATATGAAGAGCAGAAATGGGAAAACAAAGATACTAATTACAGATCAAGAATAAATATAGTCAAAACCTTCATCCTGTCCAAACTCCTCTTTCTGGCAAACATCCTTCCTCCAGCCAACAAAATAACAATTAAAATTAACAGTGTGTCAACTTAATCTGGGGAACAACCAGGGAAGTTGCCAAATGAGAGCTATTATATAAAAGTGAGGAATATGGGGGGCTGGGTGCTGTAGAGTTTGGTACCAGATTAAAAATAGCTTTTGTTAAAAATGTTTAACATGGTCCTCAGTGCAAACTAATATATGCAGATTTTATTACACAGCACCAAAATTTACAGATAGACTGGAATGGTCTACCAAGTAAAATGATTTTTAAAAAGATTAATGATTTTAATTATGGTGGGTTAATTAAATATAAAAACTTAACTGAACACAGGCACAGAGGTGATAACAATTTTAAAAAATAAAAAATCTCTCAGAGAGCATTAGAGATGTCCGGTGGCTAATTTCTGTTAACAGATTTCCTTTCAGAGCTGCTGTTTCAACAAAAGAATGTCCCGTTATTTATTATAAGGAAGATGAAACGCAGCAACACCTCCTGATGGACTGTTACAGAGCTCAGGAGGTCTGGACTATAATGCAAGGCCTTGGACTGGTTTTTAATTTGAACTTGAACTCTGTCATGTGTGGTCTGCTGGAAGAGAAGATGCCCTCCAAACAAAAAGAACTGTTCAGCTGATTATCAGCATAGTGTGTGCTAAACTGTGGAGAATCAGATGTGCCATGGTCATCAAACAAACTCAGACTGTGATTGACATCATCATCAAGTACGTGCTACCTCAGAAGAAGGAGAACTTTGGACAAAAATCTGAACTTTCCTTGGTAGGTGCTGGATCTTTGATCTGAGGGACCAACATGAACGTAATTAATGTCAGACCTTACAACTTTCTCACAATACTCTGCAAGTATGTAACTGCTAAGTTGTAATAATAAAGAAAATGTATAAGTTGGAAAATATATTATTTCACTGTGGTTTGTAAAACATTTGAGTATTACTGTCCTTCTATCAACAATATGCAATGACTAAGAATGGGTCAGCAGGTGACTGACTGGGTTTGAGAAGAACTGATGTGAACTATCACAAAGCCGGTTCCCTTAAGTGCCTCCCACCATTTCTGTTTGAGACTATTTGACTGAAGCCAGGAATTCCTCAGGGATTTGCCTGTCTGTGGAGGGGGGACATGAGTCTGAGATCACATACAAATCCCTGATACCCTAAAACACTGCATACTATCTGCCAAGCCTCTGTACACATGCCTTTCTTTGCTGCTCCTCTTTGCACTTGCACAGGCATTCTTAGCATATGTTGACTGCTTTATTAATTTCCGTACAGCTTGTGTAGCACAGAAGCAGCTGGTCATTTTTCAATGCTTTAGGACCTGAGATCCAGTGTGTTTTTCAGTGGCTGGCTAAATACAATCTTTCACATGAACACTTTGACATGATTGAACCAGAAAAAAAAAAAAAAAACTTCCAATCTGTGGTTAAAGCCATTGGCATCGTCAACATCGGGCTTCCAGGGCCTGGAGTGTTTTTTGACTAACCCCCAATCTTTCTGACAGGGGAAAAAAAATCTATAATCATCAGGGAATGTAATTAATTTGATTACCGACCACCCCCGACCCCTACTGCTGCCTGTGTGCGGATCTGTGGATGTAGTAGAGACTGAGGGAGTCAGCAGGTGCTGCGGCTGTTGGGTTCACACAGCAGTAACAACACTACACCAAAAGTCCCACTAGCGACTGTTACGTAAGTACTGCTGGTATGTAAGTGTTTAAGTATGTAACATTATGCTACCTTTGTTTGATAGTTGGTTAATGGTCGTCATGCCATTTGATTTCAATGTATTTTGCTCTACAGATGGATACACAGATTTTTTTTTGCCAAGAAAAGAGAGAGCAGGCTAGCAAGAGGAAGAGAACAGGTAACTATTCTTAATAGTTTGAGTGTTACAATAATAATAATACATTTGAAATAACTTTGAATTTAAAAGCGCCTTTCACAAACTCAAGGACACTGTACAGTGTAAACAAAGTTGTAAAAAAAAAGGGACTTAAAACATTTCTGTCTGTCAGAGGCAGGTTAAGCTTGTTAGAGGGAAGATCTCCTAAAACTAGACTCTGTGGATTCCTTAGATATAGCTCCATGGTAAATACCAGTTTTGTGGTGCACTGGGTGTCTGTCATTATTTATGCATCTCCCTGTTTGTCAAAAGATAAGACAGTTTTGATTGGTAACTGAGTCATCTTTGGTAACAGTTCTCCTGTACTGTAATTATCTTATTTGTAGTGTGGAGTATACAGTATAGACGTGTTAGGTCTAGAGAGTAGTCTTTAGATAAGTGTAGTAATACAAGTTTTATGGTTGTTCATTCTGTCAATGACCACCAAAAAATATATTGCAAATTAAGCAGCAGACTAGCAAGTAGCAGAACTGTAGTCAAGAGCAGACTCTGGGTCTTGAGAAAGTATTAAGTAGCTAGTATATATTAAATTTCATTATTAATGTTAGTATCTGTTTTAACTCCTCAGGTCAGCCAACAACACGAGAGAATCACACGAGAGGATGGAGAGCCGACACAGCAGGTGGGACAGCTAAGTAGAGTTGAAGGAGCTGGAGGAGTATACCCAGGGAAGTAACCAGCTTACTCAAGAACTGTACTAAAACATTTAACTTGATAATACTGTTTAAGGGATGCTTTTACTTTACTACATTTCAAAGAGATTTATTTATTTAAAATCTAAAGAGATTTTAGATTTATTTCTGAAGAATAACTTAAATTTCTTTGGTTATTTTTCAAATGGCTGTTGCTGTTTCACTGCCTGTGGATCAGTTTTTATAGTTTTCCTCCCCGGAGACACATTTTCACAAATGTTTTTATGATCCAAAACTAACTTGGCATATTATTGTGTAGGCTAATGAGACAACATTTATGCTGCTTTTAGACTGCTGAACTACCAGCAGTGTTTTATTCAACATGTCTATTTTCAAATGGATTTGAGAGGGCTTTGGCTTCATATTATGCATCCAGATAATTGAGGATCTGTTTTAATCTTTTCAAGACCCATGTAAAACACTGCTGTAGATTGTGCATGCACTAAATGGCAGTATGAACTTACCTACTAGCCTGCATAAAGTAGATTTTTGTTTTGTCTAAATTGGTTTGATGGATAATCCATGAAAGTAATTGTTTGTGCTTATATTCATTTTATGGTTGCTAAAACACTTGGTAAAAAAAACAACAACAACAACACTGATTACATTTGTAATTACCACTGTAATTTCAACCAACCTGCATCATTGTGTTCAACGATCTTAAATAGCCTGTATTGTCCATCCACTAAATGACAGTGTGTGCGCCCATTGCATAATGCAGACTTCCCAAAGTTGCTATATCTTGGAAATATCCCTGAAATTCTCATATACAGCACAACTTTTAAGACTGATTGTCTTGTGAATGAAAAAACGTGTTGTGGGAGTAATGTTTAAGGTAATACGTGATTTTGTCATGTAGGCATAGATGACATGAGTTAAGGGATATAGGATATTTTGGGAGTTGGTAACACAATTTGGAGAAAAGCAAGATTGTCAAAACACCTGATATCCCCTCAATGGTTGTACAAATAAACAAGTGTTTCAATTCAATCTGCTGTCATCAGGCTGCTGGTTTATTTTATTTGTACAACACAAAGTGCTAAACATTACAGCAGGCAAATACAAATGTAGAAACAGAATAAAAAAAGTAAACTAGCAATTAAACACTGGTGCCATAGGTTTGAGAATTCTCAGCTGCCCTTCAGATGTTCATTTTGTCCAGAGCAATTGTCTTAACATTACTATTAAAATTTACATTTCAAATGAAATGTAACTTTTGCAGTAATATAGGCAGTAGTGTTCCTGGCAGAACAGCAGGGACCACCCAAAAAAAAATTCAGCACACGCGCCGTGCATTCACACACACCCTGACCACAGCCCCAGATGGTCAGGGCTTAGTCCCACACCTTGTCAACTCCTAGAAACACCTCTTGGTTAAAGCTATGCAAATGCAAGAGATTGGAGGGATATTTGATAAGTCTGGTTGGCACACTAGAGTGCTTTTCAAGACCCTGCAAAATCCTGCATTTTCCAAACATTTTAATAAAGTGTCCTCTACTCGCTTGAATTTTCAACATTAACCAGATCCTGGAACTCAGGGAATAGGGATGCCACAATTTTGATTCCAAAATAAATCACAGACTACCCCTGCTGACCATTTTCAATAAGAGTTTGAGCTATTTCATGCCCTTTGGACAGCTGGTCGGTTCTAATTTTATTCCAAAGACTGCAGGACTTTTTCTCTGTTGACATTTGGGGACCGGTCCATTTGAAAGCTCACCCACTCATTGGATGCAAACAGACTTTTTCTATCAGCGCCCCTGTGGGATTTGTTAATCTGCCAAAGATACAAACTGAAAATAAATTGGAACATTTTAAACTGAATATGTTAATTTAATATGGATTCAAGTATTCATACTTTAAAAAAAGAGTTGGAGCTGGATTAGGGCCCATTAAATTTAGGAAATGTTTATCCCAACACAGTATTTTTTTAATAATTTACAAACCAAATACCAATGTAGCAATGGCTATTCTTTAACTACCATTTAACAGGTTGAATGGTAGTGGGGTCAAAATGAAGAAGTATTACAGTAAAAATATGCATTTGTACTATTGTGAAGAGGTGTAAACAAATTAAAAATCAGGCCTGGACTCAATGCTGTCAGATCTTATTGTGTTTCATTTTGCCTCTCAGCTTTGAACTGCCAAATATCGGATAATGTAACTGTTTGAATTTATAACCACTATGCTACTCTTCTTCTTTTCTGAAAACCTGAAAATATCTACTTCCTATAAGACAGTGCTGATATCAGATGGAAATGTAGCTGGGTTTTTATTGTCCAGAAACAAATTACACAGCTTAAAACTTTTAATGTATCCACCGTGTTTTAATTATACGTTTTAATTTTCTTTCTCATTAATAAGGCTATGTAATGAATTGAGTCAGGTCTGCACCATAGATTGCCACATTAATCACTCTAGTCATAATCAACTAGAATGAATGATAATGGCGCCCAAAAATGTCTCTCCAATTAATTACAAATCACCTCTGACACAGTCTACATCCATCACTTTAAGGGTTATTTCACCCTAAAACACGTACTCAACACCGAATGTGACACATAACATGTATTATATTGTTGATGTCAGATAGAATTTTTTTTGACTGGTGTGCTGTCACTAGCTCAGACAGTCAGCCTGCGCACTTACAGGTAGAATTAACCTGATATCTGTGAACTTCTTTTCATAATGCAGGATCATTTTTCCTACCAGTTGGATCCTGGCAGCAGGAGGGAGTCCATGCTGCTTGCATCCCTGTGGAGTAGATCCTGACCAGCATGCAAGCACAGAAACACTTTCAGTACAAACTTAGCAATCATTAGAAATGGTGAATTAAATTAACTTTCCAATAAGAAAACATCAAGGAACACTGAGCCTGGTAGGCTAGGTTCAATACAAGGCCAGTTGTGGCTTGGATGTAGCTGATGGAACAATCAAAAAACTATTTGAATGCATTTTTTAGATAACACAGTGAAGGAAAAAGGAGAGGTACCATATCACATATGTACTGTCAGATAGTCATCAGATCCTACTGAGCCGAGCATGTCAAAGTCTCGCAATTTTACAGGCAGATTGCCATGAGATCTGCTGGGAATATTAAAGCTGTAAATTTGAAACCTGGTGTGTAGTGGAAAATTAAAAGCTAAAGTCTCAATCCAGGCTTCAGATTTTAAAACTCCTTTATTACATGGGAAGCAGTACATCAGTGCAAGCATGTCATTTTCCACCACAGGTGCCATCAGGAAAAGTTGGTGTTCTGATGAGCATGACTACACCCAAGGAAAGTTCATGAAGTGTCCAAAAAAGAAACGGTGTATCCTCTGGGGAGCATGAATGTGTCAAGTTTGTCACCAAAAACTCAATGAAGACCTTGAATATCAATAGCACATTTCAATGTTAATCTCTGGAAACTGATGCTGTATCTGGACAACTCTGAAGGCCGGATGGACTTGCTGAAATTGCCAGTCTTAGACCCCATTACAACAGAAATTGCTCTTTTTTTGTTCACATTTAACCCCTCCATATGTTCAGCAACAATGACATAAAACACCTTCTATAGATGAGACATTCTGCCAATAACTTGATTGATTGTTGTCTTTTTGCCTGTCTCAGAGTAAAGGTCAGCTACAGAACAGCACCTCTGGAGCTGGTAAGGGCTCAGTGTAACAGGGTGGGTGTTTTCACCAGCAGTATGTGAATGACAGTTTGAGATATGACCTCAGGACACACGCTATCCATCACTGAACACCACATCTATCTAACAATGACGGGGAAAGTCTGCTTATGTGTGCACACTAACACACAAAAACACATTTACTCTGCACATGCACTCTTAAAATTAATCTGTGTGTCAAATTTGGAACACCAGTACTTCTAGCTTTTTCAAACAGTTTGTGCTTCACTAACAGCACATTACAGTTTGAAGAGAAAATTACACATTCATTTAAGCAACAACAAACAGACAATTGTAAGCCCCTTGCTTGCAAAAAATTAAATTGTTTAAGCTCCTGATGTGCATGCATAAGCAAAAGCGCACAGAGAGCATCAGAGTGGTTGTAAGTGTTTTCAGGCTCAGACTGGTCAGTGGTTCTTACTTTTTTCCACAGACACAGAACATGCATCAGCTGTAGTCTTTGTGGCTTTTTCATGAACAATTTTTAACAGTGTCTGTCAGGCTTTTTCAGCGCTAGATCTTTGAGTTTAGTTTGTGTCAGGGTCTTTCTTAAACACCTTCACACATGGAATCTGCTCAGTAGAAACACAGTCTAACCTGTTAGCTGCTAAGTAGCTTAAGCGGAGCAGCTGTGATGATATTGTACTACACAAGTTAATTGCTGAGATCTGGGAACAAAGACAAACATCACTTTAATGATGAACCAACCAGTCAGACAACCATAGAGGTTGTAAACAAGTCCACACGTTTGCTAGATTACCTAAACCACTTTATTTGGTTATACTCTTAACACAGAAAAAGTTTGTGTGTGTGTGTGTCAAACTACAAATCCAGTAGGTCAAAGTTCAACCAGGAAGTCAGTCTGCAATTTGATATGGACATTTACAACAGACAGTTTGTGTAATAATTTTTGCCGTTACATTTTGTCTTCCAAGTAAATCAGCATTTTCTACATCTTAATAGTGAGAGTGACAAACTGCAAGTCCGTATACAGATTTATCGTGTTCACACTGATTAGAAAACGTCTTGTTTCACATGATGGAAATATCAGATGTGTGAAAGCTCCAGCTTAAGTATGAGTTCACCCAGGTGTGTTAAATATACACATTTAAAATGTGCTTCCTCCCCCTGTCTTTGTCTGTTGAAGCGCTGACGCCTTACCTGCACGCACATACGCTTTGTTTCTTTCTGTCACTCTCTACTGTCTCTGCTTCTCTCAGACTTGCACAGATACACAGACAGACCCATCTCTCTTCATCTATACATCCCCATGTTTGTGCTGTCCAAGGCAGACTCGGCTGGTGCGGAAGATTTATTGGATTTCATATCTGCTGCACGCTTACACCACAAGAGGAAGGGTTCAATTACGCTGTGCATGCGAGTATGAGAGAGTGTCAGTGTTCATGAAAATCAGGTGTTGTCTGCGTAAAAACACAGTCATGTAATTATTTATCGCTCTCTCAAACACACACACACACGCACACACAGACACACACAGAGAATAATTCATTCTTCTGTGATCATTTTTGACAGTGTGTGTCAAAAAAGTGTATGTATGTCCTTCATGTGTTTGTGCCTATTTATATGTACCTGTGTTTATCATGGTTTGTAAGAAGTAGTAAGAAAGTAAGAAAGAGAAAGATATGTCAAAATAATGCCTACATACACAAAAACACACACATTTCTATGTGGATACATTATTCGGATGTCATCAGGCTGGATTCAAACTGAGGGATGCATAATCAGTATCTGCACTTTTTTTGTCATTTAAAAATGATAATCTGCTAAACATGCAAAAACATTTAAGGAAATATGGAAGGATTCAGACACTCATAACTAGTATCTGTTAGACATTATGAGGTGTTTCCGAGTCACAGAGATGAGATTAATCAAGTGACTGCATCACGTAGATCCATCACCTTGTACCTTCTCATCATGAGCCAAATTAGCCTACTGTTGTGAGTTTTAACAGCATTTCACAGCAGAATGGCTATGAGTGTGGCTGACACGGGATTTAGAAAGGCGATAAAGATGATTAAAACTCTAATTGGAAAGCTTGTTTAAAATGGCAGCAGGAGGTAACAATTTGCTTTTTCAAGTACCTGCAAAACCCAGGTGAGATCACTAAGCTCACTAAGCACTAAAACACACCAACATGTAAATAATCTATGCTTTTTGTGTTGCATGCACTATTTCGAAAGGAATCGAACAGGTGTATTTCTATATAAACATTCTGTCCAAAATAGTCTGTAGTAACAAAGAAAGCTTTTATGGAGTTTTAGGAAGCTACTTGTTGTGTGTGCATGCACATCATCTGTGTTAGGAAAGCTGTTAACCCATAGACACATTTTAGTGTGGTTTAGTGTGCTCGTTCTAATAAGAACATGATGATTTGTTCAGAGCCGATGCCGCGTAAGAAACGCTGCATTTGTTATATGTAATATGCCTAATTTTAGCTTGTCATAATGAAGCCTTGTGGTAGTTCAGGCAGGCACAAAAGACAGTTTATAGTCACATGTTCCATAAAACCTCCAATCATGTTTGTCCACGACCTTCTTCTGCCAATAGGTGGTCTATTTAAACCTTTGGCACTCATTCATTCTACCTACAACAATGCTACAACCACCAAATAAAATGCTTGTCGTTATAATAAATGGTCAAAATCTTGACGTGAGTGTCCTGACTGAACTGTATTTGTGTTCCTCTATATAAAGAATCCACTTCACTAGAATACACTAACCAACAAACGGAGAAGACTGGTGTGGTGACAGCATTTAATAAAATAAAGTTTTTTTGTTATTTCTTCCTCACTGATGTTTTTTCTTTTCATTTGAGGATGTTATGTAAAAATAGAGCTAAAAAAGTTAAAAGAATGGCCAGTATTCAATTCAGTTGACCCTAACTATAATAATATTTTTGGGAGCGCAGCAGTATGTAATTTATTCTGTAATCCCACTTTAATTAATTTTCTTTTTTAATTAGCTATGGCATGTTTACAGCAACAGGCAATAAAACAGAGCGCAGTCGATGACATTTAATTAATTTACCAAATGGCATTACAGAAGCATTAAATACAGTCTCCCTGTTATTTATGGGTTAAAAGTTACTCTACTTGCAACAAGCTACAATAATGCAAAACATCAGAATCTTTGTGCTGAAGAAAAACTGAAAATAGTATAGTATAATAGTATATAAGTATAATTATACCACCATGTTTGATGAAGAAAATAAATAAATAGAAGGCAATCGTGTGTAATGTTATGTCAGTACAGTCAAGGTGCTTTTTAAGAGGTGAAACCCAGTAGTGTTTGTTGTCACCTCAGTTTGACAGCTGTCATAGTACAACACCTGTGCAGCATGTGTAGACACAGAAACAAAGACTCGTGTCGATGTGAGCTTTTACTCTTTGATCGTTCCTCTTTTTAAGCGTATAGTCAGGCCTGCTTTAGATCAAATGTAACCTCTTCATCATCACTCAGTTCCTTTTGCGCTCTGACGGCTGTTACATGCTTCACTTATCTTCTCAACAGACAAAAAGACCTGCAGAGGCAGAGGCAAGCATCACGCGTGCATTTGGGTAATGCACTACAAAGGACATTCGCACACCTTATGCAACTACTTACTTACAGTATATGAATTCACAAGCACCGGCATGCGCGCACAACTCACTGTAATTTCCCCAATGCACACACAAACTACACTTGTTCTGCATGTAGTTACACACTTGCGTAGGCTCACTCACGGTGCAAAGAGTGTTGTATTACCGCAGCTGTGGTACTGTCTTGACAGATTGGTAGTGCTTTATCTTGATTGAATGGTTTGTGAACTTCAACTCAGTGGGTTCATTCACATAAAAGACGCTGTGCTGACACTCTCATCCGAATGACAGTGTGAGTTAGCTGGTAGGGGGTCAGTCTCTTGCTGAAGATAAGGATAGAAGAGAGAAACAAAGTTAGGCAAGAGGTACAAAGAGGATAGAGTGGATGGGAAGAAGAAGACTGAGAGATATAGAATGAAATAAGTGCTCTCTCTTTATCTATCTATCTATCTATCTATCTGTCTGTCTATTGGTGGCTCTCTTATTAAAAGAAGCTGGCATGAGTTAAAAAGACTTCTGTGACTTTCATGGAAGCCAAATGTGAAGCGTTCTGTTCCAGGGTGAGGATATTAAATATCAAGGCTTCTGTGTAAGTATGGATTTATTGACAGGGCAGAAATGAGCTGAATAGAGCAGGGCAGGCACAAACACACCCTCTCTCTCTCTCTCTCTCTCACACACACACACACACACACACACACTCTGACTGTGATTGTGGGTCCAATCTTGGCATCTATCTGCTTCCTAATGAAGTAGTAAGTCCCTCTGCTCTTTCTCGTAGGCCGGCCAATTAGGACACAGGCCGCTGGGTATTGACCAATCAAGTTGCTGGCTTTGGGCATTTAGTGCATGGCCTTGACGTTAATATAGCTAATCAGTTAGTGTAGAGAAACTCCGCAGTCTGTGTGTGTATGTGTATCAAGTCTTCTGAAGCTGCCATAGGGTAAAACTATGTTAACAAGTATCGATTCGCAGCTACTGAATTGGCAGAGGTTGGAGGGGCAGAGAAGGACAGAAATGCTGAGGTGAAAAAGATGGGGAGAGGGTGACAAGAAAAAAAAAAATCAAGAAAGAGATAAGTTGGAGAGAGAGAGAGGAGATTGTGAAGTGATGAAGATTAAAAAAAAAGCACAGAGTGAGATGAAAAGAGGGAGCGAGATGGAATGATATTGGTGGAAGGAGAAAAGTGAGGGAAAGATAGAGTCAGGCAACACAGAGACACAGAATCCTCAATCTAATCACCAGTGAGCAGACTGGGAAGCCACTTTGCTTTTGAGATATTTAATCGACTCTTTATAAATGAGCAAATTTGTCTGCAGTGCATGAGCAGTGCCCTCTTTTCTCCCCTGAGACTGATTATAATTTTCTTTTCAGGGCCTGTTATCTGCACACAGATGGATCCTTGTCCTTGTGTTGCAAAAACATAACAAGCTCTGATGTAAAAAGTTTTCCCCATTTTCAGACTAAGCCAATTTCTCTTGTGCAACTATTTCTACTGTTGCCTGAACATCTAATGAAAACATCTTAATAGCAGTTTGAATGGTCTGAGCAAAGAACATCTACTACATTTTGCTATTTGTTGCATGTCTTTTCCTTTTCGTGCAGTGAATGGATAAGACACGAGGCTTAACTAGTCCTCACAAACTTGACACAAACCTAGAATTCTTCAGAATACAGTGCTCAGATGTTAATTTGTGCACTAAATAACCTGCAGTTTGTAATGATAAGCCTTACGCTATAGGCCTTACTAACCTACCAGAAATACATTTGTTACCCTGAAGATTTAAAGCTTCCTGCAAAGTATTGTGCTCTTACTGTCATAAAATGATCAAATCTCTCTTGATATACAGTACCAGACAACAGTTTGGACACACCTTCCCATTCACTTGAATGAGAAAGTGCGTCCAAACTTTTTGACTGGCACCGTAAGTCTCTGAGTGAGTTAAATCCATCTTATAGACAGAATAATGTGAGTTTTGAAACACTTTTCTAATTAAACTCTTCTGTGCAATGCATCTTTAATGCAGTGTGCTGAAAAGTAAGCCAAACTCGAAGATTAGTTAGAATATGCAACATCCTTTTTTTTTTTCCAAGTTTGGGATTTGTCATTGGCATTAGTGTCAGGAAGTTCAGCCTGTGCTATTCATCAAGGTGCCACGCACATGGGAAATAAAAGCTTAAGTTCCTACCTGATGTGTATTGCTTACCATGACTAAAACTGCCAGAATGCTGAACAGAGATGACACTTTTGCTGTCACATATTCACTTCAATTCATTTTAATTAGAGGTAGTGTTATTGTGTGTGTGTGTGTATGTGTGTCACCTATTGGTATTTAATATGAAATGACATGATGCAATTGTACACTGTTCCTGAAACCAATGTTGAGTCAAAGGGATTCTATTAGTATCAAATCAGTCACGATTTCTTGGTTCATGTTTTTAATGTAAAATGTATTGATTCGTTCCAACGTAACAGCACAAACTACAGCCTAAAATGTCATTTTTTTTAAGTCATAAAAATAGCTGTAAAAATATTACCATCAAGCCATGTAATGGTTATTTATGTGTTCTGCTTTCTTTTGTTCATCTCTTTATCTCTATTGCATGCACATGTGTAATTATTTATGGTCAGAGTCATAAAAAATAGTACAAAATTGGATTGCATTGAACTGTAGTATACTGTAGAGGGGTTGCTTTTATTGAATACCCCCCCCCCCCTCTCCCATATGGTTTTTGTGTCCAAACATCCATCCAGAAAATTACAGACATTACAGACATACATTACAGAGAAGAGTAAATTCATCTGTGGTCTGGGTGTAAATCTGGTGTTGTGTACGCATATGATAGTGGTTTAGAAAAATTGTGCCGATCATTAGTGAAACACTTGTTTGATCACAGTTTCCAGAGTTAATGATAGAAGTGAGCATGACTCAATAATGGGTCTGTGGTATTTGTGTATGTGTGTGCTCTTGTACTCATGTCTTTGTGAGGACATTATTGAGTTTTAGACCTTGAGAGTTATTTTTGGAAAGTAACGACATTTTGGCTCGTCGCCACTTCTGCTGACATTGTCAGAAAGGTGTTATATTGAAAAGTGTTCCTAATATTTTGCCACCCTCATGAATGTTAATGAGGTGGACAAAATATTAACACATATTAACACCACTATAATGCACTCCAGTGCACCACCACCACCCACTATGACCTCAATAATAAACATAAAGTGGAATTATCACCTTTCTGACAATGTCAACAAAAACTGGAAATTTATAAGCTTCATAAAAGTAGAATTTACAGCAGAGCTGTTGTATTGGATTGCATTACATTGCACAGGTGTTTCTAATAAAGTGAGTGTAGATGAGATTATTAAAAGATCATTCTTCTACTGGCTTGGTTACCGTACTATTGTGCTCACTAAGTTAATTGAGCAGCGACATCACTAAAAAGGAAATCCAAGCGTGCAAGAAACACAAGCAAACAGAATATTACACAGGTTTTAAACAAAACACCCAAGACAGCCAAAACTATGTTGAAGAGAATACAAAGGTGAATGTGTTCTTCCTGGTTCAGCTTCGACCTACTGTACTTACCGTAGTTGTGCGCACACAGTTTCCCGCAGCAATGCAGGATAATTTACCCACCTGTCGTCACTCAGTCACTCTTACTTTCACCTCCAACTAAAGTAGTTTAGATAATCTGGCCTAACTGTTGGACATCGTTGCAGCAATGTAGCTTTATTTCAGCAAGGATACTCACACAAAGTACAAATGTGTGTGTGTGAGACAGACAAGTGATATTTTTAAGCAATGGAGAGGGACATAAAAACATTTTGTAAGATGAAGGAAGACATACACAGAGAGTGAGACAGCATTGGATGGATGGAAGGATGGATGGATGGATGGGGGGGAGGGGGGGGAGAGAGAGAGAGAGAGAGAGAGAGAATAAATTAAAACTCAGTGCATTTTAACTGAGCTAGTTATCAAGAGAAGGTGCCAGTTATTGACTAATTCTGGGCAGCAGATGAGAGGCTCTTTACAGATCTGGCACACATACTAAACCACAAAAATACACACACATTCACACGTGAAATCACTTCAGCACAGCTATGCACACACTCTAACAAAACCACATTGACATGAATAAAGCCCCACACACTTATTAAACTTCTCCAACACACATGTTCAACACCGGCACCTCAACACACACACACACACACACATATTTCTCCCTCATAATTATGCGGCTGTTTTATCCCTTCTCTTTACCTCTCCGATAGAGCAACTCTGCCAGCTCTGTCTTCACAGAGCTGTTTTATTAGCATACCGCTATAATCACAGCTCAGCGCTTTATAGTGTGTATAAATGGCATTGCTGTATCGCTGTACTGGCATATGGTTAGTGTCTTGCTGACACCACAGTCTTATTTGCTCATCGAATGTCACCAGGAGAGAAGATTGTACTGTTTTCTGTTGAGGAGGGGAGAGGAGAGGAGGGGAAACCGAGAAACGAAGAGGTACCTGCGACAAGAATAGCAGGGTGTGCATGAGAATAAAGGGATGATAGTTGAAGAGGGAGGATAAGACATGAAAAGAAGGGAGGAGAGGGGAGATTAGAAATGACAAGGGTGCAGAGGAGTTGAGACATGAGGCAAAGGGTGAGGAGAGGAATGTCACCTGGGATAAGAACATAAGACAGGAGCAGAGTATGAGTAGATAGAGAGGAAGGAGGGGGGAGGTGAGGAAAGCAAATACACGGAGACACCGGCAGAGGATAAAAGGTGATGATCCCCTTCCCCTTTTGACCAGGAGGTGAGAAAGAGGAGTGAAGCAGGAAATAGGAGGAGTGAAGGAGCAGTGTGAGTGTTTATCCAGCCTCACTTCCTGCCGTTCACAGAAGTCATCTCTACAGGGACTTACAGACACACACACACACACACACACACACACCCTCAAATACAGAATGTCCACTGCAGTACATATTTTAAAGGGGAAATTCCAGTGTCGTGCAACCTGGGACTTATTTTCAATTTGGTCTGACAGGTCAAGAAATAAGTGAGACGATCAGAAAAGTAAGGGTCAAAAGGTTCAGGTCAAAATGACCTGGCTGGCAAACTATAAAGTTCTAGAGAGGGACATATCTTGTCATTTGTCATCTTTTCTGGAAAATTTAAATTTAAGAAAATAATCAATTAAGTTATGTTTGCTACAAACATTAAGAAAAAGGATAATCTTCATTTCTGGATTGAGTTAAACTGGAAATTATACCCCTGGTGTATTCGACCCAGTGAATACCATGAATGGTAAATACTACACACGGGTTATATGCATATACAGACACATGTGCATGCGCGTTTACGGCACCTGTGAGCCCACACAGACGCATACAATAAATTTAATGACATTTCCAGTATCTAAAACTTTACTGCTTTTACTCCTATCCGGGGAATGTGATTTATGGATTTATGTGCATGTATGTGTGTGTGTGTGTGGCACCCAGGTGGCCCCGAACAGCACTGTTAGAATAAATACATGCCTCTGCTTCTTCTCCTTCTCTTTGTCTGCTCTCTGGACTCTACTCCAACATCGTTCTGCCTCCCAACTCTTTGTCTCTGTGCATCTTTTTTCCCCCCCTCATTCCTCGCTCCCATTTTTTTTCCCTGAACCTCCCACCGCTTAATATGATAATTTTCCCTGTAGTCCCTCTCGTTCTGCTTGGGACATTGTCTTATTACGTATGCCTTGTGTGAGTGTACAGTATGCTCCTGTGTGTATCTACATGTTTAAGTTCATGTGTTGTGTCAGAGAGGACAGGAGAAGACAATCCGCAGAAAAGATAGGAAAGCACAGTGATATGGAAGAGAAGAAATACTGTAGGTCGAGGTAGAAGATGATTATGATGATAATATGCATCACCGGTAAATCTGTTCTCTACAAGTCACCCATCCAGCCCAGTCTCCCACAAAATATGTTTCTATTTAAATTTGTCTTGCCTGGATTATGTTCACCAGCAATGAACTTTGTCTTAAGCTACATTATATCACACTGATTTTCTTTTTCCAATGTAAAAGTAAATGATGAATTGGAAAAAACTATTAGTTCTTTCATTGTTTTAAAAAGTGGTGCTCCAGCAACACTGAAGGCTACATTGAAAAGTATAATATATTACATTATAGATGATTTCACTGACAAGATCACAGCAAAATGTACACATGCACTAAATGAGACAAATGAATAAAGTATTGCATTTTGCAGCTTTTACAGCTGAAATAAAACTATTTAGATACCCCTGCATCAACCCATCGAGCTCCTTCCTGTTGTAGAGGTGAACGGCTCAGCAGATAAACAGCTGTTAGTGAAAGTATACAGGCAGAAACAGTACTGAAGCAGTGGGACATTAGATTGAGACAGGGGTACCTCCACAGATAAGACAACATGATACAGCCAAAATTAGATAGCAGCAACCAGTAACCTGCGTCTTGACTGGCGTCATCGAAAGATGACATTCTGTGTGCAAAAACCTTCAGTCTAGTCTTCAGCCGTTACATCAAAAAAATGTGTGCATATATCTTAAGATGAAGGTTCACTCACTCGATACAATTTGTTCCCATGTTTTGGTTCATTTTGTACATATAAGTGTATATACACATAGAAAGCCAGCACAACAGACCAGCCTTTATCCCTGAAGCATGTAGTGCAGTGCACCTGCTTCAACTATCAGGTGTCAGACTGTGGCTGCCCACTGCTCCTAAATAGTTAGGATGGGTATATAGTATAACAATATAATAGGATGGGTAAGGATAGGATGCAGAGTATAAATTCCTGGTACATATTTGTATTGGAAAATAGAGATTTTTATTGTAACAGGATGATGAATTGATTTCTGTCATGTGTCAACAAGCACTAACAGTCCAAGACTGTGTGACTACACATTCCCCCTCAGGTCAGTAAACGTTAACTCAGAGTTGGAACACTGAATCACAGCTGAGACAAAAAGGTTTGTGACTTCACATCGGGTGAAAGAAGTACTGAGACCTTTAACTCGGCCCGGTGCCATGAGTTAAAGGTCTTATGGCCCCATCAGTTGTATTTTTTGTCCCCCCCGTTTAAGCTTTTTGTATCTATAGAAAAATATCAAACAACAAAGTTATTGGTCGAGATACATGTGACTATCGCTTAGCTGTTGTTTCTGAACCATGGACAGTGCTGTTTGTGGGGGTGCGTGCGCCACAAACAGCTATTTCCACACACCTCCCCCTGCTGACTTTGACAGAGAATCATTCATAAATTCAAAAAATATTTGGTGCTCTGATTAAGAAATGTATTCTTTGATTTTGAAACAGTAGCCTTATGTTGTGGTTGTCGTTATGCCTTTCTGAGGCTATTGTGTGGTTAAATTAATGAGTTTTATTTCATGAAAAATTGCCTTCTTGCAATTTTTAACAGCCTCCTCACTCACTTCATCCTGGCACTGGGCCTGGTTTTACTAAGTGGCAGTACCAAAATATAAACTACTCCTTAACAAGTAAATGTCTTACATTCAAAATACTTGAATAAAAGTGTCACAAGAGTAGCAGGGACCAGGGCAAGTCAGGGGCAGTCCTTGGGCAGAAGAAAGGTGTAGCAGAAAACCTCAGACGGGCGGCCTGGGGGCTGGACAGATGGAGGTAGTCGCTCAGGAGTGCGGGCAGAAGGATGACCAGACAGGTGGAGCCACCCTGGAGGCTGGCTAGGTAGCTGGAACTGCTCTGGAGGTTGAGGTCGGAGGTGGGACCGCTCTGGAGGTCGACAACAAAGCCTGGGCCACTCTGGAGGTTGGCGACGAAGCTTGAGGCCAGGAAGGGCAGCCACCACCAGAAGATTTGGCTGCAGGTCAGGGTGCAGGAGAAGCAGACCACTGGAGTGTAGAGCAGGAGGCAGGCAGCTGGAGATGCTGGTTGAGCATCAGCAAAGACTGCCAACTGGAGGTCTGGCCGGGCGTCGGCAGGGACCGTCGACTAAAGGGCTGGTAGTACATCGCCGTTGGACTGCTGAGAGAACCCGAGGTGTCGGGAGCCATGGGGACCATGCCTCCTTTTGGAGACTCCTCGCTACCCTGTGAAAATGGCAAGGCCAGACGCTTTAATGGGTGATCTCTGGACATCATGGTGGCTCCTCAGCTGCTCCACATAAGTCTCATGAGGTTCACGGAATGCAGGATCAGGACATACAGGTAGTGGGCTAGCCAGCAGACTGGGAGACATGCTGCTCCAGGGAGGAGCTGGGAGACTCCAGGGAAACATGGGAGACTGGAATGATGGACTTGCGAGGAACAGGATTTAAGTAGTATTTCCACCTGAAGAAAGCCACTTCTTGGGCAAATTCAGGGTCCTTGTTACAGTAAACAGCAAGGGACTTAAGGAGGATTGGCTCTTCTTTAAAAAAAAAAAAAAAAAAAAAAAACTCCAGTGTAATTTCAAAATCATGCCAAGAAAAAGGCAAGCAGGGCTGGTGAATATCTGCTGGGTCCATGACCAGTTGGATCTTTCTGTCACGGGAGTAGCAGGGGATGGACTCCAATGCAGGATGCAGGAGCAGCAACTGAAGAATTATCTTTATTTAGGCTCGAGTGCAGGCAGAACAAACCAGAAACAGAACAATACAGAATAAGACTGAACAAAGCAGAACAAAACAAAACAGAGGATCCAACAACACTGACCTGAAAACCAGGACTAAATTACAAACTGAACTGATGAAACAACTAGGAACAGGTGGCAAGACAGAAGGGCAGACTAGGAGCTGATTGGCTGGGTAAGACACAGGGAGCAGGGCAGGGCTAACGAGACTAATGCAGGGCAGGTGTGGAGGGAAAGTGTGCGAGAATAGCAGGCTGGGGAGGAGCACAGAAACACAGGAGGGAAACAGTGCAAACAGACAACCAAAAACACAGAACACACAAGTAGGCTGAAGAAAGCCACAAATGCCAGCAGGCCAAATGCAAACAAAAAACACTGTGCCACAGAGCCAAGCAGGCTGCAAGATTATCTGAAACATGCAAACATACAAAAACTGATACATCACCACTTGGAGTGTGAATTGCATGAAAAGCATTAAACCTGGAAGTTCAGAGAAACTATCCCAAAACACATTATCTGGTCATAAAAGAAACAAACTCATTCTGAACCAGGTGAAGGCAAAAGTATTTCAGATTTCAACTCAGTTCTGTATGCTCTTCCAATCGAGAACATGTATTATGAACTAGGCAGTAAAACATCTGGACAAAGGTTCAATGCTACGAGCAACAGTATCTCAAGTGGTCCTTTAATATAATCTGCAGCGTATTTTATCTTTCACTCAGTCCAATTCAACAAACAAGGAAAAAGTCTGAGGGTATCTGGTGGACTGATAGAGGGACATAGAGCCAGACTGTAACAGAACCATGACAAGTACTCACAGTGTAAAATGGCCCTACTATGTTATAATAATTGTATCTTGTGCGCAAGCATTTCGAGCACTATATATATATATATATATTTTTTTTTTTTTTCTCCCCTTAGGGGCTCTTATATTTACATATTGACAATAGGTCACATTATTATGTGTAGGAGGGGGACAGTAGGACCTGTGCAGTAGCAGAAGCCAGTCAGGGGAGAGCCACTAACTAAAAGGTATGCTCACGGGTAACAGGTGTGCAAGACTGCAGGCTGCCTCCACACTCTGGCACGAAATCCGGTCTGGCGCAGATCGCTGGATCGCTGGGATTGACCTCTCATTCAGGAAATATTGTTTGTTTATATTCTTGTTTTAGAACTGCAATGGTGAAATAATAAACAGCAGACGAGATGCTGCTTTGTTGCAGTGAATATAAGGACATTGACAGAGGTCGATGAGAAGAAAGTACTTGATAAATGCTGTATAATTTACAACCTTGTGGACCACTGTTGTTTGCCTGCTAGCAATGCAACCCTACCTACACTATTTCCTGTTTCCCCTGCTTTCAGCCACAGCACACAAGTACAGAGGCAAATTTTGGTCTGACTGCAGCTGACTGCTTTGTGTTTTGCCTCCATGTTGTTGAGACTTTTTGCTCTTTGTGCTTGTGGCTCTGGAAAACCAAACCTGTTGTTTTATCATCCATGATGTTTATTTTAGTTTTATTGTTGTGGTTTTGCAAATACTTCACGTACACCTTGCAGCAAATTTGTAACAGTGCTCCTTTCACAGGAAGAGTGCTGACTCCTTATTTATTTTAGTATTGTTTGTCACTGGTCAGTTGACGGTGGTGTGGTTTATGGTGGCAATGTGGTGTTTTTTACTTTTAAGTGTTGGTTTTGGTTTGTGTTATCTTTTTTACAGGTAGGATATTCCCCCCTTCCAGGCTGTGGTGTGACTCTCTGTCCTCTCTTATGTCTCTCTTTTAGGGTTTTAGTCTCTGTTTTTAATAAATATCTGTTTATTGCAGTTGAACCACAATGCCTGTTGTGGCCTCTTTATTGGAGCCCCTGTGTCTCCCTTCAATTGGTTATTCTAGATATTTTCCATACTCAGAAGTGTGTGTAATGTGAAAGGTGTCAAACCCACAGAGAACTATTACGTAACTTTTCAGTTCCTCTCAGCTCTTTTTTAGGTCTTTAAAATCAGTGTTTTGGTTGCACAGCCCACAACTATTGTTTTGATTCTGTTTCACCACTCTCATCAACCTCATTGAGCAGGCAGCTGTTTTGAGTGAAAAAGCTTTGTAACCAGTACCAGCAGACAAACAAAGTTAGCATCTAGCTGGTGAACAACAAAAGACTCAAATATTTCCCTTAGGGGTTGGTGGAGACCAAAACAGAGCTTAAAAGAGAGTGAATTTTATTTGTCAGGTGGTAAAAACTCCACGTGAATGCTGAAGTTGCTCTGTATCTGCTGGATGTGTAAATCTGCAACTGTTTGATAACATGTTCACCTGTAATTGTTACTGTATAAGGTGATCATGTCAAAAAGGACATCATTAAACCGACACTGTTTGTCAATGCCTTCCAAAATCTTTACAAATCAGTATTGGAAAAATAAATGTTTTATGATCTGACAGCTATGATTAAGGATTGGTTTAGGCACAAGGATCCATGTATTTTCTCTTCAGTCCATATTCATATATCCCATTTATCACATACATACTTAAAAAAAATATTAGACATTTGATGCCAATATTGATTCCAGATACTTTAATTAAACTGTAATGTAACTTAAGCTAACAAACACTCCACCAGGACTTGCTGTGGTAATCAAGATCAATTGCACCAATCACCAGTTTCACTAACTTGTACTGATTACAATTTGCTACCCGAAGTGTCAAGTGGAGACTAAAAGTCCATGTAAAGGAAAATCAGATATTCTTTTTTAAACACATTATACATGTTAGAAAATAAAATGCTGAAAATTTGAAAAGACTTTATGAACTATGTAGTACTGAATTGTGGAGTTAGAGTGTTAAACTGTTTTTCACCATTTCTGTGTTTAGGAAATGGCTCCAAATATCTCCATATATAAGTTTGTGTCGCCCAGTTTTTAGTGCTGCTAACAAAGCTCTGCTAATTCATTGAGGAACACATTTCACTTCCTGTAGATTCTTCACAACAAAACTCTCCCATTATTTAGTCATTTAAAAGCTTTTAATTTGAAGCAGTAAAGCAGGAAATGTTGGGTTTGCATCAGCGGTAACTTTACACAACATGCTGCCCCTCGCAGCTTCGAGACAGCTGACCAATCAGAAATCAAAATCAAAGTGGGCTCATTGAGAGGGGGGCCTCAAAGAGACAGGAGCTAAGACTGCCTGTTAGAGAGAGAGGCTGAACTGAGCGGCTGCATAAAGAGCCAGTATAAGATAAATAAGGAGTTTTTTGAACTGTGAATCATGCAAAGCTACTCTAGTGGAGTCCAAAAATTTAAAAAAAAATGCTGGAAATGAGCATAATAGGTCCCCTTTAAGTGCACCACAACTCCATTGAAAAAAAATGACAGTTTAACATAACGATGATTGGTGATGGATCGCTTGTTAACTAGTCATTTAAGTTACATTTTTACTGAAACAAGTCCACATTTACCTACCAAATATGCACTGAATTAAACAGTGGCTCCTCCTTTATTTTTAAAATATTATCCATGTTGCTTGCCTTACACCTACAAACAAGGCCTATTTTAAATTGTGTATTTTTATACGGGAGTTTGGTATAAGTGCTGTTAACTTAGGGGCTGTTCACGTGGGTCGTGTCAGCGCCTTCAGCGGACATACCTCCAGCGTTTCAGAGCAGAGAATACTGCTTATTTCTCCACAATTTTGAAACCTAATTTTATATACTTGCTTGCTTGATGTTTTTTATCATTCAGATTTGTCTGGGTGGTTAATTACACATTTTTCTGTGGTGTGACAAACTCAGAACACATTTGTTGTTCCTTTACACAGACTTTAATACTGTATGTGTACTGTAAAATTCAGTTTGCATGTGGACCTATCCCATTCAATTTCAACACAATTTATGCTGGGTCTGAGGCTCCAATGGGAGCCCTGCGTCCACTTTACAGCCCTGTGCACACATGTACATACCTGCCTGCTTACTTTTTATGTGTAGTTTCCTTGCTGTGTGTATAAACCTCAATGTCACTAGCCCTATATGTGTGTTTGTGTGTGTAGGTGTGTTTGTGCATGAGTGTGTGTTGGCATGTCCGCAACTGGCTTCCTCTTCTCTCCCCAAAGTGCCATTAAAAGGAGCCACTCTGCAGAAAGTGATTCATGTTCAATTTCACAGAGTCCAACCATGATCCTTTGCTCCCCTTTCATGCTCACCAGTATAAAGTAAGAAAAAATATATATTATAAACTGTTCTTTAAAGGTTATATCTCAGCAGAAAGAAAAAAAAGGGTTTATATCAGCTGCTAAATTATGCATTTAAATGGGAGAGTACCTGCTCAGGTCAGTGTAAAGTTGAAAGAAAATGGGAAACTAATTTGTGTGACCATTAAGGCATGGTGTTACAGTAGGTGTTTGTATGGTGTTTTTTTTATTATTCTATTTGTCATTTTATTACACTCAGGTTCATAACTGTTGTGGTGTATGGACTAAAAATACAAAACAAAAAGAAGGCGTAGTGGAGAAGAATTGGGGGGAACAATCTGTTAACCAGCCTGTTAACCAACCCCATGCCAGTGAGCCGATAGTTGGAAAGTCACTCAGTCAAAAAAAAAAAAAAAAAAAATCACCTAATGACTCATTTGCTCCATCAGTGACTTGGCGTGGTGTAGACAGCCACCTGCATTAGTCATTCAGTTAAATCATGCTACCAGCCAGAAAATCAGCCCACCATCCTGTCACTCAGCCAATCAGCCTATACAGTAAGTTAGTCAACCAGTCAGTTATTCAGTCCATTAAATCAGATTGGAGCTATCTAGTTAAATAGCTCTCTTCACACCTCATTTCTCCCCTCACTCTCTTTTCTCTCATTTAGAGGCAACAGAGAGACAGAATGAGTTGAACTGGGTCAGGAAATTGAAAATAAGGTGGAGAAAAATAAAAGGTAAAATTTTCATGTTTGAGAACATTTTTGAGTTTATTGTCACTGTTCTTTTCTCTGTAATCTCATAAGCTCATCCTGCCTCGTTCTTTGTCTGCTTTCTCCCTCCCAGTCAGTAGCACTTATGCGTCTGTTCTTTTACTTTGTGCTTAACTTGACTTAGTTCTGTAGTCCTATCACACCATCATTTTCAGGTCACTTAAATATTTTTCTACCTAGACATGCCTGGACATGGTTCTTGAACTAATTTGAATTGCATTTGCATTTATTAGCAAATCAGAGTTTCTTTTAAACAAAAATATGTAATGAATGGAAAATCTTGGCAAAAATCATCCTAGTTTTGCATCTGATGTTCCAGCAGTCCCGCACCTAAGATAAACCCTTCAATGTGTCATAGATGGTTAAGTTAGGTGCAGCATAAACAGACAGAATAATAAAAATCATAATGTTGTCAATTTGGATATTGCAAAGCATTTTTGAAAAAGCTTTTGTTGATTACAAAACTTATTTAGCCTTTCCCTTAAGGGGAATTGTTGTCTGTCATGCTTCATTGTTTTTATGTTTACAGCTTTATTCATTTAACTAATAACTTCGCTCAATGAATTTAGACAAGACAAAAAGCCCCCAGAGATCCTGCACTGGGCTGAAACAATAACCTTCAGCCACGGTGTAATATAGTTCAGTTGTCATCTCACCAAACAACTTCCAGCACATAATATTTAATGCTGATGAGGTTACAGACATGCACCTGGTTTACACTGCATTTCTAAAAGCCCTTTGCAACAAATCCTCCAATTTAAGCTACAAAATCAGTCATTGGTCCATCACTCCAGAACAAGACATAGAAGTGTTTTCTGATCTGATATCAGCAGTTATCATTAGGATGACATGTTTGTGCCTATGATGTGAAAACGCTATGGTAGACGTTTGGTTAGGTTTTGTGACCATATCTGCTGCCACACAGCTAATTCGAATTCTACATAGCTTACACTTTGTAGTTTACTTTGACCTTATGTACATTACATTCACATTGCCTGTGCATCAGCAAAGATAAATGACACATAGCACATAGCTTGTGTTTCATATATCATAATCATCATATCTTATTGAGTATTTTTGACAGTGCATTAGTGCAGTCTGCAGCATGCACATTGTACAGTCACTTTAGTTTGTCTGAAGTTTTTCTCATTTTTATTTCTTTGATTTAACAGTGCTGAGGATGCTGCTGCTAGTTTCCACTGCTGGAGGGACATCTTGACAGACCTGAGCAAAATATGCTCTTAAATACAGCATACAGGTGGCCAATCAGATTATACCCACCATTGTGGGGACATTGTGATTTCTAGTTTAAAGATTTTTTTTTTTTTTTTTTTAGAATATATTAGGGTCTTTTTGGCAATTTTAGTTTTGGTGAATTTTTTAAATATTTGGACTGATAGACACATTGTTTTTTCTGTTGTTGTAATTGTGTAGTTTAGTGATTAGTCTTTGTGATACCCCTTTATTTCAAAAATGGTCTGATCAGCCATTATATATGACCCCCGTTGTGTTCAGTTCTATTCCATTTATGTTAAGTTGTCACAACCTTATGTTTAGTTCTGTTTAGTTGATCTCTTTTATGGGCGCAGTACTCTTTTGTCTCAAATATTTGTGAATTGATTCTTCTTTTTTGGTAAATATCCTCATGCCTGCCAGCTAGGCCCCTCACAAGGCACAAAAACAACTTGATTAGGTTTAGGGAAACATTGTGTTTTGGCTTAAAATGACTACCTTGTTAAGATTAGGGAATGATTGTGGTTATGGTGTTAAAAAAAACAATGTTGACGTGCGGTTGGAAACGAGAAACAAACCGCAGCAATTTCCCGTGTTAACGTTGATGTTTGGTTCACCCAATCTTTCCCCCAACCTCCTCCCTATGTGGACTTTGTCGCTATTTTGTAACATCACCTGATTTCCTCCTTTGCTTTCCTTTTTAAGGAAAGTCTTGCTCTTTGACCTCTCTGTAGTGGATGGGTAAGACGATGCCTCACACTCACTCAGCATGCCCTGTTAAAATGTCTTTCAATTGATACTTTGGCATCAGCTATACTGACGTTACCATGAGCGTTTCAACAGTGACACAAGCAGCTCTCAAGCCACTACAAGATATAATAATTCTGTTGTGAGCATATAAAAGTCCATTGTTCTAGTTGTATCCAGGGCATTATATTTGCTATAATTACACCGCTTGCAAACTCTCAAGTGGCTGAATACAATAAAGCCTTTATTGAAAAGCCTTTGGTGAAAACATGAGCTTTGCTGTTACATCCCTCAAAGGGAAGGTACTTCTCTCTACATCTGTCCTCTCTGCTACATGTAGCTGGACATCCCCATGATCATACCACAGGCTGGTTTTATATGTTTTTTTCCTCCCTTTCTGTTGAAGTTTTTTTTTTTTTCACCTACACAATGGATTCAATACCATATAAATGTATGTGCAACTATGTGTATGTTTATGTGTGTCCTGGCAGTACATCTTTAGCTTCTAAACGGCATGCTGTATATGAAATAACAGACTAGCAGATATGTCAGAAGAATATATAAATCTTAATCACTATTTCTTGTGCACCTGTGGTACATGCACACACACACACACATGCATATATTACATGCATCCGTGTGATAAATTCTCCACTCATGCATGCAGCACGCGTCCCAAACCATAGGGCATTTTACCCCTCTTCTCAGTATAGCTATAATTATCCCTCCATCAATTGACTACATTTCAACCTCTCCTGTCTTCAGAAACATTGCATTCTCCACAGACATGATGCCTCTGTCAATCTACTTTTTTTTTTCTTTCCATAATCTTTTCTCTGCCTTGTTTCTTTTTTATATTCCTCAGCGATCCTCCACAGAGAATATAGCACATGTAAATGCCTTTACCTTGTCACAACGTAGCATGTATGAGTGTCTCCTTGAACGTATAGAGCGTGTGAATGTGTGTGTATGGTTTCATATGTGTGTTTGTGCTCTAATTTCTTTTGCTCCATTTCCTTTCTCAGTCTCTCCAGACTTCCAACCTTATAAATTCTTCCTTTGTCCTCCAGCCGCTCTTCATCTACTTTCTTTTATATCCTTTAAAAGATTTTTCTCTTGGTCTATAATGAAATTTTGGCAAAACATAGCCTAGGTTGAAAATAACCAGAATTATTATTAAAGCTGCACTGGCCAAGTCTGCACCTTGGCAGCTCTAGATGGTAGCAAAGAGGTTAACAGTTTGAAACATTTCAAATTGAAAGCCTATGATTCAACTACTATAACCCCAGTAGTTGCTTTCAGCAAGCTAAGCAAGCTGCTTTATACCAAAGGATATAACAGGATTGAAGAAGAAATACTGTATTTCAAGTTGGTGAGTTTGGCCTTTTTTGCAGGTGCTGCTGTTGAGGAGATGGTTTGTATTTGTGGTTCTGCTTCAATTCATGAATGAAGAGGTCACACCAATAGAATTAAGGCAAATGTCAGTCTGAAATCACCTAATTTCACTACAAGTCAGTCTCAGTGGAGCTTTTGTGTAGGGGTCCGCTATCCAATTGCACCAGAGAGTCCAAAATAGAGGAAACTATCATTTTAGCCTCAGCACACCAACTTTTTACTAGTTGAGATGCAGCATGGTCTGCAGCTTGTCGTGACAGCAGTAGATGGTACAAATATGTCCCTTTAACTAATAAACAGTTTAATTTATTGTCTGGTTAGTAACCAAGCTAGCTAGCTTGCTAACTGCTTACCAGCCCTGCAAGTACTTAATCTGTCACAAAATTCCAAGTGCCACCGATTTTGCAAGGACGTGCAGATGAATTTCATTGTACCACTTTCTGCTCTGTTCTTTTTTTAATGCAGTCGTGCTTTGTCATTTTGGCAAATAAGAGTGTTGTTCAACCATTAACTGCCTATCCTTTAGAATCCCTTTTTCTCTAGACATTTCTCCCTAACTATATCAATTTATCATGCCCCCCTCTGATTCTATTCCATCTAGTCCCTAATATACAATTCTTGCAGTTCTTCCCCACAGATGTCCCTCCATAACTACAACAATGTATTTTTGTGTCCCTTCCCTCGCTATCGTATGCCCCTGCTGGCCCTTCTCTAACATTTCGCCATCCCTCTATCCAGTCTCGTTATCTCACTTTAATATCCTTCATTCCAAAGGCCCCCATCCATCTCAAATAGAGGAAAGAGAAAGGAGAGAGGGCCAAAGGTAGCAGAGGGTGAGAGCATTATTGGTGGTACCATTACAGAGTATTTACTGTAGTTGTAAGCAATAAGTTCAGGCATCACAGTACTGCACTTTCTTTTCTTTTTTTTTGCATCTAGTGGTTTATATCCATCCCTCACAGATAATTCAATACACATTCAGATTCAGGGGAACTCGACTGACCTGCACAAAGCCCTGATCAACCCCATCTAGCACCTTTGGGATGAATTTGAGCCATGAGCCAGGCCTTATCAATTCTCATCATTGCTCTTGTGGTTAAATGGAGGCAAATCCCTGCAGCTTGGTTCAAACGTCTTGTGGAAAGTGTTCTCAGAAGAAAGTAAGGGCTATTAGAGCAAGAGATTAATGCCTATGGTTTTGGGATAAGACGTTGAAGATGGTGAAGTCGCATAATGGTTTAAAGTTTGGATGAGTGGGAGTTGTAGTAGTTTTCCCCTACACAGCGGCTGCTTGCTCAAATAACATGTCCAGCTCCCTTTATAGAATTTCTCTCTATAAAGCTGGAGACTTCTTTCGAACTTGATGCAAATTGTCTGACTTCTCTCTCTTTAAAATCACATCTTCACAGTCAGAGAGGAGAGACACTTCATGTGTTGCTGTTAGAGATGCTGACCTGCGCAAACCTCTGATTCCTTATCAGCTCAAGGACCACTGTGCTGTAGCTGACTCTTGTGGGGACCAGAAAAGAAAAAGAAGAAAAATTGCCTGTGAAAAAGAGCAACAGCACTCTTCAAATTGCATTTTTCATCATGCATTGCTTCAGAGTTGCTGCGGTTCAACTTGTTACCTCCTTGTTCTCTTTCTTTTTCTCTCCCTCTATCTCAGCCTGTGTCTTACCTTGTATCACTCCTCATGCTTATTATATTCAACTATAATGTCCATTAAAGCAGAAATGCAATAAAAATAATATTAAAAATTGTCATGGAAGAGGAGGTGGAGAGAGCCAGTGAATGAACACAGAGAGGACGTTTTTTCTCTTTGTGCACTTGGGAGAGACAG
This sequence comes from Scomberomorus guttatus, assembly GCA_038419695.1. Taxonomy (NCBI): domain Eukaryota; kingdom Metazoa; phylum Chordata; class Actinopteri; order Scombriformes; family Scombridae; genus Scomberomorus; species Scomberomorus guttatus. Next base: position 18,973,503 of record CM076463.1, read on the forward strand.
GCACACACATACGCACGCACACACAGTCTCTGCATTCTCTATGTGCACCGGAGGCACTCGAGTCATTTATGAAAACAAAAATATTTTTTCAACATGGGAAATGAGATCATTTGTCTTTTTCTCCCTCTTGTTCCTCTTCTTCCTGTCTGTCTGCTTTTTCTCAGAAATATACTATAAGGCTGTATTTTATCAGAAATGTTTTTCTTCTTTTTTCTATACGTGTTTGTTATCTTTACCTACTTCAATTTGCTTTATTCCCTTCTTTCTCTCCTATTGATCTTGTTTTATTTCCTTTCTCTCTCATTGTCATATAACAGTTTGTCCCTGGTTCACTGAGGTCAGAAAGCACAGACACAAACACAGGCACACACAGCCTTCCAGCTATCCAGGGATGATCCCCAGATCTGACCAGGATTTTGGACCCCACATTGAACCATGAGACAGAGAACCATACAGCAATGAAGGCTCTCTCTCTCTCTTTATTGGCATGACGTTGTGGATCAAACATGTTGCCAAAGCATAAAGTCACATATAAACAATAGGATATAAATAGTTAATAGTAAAATGAAATAAAAGAAAAGAGAAAAAAGAAACAAAAGGAAAAAAATGATACACTGAAATATGTCTTGTTTTGTGACATGCAGTAACTTATTCTTCTGCCAGTTCTACTGTAGTTCTGTCTTCTCTCAGAAGGGTTTGAATTAGTCTTTTGGAAGGGTAAGAGAGTCTAGGATTTTCTGGTTGAATTTGAGGAAGAAATTTTCTCTCATTTCTTTGTATTGGACAGCTTGTGAGAAAATGAATTTCTGTCTCAACTTCTGTTCCACAATGGATACAAATTCTTTCTAGCCTCTCTCTCGCCATTCTCGCTTATGACAACCAGTTTCAATAGTGAGTTTATGGTCACTAAGTCTATATCTAGTAGGTAGGTTTGTCTTTTTATAGGATGTTTTATTTGGGTTAAATATTGGGCTAATTAAAATTCTCTGTCCAGTGAATTATAGCATTCTAGTTTATTTATTGATTGGACTTCTGTTTTCCACTGCTTGAAATATCTTAGTTTATTATCTTTGTCTATTTGTTTTACTTGTGAGTTGGGAATTATTTTCATAGCATCACTATGACATAGCTTTGCTGTTCTAAGTATGCTCTGTGATGGTGTGAATCTGAATCTGACTCTGTCAAGTGGTTCCAAAATGTGATTGTTCTTTTTTTAATTTTAATGTGAGTGTTCTTTTTTTTTTTTTTTTAATTTTAATTAAGAGGGGAAATTGGCCCAGCTCTGCTCTGCACCCGTGATTTGGACAGTTTCTATGGACTTTCATATGTTTTTACAAAACTCAAGATGTACTTTTTCAACTGTGTTTAAATCCCAGTGCTCTTGTTTAATTAGTGGGTCCCAAACTTCACTTCCATATAAAAGGATTGGCTCAATAACACTTTGGAAATTTTTAAGCCAAATCTTTATTAGGGGGTTTAATTTGAATAGAACTTTTCATTTACTGTAATAAGCTCTATGAGCTTTATCTGCCAATGCACTTACAGCTTTGACAAAATGTCCTGAAGCAGTGATAGTTAGGCCTAGGTATGTATACTCAATGTTGTCTCTCCCAAAATAAATTGATATTATTTAGTTTGTGATCTCATAGTTTTATCTAGATTTACTCTGATTGCCCAATTTTCATAGTAATCACAGAGTATGTTCAAATGGTCTTATATTCCTCGCTCTGTTTGTGATAGCACTAATAGGTCATCTGCATAAAAAACACACTTAACTTCCTTTCCCTCTAAGTCAAGTCCTGGGGCTGGTGAGTTTTCAGGTAGTTTTGATAATTGGTCAATGTATATGTTGAAAAGTGTTGGGGATATATTACAACCTTGATGGACCCCGTGGCATTTTTTGAAAAATTCTGTTCTTTTTTGTCCAATTTTTACAACACATTCATTTTCTGAGTACTTTCATTTAATTAAGTCATATACTTTGCCTCCAATACCATTCTGGAGTAACTGATAGAAAATACCATTGTGCCAAATCAAATCAAAAAACATTTTTCCTTTATTTTTTTGGTGTACATGTTTTTGAATTAGAGTATGGAGAGTAAACATGTGATCTGTGGTATTCATGACGTAATTCTTGGTTTCCAGGGTCATTGTGTTTCTTGTTTGACAGGTTTCTGAGATGCTTTCTGAAAAAGGAACATTCACTGTTCACCATTGTTCTTTTGCTTGTTTTTTGTTTGATTTGGGGTTTGGTCTCTTCATTTTGGACTCTTTTACCAATTTCATAAATATGTGATTCAAATCAGGTATTGTTTACATAGAAAGTTATCTAGCATGTTTTGGATGTTAGTGTTGTTAAATGCATTAGTGTAATCGGTGAGACTTTTGGGAGGGGTAACAGGTTGTCATCAGGGCTTTTTTCAAGTACAGTGTTATCTGATTGTGGTCTAATATGGGGCACTGTGGTAAGACTGTGAATGCATTTATGTTTTCTGGATATAGATCTGTGATTGAATAATCAATGACACTATTTCCAAACACAGAACATTAGGTAAACCTGCCCAGTGGAGGGCAAACCTGGAAGTGGGGATGCTGCTGCTTCTGCTGGAGGTCTCTCTGGTGCTGCTGGGGAGGATTGGGATTTCACTGGTAGTCTTGGAGAGGTTGGTAGTCTCCCTGGTGCTCTTGGAGAGGCTAGTGGTCTCTGTGGTGCCCGTGGGGAGGGTGGGGGTCTCTCTTGTGCTCATGGATATTGTGAGGGTACCTTTTGTGCTCATGGAGAGAGTGAGGGTACCTTTGATAATCCTGGAGAGGGTGGGGATATCTCTGGTGCTCCTGAGAGAGGTTGGGGTACCTCTGGTGCTCCTGGGGAGGCTGCTGGTCTCTGTGTTGCTCCTGGGGAGGGTGAGGGTACCCGTGGTGCTAATGAGGAGGGTGGGGGTACCTCTGGTGCTCCTGGAGTTTGTGAAGGTACCTCTGGTGCTCCTGGGGAGGGTGGTCGCCTCTCTGGTGCTCCTGGGGAGTGTGGAGGTCTCTCTGGTGCTCCTGGGGAGTGTGGAGGTCTCTCTGGTGCTCCTGGGGAGGGTGGGGGTACTCTGATGCTCCTGGGATAATGGGGGTAGTGTTGCTGGTGTTGATGTTCTCTGTTCAGAGCTGTTTCTTTGATGCTTTTGGCAAAAAGTTTTACTCCTCTGTCATTGAGATGGATGTAATCATACAGGTGCTGGTAACTTATTCTCCTGTGCTGTGCCACACTCACGTTGAGTGAGTACAGCTCCTGAAGATCTCTGATTTAATGGTGTTGATAATGTTTTGGGGAATGTCTGATTGAGAAAGTAATGTGGATATTGTTACTTTTGCAGTTGGGAAGTCCTCAAGTCCTCCTTTTTGCCAGCTGCCATAGTGCTGTGGGTATATCACCATTTCTCCGGGTGAGGTCATTTGAGGTGTGTGTTCTACACCTACAAACTCTCCACTGGACAGGTGTTCCATGGCCTTCTCTGTGGTGGGACTCCAGAGTTTCACAGATTTTTTTCTCTGGGAACAGACGTGTCATGTTGATGTGTTTCCCACTGGAGTCACAGAGAAACAAGATTTCTTTCTGCGTGGATATGTTGAGTTTGTTGTCAGGTTGGTTGTCAGCAGAGATGTGTGTGTCTATTTCTGAGGGTTTTGGAGAGGCGGGTGGCCCTAGAGTCAGAGTGGTAGAGAATGTTGAGGAGGTTGGGGGGTTAGGAGGGAGGGGAGGGTTGACTTCAGAGGGAGGTGAAATGACGTCTGACGGACAGGGAGTAGGAGGTTTAGAAGTAGAGTAGGAAGAGGTAGGAAAGTTATTAGGAGTGGAGTAGGAGGGGGTAGGGGTTATGGGTTGGTGATGATCCTCTTCCTGTAGTTCTTGCCTGGTTCTGCTTTGGTTGATGCTGGTGATTTCCTCTCTTATTGTCCAGAGTATCATCGTTAGAGATGGTTTATCCTCCTCCAGCTCTCTCATGGCCTGTTGCAGTTCTCTGATTTAGTCCCATTGCTGGAGGGTCAGAGTGTGAGTCTTGTTTTGTGGTTGGTCATTGGAGGTTTTCTGATACAGGCTGACAAGAGTGCTCTCTCTCAACTCCATGAATTCCATCTCCAACACTAAAAGTCCTTCTTTGAGAGTCTTTAGATTGGTGGAGAATCTAGGAGTGGTCTCAGGAGAGAGACTAACTGAAGGGTTGTTGGATGTGGTGAAACTCTCTACCATGTTTGTGCTATCTGCCTCTAAGTGTGCTGAGTTTTCCTTCTCTTTCTTTTCAGCCTCCTCTTTCATGCTCTGAAAATTATGTTGAAAATTATCCAGGCAGTTTTCAAATCCTTGCACCATGACTGTACCATTATGATAAACATTAACATTCATTAACATTAACATTTGGCAGGTTATGTCTCCATCTTCATAAACAGAGATTCGTCTTCCTTTGCTAATGCCATTCTTCTTTGTGTGCATGAAAGCTTCTGTGAAAGTTGCGTGCCACGCATTTGGTTTGTGCGTGAAGAACAGCAGATTTGTGAAAGATACGTGTGACTTGCTGCCATGAGGTGGTGAAGTGCATCTGAAGTGCTTATTTTCTTGATGTTTCTTCCCGGATAGTGTGCGAGTCAATAATAAGCCATTAAAATGTAAAGAGGAAAATGTTTGGATGTTGCAGCTTCAACAGTGTTCACTGCTGCATGTAAAAGACAAAAAAAAAAATGTGTTCATGTAAGACAGACCATAACATAGTGTTAGCATGCTCAGTATGAACATCAATTATAACTGTACACGGAAATAATTAAATTTTATGCTCTATGTGACCTGTAATAGGACTGGAATAATGGACACCATAAAACTGTAGCACCTTTCAGAAGGCCCTGGGGCTAAATGTAAGATATACTGCATGTTAAATATTTCATGAAATACATGTTGATCCCTGATGGCGGCAAATAGCCATGGGATTCATCAGGGAAATAGAGAAGTAAAAGCATAAGCAAACAAAATATAAAATGAAGTTAGAATAAAAGTTTATTATGTATGTTCAATATAAATGTTTTTCTCGTTGCAAAATACAAGCCAGGTAGTATTATGTTTCTTACAACATGTATTTGCCAATGCAAATGAGTGGTTTATGAATGTAATTTTTGGTATTGTTTTAAACTTTGAGTTAGTATTTGTTCAGTAAAAAAAAACACAAACACACAAAAAAGAGAAAATCCAGTGTGGATGGCAATGTGGAAATACAATACAGAAGAGGAAGAACAAGAAAGATTGAAATTAATTACGTGTGTGTCTTTACATGCACACACACGTGCAGACATGGCTCTAATGAGAATTTAATTTATTGATCTATTTTTATGCCTATCTTTTGGCCAATGTTTGTTACTTTAATGCCAGCAAAGCATGTTGTGCTGGAATGGATTTAGACAGTCAATGTAGAAATGTGCGTGTGTGCACATACAGTAAAATCTGTTCATTTATAGCCCTTATTATTAAGTCCCAAATGTCACATTGTTACCCCTTGAGTTTCTCCTTTCCCACTTCCCACTCTTTGATTTATTACAAAAATAAAGAGGGAAATGCCTAAGGACCAAGTGTCAATCTTCTGCTGCAGGCATGAATAGTCTTCAGTGGGAATGGAAAGGGCATAAAGTGGATTTATGCTGGGAATGATGTTGAAGTAGAGAAAGACGAAAAGACACAGAGAACACCATGAGAGAGGTGTCTGTATTAAACTACGTGTCTATTAGTTAGCTGAATCATCCTTTAATTTTAGTCTCTTTTTGTGAAGTAGGTTCTATTTGTGCAAATAAGGCATTAAGTGAGTCCTGACTATTGCTTTAGTCATTATTGTTTCTGTTTTTGTTCTTTGTCATTCAATTAATTTCATACTCAGTCCGACCTTGGATTTGTTTAACCCTACCTACCATTCAAGAGCAGCAATTGAATGTTCCCAATTGACTCAAAAGCTAACTGCTCATTCAGCGGTGCCGCAGATGCACCGAACACCAGCTACTTGCTCTGCTCAGTCATCTCAGTTACACCATCCACCTCATTCTCTCACATCCAATCACCAAAGACCACTGTTTCTTCTCTCCAGAACCACTTTTACCAAAACGAGGCTTACCTGTTTCTCTGCTCCTCCAATGGAATATCTTTTTATTTTATTTATTTTAATCATGATGGACATTTTACCCTTTTTGAAGATAAGGAGCTCCCTCTATCGTATTCTGTAGCTATTACATAGAGAGGGAGCTCATATGAATGACTACTTGATTTTTTCCCCCTTTCCTTCCTCCACTCTTAACCAGTTATACCCTGTCAAGACTGTCCTAAAAAGAAAAAAAAAGACTTTCTTGAAAAAAAAAAACTCACCTGTCATTTATCCAAATGCTTAAAAGTGAATTCTTGTGGTTGTTTGAGTAATAACTTTCCTCTCTCAGAAGCAAAGGTTAGAGGTAGTGTTATGTTGTTATAGTGCTTAAAGACCCCTTAAGGAGGTGGCTGGTGCATGGTTGGGTGTACAAAGTGCCTGACTTTGACAACTGAGACCACACATCTTTTCTCCTACCAATACTCAGCATTGGTTTCTTGTAACCATGACCACAATCTTTCCCTGACTTTAGCAAAGTAGTTTTATTTGCTTAAAACTTAACCAATCCTTAATCATAGAGCTGCCAGTTTCCGAACTTTGTCACTAACCCCTTGTCTTGCCTTTTGTTTCAAAAATTCTTTGGATGCTAGACTCCAACTACTATCTTACTCCACTTCCACCGTTTTGAGCCTCTATCCTCAACTGACCGTTCAGCTCCAATACTTAATCGCATCATCTCAAATGTGTATGTCCTTAATGACCTTACTCCCACAACAATTTCATCATATTTTACAGGATGGCTAGAACTGCTATAATACACCTCACAGTCTGCTCTTTTCTTCCCCTTATATTTGAACTCTAATAGCCTCATCATCTATGCATGCTCAACATAAACGCCTCTACCACTGAGTTCTACAAAAGTGGCATCAATTTTATTTGGTTCAAATTGCTGCTCTGCCCCAGATAGTAACTCAGTAAACCTTTGCCCCTGACTTAATATTCACATGTTGTATTCAAACCTTTTGCATCCCTCCTCATGAACACACATACACAGACATCTACGCCAGTGGGCACAGCTGTTTTATTGGGTCTATAATATTGACATGCCACTACACTATATGAACGTTTTCACTTCTGATATACAGTATATATATCAATGATGTCACATTTCATTGGTTGTATGTGTGGACTGTGAGCTAAGCGATAAACCAAATCTGAGATGGGTGCACACACTTCCCCACTTGGCTTTGAAACACAAATTTACACACACACTCACACACACACACACACAAAGCAACCGGAGCTGCACAGCACCAACTAGGGAGTCGTTATATAATATGCTATATATCAAAGTCTTCCCTTGAGCGACTTCAGGGATAATTGATACAACAAAGGATCACTCTGCCTGAGCCATGGGAATCACTGGGAGTGACTCCTAAATCACACACAAAACCAACATGACACATTAAGACTCACTTTGGATCACTTTGTGTCATTTCCATCATCTGGAAGACTGTCTGAATTAAAAGGTTTGCCAGAAAAGCGTTATCTCTGGAAACTGTTTATTCACAACAGGGGGTACTTCTTCCACCAGACATACACTACATGCACATATGTGTGTAATGCTATAATGCAACACAACAATAAGCACATATTATGGCAGGAGGAAAAGCGTCGATGCATGGGCCTGAAAGGTTCAAATGTTTTCAAGAAGTCATTAATAGCAACTTCACAAAACCTTGCATGGTAATTACATACAAGTGTGGAAACTGCGGGCATAGCAAAAATGCAGGGCTGCCAATTCTCATGCATTGACCGTGAGGCTCATGCAATTGGCACTTTTCACATGCTCTCACACCACACGTCCATTTTCTCGTGCAGTAAAAAACTAATTCATAACTGATAACGTCGCGGCGTGAGAAGAGGACACTGACAGCGCACGGACAGACAAGACAGAGCAGCACAGCACAACAGCAGCACTGTGCAGCAGCGAGTTACCATCAGGGGGAAAGCCAGAAATATACACAAATCTATTATATTGTAATGTATTCCCATGCATGCTGCTCAGAGTAATCTCAGTCAGTGGCTCTTCTGGCAGCAGCACAGTGTCTCTCCCTCTCATGCTGTGCGTACACAAGCAGGAGTGAGAGTGAGTCACTGTCGCTCTGAAACTTTCTCGCAATTCCCAATAATAGATTTTTAGGGTAGTTGTGAGGCCATTTCATTCATCCAAATTGTTTGTACTTTGTTGCAGTTGTTAGACTTTGAAGATGGCCTTGTGAGTATTGAGAATAGCAACCCTCAGGTGTAACATTGTTTAACCAGGTTTAATTATCCAAATCATATTGTGATGTGTTGTAAGGCTATTTCATTTCAGTTTGTCCTTGTTCGACCTTGAAGATGGCCTAGAACCCTGCAACCTACTACCATTTTAGGCTACATAATGGTTTTATAAATATAATTTCAAATATGAAATAGCCATTCTTCTAATAATCATTTCTTGTCCTGATCCACCCAATTATATACTGTTCTTGATGCATTCATAGCACCCTCAATCTAACTAATCTAGACTAGTGCAGGTGGCTGTTTCTTGACTTAATCCAAGAGGTTAGGTGGTGTGGAGATGTAGGAAATTTGTTTTAAATAACTTTTTTTGTTTCTGGGGGAGGACCCCCAGACCTGCCCGCTAGTTATGTATCTTTCAAGTTTGCGCCCTGATTTTTAACATAACCAGGCACCCGAGGTGAGGAACATAGATCTTTCTTATCCTATGTTTTGAAGAAAAATGCGTGTAAAATCTGGAGTGTATATAAAAAATGCTACAAATCAGTAAAAAGAAAAAGTCTTATGAAAAAGGTGTTGCCTCACAAGACCAGAGAGAGGTCGAGTGGGTCAATTGACCACAAATAACGCTCATTTTATTATGAACAAAAATAAGTAAAGGTACGGTTATGTAACCCTAAAAAAGACTGAGGTTATGTTTTCCCTTTACATACAGAGTTCTAAATCAGATTTTTTTTTTTCATGCAGGCAGTCAGACCTTTTGAAGTCTTGTTTTTCATCTTTAACTAAGACAGAAGGAAAGCTGAAAGGGTTGATGTGATAAGACTAGAAAGGAAGTGTTTGGTTTCAGAAATGCAAAACTTTTGACAACCACACCAGATATCACCACACAATCCCTTTAACAGCATCTCTGGCATCACGCAAACACAGAACTGAACTGTTGGGAAGCAGTTAGAAAGTGATAAATATTTTAAGAAGGAAGACACAGTTTCATTCCTAAGTCCTAAAACTGGGGGAAGAAGGTGAAAAAGTGAAGCAGACAAACTTTAGTGAAGTGAGCCGAGGTCAGGAGGGGTTCGAATGTTTCACTGCTACACCATCTCTGACCTGTGGAATGTTGCAATCAATTTCACAGTATTTAGCAACATAGAACAAGAAAAACATCTAAAGAATCTAAAGGTTACTTTTTGATTTAAGTTCAGCAATAGTGTATGAAGATCAAAAGATTTGTTTATCTGAAGTCCAAATCAGTCCTGCACTGGCTTTACTTATAAACTATTAAGCATAATGTGGACTTTTTCTCTCTCTTACAGGGGTCCTTGAGTCATGTAGAGCTGCAACAATTAGTTGATTAATTGATTAGTCCATCAACAGAAAAGCTAACAATAGTAGTAACTGATTAATCAATGTGCATCAGAAAAATGCCAAAATCCTCTGATTCCAGCTTCTCAAATTTGAAATGTTATTTGGATTTTGGACTGTTGCCTGTTCAAAACAAGACATCTGAAGGATGTTGGATTTTGGGAAAATGTGATGAGCATTTTTTCGCCACCTGACATTTTATGGGCCAAATGATTTATTGACTATTCTAGAAAATAATCAACAGATTTAAAGATAATCAAAATACTCATTAGTTGTGGCCCTGGAGTAGTTTTTTTTTTTTTTTTGGCTATGTGGGGGCAGTCTTTAAAAAATGGGGAGTCAATACATCAAGGTGAAGCCACACATAGACATGCAGCTGCGTGAGACACCATTCTTTCTTTAGTCTGAGAAAATAACTACTACTACTATTAATATTTTAGGCAGCATGGTGTTATTGGGATATTTATAAGGAATCTTGTAATGATGTTTTACAACTTCAGTACTAACCACAAGAAATTAAAAAATGTATAAAATCAAGAGAGGTGCCAGATCAAGGATGAGCAAGCTAAACAGACTCGCCTCCTCAAATCACCTGCCCAGATTCAATGAAATTCTACGCCAGGATACAAGTTTAAACATCTATTTAAAGTGAGGCTTTAGTATTGCAAGCACAGGTTAAGATAGCCATCTCAGCAGACAGAAAACCAGCCTTGACTCTTCGACCAGCACAACACAAACTCTGGTCTCCAGGGTCAATATCCGCCTGCTCTCTATAACTTATTCTGGGTATAACAACTTAACCCTGGCTGCAGTACACTGGAACAAAATCTTAGTGAATCATCACAGCAGTTACATTTTTTTCATAATGTATTTGCCAATTCCAATTAGTTCAATATAAATGTAATTTGTAAGAGACAGGATTGGTAGGTCGCTGAACTGGCTAATGAGGTTACAGGTCTTTTGGACTACGATCAAAAAAGTCATTAACCTCAATAAATGCTCCCTTTTTATATGCAAGTCATATTGCCTCAGCACTCTTCATTTAGATTGTAATTAAGTCTTTGACACCTGAATAGAGGATGTTATAATGACTGGGATGAGTTGACATTTTGATGATAACTGCTTTTAGGAAATAGAGGAAATTCTGATGAATATATTGAAGCAACCACTCGTCAGAATTACATCACCGCCCAACGAGGTAAAGAAGGAAGTGCAGAAAGCTTACGCTGCCCTACAAAGGCAGAGCAGGAACATGGAAGCAGTGCTAGAAGCAAGTTAAGAAAAAAGGGTTTCAAGTTTTTTTTCAGGATGGCTACACAACTGGGTAACAGATAGATTTCATTTTGTGTGTTTTTGGGCAGATTATTGACCATAAAAAATCATCACCATACAACCTACACAATAGCTAAAAAATGCATTTTCTGACAGATTAACTTTGACTACAAGGACTGTGTATATATATCTGTACCCTGCCCTGGTCTGTGTCCCATCCTGACTTTTTGTCCTGGCTGATTTGCACCATCTGCTTCCACCTGGATGTCTGACAATTATCACCTGAACTACTTGGCTGAAAAACACAAACTGCTGACCAAACCATATTGAGTGTCCTCTCTGTCTCTCTGTCTGCTCTCTCGCTCTGCCATCTCTCTTTTTTTCTCACCTTCACAGATCGCCTGTCTCCTCTTTATGAATCATCTCTATCAACAATTGTTAATACCTGCCCCAAAGAGACAAGAGTCAGCTACAATACTGCAGGGTCGAATCAAAATCATACAAGAGTACCTAGCTGCAGACAAAACGGTGGACACGGCGGTAGACATTTTGGACCTCCGCCTCCGCAGTTGACAGGAAATCACATGACCTTAGCATTTGGAAGTTGGTCTTCTTCTTTTTTTTTTCCTGTGAAGTAGCACACAGATTAAAAAAAAAGTTTAAACTTTCTTAGAGGACCAGTGTGTAGGATTTAGTGGCATCTAGTGGTGAGGTTGCAGATTGCAACAAACTGAATACCCCCTACTCTTTCAAGTGTGTAGCAGAACCTACAGTGGCCACGAAACTCACGAAAAAGAGCCAGTGTTTGGTTTGTCCATTCTGGGCTACTGTAGAAACATGGCAGTCTAACATGGCGAGCTCTGTGGAAGGAGACCTGCTCCCTATGTAGATATAAAGGGCTCATTCTAAGGTAACGAAAACACAACAATTCTTATTTTCAGGCGATTATAGACTAATTAAAACATAATTATGAATATCATATTCCATTTCTGCCAAGTCTGTTCCGTTGATTCAGACTGTGACTGTGATTAGTCTTTATTTCTTACACATGCATATGGAGAGATGACTTCTTTTGACATTATGAGCTTCCTCTTTTGGGATTAAGCATACTATGTAAATCTGAGATAAACACTTGTTGACCTGCACCCCAGACAGACACACAGTTTACCCAAAGGTCCTCCTTTCAGTAATTTTCCATTGCTCTAACACACAGATACATTCCACAGCATATAACAAGTTTAGCAATCGCACGTCCCTAAACTATTCATCCTTTATCATGACAATAGGTCATAAGTCACACTTACTTCTAAATGTTACAATCACGATGAAATGCAATATTTTTCCCACACTTCCCATCCAGTCCATCACATCTTCCAGGCGCTCCCATCTGGAAGGAGGTTACAGACTGTAAAGACTTGAACCACCCACCACAAGAATAGCTACTTCCCACATGCAATAAAGCTCCCGAATGGTTAATCACTACTACACCGCACCTTCCCTCCTTACCGCTGCTAATCATTAACACACATTACTACAACTCACTGTTATTGATTTATTCATTTATATTATCAAACAAATTACTTGCAGTTCAATAGCTATATTCTGTATGTTTATGATCTCATCTTTTCTTCTACCATTTATATATATATATATATATATATATATATATATTCATTGGTTTACATTGTGTTTTATTCTTTCTGTCTTTAAATGTACACATGCAACTGCTTGGTACCAGGTTTGTCCTTGCGCCTCCAGGATTTTGATGGTAATCTAACAGTTAGCAAATGACTCAATCATTCCTTGTGCTGTCCTAGATAGTGCATTTTTTTCCAGAGGGGTAAAAGATTGACCACACTAACCCTATAATAACCTCCCATTTCTCCCTTTAAAAGTAACTTTTGCTTTCTTACCATGGTGATCTACTGACCCCAAATAATAGACTGTTGATTTTTAAATCTATGGTAAATGCAATGGGAAAGAGTAGCACTTCTCAATATATTACTGCTTAACAAATTCCAAACTTTTCTATGCAAACACACAAATGTCATTCAACATTCAAGTTTGATGTGAAAGTATAGCATTTTTTAGCAGTTGCTTCTCATCAACTTACCTTGGAAATGCACTGCATTTTTGATTTGGGCATCCAGGTGTCTTCCCACATGTGGTGTTAAATTTGGGACACAGAGGACAACCCAACTGTGAACTGTGGTCGGTTGTGCTCTCTTAACTGGCTTCCAGTCTTAATTATGGATGGGTGCATCTGGAAAAGAGTTTAGTTTTTCTTTTTTTAAGTGAATTTAAGCAGTAACACACACATATAATGAGCTGGTTTCCAGGACAGTGACTAAGCCAGGCCCTACACTACAGATGGTTAGTTGTGGTAATAGTCAGGCTAATGTCAACTGTGTGCTACACTGCAAGCTCTAACATTAGGCTAACCAGACTGACAGCGTTGCCAGATGTATGATAATTACTGTATTTGTGCGATAATTTTTCCCTCTGTACAATGTACAATCAATAATGCCAAAAGTCCCATAATGTATAATAACTGAATCATTTTGTGACACTTAGTATTAGTATTTGTAATCAGTCTAGGCTATTTCATTTCAATTAACTTCCCGGCAAGATCAGGATAGTAAAATTTGGACCCAACATCTGTGTTTACGCATTTCTTCTCACATGACCTCTCTCCATCATGCTTGTTGTGATGATGAGCATGTTAGTTATTTAATTTCCGTGTTGTTATAGTTGACAATTTACCTTTAGTTAGCCTTTAGTTTATTGAACAGCTATGCTTTTGTTTTCAATGTTGGGACCTTTTTATTTGAGTGAGTCCTGAAAGACTACCCCCTTATGTCATATCATATAACTACGTCAGCAATTTTGTTCTTTTTGTATTTTTTCAAACAATGTGATTCGATTTGTAGGTGGTGTCAAAAAGTCATTTTTCTCAATAAAATACATTTTCTGAAATTACACGTTTACACATTTTTATTTGTTCTCTTGGTTATGATGATAATTTTCCTCGAAATACTGCTGCCCATTAATCTAACGTGATTCAAACAGTTTGACTTTTTATCCTGTCTTGTCTTCGTCACGTGATGAAGAGTGAAATTATCTCCCATCCCACAAGAATCCCACAGGAATCCCAAAAAATATCAGCCTCCAATGTGAAAATGACATAATTTCAAGTTGGAGTTGCAGATGGGGGGGAAAAAGAGTAATGGGTTGCATTTTTAGGGTGTTTTTGCCTTTATCCTGCGTGATAAAAGTGTTTTCACACCTCTGTGCAGATTATCACTTACTTGACTGCTGTTTACATGTGATATGCATAATCTTTCTTAAAATATCATAACTGATGTTTTGTTTGTGTGTGTAGCAAAAAGGGAGCAGTTGCAAAGTGGGGAGAGTGATGAGATGGAGAATCACAGAAAGATTTAATTTATACCATGTGTGTACAACTTGACCTCGGCTAAAAGAGTTGCATAATGTGATAAAACACAAAAGGACTTAATACACATAACCCCTTTTTAATTTCTGTTACATAAGAATAACTCTGGTGTTACCTTGGAAGAGGTCTTGGGATTGATTCAGGCCTGTAAGGGCAAACATGCCACACATTACCGCCAAAAGAGCTGTGCACCATTTGACATAAAACACAAAATGACTTAATTTCTACTATGAGCTCATTGTGGTCTTACCCTGGTAGGTTGGTCTGGGTGTGTACCCTGCCCGCCGGTCTCGAGGTGGACGCACAGCTGTTAATTACAGGTAATGATGTGTGAGCCAGTCTTGTCAAGTCTAGCAATTAAACAAAGCAGTCGAAGTGCTCACACATAATCCTTTTTCATTTATTTTACATAAGAACTCTTGTGTCACCTTGGAAGAGGTCTTGGGATTGATTCAGGCCTGTCAGACCAAAGATTATTTCTAACTCAGTCTTTCCATAACAAGGCACATTAATCACACAAAACTGAATTTCAACTACATATGGATATATACTTATATTGGTAGGTTTCTTAGGGTGGACTTCTTCTATCATTGATGTAATGGACAATGTGCACACCAGAGACCCTGCATGATGAGGCTACAGCCATTAAAACCATCATCTGCAACATATGAATTCTTTACACATATTTTCTGCAACATATATAGATCATGTGTCTTATTTTTGTAGGTCACACTGTTGGACCTTGACTTGTGTAAAATGTGTCATGCATTACTGCCATAACAGAGCTGTATTATTTGACATGATGGGTACATTATTTACAGCACTTTAATTGGTACATATGCAGGGTTAAAATATTGACATAAGCCACTGGTTAAGAGCTGGTAAATATGGCCTTTAGGGTGATGTATTTTTCTGTATTGCCAGCCACATTTCCCAGAAAAAAACCCTTTCATTGGGAAGCTTTTTTAATGTCCTGAAAATTACTGTGGTTTGTTTGTACATCTGTCCAGTGAATATTTTAATCTAGCAACTATGAGTGCTAGAGTAGAGTAATGGCTTTCAATATAACATACTGTGCAGTTGCGTTGCAGAAAAATACAAAGTGCTTCCCTTAAGTTATTAGCTGCCTGTATTTTTTTTCTTCATTCAAGTACTTAAATAATTTTGTTCAGTCGGTCATATTTGGCGACACTGAAATACGCACAATAATTCCACAGTTATCAATACTGAGTGAACAATATGGTTTGTTTATACCCTTTACATGTTTGTACAGGCCTAAACTGACAACTCCCCATAATCCTGATTGAAGTAATTACAGTCATTCTTCTGCTCTACCACAGTGATGTTGGTCGCAGCTATAGGCCTTTCTCTATTACAACGCCACGCTTCAGGTGCTACCTGTGAGAGACCTGATCACCGGGAGCCCCGTGTTTTTGGCGAGGTTATGCAATGAGGTTTGGTGATGACTTGCACTGCAGCCTACCGATTTATAGCCAACTATTTTGCTGTGCATGAAAGCAAAGAAATTGGTTTATTTTTAAGAGTCTGGAGCTGGTTGCATGAGATGCAATCTTTCCACATTGGATTTTCCATTAAAACATTCTTTGAAAAGGCGGAGGCACAAGCAGATTTTTGGACACCAAATTGTCACTGTGCCACCAGACTGGTATCAGCACTCCCCTCTGCCGCGCCTCTCGTCTATTTTGGCGTAAGCAATGTCTTGGTGAGGCACGAAATAACTAAACCGGGCCAAATTCCGCCTGCTCCCAACGAAATTGCCACTTCACCTGTGCTAAGGCACTCCACTTGATCTGTGCCAACACAAAAACAGAGCACTCAGTATAAATATTGTGAAACAGAGCAGTCTCAAAATGAATACCTAAGCCTGAGCCAGAAGAAAATATGCACTATCACTACCAGTTAGTTACTCATAAGAGCTTTTGTCAACAGCACAAAAATGTCCACTGTAAAGTGAACTTTTTGATCACACATTTCTTACAGATTTAAAATAACCTTCCTATTGTATTTGATACCACTTACTCTTATTTTTGGACATGGCTTTCAGTGTTGGAGAGGGTGGGGGTGGAGCAGGCGATGGCAAGTGAGGCACAGCCTTTTTCTTGATGGACAAACTGTCTTCAACCTCCTCATCCTCATTGTCTTTCCACCAATATGGCCTGTTTCTTTTTCTACAAGAATATCAACAATGTGAGTACAGAGCAAAATTGCCTCCAAACATTATGAAATCCATTTTAATTGTACAGCAAATACCCAAATTACACTGCTGTTACATGCTATTATATGCAATTACATGGTGTAATAAAATGGCAGCACAGTTCTAGTATGCGTAAAAATATTAATTTTGCTAAGTAGATGAAATAAATCTTAAGTAATGCCACTACTTATCTGTCTACCAGATAGGTTGGACAACTGACTGTTAACTAGTTAATGATTATACATCCCTGTATCTGTGTTTGTATGTGTGCCATATGTCAACTGGCAGTTCAATCAGAACATTTTCAGATATGTGGACATTTTCGATATACTAAGTCACATCTAGGAAAGTTATTACTGTCAAATGGAGCTCTCCTGTTGGGGACTGTGACCCTGCATCCACCCTGTAAGGTCAACAACACTTTTAAAAGTAAAATTCACAACATACCCAGTCTTCTTATCTCCTTCCACATCTGAATTTAAATCTGATGTCTCACATGAATATATTCATTTTTTGATAACCTTGTGCATTATGTCTGTAGGGGAAACAAAGACAAATGTCTTTTGTGGATTCTTAAGTTTTATTTGCTATGTGACTACCTTAGATGTTGATTAATTAAATTTGTATGGTAATTTGTAGAGCAGAATGACAGTTCTGGAGAATGAGGTTGAGCATGATGTTGCATTTAGTTTTAATAAATTATGCTTATATTGATTTTGATTTTATGTATTTCACTAAATATCCTACAAACTGTTTTTTTTGTTTTTCAGATTACCTGATTCGTATAGGACCCGAACCTGATGTTGTGTCCACCCAAGCGAGTAGGTCTGGGTCTGAAAAATGAAGCCAATGCTGACGAGGTGTGATTGGCTAATTTGCTAAACACAATGTATGTTTCACCTATGCAGGAAATAATGTTGTTAACCCACAACAGAACCCCCACTGGACACAAATCTGTTTGCCTGGTCCAGCTTGATTATTAAGTGGTTGGTTTTGACCTCACTAAACTGGGCTCTCTCTAAACCTACAAATGATTCAGGTACCGGACCAGAGAGTAGTTGTTTTTTCAGTTGAAAACTGGGTCTCCGAGAAAACTCATGAGGGACTTGTCTAGCTTGTCACATCTATGAGTCTTTTGGGGAAGCTTAGTGACATTGAGAGAAGACAGTCGGCAGGTAAGAGGACCCTTCAGCCACAACATTAACAGTCTCTGCATTACTCCAATGCAGATGAGATGCATATTGTCTAATGGGAATCCTGACACCATTCCCAGGAATGTCCTTTGGAGGGGCGAAGGGCCAAGACGATGCTCTTAGTTAGTCATCTGATGGAAGTCCTCATCAGTCCTTAGAGGCACTGGTAGGGGCACTGGTATCAGGATCAGGATAAGAAAACCTATTATCAGTGTAAGTGTCCTCCTGTGTGCACTTCCCACAGCCAAAATAGCCAGTGTGTCCTTTAATGTTTTTCATGAATGCACAAGCTGGTGCATTACACACCTTCAAACTCAAAACACCTCTAACTGAACAATTTCACTGACAAAATCCTCCAGAAAATCACTGGAGTTTGTTCTTTTTGTACCACAGAACAGCCCTAGAACAACAGGATCATTCTGGAAGTTTTGTACATGTCCAAGAATGGGCCATAATTAGGTGGTTGAACCCAAGTTCAACAATCCAAAGTGGTAATCCATCAATATTTGCCTGCAAATTGACACACACATTTTGTTCCAGCTGGGCTTTGTTTGCATGAAGTATTCCTGTACTGGCATTTAGCACTCCAAAGTACTAATACTGTCCACCAGCTTTCTCTAGTACATCCACAGAGCGCACAGTACCCAACAATGTCCTGGAATCTCTCAGTAGAGAGCTGTGATGTGCCAAGAGCAATTTCAGCAGATCATTTAAAGCTGCATGGGAAATTCGGAGCCGCAAAGCAGTTTGCCAAACTGCTGGTCACAGTCTTCACTGTCACAGTTTCCAGATTCATCATCTGAAGCAAATGATTCATGGGCATCAAAGAAAACATCGCTGCTCAGATTGAAGTCTTCGCACCTCAGCTCGTCAATTTCAGGTAATGTTTGTCATTCCATGTATATGTCCTCACTGTCGTCATCACATCTTGAAGAAGAGACTGCCTCGACCAATGAATGAGAAATTTTTCTCCTCTCATCTAAACTGACTAACTCTTAGCTTTATGCCACAGCGTCCAATAAGATGGCATGTTGTTAGTGTTGGCCATACTCAATCACAGAGGCAAACAGTAAAACAAACAGGCACAAAAGTTCAGAGTCAGACCAGTCAGCGCCCCACCTACTCCATAATACTGTAGCTACACAAAGAGCACGTGAATCCTCTCAACAAAACTGTTCAGAACAACTCTCAACACCGACACACTTTATGAGCAGATGAGATTAATGGGATTCGTTTCCCTAATGTTATAAATCATTTTTTTGTACTTGCCTGGCCTCTACAGGAAAGTGCCAACACACTGGAACATGCCTGAAAGTAAAAAATGAAAAACATGAGCTGGAACTGGAACTGATAGGAGCAACACAAAGCAAAACTCAGTTTGTATAAATGGTTCAGAGTGTGTAGTCCACCAAAGCACGGCTGGATCAAATGCCTCACAGACAAAGACTTTAAGGAGGAGACAAAGGGAGCAAATTGATCATCTTGTCTTTTATTGTGCATACAGACTAATGTTAAATGTTACCTTAAACAGGTGAGTGGTATACATTGGATAATTAATAATATATATTGAAATAATGCATATCGAAATAATTTCCAGCAACCTGATGGACTGTATTGATGTGGCTGATGTATTTGTTTAGTATAATGGATGGTATTGTGGGGCTTTTGGCTTCATCAGTTTTCACAATTAAAGGCTACAGTACAAGTTGATCAGTGTGCTCCAGTCCTCTGTCAGTACTAAAAGAAAAAAAAAGCATAATTACATTTACTGATCAGGGTAACTCAGCTAGATTGTAAAAGAAGATAGTAATTACTTCAGTCACACGTTACTGCACAACAGGCATTTTGTGATGTAAATTTGTATGCAACTTGCAAGATATAAATAGCACACTTTTTAGTCATGTATAATTAAATGACATGCAGTGCTATGTATCGACTGCGAGGGGCAGCACTGTGCAGCATCTAACGGTTAGCAGTGTCTACTCTGCCCGAAATCAATTAGGAGTATAGCAGAAGAAGAACCTGCAGCTGGTTCTTGCAGGCAATGAGCAGCTTTTCACGTTACACAAAATAATAATTTATACTTTATACTTATTACAATAATACTTTATTTTGCATGTTGTTTATGTTCATAAAATCGCACATTAGACTAATAGATTGATTCAGAACTTGGCTAACATTAGGAGTTTGCATTTGCTCAGCTTAAATGAAGACCAAATTACATTAGGCTAGTCTGTTGGTGTAGTGCAGTGTATGATTATTATTAATGGTTTATTAATGATTAACCAATAATCGGTTGTTAAGGCAGCCGACTACGGGTTTTTATAACCATTGCAGCAGTGATGCTATTTCGATATAATTTTGTATTTTAAATAGTTGCCATATTAATTATGTATAGATCTGTCACATCATTCAAAATACGGCAACAGCATATAAATGAATCAGGTGAATGGAGGGTATTGTATGTATCCAAAGTCTGATATATCATATTCCTCTGTGCTGAAGAGCTCCGTTGTTGTCCAAAAACGATTGAAAACACGTCAGTGAGCCACACCGTTGCATTGGGTGACATGTTCCTTCACCCCGAAGGTTACAGTAGTTTGTTTAGAAACAGTTCCGAAGAGTAATAACAGTGATAAGATAGTAACCCTCAGGAGATAGGTACCTATTACGGCAGACGCCACTGAGCATGTGCGGAAAGGCAGTTCTGTTTACAGAGCTTCGCTAGCTTGTTGTGCTACATATCACAACCTCGCGAATTTGTACTGAATGTCTTTGAGAAATTTACAAAGTAGCATAAAGTCAGATGGTTGTGATATGTAGCAGAACAAGCTAGTGAAACACTGTATACTGAACCGTGTTCCCGCGCATGAAACTTAACCAAGTAGTTGTATTTGCCCAATATAGCCAGACCTTACATAATTTTGGAAGGCACTGACAAACAAGCTATTTAGGTATGAGGAATGTTGACAGGTTGAGAGCAATTAATACAAAACTTAATACAAAATCTTTTATTTCCTTTAAATGAAATATTCTGTGTGTGACAGAGGGACACAGTGATATAAATTATCCAGAGATCATTGTGGATGAAAAATATGGTAGCGTAAACTAAGTAGGTGTTTCTTTTAAATCCTCTAACCCCATAATAGACTAGCTGAAACCCCTGTGATACTGTTGCCACGGCAGTAGACTCTACATTGTGTTTGATTAATGAGTACATGGCCACTTTGACCCTTAAAGTGTTCAGCATAAATACAAACACACAGACACACACACACACACACAGAATAGTTTTTTCATTGATGATAAGTGTTCTGTGTTTGCCTAGAGTATATTACAGCAGCAGACCTATAAATCAGCGTAAATATAAAAACACATACACAGACACACATGCAGATAAAAGGCTCACACGCGGCAGAATTTGACCAAAGCGCAATGTTGTGGCAATTTTGCAATTCCACTCTGACAAAGAGGAACGAGACAAAAATCTCTAACAGTATTGTCACACTTTATTAATGCTCAGAGCATGGTACAAAAAAAAGTTAGTTTGTAGTATGCACACAGATGAACTGTCCACACCTTTTTATACCTTGGAACTCTTCTCTCTTGTTAAGGCTGCTTCTTCCAGTAAACTTCCTTATCAGGTTTTGTTCCCGTCCAAAGTACTGTGGCAATCTTGCTACCCCCTGATGCACCATTTTAGCCTTGGCTTTTCTAAACGGTTAAAAGCACATTCTCTGCTCACATTCCCAAAGTCCAAGACACACATTTCATGAACTCTGATAGCTCTTTAGTATGTAATCAGGCTAAAGTTCTCTCAGTTAAAGGTTACATGGTGTAAGGTGTATTCAAACATGTGCAATAAAGATATTCAAACTTGATTATATGTGTAGTATGTGTAATTTCCTTCACAGCAGCCTGCTGTGTTACACCCTGGAGTATATTACAGTAGGACCCATATTAATCAATATATAAACACAGTCGCCTGCTGGTGAGGGGGACAGCAGAAGGGGTTGAATCGGGGCTATGGTGTGTGCATGTTCTGTGTGTGTAGATGTGTGTATTACTTTAGATAATTCTCTTCCACAGCAGGGTAGAGATTTGATGCATTGGCTTTATATTGAGACTGCAATATAATAGTTTACTATGAAATAATAATGATTTAAATTTGATGGTTTTACTCATTTGATACTGCAAGCTATGCCATTTGTTTTTTTTCTTGCAGCACACAGCTCTTTTTTATGATTCAACCCTTTTTAACATTATCCGCTTGTGGTGTTACAGCCTATATTAGAAGTGGATTCATTTGGTGGGTTTTTATCTGCACATGGCCGCTCATAATGTTGATTTTTCTTCTTTTTTTTTAAACAGTTTAGTTAAAGATAAAAAGTGGCCAAGTAAGGACAAATCTCTGTGAAGTAGCACACCAATCCACTGAATGACCTTGAAATGTGATCATAACTTAATTGCAGTGCGTAGCCAGTTTAATTGAGAGAAACACACTATATGTGAAATCATGTGGGTTTCTGCTACAGACGGATCACACGCTGAGTAAAATTCTGCCATAATTTAAAAAGGGGCTGCATCATGCATTTTGTGATTTTCTGTTATTTTCATACTGTTATAATGTTGGGTGTCTATGTTAAACATGGTCAAAGGTCCAAAACTTGAGGTGAAGGTATGTAAAACTGGCCCTTGAAAGTCAAAAGCCAAAGCTTCAGCCTGCCCTGAACACTTCATTTGCACCGTTACCTCTACTTCGTCCTCGTGATGATGTCAGACCACTTGCGCATGCCTTTGTTGCTAAGGTTGTTCCATGGGTTGTTCACATTGTCCACTCACATATTTCCAGGATTCAGGCTCGAACATGTAAGGAGAAGTTTCCATTTCGAGTAAAGATTGGCAAAAAGAAGTGAAATCCTACTACTACTACTGTTTTTTACGTAGCCTCGGGAACCACTGGAAGTCTGCTGAGGGGCAGCCAATCAGAACAGAGTAGTAGGTTCATCGGTATGGAGGGACTTAAAGAGACAGGAGTGAAAACAACCTGTTTCTGAACCTGTTGAACTGAGGGGCTGCAAGGACCAGTATAAGATAAAGGAGGAGGAGTTTTTTTAACTGTAAATCATACAAAGGTATTCCAGTAGAGCCTTAGAATAAAATATGGACCTGTAAATGTGTATGATACGTCCCCTTTAAGGCCAGATTGATTGATTGATTAGCATTTACAGAAGTAAAATATGTACAAGACACAGAAATGGAGATTTATCAATCAACCTGAACTACTGTAAGACACTGCAATAATTAAAACATATAAAACAAGTCAAACAAGTCATTACATTTTGATACTTCAGTAAAAGTGAATTGTTCTTCTAAAATGGAAAATGAGAAGAAAAAAAACACTCATGTCCATCTCTGCCAATGTGAATACTGTATTTATCTGCATAATCCCAAATTTCAGAAGAGGGGAGTTCAAGGAACAGCTCATGTTGAACCACAAAAAGCATTCAGGACACATTTTTTCTGCTATCAAGTAAAATAGTAATGTTGTTGAATCAAATCAGATGAAAGCATTTTTTCAGTTATCAGCATTATCAGAGGCCAAACAACTCAATCAACGCCTTTTTTTAAAAGGCATAACATTGCAGTGCTATAAATTGTGGGCTAGTCCCTCAAGCAAACTGCAGGATTGTGAACTTCTGGAAAGTGTTCACAAAGGGTTCAAAAGGTCCACGAAGGAGCCCTCAACACTTGCCAGTTTTTCAGTGGTACATCCTTGGGCTTGTATCAAAAATTCTGAGTCAGCGAGGGCAGACATGGGGACTGGACATGTTATGATAAACTGACAGTTTTTCAGAACTTGTCAGTCTTCATGCTTCCAAAACAGCCTCATACTGCATCTGAAATCATTCATTTTGCTCTTAGTTTGGGAAACAAGGCAGCTGTTTTTCTTTCTGTGCTCTCAGACTGTTGAGGTATTGTGTGTGTAATTTTGTGGTACTGATCAATACTCCCAGGATTCAATCTTCTTTGGGCTATGCTTGACAATTCTATAGGATCAGGGGTTTCATTTCTTCTTAAGCGATCTTAGATGATGAAAGCCTGGAAGTCAAACAGAGGTGCTTCTCCACATTAATGTCATTAGTTTGAATACAAACAAAGGAGGATCCTGAATCACAAAACTATCTTATGCCCAAAATGGTCTTAGCCCATAGCTTTAACAATCATTTTAAGCTTTTTGGTAAAAGGGGTCCTGGATGGTTACAGTGTTAAAAACTAACCAACAACCCACCCTGAATAAACACAAATCAAGTGTCACTAGGCACCAAATGCCCAGTTGGCCACTGCTTAGTGTTCTGGTGTGAATGTAACAGCTGGAGGAGATATTTCAGTTGCGTTTTTCATCCATCTTACATGCATTTAGTGTAATGGATATACTTCTAATTCAATCAATAACCGCTGTCTTAACAAGCCATGCATCAAGTCATGTTTCACTCATTCTGTACCAGTGCAACTGCAACCTGAAGGGTATTTTTTCGCTTCAAGTTTATTTTCCTCTATTACATACATGCAACAACAGCGATTGTGTGCCGGGCTCCAAACACTGTCAAAACGTGGGTGACCTACACCCAATACTGTTCCTGAATGCATCCTGTGTAGACACAAACTTAGGACTGAACCTACTGCCGCTGCTCTGCTAACATGCTGCTTTTGCTACGCAACCTTATTGTGTAAAGCTGGGCTTCGTATATCATCAATACAAATGATGTACGAAGTTCCAACACAAACAGGTGCTGGAACATTTAAAACACCTGTCACCACCATTGACAATTAAAGTGAGGATCTATCACGTCTCTCCTTTTAGCACAATTTATTCAATACTCTTATTACCTATTCCATCACAGCTTTCAGGATAAAAGCACTAGACGCATTTACCATGAATATACTGATTACTTGTCAGCACGAAAAACAGTGAACAGCACAAAGGATGTCTACTTAGGCACTTTAAGTACACTGATGCATATATTTTATAAAATATTCTATACAACTCCAACAACTTAATTAACTTATGTCTAAACCTGTTCTCAATTAAGCACTTAAGCACTATCACAACATAATTCATTTTGTAGAAGACTGATTTTTTGTGTGTATTTATTTTTGCTAATGTTAAATCAGGATCACTATATAAAATATAAAACATATATCAAAGGTAAGGTACTGCAATGTCATCTTAGTTTATATGCACACAAGATACAGACTTATGTACATATACAGCCCAGAGGGCATTGAACTCCTGACTTTTTGCCCTGACAGACCCAAACTGAACTAAATGACCGTGCAGCGTTATGTTTGATGCAAAAAATCTTTGTACACTGGTTATGCTCAACCTGAGCTCAGCTTTCGACACAGTTGACCATAACATTTTAATTTAAAGGCTCGAGAGCTGGGTTGACCTGTCTGACACTACTACAATGGTTCAAATCTTATCTTGAACACTGGACTTTCACTGTTTCTCTGGGTGATTTCAGCAGATTTGACATGCTGCATGGAGTTCCGCAAGGGTCCATTTTTGGACCTCTACTGTTTAATTTGTATATGCTTGCACTTGGTTGTATCATCAGCAAACACAAGATCAGTTATCATAGTTATGCAGATGATACCCAACTGAACATCTCTCTGTATCATTAACACATTAGATTCACTGTTCAACTGTCTGAAAGATATTAATCTCTGGATATCACAAAACTTGCTGCAGCTGAACAGAGACAAAAAAATCATAGTGTTTGGTTTCAAGAGCACAGAGGCAACAGGTCTGCACCTACTTGGAATCCAAATCTTTTGCCATCACCAACCAACTCAAAACCCTGGGAGTTACTATTGATGCTGACCTAAATTTTAATTCACACATTAGCAAAATCACCAGAACATCCTTCCATCATCTCAGAAATATCTCCAAAATCAGTAGTTTTTGTCTCTCAGGGAGATTCAGAAACTCTTGTCCATGTCTTTGTCGAGGGTAGATTACTGTAACTGTAACTCCAACTTCTTCAAAATGCAGCCGCCTGTATCTTGACTAGAACCAAAAAGTTTGAGGATATCACTCCAATTCTTAAACAGCTTCACTGGCTCCCTGTCCATTATGGAATTGATTTTAAAATTGCATTTCTGGTCTACAAAGCACTAAATGGCCTGGCTGCTGAATATATATCTGACATACTTCAATTTTATCAACTAGGCAGAGCACTCAGGTCCCAGGGCAGCCTTCTTCTTCTTCTCCCAGAGTTAATTCCAAAACAGGTGACAGAGCATTTAGTGCTTATGTTCCTAAAGTATGGAACAGTCTGCCAGCTGATTTGGGGTTTGCACCAGCACTGTCCTGTTTTAAGAATAAGACATTTTTTATGTTGTTTAGCTTTTAACTAGGTCTATATAACTAGGTATATAATTGTTTTATCACTCTATAAAGCACTTTGGATTGCCTCTGTGTGATACTGTGCAAATAAACTCTAACTCTACAAATAAACTTGACTTGACTGATAGCTAAAAGCTTACGTTTTCAAAGATTTAAAGATTGAATGTGATGTAATATTTGTATGCAACATAGGATTTAATAAATGTTGACTTGACAATAGGATTTAGGATGAACATTTTGACATTCAAAATTACATTCTAGTAAGTAAGTAAGTAATAAAGAGTAGCGTGGATTTATGTATTTTATTCAATCTATCTGTCTGACCCATACATACAAAGTCAAAACATGCCCCGAACACACAGCAACACCTTCTAAACACAGAACAAATGCCATATGGCAGCTTTTTGTAGGTTGTAAGGTATTTTTAGAAGCTGTAAAGGTTTTGTTTGGATTTGTGTTTTGTGAGTGCAAGTTCAAGAAATAGCTATCTTTTGAGGTATAATGTTAAAGAAAATTACAAACAGCTTCAAATTCCAACCTGAATTCATGCTTTGATGTTTTTAACAACAGTTTTACCGCAGTTCAGATTTCCCCTCTGAGGAGTCCAAGATAAGACATGAGTCACATCACACTTTGGCAATATGAGACTGGATCGTTTGTTGCCCAGATTTTTTGTGAGTGCTAATGCGTGCGTATAATTATCTTTGTGAAGACCGACATGAGTTTTAAACCATCATAGTAAGGGTCATTCCTGCAATGTGAGGACATTTTTTGCCGGTCCTCAGTACTTCAAAGAACTGTTTAAAGGTTAAGACCTGGTTGTTAAGATTAAGGTTAGAATTGTGCTCAGGTTCAGTTTAAGTCATGCAAGAGCTCACTCAAGCTTTAAGCATATATTTACATAGAGGCAGCTACAGAGAGGAATAAAATCATCAGTCACAGACACAGAACACATTGTTATTTATTTATTTATTTATTAATATTGATAGTGAACAGTGGTATCTGAAATTCTCCCAATTTTTCTATTTATTAAGGTTTCTGAGATTAAATTGACCCCCTTGAGGACTCATTAGTTTAGTTTCAGTTTCAAAGACATTAGGAAACAATTGTATTTGAGATTGTTTCAGGCAAGAAACTTTAATTTACACAGGGATTAGGTGCGAGGGGATTAACTACACATTTCACATCCTCCAAGAGAAAAGTATTCAGTGGGATAGCCAATCATTCTTGCACACCTCATGATGCCTGGATACCCAAATATGTACAAGTTTTGAAAAATTAAAGCATGGTCAGTCATTTAAGACATATGTTAAAGTAGATTGTTATTGTTCATTCAAACATGTGGACCAATGTACCCAATTTTATCATCCACAGTTTTTCCACTTTTCTCTGCTGCCCACCGGTCCAGGTGGCATTCGTTTCCACAATGATTAAGATGTTAAGAGCGTGCTAGGGTTAAGTGCGTGTGTGTATGTGTGTGTTGACGTCAGTTTATGCTGACGACTCTTCAATATAATCACAGGCCAGCACTGATTCAAAATTGGAAGGAACAGATGTTAACATTTGTTAACAATTATTTTTATCTACATTTGTTGCAGCCAGATGGTTTAATCCAGAATTTCTCAATCTTTGGGTTGAGACCTTTCATGTGTGTTCTTGACATGCCAACAGGGTCACGGGAGTCTTCTATAAAGCACTACAAAGCACAGGAGCGCCTTTTTACCTGATTTTGTTTTGGGGAAACAAGAGGACTGTTCTCTGTCAGAGGGAAAGACACTGGAAAGGAGTGCATTGTTATATTGTTGCAAAACCTCTAAGTGAGGTGCAATGATTTCTTTAAACCATGACCACAATCTTTCCCTAACCTATCAAAGTGTAGTTTTAGTTCCCTAAACTTATCAATAATCAGAAAATGCCCATATGGATTGTTTTTTTAAGAATCACCAGGCTACTCACACTGAGTTACATTATGAGTACTTGTTGTTGCATTAGCCTCTCTAAACTTACAATAGCCTACTCTTATTGGTCTGTCATTATATATCTCACAAGGATAGCCATTCCAACTGCTTTTGTGTCCTTTGGTCCAAGCAGAATTTTAGAGGAAGATATCAGGTTTTTAGACAAATGAGAGACTCATTGTGCCCCAGGCCTTGGCTCAATGACCATGCATTCTGGCATGACATAAAGATTCAGTATTCTTGAACTGGGAGCTTCAAAGTCTGACACTGTGGGACCCCTCAAAGACAGAAATGTGTGCTGCATGCACATTTGTGCACTGCCTGCTATGACAGCTTACTGTTTTTTTATGCCATTTGTGCACTTAATATGGGCTACCAAAATATAAGTCTGTTCACCAGCTGGGTATGAGCTGTCAAGAACAGGACTGCCAAGATATGATTTTCTCCAGAAAGTTGGCCTTGAAAGTGGACCACCATTCTCCTTAAAGTTAAGCAGATGACATATTTACTTTGTTCTCAGTTTATATTTCTCATTCAAGAGTTGGTGTTTATACCTTTTCATCCTGCGATATGCTGATTTACCAGGACTATGACTGTACCATAAACTAAAATATAAAAACATTAAATCCACAGCCAGACGCAGAAAATATGTCACAAATCTAGCAGACTATTGTAAGTGTATGTGTTTTTGGGTGTGTGTGTATGTGTGTTTGTGTGTGGGCGTGAGGTG
Source organism: Scomberomorus guttatus (assembly GCA_038419695.1). Lineage (NCBI taxonomy): Eukaryota > Metazoa > Chordata > Actinopteri > Scombriformes > Scombridae > Scomberomorus > Scomberomorus guttatus. The sequence goes on from CM076463.1 coordinate 19,002,481, forward strand.
TCTGGTGCTGCCAAGTCTCCCTTGTTTTTAGAGCTCAATGTTGGCAGGGACGGTACTGTAGCTTTGCAGCACAGAAGTTGGAGATGGAGTTGGCCAAAACATCTCAAGGGCTGAAAACAACTCTATTGAGAGCCATGCAATACTTGTCATTTGGGATGGCTGAAAATAAATAAGTCAAGTTTATTGTGTGGTATACTTACAATAAGCCAAGGGGCTCCTGTTATGTTGTGGCTTAAGTAAAGTCTAGTAAGATGATGTTTAGCTTAACTGCATTTGAGAACGGAATTTGCCTCACTCCTCCCTACTGATGCAGAAAGTGAAGAGATCCAATATAGATTTATGGAATAACCCATCGTCTCATAAAAACAAAAACCTTGTCTCTTTAATTGACCCAGTGTTCTGTGGAGGGATTGTGGTCTCTGAACTGGAGCACGTTTTCCTGCAGTTAGTACACCCTGTCACCCCAAAACAAAGCAGAATAAAAGAACCCTTAACAACAAAAGATGATGCAGAGCTGGGGTTTTTTTGCCTTGAAGCTTCATTATGTTGACGCACACAAAATTAAGAAATCATGACTGAAAAGGAATATGGCTGATTAGGCCAGCTCTCTTATAACATCCATCACGGATTCATCTTCAATACCTTTTTTCATTTAGCATTACAGAAACACTGGCTTGTAACCATGTTTGTCTGGCTTGGAATACTGTGTCATGGAGTGGGGATGGTGCAGCAATATAACTTCCTTACATCCCTGTTATTTAAGTCACCACTTCTTCTGCTGTTGCTGTGTCCCCACATCTTAGCAGTGAATTTGATGACTAAAATGTCACCATTACTGTACAAAACTGTGGAATCCAATGCCTTTAAAGTATTAAAACGTTCGGTCTTCTCAAGTGCAACATGCATTTAGTCAATACTTAGTGTGTTCTTTTTTTTCCAAGGTACGATGGAAATGAAGCCCAAAGGACAGAGGAAAAAACTCAAGGAGAAAGACTTGGGGGAAATGATTAGTGTAATAATGAAAATGAGAGAGGTTAGGTCTATGGGGGAAAAAGCTAAAAAACAACTGGAAGAACAGAGGCATAGAAGTAGAAGAGAAAAAGAAAAAGGTGTTAGTGAACAAGGGACTGGGGAAACTGGGACTGTCTGGGAGAAGGAAGGATGGTGGAGAGGGGCCTGGGAAAACTGAAGCGAGAAGGAGAAGTAGATAGGCTACAAGGGGAGAGAAGAGGAAGAAGAATACAAAAGGAGAGATTAGTGGCAGAGCATGTAAGATGGATAGGTGAGAAAACAGGAAGAGGACACAGAAATTTAAAGTGGAGGAGAAAGGGAATTAAGGGAGGGGACAGAGGGAATTGAAAGGTGAGGAAGAAAGGAGAGGAGAAGTGGTGTGAGGGAGGAATTATACCATTTTCACTTGCAGCTCCGATGTGTATGTATGTGTGTGTGTGTGTGTGTGTGTGTGTGTGTGTGTGTGTGTGTGTTAAGCAGTTTGAAAGCCACTGAGCTTGTAATAGCAGGTATTTTTATTATTCTCTTTCTGTCCTCCTCTTTTCTAACCAATTTGTCCCTCCTTCCCTCTTCTCCCTGCACTCCCCTGCTGCAGTGACCAGTGGACAACCCTGCTGAAGAGTATTTCAACATCAATAATAATGAGGGAGGGAGAGAGAGATAGGGAGCAAAAGAAATAGCTCTCCCTTCAGTGGCCTAGGGGAGTACAGCACAACGTTAGGTACTTCATTGGCTCCGCCTGCACGCACACATATGCAGAGAAAGCATTTAAAGTGCATGTCAGGTATACTTAATCAATACAAATAACTGTCGGGAAGAGTCTCTAAATACAATGAGAATAGCTTTGGAATGAAGGAGATTAACTGGAGAAATAATAACACAGAAGCACAAAAGGGAATAAGGGACAGGCTGATGGGTATTGTAGCCAGGGCGGCACCAAGTGGTTGGGCAACGACAATCAATTTAAAATAATGTTTAATTATGGAGACTATTCCGTGTGATCCAGTCTTGCAACCAAGAAAAACCAGATAATTAAAAATGAGAAATGTACTGTGAGTGTCCACAAGTTAGCCAGTGGCCTAAATTTGATCCCATCTCATAAATAAGACTCTTTTGGGGCAAGTATTGCATAGGTTCTATCCATTTACATAAAAAGCTCATAATTGATCAAGGAAAGTCACGCACAAACACATTTATTAGTTCACTCACTCCCTGATACAATTTCATACCGAGCCCCCTGGACTCTTGGTGTGTGGACGAGCTGAATTTTAAGGTATATTTCCTCGGGGAAGGTAAGTCAGGGTATAAAAAGCGCAAATTGGAGCTGGTCCACTAACATTGCCCATGGTGTTACACATTGATCTCAGACCAGGTCGTGTTGTTGAGCTTGGAATCAAATGAATATTATTAATCTCAGGTTTGTGTCGCTGTCTGTGTGCAAAGCAATGCCATTATTTATCGAAGGATAAGTGGTGATATTCCATTATTTCTATACTCTATTATATACTTTAATTTAAAAAAAATGTATTTGCGAGCCGTTTTAAAAGATTTATGTCTTCAGTAGAAACAAATGGGCTATGGGCTGAGTAACACAGAAAGATAAACCATAGGGATAGTTTTATAAATATTCTACAGATAGTGCCTTAAGCTAGAACAGCCTGACACACATGGAAAATCCCATAAAACAGCACATATTTTACGGCCGTTTTTCTACAGGTTAATTACATTCAAATGTTTTTCCCTTGCCATAGTATTGTAGGTAATGACCTGACACATTGATTAGAGTTTTTTTCTAATTTTATAACGAGGACAAGGTCTTCATCCATCACAAGCTGGATTTTGGTTAAATTAAGTCAAGCTGAGTTTACACTGATGCAGATGTGCAGAGAGGACAGTTGGACAGCGTGCAGAACATCTGCATAAAAGTACTTCCACTGTACACCGTAAGCCAGAGGTGCTTAAATACAAGACATAGAAGTCCACTTAATATATTTCCACTGTCCAGTAAGGATGCATCACATGATGATATTTCAGTACAAAAACTATGTACATGAAAAGCATTTCTGTATTAATGGGAGATGTGACACCTTTTTGTTGTGTAACCAAGTCCTTAAACTTGAGCATCAAAAAGTGTGATGGCCAGGCACTGGTGTACGTGTTCATTTGTGAGTTCTTCAATGTATTCATCATTGAATTTTACAATTATTCTGCCTGAGTCTCTGCCGGACTTCAACTGGTTCAGTTGTGTACATCATACTGCACGTAGGGACCAATGATGTTGTGAAACAACAGTCTGAAGTGCTGAAACGAGACTTTATTGATCTGTTGAAAGCTCTCAGCTCTCTGAATGCTGAGGTGTTTATCAGTGGCCCTCTACCGCTAGTCAGAAAAGGAGTTGAGAGATTCAGCAGACTGTTGACACTGGCTCTCAACTGCACGTACTGTCCATTCACTGCACTTTATTGACAATTTCATCTTTTTCTGGGACCGCAGACATATTTTTGAGGCAGATGGACTTTGCCAGGTCAGGAGTAAAATTGTTCATCTCTAACCTATTTTACTTCTTGCATCACCCATCTGTTCCCTCTGCCAAGGACAAGAGACAAGAGGAATCAAAACAAGAAGAAAACATAACAAAACACGGCAGAAACCTTGAAAGAGAGCCACCTCCGCCTCCGCCTCAAGAGAGCTTTAAACATGACAGTCATCAGAGCCGAGAGGAGGGGCCTCCACCCCCCTCACCAACTTCCAACTTTGAGGATTCACCCCCTTCACCCCTCCAAACCCCATACAGGTCACTCTCCTCTCCAGTCACCCCTTTCGTCCTCCTCCCCCCTCTTGGAATTCGCTGACCAATGAAAGAACTGGTCACTGCGGTCACGATGGCTTCAGACTCATCCTGTCTCTCCCCAACCTGATAAAAGCACAGCATGTCAGTTATTTGTGTACAAAATACAGCACGCTCTAAGTGATATGTGCTTGGTCCAGACTGCAAGGCTGATGGAACTCATGACTCTTCCCAGGAAAAGCCTAAAGCACTAAATTTAGCTTTATTAAATGTCAGGTCTTAGTCAGGAAAAACATTCTTAATCAATGATTTTATTGTCAAGCACAAACTCATCCAATCAACCATAGAAACCTGGAGGACATTATACAACATCTGAAATCCTCCTCCTGCTGCCTTGATATTCTGCCTACAGGCTTTTTCAAAATTGTTTCAAATTGTATGACCTCAGATCTTCTACAGATTGTCAACACGTGTCTTCTCTCAGGTGTCTTCCCACAGGCCCTGAAAACTGCCGTCATCAAGCCACTCTTAAAAAAGAACAAGACTAGACACTTCACTAATGAGCAAATATAGACCCATATCAAACCTCCCGTTTTTAAGTAAAATCATTGAAAAAGCTGTTTTTCAACAGCTGAACAACTTCTTGACTCTAAACAGCCATTTGATGTCTTCCAGTCAGGATTTTGACCACACCAAAGCACTGAGACTACTCTTGTTAAGGTCTTCAATGACTTACACTTAAACACTGACAGTGGCAGAATTTCAGTATTAGTATAACTGGATCTCAGTGCTGCATTTGACACGGTCGACCACAACATATTATTACTTGACAGACTGGAAAACTGTGTGTGACTTTCTGGCACAGCACAAAACTGGTTTGAATCCTACTTAAAGGACAGGGACTACTTTGTGTCTATAGGTAATTACACATCTGAGCGGACAAAAATGACATGTGGAGTTCCCCAAGGCTCCATTCTGGGACCTCTTCTGTTAAACATCTATATGCTCCCATTGGCTCAGGTTATGTAAAACGACAAAATATGTTACCACAGTTATGCAGACAACACACAAATGTACATAACCATATCACCAGGGGAATATGGTCTAAAACAAGCACTGAGTCAGTGCATTGAACAAATCAACAATTCAATGTGCCAGAATTTTCTTCAATTAAACAAAGATAAAACTGAAGTAATTGTTTTTGGAGCCAAGGAGGAACGATTAAAGTCAGCACTCAGCTTCAATCGATAATGTTAAAAACCACAAACCAAGCCAGAAATCTTGGTGTAGTCATGGACTCAGACCTGCATTTCAACAGCCACATTAAGATAATTACAAAGTCAGCCTACTATCACCTAAAGACTATATCAAGAATTAAAAGTCTTATGTCTCAGCAGGATTTGGAAAAACTTGTCCGTGCATTTATCTTCAGTAGACTTGACTACTGTAATGCTGTCTTCACAGGTCTCCCTAAAAAATTGATCAGAAAGCTGCAGCTGATTCAGAACGCTGCTGCTCGAGTCCTCACTAAGACTAAGAAAGTGGATCATATCACTCCAGTTCTCAGATCTTTACACTGGCTTCCTGTCTGTCAAAGAATTGATTTGAAAATACTGCTCTTGGTTTATAAAGCACTGGATGGTTTAGGGCCAAAATACATTTCTGATCTGCTGCTAAATTATGAACCATCCACACCTCAGAGGTCATCTGGGACAGGTCTGCTTTCTGTCCCCAGAGTAAAAGCTAAACATGAAGAGGCAGTGTTCAGTTTTTATGCTCCACATATCTGGAATAAACTTGCAGAAAACTGCAGGTCTGCTGCAACTCTCAGTTCTTTGAAATCACAGCTGAAGACTTTTCTGTTTGCCGCTGCCTTTTATTAAACCAAATTTGGGGGTTAATATCTTACACTGCACTGTTACACTTTTATTCTCTTGTTTTATCTGTCATATTCTATTTTAGCTTCTTTTTATTTCCAATTTACCGGTTTTTAATTGTATTTAAATGTCTTTTTACATTGCCTTGTGTTGCTTTTATATTGTCTTGATGCCTTTTATGCTCTATGTAAAGCACTTTGAACTGCCTTGTTGTTGAAATGTGCTATACAAGTAAACTTGCCTTGCCTTGCCTTACCTCTGTGTTTTTGATATAATTTTGTTCAAAACAGGCATGTTTGGTGTCATGGTTGCATTTTGTGTTCCCACTCCTTATTATGGCCACTGTTTCTTTGCAAATCAAGCACAAAGGAGATCTCATTCAATTATTTCTTCAAATTCTGTTGATAATTTTTGTTAATTTTTGAATGTTTTAAACTAAAATCCTTACATCATTCTTACATATTGCACCTTTATATATATGCATGTTTTCAACTGTTAACCTTTCTTTTTTTTGTATCAGCTAGTTTTGAACAAGCCATTTTACTTCATCAACCAGAGCTCCTACATTCCACAACAACCTTGCCAACTGTAGCGGACGGCTGACTGATGACAGGTGAGGGGACGTGAAAGCAATGTGGCATTCATAAGTGGTCCCGGTCAGGTTGCAGTTAAATTTGCAGATTGTTATTCGGTCCAGATCCAGACCGGAGTCTGCCTATTGAGTATGAATGTCCTAAACACTAATGTAGTTGACTCCATGTGCTGTTTGTCATTATCAGCAAATTCATCAAATTCCATGTTATAAATACTTTCCAGGAATCAAAGCAGAGTTCTGTCTCATTTACAGTCAGACCACCTAGTCTGCCTCATGATACTTTCTGACAAACATTAGCATCATGGGGAAATTGACTTAAGATTTTTATACCTATGATGTATCCAATGAATGAATCCATTAGGTTTGCTCCATCTTGCTTTTGGTCTGCTTTACCTACTTTAAATTAATTTTCCTCCTTTATGAGACTGACTAACTATCGTTTGGTGCCCTATTGTTTGATAGGGCACCACCCTTCAAACAATAGGGCACCAAACGATAGTCAGTCTCATAAAACCGTAAGTTCTTTTCAAAACATTTACCTCTGTCTCTCGCTTCAAACAAACTTCTTAGATAAATCAAGGCATCTATTGATATATCTATATGTCTTAATAATACATGATGAAGAGAATAATAAGACAAATAAGTTGTGAGATAAACTGTTCACTTAGTTGGCGATAGTGGCGAAGTGAAGTATGTAACTTAAAATTATAACAAATTGGAGAGATGCTATGGGCTTTACTCCTCAAAGGAAATTAATCATTTTGGTTCAACATCAACTCATAATCAACTCATCGACTCAAAATGCCTAATTTGTTGAGGAGTTTCGGTGCAGAAATGAATCTGTTCAGTTGGATCTGAAGTTGGTGTGCAGGCCTGTGTAGCTTCCCAGCAGGGTACAGGCCTGTTAGCCTGCAGTGCAGTTTGGCCGCTCAGCTGCAGGTCCGACAGTCTTGCGGTCAGTCAGACATGGATCAGCAATTAGCTGTGGTCTCTTTGGTTTCTGGCTACACTGCTTCTTATTCCATTTGAGCTTGGGTAATTCTTCAAAAAGAAAACTTTATAAAGACGGCGAAACTTATGGTTACAAAAATATAAAAGAAAACAAAAAGAACAACTCTTCAGTTGAAACGGAGGCACTTTGAGTCTCGTTTCAGAAAAAAGATTAAAACAAAATGTGCACGTACAAAAGAAATCAAACGAGACATCTTGAAAAAGAAAACTTGGAGAACCAAAGCAGAGAGCTCCTCACAGAGTGGGGTTAAGGGCTCGTCTGACGCATTTCCGTCAGACTCCAGTTTTTATCAGTTTAGCCAAGACGGGCGGAGTTTTGGGTGTGTTTTAAATGTTTCACAATGAAACTCCCATGCATATTTCATTCCTTTGTCTCAAAAGAAACGTGGTGTTACTAAAATGGAGGAGCTTGCCTCTGTGACTTGAAATAGCGACTTCACTTCTGTGTGCCTGAAACGGCGGGTTTTGATTTCTTAATTCCTAATTCTTAGGGATTAAACTCAAAAAGGTCACATACTTCAAACATCACTATAGTCAAGCATATAGTGATTATATAAAACATTCAAAAACCACATTTACATTAGCTCATATTTCAACATAATTTAATCATTCAGTGTGCCATTCCTGACTGATTACCTGTTAAGGTTTCTCAATAATACTCATAGATGGACAAATTAGACAACAGTAATGTTGATTATACCATAAAATAAAATGCAGTAACGCAGTATTTTTAACATCCCATATTGATTGTTTCAGACAGGATTGACAAATCTACTCCATGCCATCATTCAGTCCTCTGTGTCCTCTTTGATCTTTGGATCTTTACAGCAGGAGTCCTTGGCCATGTGCTGCATCTGTGTGTGTGTGTGTGTGTGTGTGTGTGAAAGAGAAAGAGAGAGAGAGAGGGAGAGAGGGAGAGAGGGAGAAAGGGGAGGAGAGACAAGGGTTGTGTTTGTTTAGTTCCTTTAGTGTCTCTTCTTCTTGACTTGATCTCCAGTTAAAATAACCAAAGGGTTATTTTATTGTCTTTCACGTCTTCCTGTGAATTGTAGCTATGTTGTTAGCCAACCGTCTTTCAAAGAGTTTTGAGAGACAGTGTTGATGGTCGGCATCATGCTGTCACACCCCCGCTTGTGAGGAGAGGTGAAAAGGGATCAGTTCATCTCTGGAAAAACACTCACTTCCTTGCTCAGGAGGAATTAAAAGATTTTGTCCAGTGGAATTAAAGAAAAGAAACAGACTATCCTCTACAGCACGTATATTTTCATTACTGCAAATTAATTTTGTGGCCCAACGGAGGAACATGGAGAAGCGCTTGGTTGAAACTAAATGTGCTGTGTGTACATATGTTGGGGGATGTATATGTGGTGTGTGTGCGTGCATGCCTGTGTGTGTGTGTGTGTTGTACACTAAGTGTTTAATGTGCAACCACCATTCTCCATTTTCTACATTATTAATCAGCCAATAAAGTGACTCTACCCTAATCTCACTGGGAATTATCTTGCTTTGCTCATTACACACACACACACACACACACACACACATACATATGCAAAATTGCACATAGGTACATACTAAGTACATTACACATAACACTGCATACATAATTACATAAAGGTATGCAGGCATAAAAAATACATGCACTGACAAGCACAGATTAAAATCAGATCTCATTTCATTTGGAGCAAACACATGAGACCACTGAAAGGATGCTATTGGGATATTAACGTTAACATGATGTTAATTGTTTAACATGCACTACACATTTGAACGTAGAAATAGACTTATCTTAGTAGCCTAAATTCTAAAGCGCAAATTGTGGCTGCAATGAAGAGGAAGGCTCCATTTCCACAAACCGAGACTCTGTATATTCATCTAATTTACCACAATGAAATAACGGTTCATCCTCTACACTCTGGAAGCCAAGTCAAACCTTAAGTGTAAAATCCAGCCTGCCTCCTAAACACTACCTAGTGAGTGATCTTTGGCATTCTTCCTCGTGGTTTCATTTGGTGTAAAGCAATAAGGAGAGATCAACCGTGCATATATAACAATTTGGCGATTAGACTCCATCGATGTGAAGCCTCTTCATTATGTGTAGGTCCCATATGAAGATAGGAACTAGGACAGGATCCCCCGGTGTATAGATGCTGGTTGGTGGTGCAGTAAAACCAGCAGGTGGTTGATGGAAATTGTCTTTGACAGTCGAGATAGGCAGGAAACATGGGGAGAGAGTAGGAGGGGGTGACATGAAACAAAGGTCCCCAACTCTAATTGAAGGGGGGATGTTGATTACATCCATCGTACTTACTATTCAGTACAGTATCTTATGGGGAGTCGAACTGAATCTAGCCCATACCTGGGGCAAGACTTGAGCTTGTTATGCTTGCATTTAGCAAGATGATATGTTGCATCACGCCCTCTGCTGCCCACACAGTGTTTATCCTTCAGTGCTTGTCAATTGTCTCAGTGTGAGGGTCTTGTCAGGGTATTAGCAAGGCATTGCAAGTGCAGATCCTCTATGACTGGTTTTATTGACAAAGAAAACAACACAAGTGTTGTTTGTAGATACTTTAAAAGAAAGGTGAGGCAAAGAATATAATACTTCCCAAAGTATTGTATCTTTGGACCTACAGAAGGACATCCACAGCTGTCTAACCACTAAATGCAGCTCAGGTAGCATATCCAAAGACTTTCCTCTAGGACACACCACAGCCATAATATATACCTCAGTCTGAAGTGCTCCCTCTCCTTTATCTTTAGTTAAGCATTGATTAGTTTCACAGCATGGTGTAATACCTGCATGTATTACCCCCTATGGCTATAAGAATAAGGAAGATATGACTGAGATACATGATAATCAGTAAACTAAATAAAAAGGGGCCATCATCGCAACTGACCCTATTCATACAGTAGCTTCTGGTATAGTAAATCTTGATATATTGTTTTTATCTTTATCTCTATGTTCCTGAAATACAGAATGCTGCAAATCAATGCACATTTATAGTGAGCATTTGTCAGTCCAGTGGTTTGTTAATACTGAGTAAAGTTCATAGTATGAGAATTAACCCAGAAATAACAAAGGAGGTGATGAGCTTGGATAGACAGAGTTAAGTGGATATATGAACTCTGTAGAAACAGAATCTGTGTGATGAACCTAAACCTGTGAACCTTAATTCATTTTAGAAAATGTCCCATCGCCAATGTCATCAAGACAAATTCCTGAATATTTATTTTACAGTCTTGTAGAGGCATAGTTTGCAATATTCCACATTAGCAAACATGATATTTTTTTAATACAATCGGTCATGCTGTCATCCAGCCACTTAATGCATTGCTTAACAAATATTTATGTCAAAACTCTTCACAGAGACCTTGGTGAAATTCATATAAACTGTTACTCTTCAACATCTAATGAGATTATTGCTTTATGGGGGTGATCTTAGTTGTATCCATGATGTTTCTACTCTTGTTGCGCCATTACAGTGGTCTGTTAAGTGGGCCATTAATTAAGCTTAAAGACTTATTAATGAGGTACTTCATTAGCGTAATAAATGCATTGAGGACATTAATTAAGGTAATAAATTCGTTAACATTTGCAATTTATTGTCATACAGCACATTTCACCACATAACAAATGGATGACATTAAAAACGCCTATGGAATCCATGATGTAACTATGATAATGTATTGATCCTACATGCATTTTATTTTCTATGAATAATACATCATTATATGTGAGACATGACGAGAAGGAAACAGATTAAAAAGTGACAAAGAGGAGTGGATGAGTGATGTAGGAGAGAAAGTATCACATTTTAATAATTTTTGCAGCAAGTGATAATTGAGAGTCAAGTCATGACATGAAATAATCTCATACAAAAGAAAATTATATCACAGTGAAAAAGCACTGCACTTACCGCACATAAGCCATTACAGACCAGCCAAGAACTCTTCCTGGCAAGTGTTACACTTATTATTTCAATGCAGGTGAGTACATGCATTGAAAAGATGAATGATTGTCATTCATCTTTGTATAATGTAACTTAGACATCACACTCAATACTATGTGGCTTAATGGAGCTTAGCAAAACATCAATCAACTACCCTTCATTCATGGCTCCATCAAAGCCATAGCTCTTGGCTCCCATCATTTCATACTGTATTATATTTCCCCATTTTATTCTATTTAACATTCAAAAGGAAACTCTCTCCTGGCTTACTTCATTGAGACCTTTAGCCTAAAACTAGTATTTACCCTCTCCTGCACACACACTGTAGACAATTACTAATCAGCATGCTCATTATTACACCAATTAGCTGCACCTGTAGTGCACTTCTGACGCTGAAACCATATTCCAACTGCTGTGTGTGCTGCTTTAATTGTTTTTATTGTCAGTGGCTGCCAGGGTGGTGATTGTTATGGTTGCAGTGGCTCTGATTTTTAACTTTGAGAGCAATTGTATTAATATTAAAACAGTTACACAGGAATTAATTCAGCAAAATGTAATTTCTTTGCTCCTAAATTCCTGACATTGTAACAATTTTGACGCAGCATGTCTGCCAAACCTCTAAATTGGCTGTTGGTGGACTGTGTCACAGTACAATCTAACCCTATTGTTTTTGATGATCGACCAAAGATTTCGCCGTGTTTGTGTCATTGTTTTCAATGACAACCCAACATTGCACAGTGTAAAGGAGCTATTAGTGGATAAAAGAGCCAAACATGTTTTCTTTAACATCTTCCCACCTACAAAGTCCAACACTCTTGACAATTTTTAGATGAACTATGGAAAAATGTTATTCATTTGTTTATTTTGCAGCTGGGGCTACTGTTGCAGGTAGAGGAGAAGCAGGGACTCTCTTCCATGGTAAATTATGTAGTGTTTTAGAATCTGCTGCTTGATAAGTTTTAGATATAATGACAATTTTTAACTACAAAACAGGCCTATGCTTGTAATTGTACTCACCCTTTATCATTCTGTCAAAATAACCACATTGGACGGAACAGACATTCAATAAAGGTTTGTTTTTGTTGAGTGAGAGGTAGGAGGACCAAATGGAAGCAGCATCATTGAAAAAGGAAAGATAGAAACAAAATATTAGGTGCTAAAATATAGACAACATGCACCTGTTGTATCAGTTTTCCAATGCAGAGAGGACAACAACAGAACAATTCAGGTACAATTTTCCCTCAGCTTTGGCTCAATTCAAGCTGTTTTAAATAGCCATATAGACATTAAGCCTTGTGCATCAATTCAAATCGATGAATTGTTCCACCCCTGGCTCGTAAGACTTAAATAAAATCCCCCTGAATCTCTGGAGGAGGTTGCAGTTGTTTTGAATATAGGGTTGTTTTGAATTTGGGGCATTGCTGTGACCATTGATCATCCAGGGGTGAAGTGGAAAATGGTACAAAGATGCTCACAGGGTTGTTTGTCCCTGGCCCTGCGGCCTTGGCAGCACACTAGCATTATCATCCCCTCCAACATTCATTATGTAGTAAATCTCCTTTGTTGTCTCCCTCTCCACCTGATGCCCTCCAGTGGTTCATAGGCAACCAAAATCCATCCTGCAACACCAAATATACCATCCAAAGTGTCTGAAATTTGGAGAAATAGCATTACTATGTACTGTAAACTGGGAGAAGGGCTTACATTTCATGTTGTGTACCTGAAAACCCATGGATGTGGGAGTTAAATAAAATGTAGTTTTATTAAGACATCTAATACATTTGCAGTCAAAATCAATTTAATTTGCATTCTTGTGTTTTTTTTCATTTTTATTCACTTTTTTCTATAGTAACACTTGCTCATACAGTACTGGTATGAACAATGTGTTAAAGACATGAGACAAAGAAAGGCAAACTGAATGTGACAGAAACACCAGAAGAAAAATTCTGAAAAATAAAGGGGAGACTTTCCTGGAGAGTGATTCAATCAATTCTTCAGTACTGTTCCCAGGAGGACCACTGTGGGCCGCAGTCTATGAAGATGTAGATTATGTCTGCTATACTTTTTTGACAGAGCAGAAAGACACAGGGCACTGTGGTCTGATCTATTTAGCCCAAAAAGGAAATGACACAATAATATCTACGTAATAAAGTAAACAAAATAGCTAAACTTGCAAAATTAACAGCAATGTACACAAACAAAACGTTTTTTGTTTGTTTGTTTGTTTTTTGGTGTAGACATTTAACATTGGCCATTGCATTAATCATATTTTTGCATTGTGGAGGCCAGACAGAATGAGGAAATTTGTCAACTTTTATATATGACATCTGAAATGCGCCACTGCTCTGGGACATAATTACTCTGACCCCAAGTGCTTTCTCCTGGGGGAGTTGTTCGGTCTCTGTATTAATTAACTGATTAAAGACTACGATCTAGACCTGCTTTATGTGAAAAGTCCTGAAATAACATCTGTTGTGATTTGGCGCTATATAAATAAAATTGACTTGACTTGACTGACTTTTTCAGTCTCTCAGGGTTAAGTGTAGAACAGCACAACCTGAACGCTTCAAACCAGGTCAGAATGTTTAAGGATGTGCCTGTAATGGTGACCTACTCCCCAACATTTACTGTATGTGAGATTGCTACCTTAAAGCAGCACTTACGAGTTCTTTCTAAGGATGAAGGATAGAAAAGCCACACACACATGATGAAGTGAGCAGAGCTGAAGTAATTCCATCATGACGCAGAGAGACGGGCAGGTAGTGAAGAGGGAATAAAAGATGAACTAAATGAACTGTGCCATGGAAGAGGTGGAAAAGGTTGGCGTGGTTACCAATCACACCTGAGAACAGTTGTATAAATAAATGTGAATTGCCGCTGACGTGAAGCTCAAGTCAGACTCAGCTCCTACATTGATCTACTTTACTTGTGAACCTAAACAACAAAGGCTGAAGCAGCAGGTAACTGTAATCGGATTGACAGCACAATTGATCTGCCCACAGGGTGCAGAGTGTGGGGGGTGATGACAGTTCCTGGCACCTTCAAATTTTTGGTCTGTTTCTTCTGTAAGGATGCTTAACAGTGACTGTTCACACTGACTTTGTTTTAGTTTAAGATTTGGCTTAATAGCTGTCCTGGAAATCGTCTCTATGTTAGGTTCTTAGACGATCAAACTAAATTCAATGGGTGTTTTTTTCTCTCATTTCCTTGCTCCTTTTCTTAACTTTGGTCAAGTTGGCCACACAATGAAAATCTCTCTTTCAGACTATCTTTCCTTGTCTTTCTGGGAGTCATAAAACTGCCATTACCTTAAACTAGAGAGACATTAGACTTTATTACTCTATTATGAGTTCTAATCCCCCTGCTCTCATCATTGACAAAAAGTCAAACTACAAACAAGTTCACACTTGGGTTTTAGCACTGATAAATCAGGCCAGGACAATAGTGCAAAGGAACAGCTCCCAGCGCAATCATTTAGATAAAACACACAAAGGCACATACACACATAATGCAGAGGAACTGGGCTAGAGGACTAGAGAATGACCATAACGCAATAGTAAAACAAGCATGCACTGTACGTAAAGATATGCAGATGCCATGCAATAACACAAGCAGAGAGTAAATAAGCTGCCCCTCCCCAAAAGTGGTACAATATTGACTTGATGTTTTGACAGTGTGTATCCTGCTAACTGTAATTACTGCACACAAAACAGTAATTTGTGCTCTTGCATTAGTCATGTTACTGTAAAAGCAAGAGCTGAAGTTGCCAGAGTGTTGTTGGAAAAGTGCAGACAAATACTAAATGAATTCCCTCATATTAATATTGTTAGATTAGGTTCTTACATTAGTACATGTCCCTTTAACACCCTTTTATCTTCAGTTATGATGCCACGTTGGACGCTTTAGCTGCTATCAGTCAGGTGCACAGTGTGTAGTCTAATGCAGAGCAAAATAAACAGTGAAAGTTGTCAGGCGGTGGATGATCTGAAATGAGCTGTTTGGATTTAAAGAGGACATATATTGCACATTCCCAGGTCCCTCAGTTCAGCCTCTATCTGAAACAGGCCCCCCTCCCAATGAGCCCAATCTGTTCTGATAAGACTCGGAAGGCTACGAGTGTACAGTAGCAGACGGATTTCACTTCTTTTTCTCATTTTTTACTCAAAATATAAACTTCTCGAATACATCCGTACATGTTTGTGCCTGAATTTGATCCGACATGCGAGTGGACAACAACCTGTGGAACAACCTTTGCAACAAAGGCTACCAACGGACAGCCGTTTGTGGGCATATGCAAACAATGATGTCTGATGTCTGATGTCAGTTCAATGAAGAAGTAGAATTAACTTTGCAGAGGGTTCACAGCAGGGCTGGGTTTTTGATTTGAAAGCAGCATTTTTCCATACGTTCACATCGAGCTGTGGAACTTTGATTATATTTAATAGACATCCGACACTATCAACAGTATATAGATGACAGAAAATCACAAAAAGCATGTTATGTCCCCTTTAATACAGTTTTGCTTAGATTTTTGACATAGATATCTATCAAAATCATCGTAGACATCCCTTAAACCTTTGTTAAAATAAAGATTTATTTCACATAATCGAACTGTGCAGAGCACAAAATAATAATTGATGTGCACAATGTCTTATTCATTTTATTTTATTTTTACTTAACGGGCTCTGTAGTCAATTATTCCACAACAGCGTATTTCGTGGAGATGGGTAAGCTAAAGCAGTGCTTCAGACTTTTTCAAGTTCATTAGCAGGGAACTCGCACTTTCTTTTGTGCTCCACTGCTGCTGACGTGTCTCAAACACCCCAGCATCAGGCTGCAGTGCATTTAGATTCACTTAACTGCATCTGTGCTCATTTACACCAGTGTTAGTAAATACTCCACTAAACTGAAAACATTCAGCTCACTAAATAAGCCCCATAAAGTCACATTTAGAAACTCTAGGATTCATCATTATGGGCAAAGTACTTGAACACTCACAGTATTTAGTCAGTCCTTGGCTTGCTTTAATGGCCATTAAAATACTATAACATGGAAATGGAATAGTTGTAATATATGTCATTATGTTCAACGTTTTCCATAATAGTTTTCTGATACGCAGCGTATATTATGAAGCTTGTTTTGCAGCCTTAAAATGTTTTACTGAAGCATTACTGAAAATGGAAAAGTGTTATTTGTGGAGCTGAGTAATTCAAATACATATTTTACTCAGATGGAAATGACCAAAAACACTCTCTTGAGAAGTTCTTTTTTTTCTTTTTACCAATTACTTTTGAACCTTTAATCTTATCTTACAAAATGTCAGTCTGTTTAAGTGTCTGCTTTAAACTTGTCATTTCACTAATGGATGTTTTAACTCTGAATTGAGCAGTTTCTGTAGAAGCGAGGTTGTTTATTCTAAAGATGATGAAACTGGAGCAGGGAGCGATACCGGATGGAAAATTGTGATTCAAATTGACCAACAGATTTTGACTTGCATGCATACAATTCATTATGATGCACACTACTGAAGTATTAGATTTGTGTATTTGTATTCATCTTGTTAAAAGGATATGTGAAGTTTAGCATCTGAAAACAAAACAGTTGTTTCATGATCGTTTTTCCTGGTGATGGAGTAAAAGTTTCTGCATCTGAAAATCCCCCAGTATGATTTAAAAATGCTTTGATCTTTGCGCACAGTTCTCACAATCTGTGTAACAATACTCAGCCTAACACATACACAAACAGGCTAAATCATCCCCCAACAAGCACAGGAATGTTCAGGACCTTTTCCAGGGATAAACTGACTTTCATCTCACAGGAACTTGTGTAGACTAATCTATAACCAAGGACACACACACACACACACACACACACACTAAAAAGTTTGACTTTCATGCAGATGTGCGGATGTACTGCTGTGAAGAAACATATTTGCTTCCTCCAGCTTGCTGTTCCGGTCTTTTGGTTTCGCCAAATGCTGCTTTATTTGTGATGAGAATGACTCCATCAGAGCGTAGACTTTTTGTGCCGAGTCGAAAGTTAAAGAATGTAAATGACTGAGCCGGGATTCCTCTTTTATTTTCATTTGTTCGCCTAGAGTATTGTAGTATTGTGTGTGTGTATTTGTATTTTAATGTGTGATAGACAAAGACATATTTTTAGTATAAATAGTGTACATGATTTTCAGTGGTATTTATAACATCTTTCTAAAAGACTTTGGATGTCTGCCTGCAGGTTGAGTACACGGCGGGTGTTGTGTTTCCCTGGCTCTGTCCTCTTCTGGCAGTTTTCTAAAAGAAATCTTTCATCTCAACTTTGTTTTATGTTCAAATTCTTACTTTTCGCCCCCGCATCAATCCATCTCTTGCCTCTTCAATTAAAAAATAAAAATAAAGCATAACAGAAAAAAAAAACCTTTTCCAACCATATGGCATTCAAACTTTTAATTATAACTTCATAAAAGTAATTAGTCTGTATGTGTCGTGGGTGTGAAGAATTAGGGTGATTTCATATTTAGAAAGAAAATGTAAGATAACAGAATGGAGAGATCTAAATGTCTAAAGATAGTTGAAATTGTGGGTGTTCTTTTCAGTAATTGGTAAAAAACAACAACAACAAAAAAAAACATAGCCAGTGGCTACAAAACTACAAATTACACATACTTTACCATAGGACTGCATTTTATAGTAGTCAATATAGTGGTCAACTCATAGGACTTTGGAGGCCAGCCTTTTCTCTTAAGCCTCCACTGTTACTAACCTTAGTCCTCTCTTGACGAGGCTGTTGAAACCAAAAATATGAGTCACTCACTGTATATCTGACATCACTGACACACGCCGTGTGTATCCATCAGCAGCACAGCGGGGCAGATACTTTCCAACACAGGGGTTTGATGCGAGTAATCAGCTTAAAGGATGGTCTGTCTAAGCACAACAGTTGGTCGCCCTGATATCCCAGGAGCAGTTATTCTAAAAACTATATATATCACCATAGCACACACAGTGTTCCAATTACAGGAGGTTCCAGAAAACTCATAAATAATTATTAGCATTACCAATGCTGCAATTAATGATATAAGAAACACATCTAATCAAATTAAGATCTAATGTCCTGTTATCTGTCATTTTAAAGGTGTCAGCTGCAGCATTGATTGACCTGGACATGTGCAGAGTGTTTTTATGTGCTGACGAGCTGCTATCATCCTGTTGTGAGTGCCTATGCATAATTATTGTGTATTAATATGGTGTCAGACCAGCGTTTCTCAACAACAGTAAAGCAACCGGCCCATGTAGTGTTGGCTACTGGAGTGCGATCAGTTCTGCAGCCTTTCTTATAATTTCTGCTGTGCATTTAAAAGGACCAGTGTCTAAGATTTTACCTGCTTCGGATGTTATCACTCGATTGAATGGGCGGTTCTAGTAGGTATAAGTAGGTTCAGACGGGCATTATCCATTGGTAAGGTGGAGGTCAACTTTGAGTTACAGACGCCATCTAGGGGCCGTGGTAATTATGACACGGGCAAGTGACGTAGTTTAGATGACATCAATATTACGGCATATTACGTACTGGTAGGTGCCGCGGTCCTATTCCAATCAGGTTGATATGCACCAACTAGTAGATGTAGCAGGGCCCCTTCTAACCCATATCTGTAAGACTGATAACCACTGATAACGCCCATTCAATCAGGTGATAACATACGAAACAGGTGAAGATTTAGTGGCATCTAGCGGTGAGGTTGCAGACTGCAACCAAATGGTTACACCTCCCCTCATCCTCCCCTTCCAAGCCTGTAGGATACTATTATACTATTCTGGGCTACTGTAGGAACATATCTTTATATCTATGTAGATATAAAGGGCTCATTCTAAGGTAATGAAAACACAATTCTTATTTTCAGGTGATTATACACTAATTAAAACATACTTATGAACATTATATTCCATTTCCACCAAGTCCATTCCACTAGATGCCACTAAATTCTACACACTGGACCTTTAAGTTGAGTATCCACCCTCTGTCTACAGTATCAGCATACAGTCAAGACCATACAGATCTCACACCTTTGTGCAGCAGGTTCCTTTCTATGTCAGCCACAAAAACAAGATTTCAGTCAGTCAAAGCAGCCTTTATGTTGTTATACTGTGAGTCATAATAACCTATTGATCAGTGGCAAGTCTTTAGGTCAGATTTTATGATAAAATGTTCCAACATTACTGCTGTATTGGTGAAAGTAACTTACTGAATATCTACTAAACTACCAAATAAAATGTTGTCCATGTTTTTTGATGTTGTCCTTCTGCAACTGTTTATCCACTAAACTCTCTCATGAAAGTCTGTATGGTGTGGAGATACAGCACAAATATTCAGATGACACATCAGTTTTAATACATTTTTTGTGTGTGCCAAGAGAGTGAGCTCACACACTTTTTTTTTCTTCTTTTGAAGAATTGTAAAATTTGGAGAAAAAAAAAGATGAGTATGAGAGGTGAAAGAGAGGAAGAAGGTATAGAAGAATAGAAGAGATTAAATCAAAGGATTGTTTGAGAATACGCTAAGCAAAAAGTTGTTGAAAAACTCTAAGCAAAAAGTTGTTTCTAGTACAACTATGTAGAAGATTAGTAATTCTCAGCTGCATTGATGGATTGGGCAAACTTCAAAGCAGTTTTCGGATTTGTTCATGCCGCAAGGGAGCAGAGAAAAAGAAAAAGAAGAGAACGGGGAAAAAAAAGTTAGGCAGGAGTACACTTATTAGCAGGAAATAAGTGGAGAAAAAAGTGGAAAAAGTACAGAGTTCTGTGTCTCCTCCATTCCTTTTTGTCTCTACAGTGCACCATCCATCATGGGTCAGTGAGAGAGCTACAGACAAACTGAAAATTTTTTTCTTTGTTCTTTGCTCCTTTATGCCATGCATTATCTGCCTGCTCTTCCACCATGCCACCCCCCTTCCATCTTTTTTCATCTCCTCTTTTTTTAAGCCAGCAGCTCAAAGTGACTCTGAGTACTAACAAGGTCCCCTGTCTATAAGCACGGACTTTAAAAATGTCAAATCAATGTTTTAAATAAATAAATTATTTATTTGGCAGTGCATGATAAATAGTAAAGGTCTATGATTGAACTATTCAGAATTCAGATTTTTTTTTTTCCCCCAGCAACAATTTGGAATTAATTAGTGTTGTTTGTAGTGTGGTTAATTGTGAATACTTGCCTCAGCGCTATGAGTACACTGTGTGGTGGCGTGGTGCTAATTTTTACACAGTTAAATTAACAATCAGGCAGATGAATACAGTATTGGCTGGATGACTAGCTGACAGATTGTCTCTGTCTATGTGACTGCCTGTCTGAATTTCTGGCTGATTTTGAATGAATCCTCTGACAGACAAGGAATACAAATGAAAATGACCTGAACCAGCTGGACTGTAGCAGCAGACGTTTTACCGCAAAGTCCCTCTGATGAGAAACGTCATCAAAATATCTTCTAAAGTACAAGTGACAGTTTCATTCAACATGACGGACCTCGTGGATGAATGAGATGAATCTACAGAGACAAAAATGATATAATATTTGCATTTTTCACACTGAAGTGATACTCCTTTTGACTTCAGTATAAGAAAATCACTCCTAGTAGGCTTGTAAGATGGCTTTAAATAGTTTGTGGTTTCATCCTTCATAGTTACAAACAAAGCACAAAATTGGCATGTTTTTATAACGTCCGCCTTTCAGGTCTGGTTAAAGTTTAGGCAACTAAAACTTCTTAGCTGAGGTTTGGGAATGACTGCCCTTATGGTTATAATAAAGCAAGATTGATTGTTAGGAGATGAGACTGCGGTCTCTGCTGTCAAAGTTACATGCTTTGAACACAAAATCATTCACTCCGGCTTACTCAATAAAAACAGAAGTCATTTTATACATTTGAACAAACAACCAGATCTGTCTCATAAGTTTGAGATGGTTGTGAGGATTGAGAAGGTTGCACCTCTGTACATCCTAGATTATTATCCTGTAAATTTAAAACATTGGCACATTAACAGAGACCTGCTGTGCAGAAGAATTTAAGGATACGAGTTTCATAAGACTCAAAAAAGAAGTCAGTCCAAGTAGGATCCTACCTTGGCTACTTGTGTTTCACAATGAAATCTGCACCAACCTCCTCTTTTCTCTCGTTAGAGAGATTTATGCTGTCTTCTAAGGTGTCTGCTTGAACTCAGTCTGAGGTCCTGTTGTCTCTGAGTGATGTGTCTGTGTACATGACAAATTAGCTGTTGATATGTCCCTGCACCAGTGTGACAAAGATTTACAACTCTTGGCAGCTTGTAGCTTGGCAGCTGATTTTGATTTTTATTCAATCTCTGCTCTTCATTTTAGTCTATTTCCATCTTCAGCAGGCAGCCATATTATCATAAAAATGCATTGTACTTGTCATCTGTCATTTATTCCAAAGGCGTTCTTTTATGTAACTGATAAGTCATGTGTCCTGAAAGTGGCTTGTTAACACATCGCTCGTAGGGGAAAAACTGACACTTTTAATGACTAACTGAGAATTCTTAAAAAAAAGAAACTTTACAAGGTATTTCTCTGCAGCACATTGAAAACATAAAACTGTTTCCATGTGTAACGCTGCATTTCTCTTCCCTTCATCTTGTCTGCTTCCACTCCCTTTCCACCCCACTTACTGTCTCTCTCTCTATTGCTGTCTGTCTCTCTGCCCTTTCAGCCAGTCAAGCGTGTGATTGGACAGCAGTGATGCTCATTAGCATAATGCTGCGGCATCCGTCTCCAACCTGCATGAAGTTGAAGAAAACAAACTGTGTCGTGTGTGTGTGTGTTTGTGTGTGTGTGTGTGTGGAGCATTAGCAGCAGTAACCATTGAAGACAGGGTCTAACAGAGCTCTGAGCACATTAGGCATGTCGGCAAATGTCTCATTAGCAAGCAGACATTTTGCGGAGACTGCATGAATTTTTGAGTGGAGAATTTAACTGGACTCACTCAAACACTTCTTTGCTCCTGGCTGCCAGAGTGCTGATATGTTCAGGTCATATTGGTAGAATAAGAGAAAGGGGCTTTTGTGCTTCAGCTTCTTGTTGTTCTCATCATCCGTAATAATTTTGTGTTTGCAGCTGACTGCATGGAGCAACCACAGAAGCACAGACAGAAAAATCAAAGTGGAAAAAAATGATTACCCAAATTGTCCATCATAATTGTCCATTGCATTTTACAGAGTTGATTCCTACCACAGTTGTGTCCAAGCAACAGACAGTTCAGTTGTGTTCAGCTGAGACTGTCCTTGTAGTTGACATTCAAGTGACAGAAGCCCTCTAGCAGCAGTAGTAATTATGATGGAGCAAAGGAGGAAATGATATGACATTGTTATTATACAGCAACAAAGTCCATGTAGGGAGGAGGTCAGGGTGGATGGATGGGTCAACAAAACATCACACTTTAACGTGGAAGAAAGCTATTTGTTTTCCCGTTTCCAGCCTTGAGTTTACATTGGTTTTGTCAAACCATGACCACAATCATTCCCTTACCTTAAAAGATAGGTTTGGGTTTTTTTCCAAGTCTGTCTTAATACAATACTGACATGCTCATATGTAAGTGGAAATAGGTCTTGGTCGCTGTACAGAAAAAATTCCTATTCTCTAAACTGACCTTGAAGCTATTCTCCCAGTAAACAACTACACTGCTCTCATTCAGTACAAAAATGTATTCTGAAGTTTGGCTGAAGCTAATATGAGGCTCGAGCAATTAACTGACTCAACAGTGGTGGAAAGTATTTACTCAAGTACTGTACTTAAGTACAATTTTGAAGTACTTGTATTTATCTTGAGTATTTCCATTTACTTTATACTTCCACTCCACTACATTTCAGAGGGAACTATGATACTTCACTACATTTGAGAGTTGTAGTTTTCAGATGAAGATTTGACACAATGGATAATATAACAAGCTTTTAAAGTACAACACATTGTTAAAGATGAAACCAGTGGTTTCCAACCTTTTTGGCTTTTGACGTCTTACAAAAAGCAGTGTGTAGTCGGGGTCACATTTCAGATGAGTTGTTAACAACTCCACCAAATAGTGATTTTTCCCTCTAAACTTCTCACATGGTTTCAATTCAATCAATCTTCAAATGATCCA
The DNA here is from genome assembly GCA_038419695.1 of Scomberomorus guttatus. NCBI lineage: Eukaryota > Metazoa > Chordata > Actinopteri > Scombriformes > Scombridae > Scomberomorus > Scomberomorus guttatus. The sequence continues at coordinate 19,025,852 of CM076463.1, forward strand.
ATATTTCACCAAAAATCAAAGATCAGAGAAAAAGTCCAAGAACTGAAAACAGATTTGTGTATCAGAACTTTGTTTTTTCTTCTTTCCTCTCTCATTAATCATCTCACGACCCCTCAGATTTATCTGGTGAACATTTGGAGGGGCCCCAACCTCTATGTTGGGAACCACTGGTCTAAACTAGCTAACTGTATATAAAGTAGTTCAAACTAGCTCCACCTCCAGCAGCTACAACAGTAACATGCTGCTTACACACTGATGCTTCAGTATTAATAATCTAATGATGTCATATATAATAATATATCAGTCAGAGGGACGAAACAAGTACTTTTAATACTTTAAGTACATTTTGATGCTAATACTTATGTACTTTTACTTAAGTAGGGTTTTTCATGCAGGTCTTTTTCTTGTAGTGGAGTATTTTTACATCACTGTATTGGTAATTTTACTTAAGTAAAGGATCTGAATACTTCTTCCACCACTGTCCAAAGTTACAGTGTTTGTTTGCTGTGAAGTTCCTTGCTGGACTGCAGTGGAGGGACTCATGTCTGTCATGAGTAGGTGACATTTGATAAGTTTTTTTTTTTTTTTTTTATTCAGAAAGTTCGGTATATATGCAAGGTTTTGGTCATGACCTTTTTCACAGAGGGCACTTTGACATGTCACAGTAGGAAAAGCACAGGTGTCAACAAAAAAATGAATGATGGCTGATTACCATTTAGCTGCTAAATACTGCTTGAATACAGCAGAGCCGTTAATGTTATTAGTAACACCTGTGCTTTTCCTACTACAAGTCAACGTCTGATGTGAAAAAGAACTGCTACACCTAAATATAGCCATAATTAATCTAATTGATTACACCTGTGCTTTACACTTTCTCATGTATAAATTATATCATTATGTATCGGCACTGAGCTGAGCTCTCAGCATTTTCTCTGCGCCAAACCTGACAGCGCAGCTCAGACTGCTTATCATATGTAGACAGCGTGTGCTTTGTGATTTACATTCGACACTCAACAAGCTCAAAAGGTCTTATTCTAAACATCTCTCTCTCTTTCACCTGAACAACAGGGAAGGAAATGAGCAATCTGTTCAGACCTCTCAGTGTCTCCAGAGCAGCTAAATGGATGGCAACAACAGACTGAAAGGGTGAAGTGACTCATCATAGTCAAGACTTAATGTGTGTTCTTTACACTAAAAGGAAAAGTTCCTCCTTGGATATTCTTATGTTGTTCTTTTTGGTTTGCATTGTTGCTTGTGCAGCGTAGTATTTTCATTTGTGTTGGAGTTCTTCTCATACTTTACCAACTGTACTTCTAGATGTTATTCATCATGCTGCAGTCATTTTGTTCTTTGTCTTTTAACTTAATACCCTCGGCGCTCTCCCCATGATAACATTTCGATTCCACTTACAGAGAGAAGAGTTGAGAGACAAAGTTTGCAAAGAATACAATTTCAAAATGATTTAAGATATTCAGGGTGCTCAAGGGTCCTATAAAACTTTCAGAACTTGTCATGAAATGGCTTGAGAAGTTTGTGAATTTCACTTTTGAAAAGTTGCCCAAACCCAAAAGTCAAGGAGGTTGGAAATGACTGAAAAGTGTGACTGTCTGCAAGGAGGGGGGCTGACATACATACAAACACAGGAAAGAGGGAACAGGTAGATGTATTACCAGCGGAGGGAAATAAGAGAGGAAAGAAACATGCTAAGAGAAAAGACCACCAAGATAGATGGGTTTGCAGGCAGAGAAAATGGCAAAAAAAGATAACCAGCCACAGATAGGATGGAATCAAGGTGGGAAAATCATTATAATACAATAGTGCTGAGGACAAAAACAGACTTTGTATCTGTGGGATTGTGGCCAACACACAACCAACAGCCCCACAGATATCACTGAAATGAAAGTTGCTCATTGCATCATTCTCCAAGTATTGAAAACAGCATCTCCTGCAGTGATGTTTGGGAACCACAATCACAGTGGCTGCGTGTAATTTTCTACTACATAACAGGAAACAATTGACATAATGGTCACTTACTGGCATAGCATTGCACGACTTACCATCCTGGGAAAAATGTGACTCAAAAGCTGAACAACAGATGCGTGCAGGATTTTCAGTTCAGAGATGCAAGCACTGAATTGTTGCAGGTTTGGGTGAAAGATTATATGGAGACAACAATTCTCCACTAAAAATTATGAGGTGGCAACAACGAAAACATTTTCTCAGTTGTCAGTCTTTAAGGCACACAGATGTTTTATATATTCCTAATGCTGCAGTTGCCTTCAACTTCACAGAGGTGCCGGAGTCTGGAGCTGAATGCGCAATACTGACTTTGACAGTGATAGCAGATAGTGATAGGGAGGATTATCAAGTCATCATAATAAAACATTCCAGTGGAGAACGCACTTACAGTATTTGTGCAAATTATTGCCATCAGAATTTAAAAAATAGGTCACAAGTGGTTTAGAGATGCATATATACTGTATGTAAGCTAACAGAAAAATATGTCCACATATTGTATAACAGACAACTTAAAGATAAGCAACAAGAGAGAAAGGAGGGCAAAAAGTCTGGAGACTGTCAACTGTTTTTCAGTTATTTTTCCTCATTATTATCAGCAGAACTCAAGCTAAATCATAAACCCCCCCATTCAATATTAGTTGTCCACATGTATATCACACACTAGACAAACCTACAGGTGTGCTGCTTTGCATGTGAGGACCCTCGTTGACATACCGACAAATTCTCTAAACTAGACAATCACAGCTACATGCGTAAACCTGACCCTTGGAATAACCAAAATGTACTTCTAACCTTAAGTTTAAAATCAAGTCTCAAACAGTCCATTGAAGAGGTGAGAACCAGCTCAAATGTTCTCACTTTCCAAAGATCCAAATATCAGTCCTCACAAAGATAGAAGTACAAGAACACACACACCTCCTTTCACTACCTTGTCCTGATCCTTGTCAGCTGTGCCAATTACAGCCAGAATATCGTCCTTAAGGGCCTGTCAGGAGCTCCTGGAACCTTCTAGAAATGCCACCACTCAGTTTCACTCTGCTCTCACTTACAGGGATTTTTCTTTTTCTTTCTTTTTGGCCACGTAGCTGGCTGATCCCAAACCTGATTAAGTCAAACTTTCGTCAGTCCTTGGAGGTAAATACTTTGTCCAGAGAGGTCAGATGTCAGGGCTTCTAAAATACGAGCATGCTCCCGATGCTTGTTGGGATTAAATCGCCATGTTTTTCTTGTAACATTATTTCTGATTCCAAATGAAGAAATATTGAATTTCTTGCTTAGTTTAGGTTGCTTTCATATACCACTGATTTTAACTGTAACATATAGCTACTGTTTAAAATAAGAGAAAGAGCTTTCAGACTCTTTACACACCATTAAAACAGTGTTAGAATTAAACATCTCCATTTAAAGTTATACTATGCGGGATTTGTCAGTTGGTGTTTGTAAACACACAGCATTCAAAGTTGGCACCTCCTCCCCGGCTGAAGCGCAAGAGAGCAGTTACGTTCTAAAGCATCTGCTCAACTGCGGGAGGGTGCCACATTGCCGGGTTTTATGTGAATGCAGAGCTTCATCCTGCCCGCTGTGGTCTCTCTGCTCTGCGTGTGTGTAGCTCAGCCCCGCCAAGGTCAAGCAGACACACAGACCTGCAGCTCTTTATACATCCATGACACAGAGAGCAGAGCGGAGCCGACCTCACACCCTGCTCTGTTATTGGCTGGGGGCTACACACCTACTGCCCAAAGGTTGACGCCCAGAAGTGTCCCAAACACAGCAAAATAATAAGAAAATACAGGCAAAGGGCAGAGTTTCTGTAGATAAATACACAGCCACACACTTCTAGTGGGTCATAAGTGATTATTGAGAGGGATTACTTATGAGTCTATACATCATTTTTTTTAGGAAACTCCTGCATAATATATCTGTAATGTATGAATATAATTCACCTGCAAGATGCAACATTTGCTGCAAAGAGTACAATATCCAGCATGGTTCAAACTTTCATTTATATTCCTTTTAATTTTCTTTTTTTCCCTTTAAATAATGCAATCACTTTTGATTCACACAGTTTCAGGTCATGTTTATTGATATTGCCTGGTTGCATGTCTACCCCTGATTAATAGACTGGACTTGAACCACGTTTACATTCACATTATTTATGAGGCAGTTAGTCATGAAGCTCAAGCTTGGGGCAAATATGATTGGATGAAGTGATTGATATCACTTCTCCACACAGTGCCTGGGGCTCTATTGAGTCATTGCAAGAAGAAAAAAAAATATCCTTGAACTGAAAGTTTACTTGGTGCTTTAACTGTGTAAGGATCTTTTACCATGGCTCAATCCAATCTGACCCAAATTTTCCATTCTAAGAAACCCTTTCTGACAAAGACTGAATGTTTGGCAATCTGAGACTAAAGTAAATTTTAACTGGAAAACTAGTAAAAAGTAAAAGAAGGAAATGTCATTAAAAACTTTTATGACTGAGGTTTGCACTAATTTAAATTGAACAGAGTGGTGTGCTGTTTGAAGTTGAAAGCTTAAATCATTCGTTGACTCCAGCGTCCTGTCTGGACTTGGGGTGGAATAAAAGAAGGAAGGAAATAAAGAATAAAATGAAAAGAGCTGGAGGTAGAGATGAACAGGGAGTAAACGCTGAGATTCAACTGAAGGTAGGAAAAAATGGCTGGCAAAAAAATAAATAAATAAACCATGCAAGCAAGATGAATTAAAGACAAATAGCAGTTGTCAGATAAGGCAGAAAGACAGACGATGAGAGATGAGGTATACAGAAACAGAGGAGAGGAGGAACAGTGACTGTCACTTTATTAGGTACTATTTTTCTGCCCTTTGTGGATATTTTTTATTGTCTATTACTACTTCTACATACTTTCACTTTAGCAATTTGCTACCAGTGGAGTATTCAAGTGCAATGAGAAACCCCAGTATTCAAGTCATGAATACTGGGGTCATAAACTGTGAATCTCTTTTATTTAAACTTATAATTTGTTTAACTAATAATTTATAATTATAATTTATACTGTGTTTAAACAGGCAAGTCTCATTGAGATCAAAATCTGTTTTTCAAGAGAGAACTGTGCACAAGGGAACATATACAGTATGAGCATTAACAAAAACACAGAAATTTAAAACAGAATATCACCATAACAGACAGATTGGAAGGCGAGGAGAGACACAGATCTGGGCAAGGACGATCTCCACTTCTCTGGTTTTAACGGTTTTGTTTAGACAACTAAAACTACTAGAAGATTAGAGGAAACCCACAGTGAAGACTCTTAATCTTTCAAAGTTCAAGGAGGACTTCATAGTGTGACTTGTAATTCACAGTTGGCTGACAAGGGGAGGGGGGGGGTCCCAGAGTCACCTCCTGTGCACATGGCCCCTAAATCCTAGCTACTGCTCTGCTTAAAATGTCTAATAAATGACTAAACTTCTAAGTCCTTTAAGATGATTAAAAAAAACACCCACACATGGCAAGAATCAGTAGGTTTTCACCTGGCAGCAATTTGATGTGTGTTTGTGCGTGTGTGTGTGTGTGTACTTGCCCAAGTCCATAAAGTTTTTTTTTTTTCTGGGCGTGAAAATTTGTGTTTGATATCAGTATTCATCCTTTCTGAGACTTGGAGTCTGTGTGGCTGCTTTCATCAAATAATGCTCTAAAGCACAACAGGTGTATTTTAAATCTGAGACATATCTGGAGCAGCGAGAGGCTTATTAATGGATTCCCTTTTACGGTGAAATGTTCTCCTGCTCAGCTGGGAGAACTTGTCGGAAGCGCAGTTAAAAATCTTTTATTTCTTTCTCTTACAGGTTTGGATTCACAGAGCCAGTAGAGGTGAGAAGAGCAGTGACAAGTTAATGGGAAGTGGATGTTTAAACCTTTTCTCAAATGTTATCCATTACTGTACTTCACAAAGGACTTATTTATATGTGTCAGCTGACATGATAACATAACTGCATTGACAATTTGTCTCCATATATGGTACTAATAATATAACTAATAAAGAGAAAGTTGAAAGAACATTACATTACAGAAAATGAGCAGTCCTGAGGCTACTCACAAAACTAGCAATTTACTAGAATGTCAACTTCTTGGCTTGAATGATAAATATAAACTTCATTAGATATTGCAGTAAACATGAACCCAAAAGTAAATTTTGTGTTACACCCTCAAAAAACTCATTTGCATATACAGAAATTCATGGAAAATCAAAAACATAGCTGAGATGGGAGGATTTACAGACACTATATTTGTTACAATAACACACGCTGCTCACTAAAGAACAGATTTAACTTGCACTGTGCAAAACAGCTTTTACTGCACCGCGACGCTGTTCAACCACCAAGGCATAGACGAGTGAAATGTCTCATTTAAATTTGTAATTCTGATATTTCTGAAAGGCACCTGAAGGCAGCATGTATTTCATTTCAGTTTGCGTATTGAATTAATTGCATTTGAGCCAATCAGTCTATCATATGCTCACTCTGTGAAATGTGACATGTAACAAGATAAAATTTGTGAGGGAGGAAAGCTGGACTGAAAAGATGCATACATTTACTTAGCACCTGGTAGAAAGTACACTTAGTCAAGTACTGTCTTTAAGTACAATTTGTTTTTTCATTACTTCCTACTTTTTACTGCTATCACTCCATTCCAGAGAGAAATATTGTGCTTTTTACTTCATTGCGCCGCTTTATTTGACAGCTGTAGTTAAAGCACTGGTAACTTTGAAGATCAAGATTTCACATATAAAGCATGTGATCACATGACATACACCATTAAAACATTAAAAGGCTGCTAACACAGTAATGCATCAGTAATAATAATAATCAGGGACCATTGCTTTTGATATTTACGCACCTATTCTTAAGTAAAAGGACTTGTAATAGAGATTTTTACATTGCGGTTTTGCTACTTTCACTTAAGTAAATTCAACACTTTTTTCCACCACTGCATTCATCATTAGACTGATAAATAAAATCAAGAGGGATCAAAACTAAAAGTCAGAGTTGTAACAGAGCAGTAAAGAGGGAAAGTGTTGTGTTTTAGGGCATTTGTTTCAAGATAGCTGATATTTTGGGATTTGTGTTGTTTTCACCAAACTGAGCAGCACGACTTCACGAAGGATTAATTAAAAAAAGATGCAGATAGAAAGAAAGAACAACCTAACAAACCCACACACTTTCCACCCGTATTATGAAGATTCAAACAATAAAAATGACAATCTGCATTGTTTCTAATGCCGGATTATAGCTGATACTAAAACTGCCCTTTTATACCTGGCCATCCAAAAGATTTTTCTTTTTTCTTTTCTATAAATTTTGACTGAAAAAAAGAGTATAATATGTGCTGTTTTTATATTATTCTCTCCCAGCATTACTTTTCAAAAGAATAATATTAATCAATCACAAAAAGCATGAAGTTGAACAGGGTGAATATCTCTCCTCAACAGTTGCCTCAAAATCACAGACAAGGTGGGGACTTGGGGAGAGGCTGGCAGAGAGAGTTACCAAAAAAAAAAAAGAAAGGAAAAGAAAAAGTACAGAGACAACAGGTACAGATAGAAGCAGGTACAGGAGTCACAGGCAGAGACAGAGATGAGCTGTGAGGTGGATACAACAGAGAAGGGCAGAGAGACAGAGACACAGGCAGAGTAACTGATACAGACACACAGAGAGGAGAAGCCAGACAGGTCAGAGATGTTTTAAAGGAATGAGCTTATAACTTCTCTTCAGGGAGTGTGTGTGTGTGTGAGTGTGAGAGAGAGGATAGCATTAAGGTTTCAACAAGAGCAGAGTAGACAGTCAGATCTTCTATGACTTCTTCTGCACAGGGGAACTGACCTTTACAAGATGTGAGCTAAAGCAAGTGTGTGTGTGTGTGCGTGCACGTGTGTGTGTGTGACTGTTACGACCCCCAGAAAGGCTCCTTACAAAGGAGGTCCAACATAATCCAAAGAGTCAGTAGTTGCAGAAAGAATCTTCAAATTTATTAACAAACCATAAATGATCTTAAACCAACGCAACAACAAACCAACAGCAAGTAATCAAGGCTGATGGACCAGACAACATGAACAAACAGAAGGAAAGACACCCAGACCAACCCACAAAGGGCTGAATCTCTGATCTGGGCTCTTTCCTCTAACCTAAAGCAAAATGAAAACTAAACTAAACAGAAATAAAGCCACGAAAACAGCACTACCTGACCCACCAAAAAAGCAAAAGAACTAACAAAGGCAAAACACTAAAGCATGTCAGTTACAAAACGCTAGCTGCTGCTGCCGAGGCCGGGAAGTGGGAGAGAGGGTGAGCTAAGGTTCACCGCCCCCTCTTTATTGGTTTTCTCTCAATCAGGCTAGACCAGATATACCTTAGAGAGAGCACAAGACATCATGAGTCAAATATTGTGCACATCATAACCAGCAGGGGGGAGTGTAGCAGTGACATATGTCACTGGAAATTACACATACTACACACATAATCGAGTTTGAATATCTTTATTGCACATGTAATGAGGGAGCTTCAGACTGAAAGATGCCTTCGTCTCTGAGACTCTGCTAAACTGCTAAATGTTCAGAAAGGTCAAGGCTAAGGTGCAGATAAGGAAGCGTGAGAAAGTGCTCAGCCCGCTGTTCCCAACAGGTGTAGAAATGCATCAAAGGCCTTTCAGCAGATGGAACGTGGAGGCAGAAGCTCCTCAGGAAAGAAACACTGATAAGTAACAAACAACGGGCTAGCTGTTGTATTTCTTCTGAGAATGACGGAAAGCTTTGTAGCTTTCACAACGGGCCACTATATATGTGTGCTACACTTTGCCTTTTCGCTCTTTTGTCTAACAGTGAGTCTGCGTACACGTGTAATGCTATGAGCTTTATTAAAGTGTGACAATATTCTAAGAGATTTTTGTCTTGTTCATCTTTGTCAGAGTGGAATCGCATAATTGCCACGACAACCTGGGGGCTCGTCCGGGATGCCTAACTCATACTTTCCTCAATCCACCTCCTACACAGGTTGATCTGTGCGCAGCTGGTGAAGGGATTCAAAAATCGCCCAAGACCCAGAAAGTCTACCTCCCTTGTGGACGGCTCTTAATCGACACCCGGGATGTAAAGAGACTGCTGGCCGGGTCGTGCGTGGGATGTGCAAAAGTTATGTGTGAGAAACATGGTGATGACTCCTGTAAACAGCTGTTTTTGTGGGTAAAGAAATTTAGTTTTCCTGAAAATGGTAGTTTGAGTGTGAGTCAGATACAGAGACTACAAGAAACTAGCAAGAAATGAAAGGAATAAACATTTACAACAAATAAGAGAAAAAAATTCAGTGTATGGAAGATAAAAACGGGCAAGCAGTTGTCTGGCTGGTGTATGTGGGTGAGAAAGGTGTTTTACATAAAACCTTAAAAGCATTAAGACAAAGTGAAAAAAGAGACACACTATAAAAGGACATTTAATACTATTAAGAGTAGTTATTAAAGAGTTAAAGAGTGGAAAATAAAAAAAACAAATTCTACAGGACAGAAATATATAAATGTTTTATTTAAGAGCTGAGTGTGCAAAAGAGCAAATGTCCAGGTTTAGTTTTATATAATAACGCAATGGATTGAGATGTTTTTTTTTTCCTTTTGATTTAACAAATTGAATAATTTATTTCCAAAAGTTGTTTACCCAGAGCAAAATATATTGGTGTTGGATTGACAAAAAAAAAAAAAAAAAACTGAGTCAGACACAAGACACAGACAGCAAAGTGGTGAACAGGGGAGCAAGAGGGAGGGAGGGGGGGAGACTAAACAATGTCCTCAGCTCTCACAGTCACAGAAAGAACTGGATCTCCTCCCTGCCTTAGCCGCACATCAGAGACGCAAACTCCCACCTCCTGCTATCTGTGTTGACATTGATCTCCCTCCCAACCTATACCCGCAGACCCCAGTACAGGCGGAGATGGCCGCAGCGGGACCCGACACACCATGAAAGAGGCAGCAGTAAAAGACTGTAAACAATGGCCTGGTGAAACAGTGGCCGACTATCTGGCCAGATTGAAAGAAATCTTCAAGGAAAACAGCGGTATGACACCACCAGTTAACCCACCGAGTGACTCCCCATATGAACAACAACTAAAGAACTGTCTCCTGGAAGGCATGGATGAGCGGATTAATTACCAGATGCGCCGACATTGCGTGGGCTGGGACAGGGGACGCCTGTCACTCGTCCAAGATCGCACCATCCATGCGGAGCAGAAACTGAGTAAGTCAGAGAGAAAAAAAAAGAACAGCAGAGCAAAACTCGACTGAATGACAAGGTCCAGCTGGCACAGCTCCAGTTTCTACAAGGACCAAACAGAGGGAGAGGAAGAGGGCGCGGCGGTCCCCCTCGGAGCAGAGATCGAGCTCCGAGCAGAGGATCGTGTAATGCAGGTCCTCAGAACGACAGATGCCGGAATTGTGGAAAACCTGACCGTTGACAGAGACTGCCCCAAATCGAAGAGAAAAAGAGGACCCACTAGACCCCCTGCGGTGTGCCTGTCACTCAGACAGAGGATGAGGCATGACAGGTGCTTTATATGCTTTATAGAAGTGGTACTGAGGTTATACCTGAAAAAATATTACATTTCTGGGTGACTGTGGGGCTACTATTTCTGTTATTAAGCAAGATGAATTTCCAAATCCCCTAAAATTGAGTGGTAGGTACATTCATACTGTGAGAGCAACAGGCACCACAGTAAAAGAATCATACATTATGCCACTGTCTGTAGACACAGAAGATAGAGATAGAAAAAAAAAACAAATGCTGCCCTGTCAATCTGTTAGCTCAAGGCTCGATCTTGTATTGTACAGAGGAAGGCGTTAAAGTCACCAGAGTATCAGACTTCCTAGGTCAATATGTGCAATTAAGGCGTGGCACGCCACTGTACACATACCAGTGGGGCCTGTTACCCTCAGGGCCCAGGTCAATAACCACAGAACTGCTTGAGAAAGCACACACACACACACAATGTCACAGCACATGTCCATGCAGGCATCTGATTTACACTGCACGGCCACAGTTCATGATGGAGCAGGCACAGAGTTTGAAAAACGCTGGTTTCAAGGAAGGGAAGGAAAGTAAACAGTGCCCGCCCCTGGCTCTACAGGTGCACAAATCAATTTTGCTCCACATTTCATTGAGATATGTGGTGTAAAAGTGAGCCCACACAGAACTTGTCATTTGAAAAAAAAAAAAACAGCATTTGAGACTCGTAGCAGCAGATTCAAGCAGTTGTAGTTCTAGAAAAATATCCGAGAAAAAAAATGTATTTGTGTTTATTTGTGATTTGTAGAAAAGGATTTTGTGCACCTGCAGTGAAGAATTTGAGAAGGCGTAACTATTGTGTTTGTGGGAGAGAAATTCTACAAGTTTGCAACTCCTAAAGCATTTTTCTCTGTGACTTTATATTTACTGATACATGCGCGACTATTTTCTACAACTACAAATTCTTCTGCCACAGGCGCTCAGTTGTTTTGCTCCAATAATACCTTCATACATTTCTTCCTTACCATTAAAAAAACAAACAAACAAACAAAAATTCTACAAAGGGTTTCAGTCAGGATGACTGAATTAAATGATCAGAATAATCCTTCAAATGTATTTGGTGGGCTCCAGAAAAAAAAAAAACATGTGTGCAGTGTTAATTTGTATAATCCCATTAAGCATTAACTAATATGGAAGATAGATATTCCCACTGCATCTCATTAGAGAATCAAATTCCTTGAGATTTGTTTGGATTAGTCTCTATGTGCTTTTCCTCCAGGGTTCGTTAGAAAAACACTGTTCCTGGTAGATCTTTTAATTAAGCACTAATGTGCTTTGTTGGACACATTTTTAAAGCCTCTGCAGAAAATTATAATAAAGTACGCTATGCTGATCTTCCACATTACTGCGGGTTCTGGAGTAAATTAAAGCAAAAGTTGATCACCCTCATAGAAGTCTTAATACTGTTAGTTTGCTTAATCTGTTCCCCATAGACATGTTCTCTTATTATTTATTTATTTCTCAAATTATTATAAACACCAGTGTGGTAAAACCACCCAAACGTATTCTTGGTAGGACACCTCACCTGTTTTTTATTTTGATTCTGTCACCATATCTTTATCATTTTTGTTGTCTTTTCCATAATCTAAGTTGACACAAAATAAATTGTTTCTATCAAAATGATATAGTCATCCATTAATAATGTAATGATTGATCTATAACAAGATGCTGCCTGCTTCCAGGTTTTATCAGAATTAGTCTGGAGGTGTAAGTTTTGGCCTTTAAAGGCTTCAGAGTTTGAGGTTTAATTATAACTTTCCTATCAGACAAATTAGCCTTTTATGAACACAGTATAGTGAGGTAAGAGGTGACATTTTCAACAGTCATCCCTGCAAAAAGCTTAAACCGGCTTGTACTGTAACCGTTAATAGGAAGGCAAGACATAGAACGATGTTGGAAATATTGAAAAAAAAAACACAACCAGACTTTCAGCTGATCAAAAATGTGATTTGCAACTTTTCAACAAAGCAGATTTAGGTTATTAAGCTTGTGATCAGCCTTTAAATCAGTTTAGGCCTTACATGGATCTAGATGAAAGGAAGGGGATATGGGAAGGATTTGCAAGCTTTACAAAAATTAGACATGCACAGACCTCCATATACAGTGATGTATCAATGCAACAACACACACACACACACACACACACAGAGAGAGAAAGATAGAGAGCAACAGAGTACAAGAGTAGACGGGTATGGGTTTCGGTGTTAAGCTTTGTTTTGGGCTGACATCCAGCTGATTCCCAATGCTCCTCTTTAGCACTGAGTCTTTTTAAGCATTCATAAACACACACACACACACACACACACACACACACACACACACACAGGCACACACACACAGGCACATACACACACCAAGCTAATCTATTTCTGATGGATTGTAATACTGAGGTCAGGTCATGTCTGTGCCTCATCATCAACTTGTTAAATCTCACTCCGAAACACATTCAGCATTTAAACACGCTATGATAATTAGGCTTCCTGCTGCAAACCAACAATCCTCACTGACCTGCACGATTACCATTTTGAACTCACTTGGAAACAGAGAAGATGCGTCACCCTCTAAATCTGTTCTTTGAATGTCTCTCTTGAAATAACAGTAATGGTTCGCCACTAACACTAAAAAGTGGATGACAAGATTTTGGGGTAAACAATGTGATTAAAGCATTAAAAGCCAAACAATCCACAAAAAGCACAATAACTGTTGTTTGCTGTCGGATGAAGAAATTAACTACAAAATACTCAAAATATTCTAAATTCCTGGTTAATGGGGGAAGAAGGGAAATGCATCTATTTGCAGACCAGTACAGCACATGCTGTAGAAGAAACAGTATCAACCTCCTATGCATATCAAACACTGCAGATACAAATTTTATATACTACTTTTCTCAATCAGGAGACAGTTACAGTGATAAAACTGGTTGGACAGGGCCTTAAATAAGAATTTCTTGTGTGGACAGCTTAACTTGTTTGTTTTCTTCTGTATGTGTTTGACTGTCAGGGAAGCAAATATACAGTTGTGAACTTATTTTGTGTTTGCTGACATTGTTTGTTGAATTGTTTTTTGTGTTACACAAACTAAACCCGGCAATGTCCCGGCCTTCAGCATATGTAATCTCCTTATTATGGCCAAAGAATGATGTGTCCTGACAATGCTCTGATGAAAGTTCATCTCATGCACCCACAGTCAATATTTAATCCTAGCAGCAGAGAGAGGAAACTGCAAAAAAAAAAAAAAAAAAAAGTAAAATAAGACATTTGGGCAAACTGAGTCTGCTTGCCATGGATTTAAGTTAATATTTCCATCATAATGTGTTGTGCAAAACTGTATTAGCATAAATCCTGAATTCAAAACAACTAGGGAAACAACTTTTCCTTATATGCTGTATATATAATTGATTACACTGCCTTCCATTTCCTTAATTTCTGTATTAATGCACCGACTCTACTGACAATCATTTTTAGTTTCATTGGTAGGCACAGACCTGGGAGTTAATGATAATGTTTTATTTGCATCTGCCTAATATCCACAAGACACACATCCATGTTCTAACATACAATGAAATTCATGTGCATAAACACTCAGACATGCAGCAGTCTTTGCCTTCATTTCATTATTCTTGCTTTTGTGTCCCTTGTGTTCTATAACCCACGATGCAAGCTTAGAGAAAAAAAGTGTATACACACTTAAAATGCTGCAGGTTGCATGACTTACCTACAGTATGACTGAATTCCAGTATATCAAGGTCCGGTGTGGCTTACTGATAAATTAATCTATAAAGTGTCCTTGCCAGTTCTATATCACACATGCTCCGCCCCCTACTGGACTCTATGGCTAATACTCTCCTCCAATCACACACACACAATCGCCCACTGAAATTTGCATGTACATAGCCGGCCAATCATGGATGTGCCTACTGATTCTGTGTGTCCCACAGAGTATAAAAAGCAGCGTCTTGATGCAGTTTCCATCCTTCTCATGACAGCAAAATGGAGTTGCCGCTCCAAGCACGTTGCTGCCTGTTGTCTCCCGGTCTCATTGCCGCTGCTGCCGGGCATCTCTTCTGCTTCAAGTGCCTCGAAAAAGGTGCCACCAACTTCAGTTCACCACTATGTTATGGCCATGGTGGAAGAGTGTGTTTGCCCCCCTCTATCCCAGCCAAACCAGTCAGCCAGCTTTAAGAAAGCTTTTATGGCCCGGCTCATCCGGCTCAACCCACCATTGTTTTGCTCTCTCTCCCGGACATTTAGCAGTGTGTCAGAAAAAATATTCCAGCTGGGCGAGCAGCTGGCCAAAGCAGCTAACATTCTATAACAATGTATTGGGTGTCACTGCGGCTAATACAGCGCAGGACGCGGACTGCCACAGGGCAGGTGATGTCGCTTGCCACAGTGGGCTCACGTCACATGTGGCTGGGACTCACCGCCCTCCAGAGGAAGGACAGAGAAGACCTCCCATAGCTCCCGACGGGCTTTTCGGATCCATTTCTTCGGTTACTCAGCACTTCAAGAGCTGAGCAGTCATCTGCCGCTCACGCCTTCTCCTAGCCAGAGATTTCACTTTTATTTGAAGTACAGGATGTATTACCACAGCTTGTTGCTAGTTAATGGTACATTTCTCCTACAGAGTTTTGTAAAATTTATAGCTGATAAATTATGTACATAGGTATTGGATAAAAGTGAAATGGAAAGGTACTTGCACAGTGAAATCAGAACTCTGATTATTCGACCAAGATTCACCTTCATCAGGCAGATATAAAGTACTGTCCAAACGTTTTAGGCACTACAAGTAAAGTGAGGATGCTTTAAAAATAATCCCATGAATTATTTTTATTTATCAATTACCTTCATACAAAGAGCAGTAAACAGAAGAAACCTAAATTAAATCAATATTTGGTGTGACCGCACTTTGCCTTTAAAACAGCAGTGCACAGTTTTTCAAGGTACTTGACAGGTAGGTTGATCCAAAGCATCTTGGAGAACACAGTTGGATTTAGTGGATTTAGTCTGTCTCAATTGCTTCTGTCTCTTCATGTAATCCCTGACTGACTCGATGATGATGAGATCAGAGCTCTGTGGGGGCCAAATCATCTATTGCAGGACTCCTTGTTCCTCTTTTCACAGAATATAGTTCTTTATGATTGGCTATATGTTTGGGGTCATTGTCATGCTGCAGAATAAATTTGTGACTGCTCAGACGCCTTCCTGATGGTATTGCATAATGGATAAGAATCTAGACCTCTAAAGCGCCTAAAACTTTTGCACAGTACCGTATATAACAGGCTCAATAAGATCATAATCATTCCATCCCCTTCATATGTGAAATAGGATCTTTGTTGATTTATTACAGTATTTTGCCTTCAGTGATGTCTGCACCTCTTCCACTGAGGTTTTTGTGGATATGCATAAGACCACACTTGCCAATGGCAGGGATTTGAGGAAAATGGTAATGCCAGCATGCTAACAGGCTCACAGTGATAATGCTGATGTTTAGCAGGTACCTGATATATGATTTACCATATTCACCATCTTGGTGTAGCATGCTAACACTTGCTAATTACTGTAGCATCAACAGAAAGTACAACTGAGGAGAATGTCAGCTGTAGTATGTGGTCATTAAGTATTGGACAAGTCAGAGAATCAAGAGCCAAAGTCTTTGAGATTCATCCTCTGGGTATCATGGGTATCAAAATCCCACAGCAATCCATCAAGTAGATGTGAAGACATTTCACAGGATGAGTGAAAAATTTGAGCTGCCAGTGGTGCTTGATGAAAAGTCAGTGGATCGCCATGATAATCCATCCAACACTTGTCAAGACGTTTAGCTAAAAAACAATAATGTTAACCTCATGGTGGTGCTAGAGGAAGAAGTATTTCAGTCAGGACTAAAGTGGTAGACCAACCGACTTCCAGTCACTGTCATATAGAGCCATCATGTACTAATGCAATGCAATGCAACACCATATGCTCTTATATTGACTACAGACAGTGAAGACTATGGATAAGATGGACTGATGTTTTTCTGAGTCACTTGGTGTGAATGTGACTAAATTAGACAATTTTTATGTTCCTACATACTAATCCTCCCATTTCTTCATTTCTCCCTTTTGCCCCTGACCTACTACAATACTTGTGAGGACATTGTAATGACTTACATTTCTTCCAGGGAGGCTTAACATAGCCTTAACCATAAGCACTGCATACATAGCTGCAACCCTTATTCTAACTTAAAACAAACCATAACTGTAATCTTGACCCAAAAACAAAGACCTTAAAATGTATGAGGTTCACCTTGTGGGGACTGAATGTTTGTCCCCAGATGGTACAGTAGGTTAGTGCACACAATGTCACTCTCATTAGATGTTACTATATGTGTCCCCATGATGTGAACACACACTTCAGTAGACATAAAGAGACACACAGTGATTTTGTCTCTGTCAGCACCTCTGCCCTTCATGCTGACAACTTAATTTCACCCATAAATATATATGTCAGCTGGATTATGCCAATCACTTATGAGCATGTGCAACTTTGCATTTTGAAATAGATAAGTAATTATTTTAATTTGGCCAAGTAATTGCTTGTACTCAAGTTAATTATATTATCTCCAATTTGTGTTATGGGACTAACAATAAATGCCAGCGACTGTTCACTTCAGACTTAATTTACAGTATTTCCTTGTTTATTTCTACCTCAGTTCATAGCAATATGCAGCAGTACTGGGTTACAGCTGTTGATAAGAGGAAGTTGTTTTTCTGAGTACATGTCTTTTTGTTTTTGTGTGTGTGTACATGGATGGTTGGGAGCGTTTATACCCCTCACTCCTTGCATAATGGCATTTAAACGATTCTGGCAGATGTTGTTGTTTGTTTTGGAGAATAAACTCACTTAAGTGTGAGATGGTGATCTGGTGAGATTACTTACCTTTCTCTTTCAAGGACAAATTTGAATGGTGCTGTAAATCAGCAAATGGCTCATTTTGTATGGTGCCATCTTTCAGCTGATGGAGAAAGAGCTGGCAGACTGGCTGATCAGTTAATCTGTTGTTAAGGGATTTGTTGTGTGTTTTTCCTTTTTTAATCGTTCAATCATTAAGTCACTTGCTCTTCATTATTACTGAAAAAACCTTGACATGACACTAGAATTAGCCAAAAGACAGCATCTACTGTATAATGTAAATAGACCAAGCCAGCCTCCATTTACAGGGTGAGATGATGGATGCAGGGGCACTATATTGGGGGGGGAGGGGTTACAAAGATTCTAAGGGCCTGTGACTGACAGGGGCCCTAAAAAACTATTATAACATTAGGTAAATGCTTTTCAATATTAAATTATTAACCTATCATCATTAATAGAATATTTTATTTACAATGTACTAATAAAACTTGCAGGTCCGTGGGAATTTCTTTTTTATTATTGTCAAAAAAATAAAAATAATTAAATCCTTTTCAGTGATGAAGAATCTGTAGTATACTTAGTTGGTATATATTCTTAGTTAAAACATCTGCTGCTGATTTTATTCTTTTGTTTATATAATTCTATAGATGACAGTTAAGTTAGTTAATTTCTTTTAGTTGAAGAGGTTAATGTATATTTAAGTTATATTTATTTTAAAGGTATTTATTAATGTTAAGATAATTTTCCATTCAAGAATTTTACCATAAAACTTACATTTAGACTATAAAAGATGGTCTTTAGCACATTTCTTATAGAGGGTGTCAGTCAAATAGTGAATTCCACTATATGCAGAATGTTGCTTGCATGTCTGCACAGTGATATATTTTTACATCTCAGTGTCAGTAAATATCGTACAGTAAGTATTGGACTACAAGAGAGTTGCAAGCCTGCAAAGGTAGAGTTATTTAAAGCTTTGAATGGATCGACTGGGTTCTGGTGTGGTTACAGCAATTGCGCAGGGTTGGCGTGGCCTGTGATGGTAGGGTGGTGGGGCCCAGTCTGATATATTTTCATGGCGGCGCCCCTGGATGGATGGATGACGAGACAGAGACAGATTGAAAGAAAAAGATGATTCCATAGAGGGATTTGGATGGAAGTAGATATAAATCTACTCTAAATGCTGCCACTTTGAGATCGTACTCAATGAGCTGTGAGAGACAGAAGGAGGGACGGATAGTGGGATAAAAAAGGAATTGGTGGATTGATAGAAATAGAGAGTATAAAAGGTTCTAACTATGACCACCTGTTTGAGGTTTTACTGGATGAGCTGGCTTTGTGAGACAAAGAGGAAATGAATCCCAAGGACACTCTTTTCACAGGGACACTAAGAACAAGTATGTTGAATAAAACTTTTCAAAATGTTTTATTGTAATTTTTTTTGAGGTATATGTTTATACATCCATACAGATCTAAGGGATATTAGAGCACAAACAACATTTTCCTGTTATTTGGATTTTTTTGTCATATACAGTAAATAGCGACAAGCAAATGAAACCAGGTATCATTTTAGGTGGATTTTGATTACAAAGACCTAACAAGCATTCAAACTCCATCATCCTCAGAATGTTCATTAGATTTGCCACCACTCATCTTTTTTTCCTTACATACATGCATCTCAAGAAAGAATAATTTGAGAAATGTAACCAGGAGGAATGGGGAAAGAAAGGCTCACAGGGTAGTGCGATGTATGTTGTACAGTGTGCCCCGTACAAGACAAGTAAGTGCTTGTCTTGATTGTCTTGATTGACAATTAAGTGCTTTACTAAATTCCATTGACGTCAACCATTGGTTTAACAAGTCCATGAAACTGGTTTTGGTAAATAAGTGGTTCAAGACTCTTTTAATTAATTAATTTCAACCAAAAGGGCAAGTAGGCTTAACGTGTCGGCTCAAGCTTTAGAATTTCTATAAACAAAATAGAAAATTTACACAGGAAGTATTCATTCAAGATCAATGACCTTCATCTACTCTAAGATAACCTATCTCATTGTTAAACACTAGATAGATTGAAGCTGAGTTGTTTATTTTCTTTGGGGCTTATGGTTTGGACTCCTGTTGTGATGAACTTGCACATAGAACATCTAATCTTTTGAGACAACATTAGCAGCCTCCTCCTGCTGCTGGATCTTCTCCGAAAACATCTGTAGGCAAATGTAAGATCTGATGAAATAATTGAGTGTTTTTTTCATTTCAGCGCAGAAATGGAGTGGCAGAAGCCACATTCAAACATCAACATCATATGATCATTGTTCATCCTCCTTTCTAAACTAAAAGGTCAGCAACATACTGAGAAAACAGAATTACATGTGTGCATCTCGTTACACAATTATAGACTATGTTGAATTTTTTCTAATGTTAAATGGTATAATCCTTGCATGCCCCTGACTGGCATAAGAGAACATTTTAAGGTAGTGTGTCTTCAGCAGTTGGAAGTTTGAAATATTTAAACATTATTTTCATATGACTGCTGATTACAGGTTTATTTTTCATTTTTGGATGACTGTTTTGTCTTGAGTACATCGACACTTCAAGTTAATGAACACCAATGTTAGACCAGCCAGACCAAATAGATAAACCTTGTTTACAATTAATCAACTGACTGAACAGTATGATTTACAGTACCTTAATTTACCAGGTTAGTTTATTTTAGGACTACGCTCTCTTATATATAGGAATACCCTGCTCAAATCTTCAAGTGAAAATAATGATATGCATTAAGATTGACCACTAAAGTTAATTCCAAATGGTCACTTGTGTTTTTAAAGTTGAGAAACAGATTTTTAGCCACTGAGATCCTGAAATACTTTCACTGTTTTCCAATAACCTTTTCAGAGTCAGTAAAATACTTTCAAAGGGTTTTCCAATGGAGCTAAAAGAATGTGTAACTCCCAGAATAATGGTGTTATTTTAGGCTTATCAAAGGTAGATTAAGGGATTAGAGCCTGCTGAGATTTTCAATGAGAGATTATATGGATGTACTGTAGTGTAATAACTCCACATAGTCTCTATCTCTAACACAAAACACACTGATCACCTAATTTGGCAACACACACACATACACACACAGAGATCTGGCTGGCATAATAGTTTGCAATACCTCCCCATCTGTGTTAGTGATTTATTTCTGCTCATTTAGAAGCAGCCAGCTCTCACATAGGGGCTTTGCTTATTAGTGGCAGTGTGGTGATAGAATGGATCTCTGGATGGTGGAATGAATTCATTTAAAAGGAACGACATGTTGGGAATCACCTGGGAAATCATGGATTACATAAAGCTACCTGCATATTTCTCCAGGAGGAAAGTAACACATTACAGGCAGAATTAACAAGCTAGATGAAGGACTGGGCCACAGAGAAATAGACATATAGTGTGTCAGAAAGTCATGTAGGGACACACAGGGTAACAGAATAGAAAGACTACAAATTAATGGGGACCTACTATGCTCATTTCCAGCTCTATATTTTTATTCTGGGACTCCACTAGAGTAGCTTTGCATGATTCACAAAAAACTCCTTATTTATCTTATACTGGCCCTTTATGCAGCCCCTCAGATCAGGCTCTGTCTCTAAGAGGCAGTTTTAGCCCCTGTCTCTTTAAGGCCCACCTCCCAATGAGCACACTCTGTTCTGATTGGCCAGCTTTCTGGAAGCCTGCCAAGGGGCAGCTGTATCAGAGTCGTGTTAAGTTACCGCCAATGCAAACCCAACATTACCTGCTTTACTGCTTCAACTTAAAAGCTTTTAAATGACTAAATAACAGGAGACTTTTATTGTGAACAATTTACAGGAAATGAAAGAAGTTCCTCACAGAATTAGCGAAGCTTCGACCAGCATGCCTCCAACTTACTTTACTTACTTTACAACTTACTGTGTAACGGAAAAACACTCACAACGTGCCAGCTCGACTCGAATGATGGCTCGGCGTGACTACCCCCAAAACAATGTAAAAATGCCATAATGTTAGCGGAGCAGAGCAGTGAAAGATGAAATCCATCATGAGCCAACATCGGCTTGGGATGAAAGTAGAAAAAAAAACGTTGGAAACAGCGTTCAGAGCAGTCTGAAGCCTTGCTTCTTCCATACTTCATGCTCACAGGGATTACTTCTACATACGTTTACTTCATTATTTGATACTTTGGCCATGTTTAACATGAACCTAAAACCGATCCTAAATGTGGTCGACCCAAACAGACCATAATAAAGAGATAACTGGGAAAACTGGCAGCAGCATGATACACTATTAATTAACAAGCAACCACGGTCGAAAAGAGCAGTAATAATAAAGCCAAGTAATAATGTCCTACAAACAAATTAAGTCACAGAAACTAATTTAACAAATATTTTGTTTATCTGCTTCAAAGACTAATTTAAAGTCTAACTTTATTTAAAGTAGAATCAAACTTTAAAGACTAATATTACATTTTTAATAATAGTTACTAATTTCCTAGAATAAAAATGACTTGGCACGTATTACCCATCCCTGTAAGCTTGTGATAAATTCAGTTTTTGGTTGTTGTTTTTTTTGTTAAGTTCAAAGTGGATTTGTTGAAAGGTACATAAGGTATTCAAAGCCAGCTCAGGTGGTTTGAGCATCTGGTCAGGATGCCTCCATGACACTTTCCTGCGGGGGTAATTTGAGCACATCCCACTCAGAAGAGAGCCTGGGGGAGACCCAGAACAAGCAAGGGATTACATTTCACATCTGGCCGGTAACACCTTAGGATCTCACTGGTGGAGAAGGACATCTGGGCCACTCTACTTAGTTTCAGCAATGAGACACAGTGAGCAGGGGTTAGTGTTCCTGCACATGCCATCATGCAGACTTCTTTGCTGACATTGTTGCAAGCTGTCATGGTGTAATAGAGCCCCACCTGGCAGCTGCAACTGTCACCTACTGGAAGATACTTTGAAGACTGGTGCATGGAAGGTTAACCCAGTTGTAGCAGACTATGATTTTAGTGTCCAGAACAGTCCAGTTAGGATGGAGGTTTGCTGGGTAATGAATAATGGCGACCTTGCTTGGTAAGGTTGGGAAATACTAATAAAATATATAAAAATATATGCACTGTCTTAGAAAGCCTATCAAAATGAATTGTCTCACCATACTGACATCTTTCCCTTGAAAGATTTTGAACCTTTGCAACACAACACAGAGGCTGTTGGACACTACTGGAACGGTGACAATGTTGGGTAGAGTGTTTAAAGTCATAAATGGCTACAATGGGTGGATAAGAAAAGTTAGAGAAAAAAGGACGGCCGAGAAAATCCGCAGAAGACTTTAAAGTACACTTCCACCCACTGGTTGGGGTTGGAGGTTCAAAAGAAATGGGGTTACCTGTTTGTTTGTCATGGAAGAGGTCCAGGCTTGGTGACCGGTCGATTCCTTTCTCAGTTAGGCATTGACGTCTGCAGATGGGTCAGTATGCAGCTGGATTTTCACAGCCAGCTGGGACGATGATGAAAGGATCAGACTCCAGATGGCAGACATCACCCAGAGATTCTTCAGAGTTGGACAGCTTGGTGGGGCAGGCAGGGGACAACGCTGACGAGATTGACAGCTTTATCAAGACAAGATGGCAAACACACTGCGGTGCCAGCAAAGATGCAACCACTAATATCTTAAATATGCAAGGCAATGGTAAGTGCCTCTTCACCACAAGTACATGAAGAGTTTGTCCAGCTTTAACCTGGTGTGAACTTTATAAAGGTAGTCAGAGGTTTGAAATACTGTCACAGAAGCAGATAGAGAACATGTCGTAATTTGAAAAGAAAGACAGAAGCACAAGTGATGGAAACTGGCAGGCACCTAGACAGATAGACATAGTTTTATGGAGCATGAAAAGTTTTATAGGCACAAATAGACAAAGAATATAGTTGAGGTATGTTAACTTGGTGCTAACTGTTCTTAATTATACATTAAATCCCACAAAAGTAAATGATTCATCTTAATTCTCTTGAACATGAGTGTAATTAGACTTAAAATTAAATAAATAAATATATGGATTTAAACCACCTTTGGGCAAAGTCTCAAAAACACTGATATCAATCTTTCTTCATGTACTCATCCCTGTGTTTGAATATGGATTGGTACCAGATCATTTTATTTTTATAAAGCTACCATCTGCAGTGGGATTATAATGCCTGGTGTAAACTGGGGTTATGCCCAGAAAATTCATCATAATATTGGGTTTGGACATGAGCCTTAATTTCATTTTGTCTACAATAACAGTGTCATGATTGTCCAGACAAGCAAACATATGCTCAGTCAATGCGACCGCACGATGACCGCATACTTGCAGTGTGCCTTATATCAAAATCAAAATCAATCAACACTATCAGACTTACTCCAGATCTGCAGGGAGAGTTGATTTTGTCTCTGATTTCTGCCACCGGATGTCTTTTTTATATTTTAGTTTTCCTAAGGGCACAGCCATTCTCTGTCCTTACTCGCGATTAAAATGCAGGGACCAGTTAAAATTACAACAAAGTTTGTGGTGACGGGGTGTCATGTTCGTGTTCCGGGCCCTAAAGTGAGGTATTGATGACAGTGGTTGGATTTCTGAAGTAAAATGGTTGGCATTACATTTCAAGCACTTTTTGAAGACTTGGGCTGGTGGGCTGAGCGTTATTTCACGCTGACTGAGATTTGATGGGCCAGTTGGTGGGGCTGCTTTTCCTATCCTGTGGCTGAAGTGGCCTACATGTGTTGACTAAACAATTACCAGTGACTGCCTACCTCAGAATTCAATCCTAGTCCTATCATTTGAATATCAATACTCAACCCCTGTTGGCTATGTTCTATCAGTGTAAAAAAAAAAAAAGAATCTATTTAAAAGTTTACATTACATTCATTTGTGAGACACTTTTGTCCAAGGACACTTTGACTTGTAGATATGAGGAGCAGTTTGACAAGTTTCTGAGGACACCCACTTTTATTCTCCTTTTTTTACCATTTACACTGACAGTGAAAGCAGAGATGTTTGGGTTAATCACGGTCAGCAGCTGCACCTTCCAAGGTTGTCTGTGTTAATGTGGAAGTTATTCAGTCTCTAAACATTAGTCTTTAATTAGGACACAGGCTTTGTGAAAAAATAATATACCGCTTCTGTCTGACCTCCGCAGTCTGAATGTTAAAGTTCTGCGTGGACTAGCTGATTTAACCCAGCATGAATAACTTCCTAGTGTACAATTTAAATAATCAAAGTCCATCATTTCGTACATTTGAATCAGAATAAGTGTAGCCCTAAGTGTAACTGCTTTTACTGGATCGCCTGGACATATTTATATTTCTTGTCAAAAGCGTCCAAACAGTGAGATCCTTTTACATAAATTACAGTATTATATGCAGGTTTATGTGAGGTGCCACCGCAGCAATGGCGACTTAGCTGCTTCTGCCTGCAATCCGGATTTGTCTATAGCTGCAGTCGTCAAAGCAGCAAGCTAAAAACATTCAGATCTACCTTTCAACCCTTCAGTGAGATACTCAAAGATAGATTTTTGGGTATTTCTTTAAGCTGTCAGGTCCAAAGTAGCGCCGGAACTTGGATTTAACCTGAGTAAATGCTGTAGGACACTAAATCTCCTTGGTCATATGATCATATTAATGTCTGTTCGTGCTTTCTGCTCAACACATGCTATTGAAGGAAGTGAGTGTGTTGCTTCAGTGCCACACATTTTATATATTGTAGAAACAATAGTACCTATACTTATTATTGCAAATTTTTAAAAAAAATGCTATTTTTTTCAAAACTTGTAACTATCACTTTTTGTTTGCTTTACCCAAATGTATTCACATTCACTCAGTCTCTATATTCTTATTGCCTGAGGCTAAAGAACACCATTTTATGGTAATAAATACTTTTTCCTGCAGACAGGGTTTAAAGTACCTCATGTGTAAAGAGGAGAAAATGAATGCTCATTTCCCCCTTCAAAATTAGACATTAATTGCCCATTAGGGTTGACAGTACTTTGTCACAGACTCCAAATCTTATTATTGTACTAAATGGCTTCTCTGCCGAATGGTTTCATCCCTTAAATGAGAAAACTCGATGCCTGAATGCGGCTCATCCGATGTCTGAAGCCAGAGCTGATCCCCTCTGCATACCTGCACATACAGCATGTACATATATGTTCACACACACACACACACATACACAAACACGCACAAGCAAGGACATAAATATACACACACATGCACACAGCAGCAAGAATTCATTATTGGGTCTTTGATTAATTAAGACCTAATACTTTGTGATTGCCCATCACTCAGAGAGGGTAAAGGGGAGAAGGAGAGACGAGAGAAAGAGAGGGGGGAAAAAATTGTGGTGATGGTGGGCAGATAATGAAAGAGACAAAATGAATGAGTTGTGTAGCTTCAGCCAAACAAACTGATCAGATAACAGTGTTTTATGAAAAATGCACTTGGTAGACATGCTGATCTCATGATAACTAGAAGAAATGCTGCTTGCTTTCTCTCGTCTGATAGCTAAATTGCTGTGGAAGAAACTTTTCACACATTAGAAGTATAAAGTAAATTTTAAACAGCACAAAAACACGTGAATCCTCATCTGTGATTATAGCGACTTTGGCGTCACAAACATCAATGAGTCACATCAATGTTACACCCATAATTACAGCAAAGAGCCGCCGCGGTGACATTATTGCTAAAATGGGACGTTCT
The DNA here is from genome assembly GCA_038419695.1 of Scomberomorus guttatus. Classification (NCBI taxonomy): domain Eukaryota; kingdom Metazoa; phylum Chordata; class Actinopteri; order Scombriformes; family Scombridae; genus Scomberomorus; species Scomberomorus guttatus. The sequence goes on from CM076463.1 coordinate 19,052,085, forward strand.
CTCACACTGCTCCCTCTTTTCCTTTTCTCTCCCTCTTTCCCCTCAGTTCACCCCTCCCGGTGTAATGATAATTTCTGATAATGACATCTGTTTTGTGCAGTCAGCATACACATTTTGTGCTTTAAGCCACTCTCCCTCCTCTCCTCATCCATGTATTTGTCCTTTAAATTTTACTCTCCCCATCCTCTCTAATGTCAAAGAACGTCTTAAAGCTGCACTAATCAATGTAACAAATGACCTGTGGTAATGTGTAAGTCACTAATAGTGACGAACCCAAGCATAATTTTGTGACATAAGGTCCCTTCAGCTGTTTGAAACATTTCATTTTATTGTTTGGTTTTATGGCCCACAAATTTTGGAGTGGGGGGCTTTAATTGTTCGGTATTGACAAACAATGAAACGAAAAACAGTTATTTCTGTTACTCTATTTAAACATACTCAAAAGTTATTATGCAACTGACCTCTCTTAAACTGATTAAGTATGGTTAGTGCAACACTCACTGTTACTTTGGTTTTCCATTTATAGAAACATATATATCTGGATAGATAATATAGGCTAATGTAATTACTTTTTGTAGATTTATAATTTTTGTGAATATCAACAATTAGGCTACTTCTAGTCATCATATATTGTTGTGACAGGAATATTCCATGTGAGAGTTGCAGCCTGCTGTTGTCACTGCAGCTGTAAGTTATGTAAGAGTAAATGTAAGAGAATGAGAGAATGGAAGTAAGGAAGACCATATATGAGAAACCGAGGTGAGAAAATGGACAACAGACACCCTGAAAGAAGAGGGAGGTTGCACAGAGATGATAGAGAGACAGAGAAAGACAGGAATTAAAAGAGAAAGGGCCAAATGATAGAGGACAGACAGACTGGCAGGGCGGGGAAGAGGAGAAAGAAAGACACTGACTACATTTACATGCACACTAATATTCCACCATTATTCTGAATATAACAGTATTCTGAATTTGATACAGGTCACATAAACAGCATATTCCGTTTGGATATTCCGAATTAGGCCTTATTCCGAATGTAGCATTTTCTGATTAAGATATGTGGGATATGCTGATATTATTCAGGTTTTAGGAGCATTCTTTGGACATGTATACAGCACATTTGGAATATGCGCCTCAATTGGGGTTTTTACTGCAGACACACGGCCTCTTGCCTTTTTACGGTCAGCTTTGTGTGTTGTAAACAAACCAAACTAGTCAACAGTTTGCAAGGCTGGGGTAGAGGTGCATGATGGGCTGGTTGTGTAATGCACCCCTGCACAGGCAAAATGACATATGCTGAAGCAGGAAGGCAGACAGAGGAGAGGGATGAGAGGGGAGTGGAGAGCTGTTCAGGGCGGGCTGGAAAGACAAAGCGCGCCTTCTCCACAACGGGGACGAAGGGGATTGGTTATTATCCTGACATGCAGCCGTGGACTGATGGTGACGACTCAGTGTGATGCACCAAACACACTCAGCAGTATAGTAAACTTCATGGAACAACCTAGGTACTGGATGTGCCCGTAACTATAAATTTATAGTATCAGTCATATCAATTTCACTTATAAATATCAGGCAGCAGCTCACTGATGTTTTTCACCTCGCTGGTTTAGTTCACTGCCTGCAGAGATCTGGTGATTCCTGTTCCCACTGGAGCAGAGGGAAACCCTGAAAACCCTCTGCATATAAACGGGAATATTAGTGGAATATTCATTTTCATTAGCCATGTACAGCTTAATAGGAATATTGTCTTTTTCAGAATAAGGGCAAAAACCAGAATATTTTCTGCATGTAAACGTAGTCATTATGACAAGAGAGACTTTGCAGATCAAGCTGGAGCCTTGAATATGTAATAGGCTCATGATGGATGGCTGGCCTACAACCATATCTACTGTGTGTTACTTATGCATTCCATTAATTCACTGGATGGAGAGGAGTCGACCTGTGGAGCGAAGCATAAACACTTATGAATGATAGATGGACGGGCTGGCAGGGAAATAGGCAGGCTGGGAGACAAACATAAATATGCTGGCAGACAGAGAACTGGTCAAACAATCAGGCACAATGAAATCAGGCTAATAGAATGGTGCAGCATTGCACAGATAAACCATCTACAAACCAGCAAATTAACAAGCATGCACTTAACATTATACATTAAGGCAGCCAGACAGAAAAGGTGATTTACAGCCAGAAAGAGAAACACTGTTTGCATGCACTCCAGTACCCAAATTACTGGGGATAATTACGGTATTATTTCAGTTACATTTACATGGAGGGAAGTAATGCACCTCAAAACCACATGGATTAAAGCAATTATTGCTCATCCCTCCACTGCATACTGTAGCACCATGTGTTTGCTTTGCAACATCCGAGTTATTGCAACCCTGAATTCCTTAAGGATAAAATCAGAATTTATTATTTTCTTTTAGCGTTAGTATTTACAGGAAAAACTAATACCAATACTAATATAATACTAATAAACAATGCTGAAGCTAAAACAAAATAATATGAATCAAGAAAAAAATAAAAACATTTTTAAAGGGGATGCATCATGCACATTTCCAGGTCTATATTTTTAAAGTTTATCTTATACTGACCCTTTACACAGCCCCTCAGTTCAGCCGCTGTCTGAAAATGTCTCTTTAAGGCCCCCCTCCTAGTGAGCCCACTGTGTTTTGATTGGTTAGCTCCCGGAAGCTGCATCACGGCCAACTTCCGGGCCGCTCAGGAGGCAACGTCAACAAACCATGAAACAAACTATAGTAATAGGATTTTTTTACTACTTTTTCTCGTCCTTTACTTGAAATGTCAGCTTCTCAGATACATCTGTACATGTTGGAGCCGGAATCCGATCCGAAATATGCACAAAAACCTCAGCAACAACTTTAGCAACAAAGGCTACGGAACGGACAGACGTTTATGGGCATGTGCATCGAGCAAATGTCAGCTCGTCGGCAAGGTAGAAAAAAATGTCACAAACAAAGCTTTCAGAGCAGGTTGAAGTTTGAGCTTTTGACTTGCAGGGAGCATTTCTACATATGTTAACCTCAAGTTTTGGAACTTTGATCATGTTTAACACAGAATATTTTTATTTTTCTGTTTAATAACAGAAAACCAGAAAAAGCATAATACGTACCCTTTAATTTGATTTATAGCTCCAAGAATCATGTTTATATTGAATATGTGAACATACTAGTATGTACTTAGTAACAGATATACAGGTAATACGCAAACCTATATTTACTGTAGGCAACTACAAGTACTTGGTTAAGTTTAGTGGGAAGATAGTCAGAGTTTTAAAAAAAAACACTACACTGGTTGTGAGCTGCAATCTCCAGTATCAAAGTCGCACACATTGTTGATCCAAACATCCATCTTGACCTCAATTTTGAGATTGTATAACTGGCACACTACTACTGCCATTACTGCTACACAGTAATTGCTCTCATAATTGCAAGAGGTCACGTCAGGAAAGCATAAATACAGGTTGTTTGATAGGAGAGGTGGAAGTAACAAAAATGAACTGATAAAAATGGATGTGAATTGAAAAATAGAGTGATAAATTATCAAGTGATTTGATTAATTTAAAGCCTATTTGATTAAAACAATCGTGATAGGATGAAAACAGAGCCATGTTTCATCATTTTCCCCGTCTTACATTCATCATTCATGCCATTTATCATTTAAGGAAATTGGCCTCAAGGGTGAGAGTAACAAAAAATAACAAAAAAAATTGAAGTGATGAAGTGTATGTGAATTGAAAAATAGTGATAAATTGTCAACTGATAAACTTGATTGACATTTTATTTGAAACAGTGTTGCTCTGATAATCAACTGGGTTCATCATTCACAAAATCCAACTGCCATTTACCGTTTACAGCAAGCAGTTTTTGTTACTTCTGCCTGCTGGTGAGAAACTCGGGGCGATTTTTTCAAACAAATGACCGAATCTGTCATTTTTTCTGGTGAGGACAGTCTCTGTCACCCACAGACAGACATGCAGGTAAATGAGACAGACAGGGATGGACAATTACATACACAGACAGAGAATAAAGATAGACAGACAGGTAGTCACAAACAGGCAGAACCCAAGCTGACCTTTGCAAAGCCAGTGTGACAGTGTGAATAAAGAAAAACAACACTGTCTTTTAGTCATCACTAAGCTGACAGGTGTTTCAGTATTTCAAGTGGCTCTGTGTGTGTCTGGGTGTGTGTGAGAGAACACGTCAGGCACACACACACTTTCTTTCTGTTTTTCCTTTTCAAGATTTCTGTATAGGCTCTAATTTTTTTAAAGGATCCTTATCAAAATGTTTATGTTGTGTTTATGTAAAAAAAAAAAAAGTAGTGTTGTCAGATTATATTTGATAAAAATCAGCTGAGTTTCTTTATTTTTGTTATTTCTTTATTGTATGTTTATGTTTATGTACATGTCTATGTGAAATATCAGTACTATAAAATGAAAATTTCCATTCCTCTCTGACTTAAAGTAATAGACTTGAGGTTAGAGATGGTAAAGTTGAACTCACAGCAGAGTCTGGTTCTCCGGTGGGATTCTCACTTTTATTCTCACCATCCAGGACTGAGGCAGTGACTGGAGGTTGAGCAGGAGGGGTCAGAGGAGGTGGTAGAGTTGACACAGCAGCTGAGTCCGGTTCTGAGCTGTGTGTAGGCTGCTACGTGGCTGACTGTCATACCCCCCCCAATAACAGCAGTGATGGCAGGAGGTTCATCAGCAGGGGTCACAGGAGGTGGTGGAGTTGAAACCACAGAAGAGTCTGGCTCTCCGGTGGGCTCCTCACTCCTATCCTCACTGTACAGGACTGAAGCAGTGACTGGAGGTTAAGCAGGAGGGTGGTGGAGATGACACGGCAGCAGTCTGCATTACGGCTTGGCCTCAGCCTCTGCTTCATGCATGGCTGGAGGTTCAGCACTGGAGGTCAGAGGTGGAGGAGAAACAACATCGGGGTCTGGTTCTCTGGTTAGTTTAATTCCTTCTTCAGATCAGGCTCCTCATTCAAATCTTCAGCAGGGATGGTTACGGCCTCTGCACTATCCACCATGTCTGCAGGCCAGGTAAATTAGCTTTTGCCGTTCAGATTTACAGAAACGTTGGTGTCACTCTGAGGCTGAAGCACCACACAGATCTCTCCCACTGTGACATCAGCAGTTCAGCCTCTTCACCAGGACATTTTGAGTGAAAACCTGCCTGACCTTTTCCTGAATAGACAGGACCATGTCATCTCTGATGGAGCAGGAGAAGGTGACCTGATGGAGCGTGCAAAGAATGAAATCAGAACGGCCTTTGTGACGCCACATTAAACAGTCTTTTTCTGTTGATCAGTGTCAAAAAAGGCCACATAAAATCTACATTGATTCAATGTTGTAATGGGGGGGGGGTGCTTTTTATAGGCACTGCATCAAAACAGAAAAAGAACTAGTTGGTGTTTAAAAACAGACAAAAACCTACCAGACCAAATGATTAAAACAAGTGTGAAATACATGAGGCAGACATACTGGATCACTATTTTGTCAGCTGAAGGTAGGGAAAAGAAAAATATACATTTAACTGACTAATCAAACTTTTGCACCCCAAACTTTTCCCCAGCTCTCTGATGAGGTTTGGAAACTCAACTGAGACAAAGTGTGGCAACAAAAACAAGAACCATATTTGTGAGAAATCTAGCTGGGATAAAGAAATGCCATGCACACCTTACATTGTTAAACCCTAACCCAGTAACAGATGGAATTTTCCGGCCAAAATTTAGTTTTTTGTCACGTCTCACTTTTAGATGGAACATAACAGTTTCGATCCTTTACAGAAGATGATGATGCTCCCAAGTCAGGAAAACATAAACAACCGAAACATGATGAATGTGCTAATGAGTATTTCTGCATAAATAGGAAGTAACCTACTACTCAGAAAGTGCATCATTAGCGAGGCAACCGTGTGGTTTACCTCTGTTGTTTGCAATGTTGTTGAGCTGTTCACCAAACTGATCATCTTCAGCACTGTTGCAAAATGCAACACAGCAAATTAATATGTTTGAATGCGCTGAGAAAAACAGTCTGTAATGATTTCTCTGTTATGTAAAGATGTGCATGTGTGTGTTGTCATAACTTCTTGTCATCCTATCATCAAGCATTTTGGCTCCCCTTTCTCTCATAAACACACACACACACACACAGACACTTTAAGGTTCATTTAACTACATTTTGAAGGAGTAGTTTACTACTGCAGTCTCTTCCCCTCACCATTTTCATTCTTGATGTACCTATACATCATTATGTCAAAAAAAGGTATGCAGTTTTGCAGGTGGGACTCGAGTCACATGATGCAAATAGGACTGGAGACTTACTTGACTAACATTGATAAAAGACTTGACTTTGACTTGGTATTTATCATGTGAGACATGACTTTTTATTTTTAATATTTGCATTTTTCTAGATGAAGTTATGCTTTGTTTTTGAGACATGATTGGATGAATTCTAATGCAATTCGCGCAAACCTGGCAACCAACTAGGATGCAACAGACCAGCAGAGGCCAACACACAAGGCAGCTAACATGGAGAGGGCTAGTCCAAAAATATAAATTTGGATTCAAGGATTATGTTGTCAATGACAGTAGTAAGAAGAGAACAGTGGTATGCAAGGTCTGCAGCTCAAAACTCAGTGACACAACCACCACAACATCCAACTTCATCCGTCACTACAAAACCCACAAAGAAAGTGTGAATGTGTCACAAACCAGCTTATTAGCTGGTTTGTGTCATACCTCTGTTTTCACTTTAGAGCCCTTTAGAACTAAAGGGCTATATTATAATTCCAGAGCCCCACTCTGCATTGTTGTTCATTTACTGTAGGAGGTTTGTTATTGATTGCCACAAAATGTCAAATATCAGTAAGATTTATAAGGTGTAAGCAGGCTGCAACTGTTTTCGTTAGTGTTGAAGATAAAACTCAAATTTTTATGACCACTGTCTTTTAACTCATTTAAATGTGGAAATGGGTAGATCAACAAAATTTTGTATGTCTTGACTGGGACTTGAGCAATGACTTGACTTGTCCTGCTTGACCTTTAGCAGGGATTCCACTTGACTTGCTTGATTCTCACCACAGTAACCTGGGACTTGTTTGAGACTTGAAGGTTAAGACTTGAGACTTGCCTATGACTTGCACATGTGACTTACTCCCACCTCTGCAGCTTTGTACTTCAGCTCCCAGCCAGACTGATTTGCTTGTGTGATTCATTTGATAACCCAACAGCTTTAAGCAAAAAAGAATCAAAAGAAAAAAAAAAAAAGGGCTACACTTGAGATGGGTTTTCAAAAAATTGCAATTGCAGTTATCTTAGCAACAACAGGCACTACCAAGCTTCAGACAAACATCTGTTTTGTACCTCTAGCTTATAAAATATGAAGCAAAGTTGACAGGTACAAAGAGATTGAGGGGAGTATGGAGTGGAACATAGAAGTAGTAATTAAACAGGAACAGACAAATAGTATCAAAGAATGTGTCTTAGTGAAATGACCTCAAATCCAAGCATCCTCTTGTCTGTTTCGGACCGGTTCTGTGTGTCCTCGAGTAGCTTTCAGATCAGGCGTCTTTTTTATTAAAAGTAATTTATGCACATCTGGATCTGGTAGGTTTTCCGCAGGTCACACTGTCAACTATCGACTTCAGCCATTGATCATCAGCTGAATTGTTCCTTGCAGATTTTATTAGCTTTAACTGCGTATGGGCTTGGGGTTTAATGGGCTTTTCCACTGTCCCACAAGCATGACTAAAGGACTATACAGCTTTAGCAAAGGCCCTTAAAGGGGACCTATTATGCTCATTTCCAGCTCTATATTTTTATTCTGGGACTCCACTAGAGTAGCTTGGCATGATTTACAGTTAAAAAAAACCAAACACTTATTTATCTTATACTGGCCCTTTATGCAGCCCCTCAGTTCAGCCTCTGTCTCTAACAGGCAGTCTTAGCTCTTGTCTCTTTAAGGCCCCCCTCCCGATGAGCCCACTCTGTTCTGATTGGCCAGCTTACCGGAAACCTGCTGAGGGGCAGCTATCTCGTGTTAAGTCACTGCTGATGAAAACCCAACATTTCCTGCTTTACTGCTTCAAATTCAAAGCTTTGAAATGACTAAATAACAGGAGACTTTTATTGTGAAGAATTTACAGGAGATAAAACGAGTTCCTCACCGAATTAGCAGAGCTTAGTTAGCGGCACTAAAAACCGGGCAAGAAAACAACATATGTAGATATTTGGAGCTCTTTGTTCAGTGGATCAGTTAGAAATAATACAGGGAGGAATAGTACAAGCAGAAACAGCCACAGTGATGATGATGTTTGATGAAGAGCTGTGGACAACCAGCACACCTCCATCAGGTAAACAACTTATTTTGCTTTGCCCTGCTGTGTAATGGAAAAAAACACTCACAGCATGCAAGCTCAACTCGAGTCATGGCTTGGCATGAGTACCCCCAAAACAATGGAAAAACACCATAATGTTAGCAGCGAATTTGTGCGCTGTGCGTGGAGCAGATGACCATATAAGGAAATCCTTCACAAGTTGACGTCAACGCTGAAAGTGTGTTGGAAACCAAGTGTTCAGAGCAGTCTAAAGCCTGAGCTTTTTGTTCACAGGGATTACTTCTACAAACATTTAGCTCCTTATTTAACACTTTGGCCACATTTAATATGAACATCTGGCATTGTAACATTATATATATGACTGAAAATAAGGAAAAGCATAATAGGTCGTCTTTAAAATGTGTAAAAAAAAAAAAAATATATATATATATATATATATATATATATATATAGTGTGTGTTTTTTTCAGGGGAGAGACAAAAAACGAAAAGTTTGTGTGTGTCAGAGAGATCATTGTACTATCTCCCAATGAATGCTATAGAGCTACTTATTGACAGCCTCACCAGGAGTGTATTGATCAGTCTAATCTATAGAGTCCTCTGATTAACACATGGTGAAAACAAGCTAACAATCTCACAGAGATTAGCCCCACATACTAAGACCTATGGCAGGATATGGTACAAGTCTTTTTCACATTGTGGATGCACAAGTGGCATAGAACATGGGGACCTCTTCCATATTGCCATTGCATGAGGTAATTTTCTGTCCTTTATTATACAGTCAGTGTATGATTATTTGGTGGTTGTATATACAGTACATCAACGACTTGTGAATTTTCTTCTTTGGTTTATAATGTTTACAGATTACACCTGTTGCTGTAATTTTGCTTGGGATGTGTCTTGTATTGCTGGGTCCATTTTTCTTTATATCCTTTTTTTCCTTTTTGAATTATCTCTGAATTAAAGACCAGTGGCCTTATACTGGCAGAAATTTAACACAGAGCAAGCTAAGAAACCAGCTTCTTCAGCGGCAGCATCCTCAATAAATCAGAGGGAAATGAGCCATGGTGTTTTGTAAGAGGGACAAAAGACCCAAGTCTTACTGTTTGTGATGCCTGTCCTGGAGGTCAACTGTTTTGTTTGGGACTGTATTAAATACTTGGGCTTTAATTTTCACAGCATTGACCCAGTGATATAGCAGCTATTCATCACCAGCAGAGTGCATTGACATAAGCAGCTAATGAGGGCTTCTGCTAACGCTGAACGATGGAGCCTTTTAATAAGGAAAACCGATGGATACGGATGGAGAGATGCAGTAGATGAGTGATTGTGCTGAGGGAGCAGAAGATCACCCAGTCATCCATTTCATTAAAAAAAACTTAAAAGACTTCAGGGTAAAGCGTCTTGCAGTTCTTCCTTTACTTCGTTAATGATTTTGCCTTCCTATCCAACTATGTTCACAATTCTTTTTGACAGCATTCAATAGATAAAATATGGTTGTATGCAGAAGCAGCAATGGATCCTAGTTTCCATTGACTCCAAAACCTACATTCATTAGTATTTGATTATGCTTTAATGAGAATGATTTAAGTCCCTTGTTAATACATGATCACACTTTTTTTTTTTATAAAAATAACACAGACTTGATTTTGATTGATTTTGAAACACGCCCTGCTACCTCAGATGAAGCAAACACTAGCGTAATGGGAACACCAAGCGGTGCGCACTTGGGCTAATGTTAGCTACTTTAGCTAAATTGTGCTAACAGGGCAGGTATCACAATCAAGTAACATTGAACTTTCCGAAATATTGCAACAATCAATCAAACTCAGTGCAAGTGTCACTGTGAGCCAACTGTCAATCACAACTGTCAATCAACGCCCACACTGCAGACATCAAAACCTACTATAAGTCTTCAAATCTTAATAATGGAGCAATCATTTCCAAAATATCCACCAGCACACCTATTAGAGGGCCCACATTTAGTGACTGGGACAATAATGACTCGTTGAAAAAAATGATTGACTTAGTATTTCTAAAGAGAAGTCGACACTTTGTGAAGGAGTCGACTGGAGCCAGGGATTTTTTGGAGCCAGCATCTAATGTCCATTGGTGGCATTGCACTTTCTAGTTTGGCTTCAACCTCAGGCCATTTTAGTTGCCGCTTGTTTGAGTGTGACTTAAAACAAAGTACTCTGTAGTGAAGGGTAAGTAAGTGGGGAATAGTTTGGAAAGGTGTCTGTTTGTGGTACATTGACTTTCACCTGACATTTTCAGTATAAACCTCTAGCACAAAGGAATTGCATTACTCCACATTGTCATATTGGCACCTGCACTACACCTCCCTCTTCTCTCTCTTCAACCTCTGACTCTTTCTGTTCTCACTCTGAAGGTCTCGGTGTTGAAATTTTATTGAAATTTCAAAGTCTGTCCTGCTTCACATACCTTCAACCAACTTTCCCTCCTGTAGAGATCACCTGACCCAGTCACCTGCCTACTCAGCGTCCCTTCATTCATCACCTCCAGAGAATTAATTAAGTCTGTATATTTGCCCAGACCTTTGTCTATGCTTGGATAAAATGCATGGTGTTTTAAAAGTTCCTTTTAAGTGAAAGCTTATGCAGCACTGTCTTTACATTTAATGCATCAAGCATGACACTAAATGTAGAAGCAAATGTGTAACAGTTTCCTGTAAAACCTTTTGAAATCTGAGAAACAAGACTTAACCAATGAACCTCTAAATGTTCACTTATTCTCAGTGACACTGGCAATGAAGTGCATGAAATATATAAAATGCCAAGGAAAACAAGTCTATGTACCTGTAAATATATACAGACTGAAACCTTGAAGTAAAAAAACAAAAACAAACTTCTGAGCTTTCAACTGCTGTTAACAAGTTTGGAGCAGTTCATGAGTTCGTGTGACTTGTTTGGGCCGGTCTGAACACTGTAATCGTACTCGGGTGCGGATGTGGTCTCAGTCCAGTCCCAAACGAACTCTGGAGTGGTATGTTTGTGGTGGGAACGTGATCTGACCTCGATCCAACCCAATTGCTATGTGTACTCTGCGAGTTTGAGCAAAATGGCTCCCGTTGCCAGGTGTGCTTTGCATTTTGGTATGCAGATGAGCAAATTTAACAGTTGCTCAAAACTAGCCAGAAAATGAATCGAGGTCCAACATAAACTACCCCAATGACTGGAGGATCTTCTTTAGGGATCCATTCCAGAAAGCAGGTTCAACAAACTGAGTCTAACTCTGAGTTCATTAACCCTGAGATAGGAAACTGCAAGTTGTTGTTTGCAAAACAGCTCATCTTAGTTAGTTCAATCAACTCTGAGTATGTTCACTCTGAGTTAAGCACATGAGTGATGACAAAAGCCATCATCAACAGAGCTCTCATTCTACGAATCACCATGACAACTGGCAAGAAAAAAGGTCATCCTACTTCACCCCACTGGAGTTAGAAGTGTTAATACATGCTTATGGTGAATATAAGTACATCTCCGGAAAGAAAGGCAACACAGTTGCAGTGGCAAAGGAGAGAGAATTGGCAAAGGAGAGGATTGCTGCCCGAATCAATGCGTAAGTTTGAATGCAATATTCATTTAAAGCTGGAGTACGGGACTTTTCTCTCCCCCTTCTGGCAGTGAGAGTAATTACAAAAACAGTGTCAACACATGCTTATGTCATAGGCTCCACCGTAGCCTACTCCGTCACTACTTTTACAGCTGTAAAATTGTTTTGAGTGTCACACAACCCCTGCGAAAAAACTCCCAAATTGAGTTCCATTCGGTCTGATAACATTTGGAACGAGGAAGAGCCACACGATTAAATGATTTTATCCCCATTGAAGTTAGCAGAGGGCTAACTGGAAGTTAGCCAACTCAGCTGGCGGAAGTCTCTAGTGCATATGCCCAATATCTTATGTAAAACTTTCTAAATATAATTTTCTATGCAGATGATTTAATTTTGTATCATTTGTTTACATAACTTAATCTCAGTCTTTGGCAATATCCAGTCCACAAGCTTAGGTCTTACAACATGCTCTTACTGATCACAACTTTGAAGAATGGCTATGATATAATTTTTCACTTGCAGCTATCAGCATGGCTGGTGTTAGGTAATCATACACTAAAGCCATGATCTTTTAACTTTTCATGCCCCCTACTGTTAACACGAAGAATGACAACAAGAACGGTGATAATGTGCCGTGAAGAAAACCAAATGCATCAATTTGTATTTCATGGGTTAAAAACATTACTTTATCAGTACAACTGAAAATGAATTATATTGAACAGGGGACAGTTTAAAGTATTATTGGTGCAATGCATAGAACCTTTACAAGAATGTACAGCTTTTGTTTATATGTAAAATATTAAAGTTTACATGCATTTCATTGAAAGTACTTTACTGTTTATGATTTTAGTCTCATCTCATACAACATTGAGCTAAGAACATTGTTTCCACCTAATCCTCCCTGTTCAGGGGAGCAACACATACCCTCAAACACATATCTCCATCTCTGTAGCTATCTCTATGCACACAAACATTTAAAAAAAACAACATGATCTTGCTTCAAATACACAGACTAGACCAGTTTTTCTTTCTCTCGTACACAAACACAGATGTTATCAAAGGCTGATGGCAGGGGTTCTAGACAGCCCTTGAAGACAAACACATTGTGTTATATTGGAGTGCAGAGGAGAGGCTTACACAGCTCTGTAGCTGGCGAGACCTCCCATTTCGATATTGAAGAGACAGTGGAGAGGAGAAAGGGGGTGGAGAAAAGGGGGAGAGGATGACAACAAAAGCACACTGTCACAGGGGAAAAAGACCTTAGGGAATGAATAAGGGAGAGGAAAGTGTGGAGATGGAAAGAGAAAAGTAGAGAAGTAGGGACGAAAAAAGGAGAGATTAGAGGAGGACAAGCAGACAGCTCTGTAGCTGACAAGACCTCCTGCTGAGACCCAGAGGGGAGAGGAGATGCTTGGGGAATAGAGGAGAACAGCGGAGAGGAGAAAAACGGTGACAAACATGTACCCACTGCTCAAAGCTTGGATGGATGGCAAAAGTGTTTATACATTTCTTTTCTTTTTTTTCTTTTTTTTAAAAATTGAAATGTAGTGTCAGCTGGGAACTGTATTATGCTACTTGCCTTGCTGGTTAGCTAGCCACAAGTGTCCGTTGTTTACATGCTTCCATGCTTGGCAACAAGAGTAGCAGCGTGCTAACTAGTCTAGTCTATCCAGATAGAAACAAAGTTTGACAAAGGCACGCAACCAGAACAGTTGCGTTTATAGAGCAGGCTGTGTCTTGGTATTAACATGCGATCTGCATCTGGATACATTATCTGGATAATGACATCCAATCCATAGTTCTTTGCATTTACACCTGGTATTATAATGCATTCTTGTTTTCTCAGCTGTGGCCACATTGTAATCAGATCTCAATATGCAAATTAGCTAGACAGAGCTGGCGGATTGTCAACAAACATGGTGCGTTCCCAGGTTTGTGAGGGAAGACTTCTAGTTACTGCTACTAGGCCTACTTGTAGCAGGAAGAGGTGGATTGTCAGTTATAGAAATTAGTTACAGAAATGGCTGGACACAGAAGTTCAAAATAATAAAACACAAATTGAAAGGTTAAATGTGAGTGGTATAAAGTATATAGTGGTAAAAAGTTTTAAAATGTGGGTGTTATGTCTCGTCTGTGTGTGCTACTATTTTGGTATTTCTCACTGTTAACTTTGTATTGTATTGTTTGTAAGACACCCCACAATTTACTTCACTCATCTCACAAGTTAATTTACATCTGCATGTAATGTTTATATTGCAAATGCACAGATGTAACATGGTTTTCTATGCTGCTGTGTTCCTAATGTAGTATTTTTATGCAGCATTGATGTTTGTGAATGTGCTGCATGACTTCTGCGTTTGAGTAAGTTGAGCGAGTTTTGAAGCAGAAGTCATTGAAGAAGAAACATTTTTCCGGTTGTTGCTAGGCATTTAAGTTGTTAGTTCATAGCTAGTAGTTGTTCTTTAATGTTCAGTATAACTCCCTCACTCCCCCCTGAACTGATTAGTTTGTTTGTGAATGCCATGCATCTTTTTAACAGGAGCTTGACCAGCACAGGTGAGCCGCAGGCTCTCAGGTGTCAGCTCTGATGTCATAGTGAAATGTCTCACTTAATGAGATGATTAAAAAACACGTGGAAGTTTTTGGGCTAGTTTACAGATGGGTTCATGTTTGAGCATTGCTGTGGCTCGGTCATGGAGCATAATTTTATTAGCTACCGGGAAATCAACTTGAGTTGTGCAGCCAAATCAACAGACTGAAGGAGAGGACCATGCCACAGAATCTTAGATGAGATTTTAAGATGACTTACAGGAGACAGTTAAAGTCTTTAAAACAGTAGCATTAAGAAGGGTGAAACTATCATATCTAAATTAAAATATTAAGTCTCAGATTTACATTACGAAAATAAAATGTGGAATATCACTTGTAGCAAATTAAGACATTAAGAACTTATATAGAACTTATAACAAGACATCATTTGTCTTGGGCAAGTTGTATCAGCACATAATATATAAAATACATAATACAATAAATACTGTATAAATAAACTATTTTGCACAATCAAACTCTTTGTGTGTGTGTTTGTGTATGCACGTCAGCCCACACACAAAAAGGTACATATTGGCCACCTGACAAAAAAAATTCCCCTACCAATATTAAAACCAAACCTCCGTCCTTCACTCAGAGTTTATTTTATGTCCTCATTCTCACTCCTTCCTGTCACCATCCTCTGTACATCTCCTCTCTCTCCTCTATTTCTATTAAGCGGGAAGACTGGCTACAGGCTGTAAATCTGTCTCAAAGGTCAAGGTCAAGGTAAACTTTATTATCCCAGATACAGAAATTCGGGTGGTCAAAATGCCGAAGTACACAGAACCATCATAAAAACAGATATAAATACAACTATACAATATGCAGTCCCCCCTTCCATCCCCCCAACACACACACACACACACACACACACACACACACACAGAGCATTTCCAAGCACCCTCCCTCTAGCATACACTGACACACACACTAATGTCGAGACAAATGAAAACTTCATATACAGTAGACTACATGATCCATCCACCAAATCCTATGTTTTGTACCGTCCTTCTCATTTAACAGTCTACTTGCAGAAGGAACAAAAAAACTTGCTAAACCTGGTTGTTCTTATTTTCCTTTGCAGAATCCTTCCTTTGCCCTGATAGCTCAGCTGCAACCTGTTGTGTAGAGGCTGAGTAGGGTCACTGAGGAAGCGCTCAGCCTTACACAGAATGAGGTCTTTACACAACTGAGCAGCTGACACCTGGTCACACCCAATCACCCCACTCACCATCTTGATCATGCGCTGTTGCGCATGTTACCAAACGCACAAATCAGGCTGAAGGACAAGATGCTCTATAGGACAGTTGCAAGACATAACGATCAACATTAAAACTGTACAATGTCTGTAAGAAGAATATTCACTGTTGTTTTTTGACCTTTACAGTAGCACATTCACTGAACTTCAGCTGGTCATCAATCTCTATCCCTAAGTATTTGTAAGTATTAACTTTTTCAATGGGTACATTGTTGACATTGGTGTGTGGGACTTCTCTACTACTACTTTTAAAAGCTACGACCAATTTCTTTGTTTTAGAGCACACTACACTGTGTCGCCACAATGACCATGTGTGTGTGCCAGTGTGTGTGTGTGTGTGTGTGTGTTATTGAGAGGTCAGTTACAGCCAGATTGAGTGAGTTAAGATGTGTATAAACTACATTTACTGAGCTCCTACCTTGGTACACAAATGAAAAGGTGGAGGTGGATTAGGGCAAACACACAGTTATGCATGTGTGCACACACATACGCCGGGGTCAAAGACACACACAAAAACACATTAATGTAAATCCATATTTTTATTTACCCCACATGAATGTACTTCATTCACATTCTATCCAAAATAGAAGGCCAGGTCATTTATTTAAAAAGAGTTTGATTTAAAGGTGCCGGTAGACGGTTTAGTCTGTGCTGTTGACTCCAGATCACTCCTCTCTTTAAAATTGATTACAACAGAGATTTGGCTTTGGGCAGTAAATTGCTTCAATGTTCAAACAATGACAGAGCTCAATGTCCTAATCTGTATGCTAATGAGCATGTTTGATATTTCATCTTAAGTGCCCGCACTGCTCTCCGATGCCAACAGAAGCTGTTAGGCTATGATCAGGACAACCAGACAGTAGGAATGGAAGTAGAAAATCTCTCTTGTAAAAGAATACAATATATGCAGCCATAAAATCTGCATTCCCAAACAAAAACTCTGTTACATTCCTGAGGGCTTTGTATTAATAATACAAGCTTTTCATTAGAATCCGTTCCCAGACAATATGAGACTCGGAGACAGAGACGATGGGAGGCCAACATAATGGAAACTAATAGTTAGGAATATAGAAGAAAAGGAACAATGAGAAGACATTATTGTAAAAAGAGATAGACTCTCATTAGAAGACAATAGAGAGAGACTCTCATTAGTAGACTATTACACATTTAAATCCACTATGTGCACAGTGTAGTGTTAGTATTATGTGTGTGCATATTTTGAAATGAGAGTGAAAACAAATAAAAATTTACATTTACCCTGACTATGTCCTGCAGGCCCACAAATGCACACACTCACATGCTCGCTGTGTGAAAATATTCTGTAAACATGTTGACCATGTAGATGTGTGAGGGCTCGATTTCTGGGTCTATTTTCTAAACCTCTTGCAGTTTTTGAAAACCCAGTGAAGCTTTAATAGTGAACATTGTGTAGTTGAGTTTGTTGTAGCAGCAAAGACACAGCAACTGTGAAAATAAAGGGTCATAACAAAGTGAATGTTTGAAAGTGTGAAAAGGTAGCCAATTTGAGGCAGACAGCAGGTTCCAATCCTATGATTGGATTTTTGGTGTTGGGGCTACACTTCTGTTCCAGTTTGATTACAATTTGTGCTTTTTTTTGTACAGACAACATAAATATGACAGAGAAAAAACAGGATCTGAGAATTCAGAGTATACCATATTCTGTATGCCAGACGTGCAACAATGGTGCGCTTACACTCATATTTAGTAGGGTGCAGAGAGACTGTAGGTGCGTATGTGTCAAATTTTGGCTTTAGAAACCTAATGCTCTGACTTTTTTCAGTAAATTAATTATTCACAAGAAATCATTCCTTGACAAGTAAGATTTTGTCTAGTTTTAAAAACGAGAAGAAAAGGTTCCATCTCAGAAGTCATTCTCTAACTCGGTTCTTTACAGTTCTACCTGCAAAGCACTGATCAGGGTTCGGAATTTACACAAAAGGACCAATTAAGTTCAGCATCTTTACCGTGTCCCCTCACTGCTCTGCGACTGCATTTTAAGGGAGCTCGAAAGATTACAGAATGTTCAATTTTCAGTTTTGAATTTTTTGAATTATGGATGACACTGATACCAATGGCAGCTAAGTGGAGACTCATTTTATATCTTGTTTGAACCTGGTGAGAAGCTGATTTGTTTTTTTGTTTTTTGTTTTTGTTTTTTTATCATAGCTACAATGCTAGACAGCATCCAGTTTGTTAGCAGAATTAATGTTATACTGGCAACTAAAAGTGAATCCTGAGATAAATTCTGGGTTCTGGTTGCCTAACTGCTGAATATTTTTAGTGATTTGCAGTCAGCTCTACCATACTGGGATTGTGTTTGTTTATAACCTTTGTACTGCAGCAGACATGCACAATAATGGTAGTGTCTCAGACACTGACAGTGATGGCTTTAGCTTGTCCAAGCAAAACAGCAAAAGTAAACTTGGGGGCAGAAAAGAGACTAGAAAACAACTGAACAAAGAACAGCATACAGACAAGATGTATATAAAGGAGAGAAAAACATCAGCAAATTAGTAGAGAAGCATTTAGTTTTTTTTGTTTGTTTTTTTTATTTGCGTTGTTGGTAAAAACAACTATATTACTAGTTCAAATTTGTCAGTGAAAATTTTTTTTGGTGTGACTTGAATGATTCTGTGTCTAAACTCAAAATATGCAGCTAAATTGTTGTGTCCAAATCTTATATATCATATATATATCTCCCAATTCCCTTCAGCAATCAATACAACATATATTAAAAATAAATTAAGACTAAACTTTTTGGAACAGATTCACTGCTTTCTGTAAAGCCATAGCTGATTGAACCTTATATTTCTAAATGGGAATTAGAGGGTCCCTGCTGAAGTCCACCTGATCAAGAAAATCCTATTTTAAAATGTGATAGGATTTTATAGGATATTATATGTTTAGAATACAGCACATGTCAATATATCACCATTACAGATGTTTTCAGGCAGTGCACATGGAGAAAACATCTCTATGCCAAAGTTGGTACATGGGTAGATTAAGTTTTAATGGTGGTGTTTCTATCGTGGTCTTTTTGATTAATCTTATCATACAACTTAGTAACAGCTTATCTGTCATACCTGTGCTGTGCTACAACTTTGAGTCTAAAGTTGAATACATTATGACGAGGGGGAGTAATTGTGTCCAATGATATTACACATAGTGCCAACGTTTTGCACAATTTCATTCCAACCAAACACTACAGCAGCTGATTACACTGATTAGAACCTTCAACCAGAGAGGCGGGCACAATCGCCCAAATCACCTGCTGCTGTGTTTGGTTGGAATGAGATCCTGTAAACCCTAAACTCTTGGGCATATGATAGGAAACCTCTGGGCTAAAGTTTAGGAAATCCAAATTCCACACTGTAATTCAAAACCCCAACGCATAACCTCTACAGAGTAGAGGGTAGAGGGTAGAGCGCAGGGCAACAGACTGTAGTCAAAACAGTTGAAAGGTCACTTGAATCTAGTTAAGACTTGACATAAAATGGTAATTATACAAGTTTTGGCAATAAAGTTTCTAACCAAACGAAGGCACGAAGGCTACCTCTGTGTATGGTGATGATATGCCACCGTTAGCATGCTCTCATAGTGGGTTTGCCATATATAGGGCTATCCCAAAACCAGTGCAGGGTGTGAAAGAAGACTATAAAATTATCCAGACAGTATGCAAGCCGGGAAATGGAGGAAACATAATGAAAACATCAAGAGTTCCATCCATCCAGTACACCATCACCACCCACTATGATCTCAATAATAAGTAGAATAATCACCTTTCTGACAATGTCAACAATAAAGTAGAATTTATGGCAGAGCTTTTGCATTAGATTGCACAGGTGTTCCTAATAAAGAGTTCGGTGAGTGCATATACACAACAGCTGGATGAGAAGGTGTCTATCATTATCCACAGTGACAGATGTCTCAGCTCATGGTGGAGGGTGGTGAGCACATTGCAGTGAACCTGTTTATTTATTCCATCCTCCTTAATACTGAGTGCCCTGCTCACCAGCGAGTGTGACTTCATGCAGAGTGACACTCCTTAGTGAAGCGCTAGTGGGGAGGGACCCGGTTTGGCAGAGCTCCATATTGTATCCAGAAAGAGCAGTGATGAGTTTGTGCCCTTGTGGCTTGTGGTGGGAGAAAGAAAACAGCATAATGGATTTAATGAGGCCAGAGAACAGCATCTTAAATAAGTACAATCCCCTGCAGGAAGGTGCCGCAGCAAGCAAACTGTGGAAAAGCGACTGCTACCATTGTATGCAAGACTTCTCATATTGTAAGTTTTCCTGAACTGATAGACCGTAGCTTCTATCAGACAGTTTAAACTAGGACAACAGCACACCATGAAGCTGAAAGTCCTATTATTAGTGTGCTCAGTAAAGCCATTTATTATCCAGTTATGACTGTTTGATTGCACTTAAAGTGCTTAACTTGATCATTGCCTCTGTGTGCCCCCCAACCATGGGAAAACTCTAGCTAGCACAATTGATTACCCACTTTCTAGCCATGCAGATTTTTGCAGTTTATGTGCCTAGGTGAATGGAATTTTTAAAAAGTTGTCCAGGATATAATAGTAGGTATAAGAACAGTCAATGACCTTGACTGGGAATAGCTATGTTTTGGGTAAATGGTTTGTTGTGGCCGTTCGAAACAGATTTGTTTGATTTAACAGCACAAGTAACAGGTAGACTACAGCAAAGAGGAATTTTAACCAAGCTTTTTGCAGGCATCCCTGTCACATTTGTCTCTCTCGCTCACAGCTCTAAGTAATTTCACAGACAAATGACTGAGCCTCCTTTTTATGTCTTCCCTGCTTCATGGTGGTCCCAGTCTGAGCATAGTTTAATTCATTATTGTAAAGTCCATCCGGTTAATTTAACTCCAAGCAGTTGAGTCCGTGCAGAGAGGTTTGTCTAATTGTTGGTTCGTCTCAGCCGGTGCCACCACAGGCTCTCTGCAGGAAGAAAAGATGGGCCAAAAACTCCCCACAGAGAGCCCGCTGGTGTCATCAGCTGAGACAAAGCAACGATTAGCAACAATTAGCAATTAGTCTCAGCTGCTAAAGTGAAACTAACAGCTCCAGCTACTCGGCTGCAGGGATAAAGTCCATTGTTTGCATTCCAAGGCTTAAAACTACATTGATTAGTAGATTTTAGATCATTTCAGCTATGGACACACTGACTGTGGCTGTGGGAATGTGCCATTTAGGAGCTGCATAAGCAAGCCTCCAGAGCTATGGTTGCCCTCATTTGTAAATGCAGGAAATTTGATTAACTGTGGATACCAGACTAGATCTTTTTGACAGGTTAGTCACACCAGTTAATTTGTATGCATGTTAAGTGTAGCGGTTTGAAGAAAAAAAAAAAAGATATGTTGGAATAAAATACACACTAAACTTTATAACAGCAACCTGCAATAATATGGTCTACAGGGATCTGGGAAGATACCCACTCTCTGCTGAAGTTAAAAAGAGAATTATTGGGTTCTGGGGGAGGCTGATGGAATGTAAAAAAAAAAAAAAATAAATGTACAGATTATGTACAACTATTTGCTCAACTTGCATAATTTGGGTGTATATGTCTTGCAGATCAAGCAGATACTAGATGACTGTGGTTTGTCTCATCTCTGGCTCACACAAAAGTGTAACATCATTAAATGGTTGAAACTGTTCAACAGAGGCTGAAAGATCAGCTCATGCAGAAGTGGCAAAGTGAGTTCAAAAGTACAACAGTCTGTGATCTTTATGTAGAATTTAAACAGGAGCTTAAATTGGAATAGTATCCATTGCATGAAAACCAAAAGTATAGTTGTGCTATTTATAACTCCAGGGTGAAGGTCCTTCCTTTAAGTACCATGTGTTGTATTTTATTCATGCCATATTCTATGCTCTGTATGTTCATAAATAAATGAAATCAATTTTGAAATACAAGATGTCCTTCCTGTTAAAAATCACTGGTCTGTCCCCTTCAAAAAGAAATGATATCCTACATGGTATTTTAGAGACTCGCCCTGACTTGTTCTCTCTCTTTTTTACCCGTGTTCACTTCAAGACTTACTGGGTAATTGTGAATTGATGCTCTTTTTTTTCTGCATCTTAATGCTTTCGCTTTGTCATCACGTTCACATTTTTCTTGCAGTTAACTTAAGACGAACTGACAAGTAGATTCATCTGTGCAATTGTGATTGAACTGTTTTGCCCTTCAGCGCTGCAAAATGAATCTTTGGAGGATGAATCATCATCGTATAGAGCAAAACTCAGCAGGTAATAAAGCTCCTATTCCAGGATAATCAGCAAAATATTACAAAATGTTGCCTGTACTTTACAGAAGATGTATATGACAGTATCTAATGAGAAAAATGGTATTAAAACTCACTGGATATAGAGATGCATAATCAGAACTGGGACTCTCAGAAGTTTTACTGTGCCTACTTAGGACGAGGACTCTTACCACTGAAGCAAAGACCTGGATCAGTAGAATGTTAATTTTTGCTGTTGAATACTACATAAGGGCTGCCAAGCCGTCACATGTAGGTTCCGGGCCTAAAAATCTGCTCCATGAAGGAATAATGCAACACCTGCTAATCTCTCATCTTCCTGCACTTTCTGAAAACATGAAAAAAAACATAATACTTTCATGCTTCATACTCAAAATAGGCAAGAAACTCTTTTAACCTGTTGAGAGATTTGATCCAACTGTGACTACTCAAAAAGTCATCCGTGTGTTGAAAGTAGATCTTTTAATCTGATGCCACTTAGTTCGACTTTGGCGTGCAGCACAGTATGCTAAGTGCATCTTAAGTTTAAATATTTTAATATTGATCTCTGTGAATGTCGTCACTGCTCTTTATTTACTGCCCATGCAGCCTACTGTACTGTATGTAGCAGATACATATAATGAACTAAATGCGATAATATCAAAACAAAAATATCTACAACTGGTAGAAAGATGCCATGTCAGCTCTCACATCTCTTTCATTTCCATTCTTTCACACTCTATTTATCTCTTTACCTCTCTCCTTTAGGCCACTAAGCATGCAGTGCACCTCTAATGTGAGTGAAGACAGGTAGTTTTTTCCCTCCTCTATTTGGAAATATTGTGAAACAGACTTTGAATTGAGGACATTTTGGCACAGACATTTTTTTTTATCCTCTAGACTAGAAGTTGGTCATTAGCCTGACAATGACTGGTTGAATGGTTGGAAAGGAATCACCAGGACTCACCTGTCCTTCAATACTAGTCACCTTGACTTCAAATTAAATTTCTTTTTATCCATACTGAATTCTGAAAAATGAACCAAATCACTTCACCTTGTTACTAAAATGTCCAAATACAGTCAAATACAGTACATGGAACACTTCAATCATGTAATAATGGTGGCAAAATTCACAAAATGAATGACTTGAATGAGCTTGTCAAATCCTTCAAAAGGAGGTGGATACCAAGACTAATTTCAGTTAAGGTCTGTTTTAGTCGGTCAATAATTGAAGATTAAAATGTGCAGACTCATTTTGCAGTAACATCTGTCCACGTCTGTGTTCTCAGATATAGTAGGTGATTATTCTGCTTTAGTAATATAAATGCATTCAGAGATGCTGGTAGAGCACATTCTGAGTTGAACTTAACTGAGAGAACTGAGAGAAATGATGGATAAGATTGTACAGAGGAATATTTTGTCCCTAATAATGTCCATTCCAAGTTTTTTTTTTTTTTTTACTTCTCTTGACTCACCCTCTCGTCTCTTCTTCAAACCAGCTCTCATCTACTTTAACCTCTTCCCTCTCTTGCTTGCTTTGTCAATATCTGTCTCTTCACCCCGTTCCCCCTCTTCACATATTCTCCTTTTGTCTCTTTTGTTTCCTATATACTGGGCAAGTTAACTAAAAGGGATGATGTGCAATGCTGGCAGAGGCTAATAAAGGCTTGTTTGCTCACTGATTAGCTTGTTTTTTTGTCATTTTCCACTGGACAAGTTCTGGTTTAATACTAATAACTCAGCCAAAACTTCTAGCTTGCTGGTACAGTCCCATATGATTGTGTCCTTACAGTAAACATACAAATCTGTGCTTTATGGAATATGATGGTGCAGAGATGGTGAAAAATCTTATTGATAGATCATCTTACTATATATAGCATCTCTTGATTCTTCCTCATTCTTAGTCTCTCCCTTCTTCTCTTATCTCCTATCTGAACCTCCTCCCCACTCCAACTGTTTTTTTATCCATCTGTGTCATCATTTTCACTCATTTCACTAGATCTCCTTTCTTCCTCTCTGTTTTTTTTTTTCTCCCAGCTGGACCCCGTCAGCCTTCCTCCTCCCTCTGTTTGTCCCTCCCTTTCTTCCTTGCACTGTTTTTCGGGGCTCATCTCCTGTGGTTGACAACTTCTCAGAGCGGGAGTGTTATAATTAGATGGAGGAAGATTTGCTCCCTGAGAGTCCCAGAAAACCTTGGGCTTCAAATGCTGAAAGTCACAGTCAATAAAGAGTCCCTTTTCCTCCCAAGCTGTATTACTTTATTCTTCATCTTTCTCATTTCTCTCACCACTTCTAATTAGGCTGCTGCTGACAGGTTGCATGAGTGTTTGTATTGTATTCACAAGCATGTCCGTTCACTCACTGTGCATGTATGTGTAGAGCCATCGATGTGTGTGTGCTTTGTTAAAGGAGAGCACAGACTGTAGTGTTGACAAGTCAGCTAATTAGCTCCTCGGCTAACGAATGTGTCGCTAACAAGGCTCTACTTGTGGTGGCACTGTGTTTGGAGCGACACGGTAACATTCAGAATATTGGCAGAGATGGGAAAGAAGCTTGAGAGTGCAAGAAATTCAAAAGCAAATTAAAGATGAGTGTATTGAATGTAATGCCACAGGTCTAGCACAGAAGGGTAGATTGTATCATAAATCTGTGTATGTTTGAAATACAATAGTTATGTGTTGTCTGTTAAACACATAAATGTATCAGTCATATTAAAATCTCTGAAAGCTGGCATTATGGAGCATGCTGTTCATCTGGCTTGACTCGGTAGCATTACAGGCAAGCGGTACAGTAACTGAAACTAACTGATCTCACAAAAGACAGATTAAAAATTGATCTCAAAATTGATGTGTCGAAATTGATCCAACTTTTAGCCCCTACAAACAAACAAAAGAAATACTGGATTCTACACTTCACATAATGCAACTTGTCTTGTGTTTAGACCCCCCATCCTGGCTAGCAAACTGATTCTGAAGTTTAAAATTAGCAGAATGATAACCGATGCATATTCTAATGTATATTGGTAACCCTATATTACATATTTGACTCATGTAGATGACATTTTATTACATTTTGACTAGTTATTATTTCTTCTGTTGCTTCAAGATGTCTGAGTGAGCAGCCAGGCATTCAGTCTCTTACTTAAAGACACTGTGCTTAGAGTTAGCAGGGATCAAATTTTTCACTATAAAAATCTATGTGAATATCAAGTGATGCACATTTGTACATTTAACACAAACAAACAAAAAACCCACTGTGCAGACATCTAGAAGTCAATATTACTGTAATATAAAAATTGTATACCTAACCATGAGTAGGGAACAAAACTGTCAAGTAATTCCATAATTCAATTTTGATTAAAAAGCATGTGTATTTAATAATTAGGACAAACACACATACACACTCTACCCTACAATGCGGTGATGAAGTGAAGCAAATAACCACAAGGCGCATGAACGGAACGGAAGACTGATAATATGGTATTTGTGATGACCTGGTTATTATGAGTGAAATTATATTGCTCGATTTAAATATTATCCTTTTATTCATTACTATCACTCCTACATTATGTTAAAGGAATGCTGGTGATAGGAAAATTACATTCCTCCACAATGAAAGGTTGATGTGATAATTGCATGAATTGGATAAGCCATTTTCATCCCTTTGTGATGTGTAAAGGTGAGCTAACGGTTAATTATAGGCCACGTGGTAATGCTGCTTGGTGGCAAATCTGTCTCGCCAAGCACAAAGAAGTCAAGACATTCAACTGGAAAAGTCGATTAGAAAAGAGCAGAGATACGGTCAGCAGTTGATGTACTTCAGATTAATAAAATAATGCAATGGAGAACCAGAGGCACTGTTTCTGTTTTGATCTTATTAGATGGCTGCCTCAGGACCACATGAACAGGAGGAAATGAAGCTCCGTCTGTGAGTAAGGTTTTCATATTTACCTTTCTACCATGATGTAGCCCTGTTTAGGACTGCCTCATCCACTGTGTGAGAGACAGTCGCAGATGCTTCCCATAGCAGCTGGGCACTGCTCTGTAAAGGAGGTGGGAAAAGTTAGCAACACATGCATTTACCAAACCAACCAGTTAGTCCCTCTCTCTTACTTTCTCTTACTTTTAAAATCTTACTTTTTGTGGCTTGTTTTTAAGTGTAGAATGGGCTTGTTGCTGACAATACCTTAAGTTGCCCTGTGGATTTTTTTTCCACACATTTGGTCACCATTTTGTTTGTATCTGGTGCTCTACTAGTACGTACATGATAATGCAGGTGACACAGTACAAATTAATGCGGACTGCAGAGGGTGGTGATGCAAATGTATTGGGCATGTATTAGGGATGGGACAAAATATGGATACTGGAATATATTGTGATATTTCCTCTTGCAGTATGTTATCGATACACTGACGCTACATACTGATATTTTTATTAAAACATGCAGGAGCTCTAAACGGATTCCAAATACAACTGGAAGTCAGTCTACGGTGAATACAATATTTAAAGCAAAGCTTCCTTTTATGTCCCAGAAGGCTACGAGTATTACTGGATATCAACACATTTGGTGTTTTGCGCCTATACTGAACCTCACATCACAGCGTGCCCTGAAACTGACAGCCTTTGCTCGACTGCTAGCGAAGGTTCAGAGGATTTCCGTCTTCTTCCACAGAAGCATCACAGCACTGAAGAGAAACCAGAGGATGCTTGAGCTTCCACAGCAAGCTCATAACAGATGTTGTTGTCCGATGGAACAGCACCTATGAGATGCTTTCCTGGTTTCCTCGAGCGGCAGCCTTCTGTGCTTCCCTCTTATCTCCTGAGGTAAGTTGTTTATTGTACATTGTTACCGATATAGTGTATTAAAATCTGTATGTATGTATCTTATTTGTTTTTATATCATACAGATTCAACTTCAACAATGTGGTTGCAAATGATATAGCCTAAAATATTAATTCATGATTTTTAATTAAAGTGCTATGCTGCTCTGTTCTTGCATTAAAGCTTGGGCAAGTTGAGTCACATCACGTCTATTTATATAGCGCCAAATCACAACAGAAGTTATCTCAGGGCACTTTACACATAGAGCAGGTCTAGACTGTAATTTTCAGAGACCTAACATTCCCCCATGAGCAAGCACTTGATGACAGCGGTAAGGAAAAACTCCCCTTTAACAGGAAGAAGCCTCAAGCAGAACTGGGCTCTAGGTGGGCGGCCATCTGCCTTGACCGGTTGGGTTGAGAAAGAAAGAGGGGGGGGAGGAGGGAGAGAGAGACTCAGAGAAGCACAGTAACAAAAAATAATAACAGTAAAAACAATAATAACAGAAATATGACTAGTAATAATAGTGGTAGCAGTGGGCAAATATGACTAATAATAATAGCAGTAGCAGGCATCAAGCTGGACCAAGGGGAGAGCAGGCAGTCCACAGCCACAGGCAGCAGGCGGTCTGCAACCAAAAGTCACCTGCGAGACGAGAAAGAACAAAACTCCCGGGAAGATGCCAAGATGCCCTAACTCTAAGCTTTATCAAAAAGGAAAGTTTTAAGCCTACTCTTAAACGTAGAGAGGGTGTCTGCCTCCCGATACCAAACTGGAAGATGGTTCCACAGGAGAGGAGCCTGATAGCTGAAGACATTGCCTCCCATTCTACTTTTGGAGACTCTAGGAACCACAAGTAAGCTGCATTCTGGGAGCGCAGTGTTCTAGTGGGGTAATAGGGTACTATGAGCTCTTTAAAATATGATGGTGCCTGACCATTAAGGGTTTTGTAGGTGAGGAGAAGTGTTTTAAATTCTATTCTATTATATCAGGTTTTACAGTTGTTTCTAAGGTTCCTGTATTTGGGGATAAATCAGTGCCTGTTGAGGGCAGGAGGTGATTAATTTTGTCTCTAATAGTTAGAACTTTGTCATTAAAGAAGCTCATGAAGTTGTCACTACTAAGAGCTATAAGAATACATGGATCAATAGAGTTATGACTCTTTGTCAGCCTGGCCAAAGTGCTGAAAAGGAACCTAGGGCTGTTTTTATTCTCCTCAATTAATGATGAGTAATAGGCAGCTCTGGCTTCACAGAGGGCCTTCCTATATGTTTTAGGACTATCTTGCCAGACTAAGCGAGATTCTTCAAGTGTGGTGGAACGCCATATCCTTTCAAGTTTCTGCGATATTTGCTTTAATTTGTGGGTTTGGCAGTTATACCATGGAGCTAACCTATTTTGTTTTATTATCATCTTCTTTAAAGAGGTGATGGAGTCAAGTGTCATTCGCAGTGACCCTTTCGGCGCAATCAACAAGATCATCAATTTGGGAGGGAATAAAGTTTGCAGTCCTCTGTTGTATTGCAACATGGCATTGAATTCAATGCTGATTGAATCACTTCCTTAAATTTAGCTCATCTGGTGAAGACATTCTTGTCTAATGGTGTGTAGTCCAGTAATAGGAATTCAAAAGTTATTAAGTAATGGTCCAAATGTTCAGTTTCAATGCCATATGCCAGAACAAGGTCGAGGGTGTCATTAAAACAGTGAGTGGGTTTATTTACACTCTGAGAGAAGCCAATTCAGTCTAATAAACAGATAAACACAGTGCTAAGGCTATCATTATCGACATCCACATGAATATTAAAGTCACCTACTATAATTACTTTATCTGTACTAAAGGACTGAGTTTGATAAAAGCAGGCCAGGAGGACAGTACACTATAACAAATAGAATTGGCAGTAAAGTTTTCCAGCTTGGGTGTGAAAGACTAAGAACGAGGCTTTTGAATGAGTTATAATTAAGTTTAGGTCTAGAGGTCGATTATTAGGCTTGAGTTGAAAATGGCTGCAACTCCACCTCCTCGGCCGGTGTCTTGAGGAATGTATTAATATGACTGGGGGGAGTGGATTCATTTAGGCTAACATTCTTCATGACACAGCCAGGTTTCAGTAAGACAAAATAAATCAACATCATAATCTGATATTAGATCAGTGGGGTTTTGGGTGGCAAACTGCTCTAACAGAAGCGTAGAGAAGCGTGTAGGTCTGCAACTCTGCCTCCTGGTCTCTCCCTCTCTCTGAATTTTAGTAATATACATTTTTAAATGAATGTTTTTAATAACAGTTCCATTCTGCCCCGTTCTTTCATTAAAGGTGAGAAAAAGTGTCTCTGACATCTGCACCCTGACTGAGACAGACATCGCAAAAGCTGAAGAGGTTGTGCAAGCCCTCGAGCCATTGCTGGTGGCAACAAACATCATGTGCGAGGTGAAGAGCCCAACAATTTCTGTCATTGCTCCGCTTCATGCCCAACTTTTGAGTGACACAGTCGGCACCACTGAGGATTCCCCTCTTGTCAGAATTAAAGAGCACCATCCATCAAGACCTATCAAAGAGATATGACTCTACAGGTGAGAAAAACAACCTGTACATCTCATCAGCCTTAGACCCCAGGTTTAAATCTCTGCTCTTCCTATTGCCACAAGATATGCAGGAGATGTATGTAAAAGTGCTGTCAAAGGCTGCTGCTCTGAAGGTAATTATATCTTGTAAACAGTAGTAGGTCATCTGAATATTTAGTTTCAGTTTTGTGTTGATGTGCCTCTAAACCATCAGACTACTGCTAGAGATACCATCCATATACTATATCCAATCCATATGCAAAAGGTCATGCATGAAAATTTTAAATAATAGTGTAAAAGGTGCGCCACTGTTCATTTTCTTACAGGAGGATGCAGACTTGGAAATGGAGAATAATTCTCACGAGAGCACTACTGACGAGGAAGGAAGCGATGTCTTGACACCAGTGAGAATGTGAACGATGCTTCCATTGCACACACACCAAAGAAGAAGAAATCTGCGCTTTTTGACCTCTTCGGGCAGACATTCGAGAGCACCGGAGCTCCCTCGTTGTTGTCGGCTACTTCCACAGGATTCACACAATGCGCTCTGGTTGCGAACAGTATAAACTGAGTCTACAAGAAAAATTCCACCTTTTCCTTCTTCACGTGACTTAAAACTCCACACCTACTTCTACTTCCTGTTTGCACGAGTTATTTCTCATCCCTGTTATGTTACAAGATGACAAAATGTGTCCTTTTGTTTGTAAAATGTATTCATTTTATGAAATGTTGTGTGACTCCCCTGCACTGTATGTTTTTGTGGAGGCAGCAAACAGTTCCGGATGGTGAAGGGAAGACATGAGAGATTAGTTTAGTGAGTCGGTCTTCAGCCCATATCAGTGCAAGGACACGACAGGCGCTGCAGCCAGCTGAGCCGTGGGGCGTCCCAGGAGCTGCCCCGGCAAGAACAGGAGTCGTGACATGCACACACAAACGCACCAAAAGACACATAAAGGGGCGTGTGCACATACACGGTCTCAGAGACACACACACACACACAAGTTGCATCCCACAACTCCTCTTCATAGGAACTGTCCTGTTTTGACCGGAGCTCATTTACCACAGCCTGAGGCTATCAACACCACCACCGCACCTCCATCCCCACAAACCCCTCACGCAGCGCTTCTTATCAGCTCTCCCTCCACCCTCTCCTCTCCTTCTTTTCCCTCTCTGTTTAGCTCTCTGTGTCTGGTCTTTTTGCCTTTGTCTCTCACTCGAACGACCCCCTCCCTCACAAACACACACTTCTGTCCTTTACAAGAGAAATCCTGCCCTGCTCTTCAGCAGTAATGAAATGCATTTTTCTTCCTCTAATTCAATCGCAGAACGCTACGTGCCAAAAAGGTTTATGAATACATTACTTTATTGCCAAGGCAGGATGAAAGAGGAAATAGACAGCCATGACTGCCTTTAGCTTTTTTGAACACTCACTCTTTTTTCCACCTTTTTCTGTCACACACACACACACTCACATACCAGACTGAAAGGGTCTTTAAGCAGGATACTACAGGGGTCAGGAAAAGCAGTCATACTCAAAACAGCACACATACCTCGAAATGAACTTCAAATTTCCATTTGCACTTCTCCTGAGCTCAAACATATTTGGCAATTAGTGTTCCCTTATGCAAGTGTTCACAGAGACCTAGACTATGTTCCATTTCCATATTACTGTACATATCAATTATATACTACACAGTTTTTACGGCTATACAAAACATCAATGCACTTTATTGTTTACTAACAGGATATAATATGTTTTTTTTTTTTTTTCCTATGTACTTCTGGGGCTGTCTCAATACCTCCATAATTAGTTCAATTTTTTTAAATCAAAACTTTATAGATTATAAATACAGACGATGTATATGATTATAACCTTTCAATTATTCGTTTGCAAAATAATGAAACATCTATAGTTAACACTGGTGCAGTCTGTGCTGTTTCTATTCTTTCTCAGCATCCCTGCGCAGGGTGATAGCAGCATGCCTTGTTCTCTGCTACAGTGTCTTTTCCTGCTTCCACTTGGGTGCACCTAAGTCTGAAATTTGCAGATTTTACACAGTGGTTTTAATTTAGTCACTTTTTCAGTATGAGAACCCTACATACTCAAAACTCAGTTAGAATTTGTATGTATTTGTATGGAATTTGGATACATCTTTTGTTGATAAAAAAAAACATGCCACAGCCACCCTCATACAGTCACATATTTTGAGATTTTAGATGGAATTAGGGCCAGCGATACTGGGGCATAAAAACACCCCCATTCAAAAGAAGGTAGCCCTATTTTAACTTGCATGTTGGAAAATACCTGATGAAGTATCCTGACAGAGTTTCACTACCAGTTCCACCACTCCCTCTCCTTGCTTGCTGGGGGCCTGAACTCAGGAACATTGAGTGCAGGGTATTCTCCCTGCACAATACACCACCTCGTTGCCCCATTTACTCTTTCCTCCATCCTACACCACCGTGTTTTGCTGCTGTAATGACTCAATTTCCCCTCTGGCATGCCTGCCCCGCAGGGATCAATAAAGTTAATCTTATGTTGCCTTACCTTATCTTACCTTGGATTCCAGCCTCATTAAGACATGCAACTTTTGCCATATGGGAGCTGAATAAAAGTAGGCCCATGGCCTAAAAAGTGTGTTGGAGGCTTAGTTCTGGTGGCAGCAGTGGCAATATGTTTTAATAAATCGAAATCTTAAGACTGATGGGGAGTGAAATTCTCATTTGTGTCCCTTACTGAAGGAGCTTTAATATCCCTGGGATTATGGGTTTGTGCAAGCCACAGGGCTTCCAGTCCATCTATCAGGCAACTGTTCATATTACAAAACTTAGCTTTTTCTCAGTTATATAGTAGCTGGTAGCAACAGAATATAAGACTGAGGTATTAGACCTGAGATCATTCAAGGTCTATATCTTTTGTCATTTACTCTACCTCTGTCTCACTAGCAGTCCGACAGATAGCAACGTGTCGCACTTCTCCCGCGTGTCAGTCCAAAAAAATGCAGTCAGACCAGAGGCTGAAGGCTCTACCATCACTTACAAGAAGGACCCCTTGAAAACAGAGAAGTCTTTCATAGAATAGTGTTTCATAGAGTTGTTTCAATAGTCAGGTCGCAATTTCCTCATTTGTATCAATGAGCAAACTGGTTTTAAGCTACTAGAACATTTTCATCTTCATACAGAGTCTTTGAGGTCAAGCTATGGTACTTCAATAGACAAGCTAGCAGTGTGTGTGTGCGCCATAATTTATGTAAGCTGTGTGAAATCCGTCTTTTTTTTTTTTTCATTTTAGGTCATTGCTTGTAAGGTTTTCTAAAGGACAAAAGCAACAGGAAGGTTGTGTGCTTGTGTTTCAATTTCTTCCCAGTATGATCAGTCTTTATGCAGTTGTACTGTTTGACCTTGTTTCTTTTTGGCTGATCCTTGCCGTCACAGCAATAAGTCAAGAAGGCTAATTAACCTCCCACATGCACACATCAACGTGCACAACGCATGCATGCATGAGTCATCCCATCAGCATGATTGCTGTCTTTTGGGTGCTAATGTTGGGCCGTGCTTCCCTCGGGTCAGCCGAAACTTGCCCCGCTGTCTCGGTGCAGAGTCAAGCAGACTAATCTCCCACCTCCAGCCTCCCAAGCAAAGTCAACACTGGCTGCCTCCTTCATTTACCTTGTTAGTTAACTGACAGGGGGCTGTCTGGCCCGGAGCTTAAAGGCCTTAATGAGCAGAGGGCCTTGTTAGCGCGGTGGTTGGCGAGAGACAAATGAGCTTGTTAAGTCCAGGCTATGCATATTCTTAATTAGCCTTTTGTAGTGTGTTTGATAGCACATATCGCACATCATTCTGTGTACGTATGTGTGTGAGACAGAATGTGTGTATGTGTGCTACATTAAAATCATTAAAAACTCATGAATAATACCCCTCATGGCGGTGTGTTTGTATTTACTAAAGGTAGTCCTCAGGGCAGACACTTATTACCTGTAACTGTTTTATGTATGCTTGTATGATTTATGCATGCGTGTGTGTGTGTGTGTGTATGTGTGTGTGTGTGTACCAGGTCTTCCTCATGTTGTGGGGATTCGCCTCCCTTATGGGGACAAAAAGCAAGTCCCCTTAACATTGTTTTTAGGGTGAAGACCTGGTTTAAAGTTAAGGTAACTTTAGGGTTATGGTTAAGGCTAGGATAAGTGTCCAAGAAATGAATGTTAAGTCAATATGATGTCCTCTGAAGTGATGGAAACACATTCACACGCACAAAACGATGTAAATTCAAACACCACACGCATACAAAGCCATATAAATATACATACATACATACTGCAGGATGACACTGTGATAAAGGAAAATGTCACCAAGAATCTGATCTGCTGTTTGTTTACCAGGTTCATGGATGCAAAAAAAAAAGTGTTTGCCTGGGATAGTACTATAGCACAAACTCATACATGCATATATCACACAGGAAAGTCCCAATTCACCTTTTTTATAGTCATTGACAGTCTGGTCACTTATTCTCTGCCTCAAACTCACATTGCTATCTTCCTTACATCAAGCATAACCTTTACCTCCACATCATTAATTCATACCAAAGCATGAATTCAGTCTAGCACAAGTGGTGACTCAGTTCAGGCCCTGCCTTCCTTGAAGTTAAGATTGAATATGTCAGAACAGGCTAACAGGACTGTCCTATTCCAATGACTGCTTCTGAAATAGTTGGAAATCCATCTTTCTAGCTATTTTTGTAACTGTGCAATTGCAAAAACTCCATTCACTCAACAGAATCATATAAACAATTAGGGAAAAACTACTGTACCTACTACTGACAATTTCCCAAAAGCAAAACACAGGGACTGTCAGGAAGAGTAGCAGGAGATAGACCCTAATGCAGGGCGCAGCAGCCAGAATGAACTGAAGAATGTCTCTTTATTTAAGGCTCATGTGCAGGCAGAGCAAAACTGAACTGAATAAACTGAACTAACAATACAGAACAAAACAAACTGATCCAACAAGGCTGAACCAGGACTTAAACACAAACTGAACTAATGAAACAACAAGGAACGGGTGGCAAGACACGAGGGGGCAGGCTGGGTGCTGATTGGCTGGGGAAGACGCTGGGAGCAGGGCAGAGCTAACGAGACTAATGCAGGGCAGGTGTGGAGGGAAAGTGTGAAGGGAAAAGCAGGCTGTGGACACAGGAGGAAAAACAAAGAGCGAACCAAAAACCCAGAAACAAAATCCTTCAAAACTAACACAGTCATCATTGTTAGGCAAATAACAGATCTACACATAATACACAAACAGGCCTATGCATATGTATTATTTATCACACGCATACTTTATAAATACTCATATTATCATTCAGTTTTGTTCAGTGTAGGTCTTTATGTTACATGTCCCCCCTCTAGCTATTGGCCTCTCTCTTCCTCGCCCCCCCCCCTGCTCCCACCCCCTTAGGGCATGATCCAGCACCAGCAACATGATCAATAAATCTCCAGAAGTCCATTTATTTCCTTAAGAGGTTAGCAAGTGGGGAGAATTGTCTGATCTTTGGATGATCAA
Source organism: Scomberomorus guttatus (assembly GCA_038419695.1). Taxonomy (NCBI): domain Eukaryota; kingdom Metazoa; phylum Chordata; class Actinopteri; order Scombriformes; family Scombridae; genus Scomberomorus; species Scomberomorus guttatus. Next base: position 19,087,099 of record CM076463.1, read on the forward strand.
CTTGCTTGTACTTAGAGAAAATGTGGCTTAGGCTTAACTTTTTGCAACCAATGGTGAATCAGATTCCCAGATTTGCATGCTTCATTTTCGGAACAATAGCTGTCTGGTAAGTGCTAAATGGATATTTTGTTGATGCCAGGCTTTCTATGCTTCCCAATTCTCTACAACTTTAATTTGAAACGCTATAAACAATGTCGGGCGTGATAGAAGTAAAATTATTTGAGCTTTGTTTTTGTTTTCTTCAGTGGATCCCTCCAACGGTCAATGTGAAGTAATCAAAAAAATAATGCGAGAGGCAATACCAATCCAGCATGTGTGACTGTTGACAGCCCTTTTTTATCTGCGTAAGACCACAAATTTATTACTAATTTATTTTTGAGTACAGTCTTTATTATGATGCCGATTAAAACCAGTTTCTGAAAACCTGCTGCGCCATTTTTATTCATATTTATTTTTACTGTTATCCCAAGGATCCTGATAAAAGTATGTAAATTCTAGGGCCTGTGGTAGCGTGGGACATCACCCTCATTAACATGTTTGACATCATTTTGGGGAGATGATGATAAATCACAGTGTAAGCAAAGCCAGTAATGGGCTCCCTATGGTAGTCTAATTATGGGGGGGGACCTTTGAAGCAAATAATCATATAAATCCTTCATATTTTGGAGAGATAATACTAGAAAACAATCTTTTCCCTCCCCACTATCCCCACAAATGTGAGCAAATTAAATGTTTATTTTACTTTGCTGAACAAACACCAAGCGTCAGCATCGCAATGTCTTATTTGAGATTCAAATCACTATCTTTGTTTTCTTTTGAATGTTTTCAGATGCAGGATGATTCTCAAATTAGTTTGTTCCCTTTGACAGCTCACAGCTTCAAAAGCTTACAACAGGTGAATGTTGAGAGGTTTTTCTCGCCTTTCACTGTCACAGTAAGATATTGGAGCCTTTTTTGCAAGCCTATTCTCTACATAAGTGTCCTTGAGCAAGACACTGTCCCCACCAGCTCCTCAGGGGCTTCTGGTGCTGCTTAGTGTTGAAGTTTCTTAGTTTCTTAGGTCTTACTGTACCCTCAAGGAAAAACTAAACAGGAAATAATTTCTAGGCTGGTAAACATCAAGAGAGTCAAAAAAAAAAGCAATCATCAGAATGAAGAGAGTAATAATGGATAGACCCAATCACAGAGAGCAACAGAAATTTCATTTTCCAAATGGTAAGATGTTATTTGGAGAAAAAACTAAAATCCTAGTTATTATTATTATGTTTACTTGTACTTCTAGTTATCCTGTGCTTAACCAGGTGAACCCTATGGACACATTATTGCATCTTCCATAACTCTTAAACACTTTGAGGAAGTTTGAAATGTGCTCAAAATCAAATGTGTTGAAAATCTTAACGTCTCTCTCCAAGGTGCTGAAAAGCTTGGATTAGGTTATTAAGCTCACAGCAAGCCATTTTACAGATCAAAAGTATGAATTGGTTGGTGTGAAATTCTTATTTATAAGAAGGGTAAAACCTAATTCTTGGAGGCTTTAGAGCTCTTGGTCAATTACTTTTGCCAACGCACTTCTGGGACCAGTTTTAGTCTAGTGTTCGGGGGGGGGGGGGGTCTTGTCCCTGCAGAGACCTCAATAAATGGTAAATGATGACTCACTGTGACTTGCAGACACTGGCTCGATGTTCGGACAGCCTGACCACGTACTGTAAGGGAGTCCCACTGGAAGATATTGGTCTGTGTAAGTGGATTTCTTGCTGTCTTTATGGTCCTGTCGCCTTCACATGAACACAGGTCTCTAGCACTGGTAGTTACTCTCCTCCTCTTTTTCACTTGTGAACCTGTGTGGGTTGGTAAAGATCAAACATGTTTTGAGTTGTCATCAAGATGGCGGCGACAGAGTTAGACATGCGAGCAGGTTAGTGCAGAGTCAGTCCGTCAATACATAACTTCTACAATGTCAATATAGGCCTGATAAAACGGACAAAGTTGATTTGAGCTTCATTCTGCGCCATAGAGAAACCGCCACGCCAAACGCACTGAGTTCTGAGTGCCTACACCTGCTGCCTCCTGTAACAATGGCTGAGGGCAGCTTTACTCTACAAACTTTATGGGATGCAGTGAATGACAGTAAGAATGAACTTTTGTTCAGACGAATTTAGATAAACAGATGGCTCAAATACATTCCTCAATGACTGCATTCAATGAACAAATTGCACAAGTTCAAACTAGAGTGAGTGCCAATGAGGATAATTAGCCTAGGTGACGCTGATAAGAAGATCGCAGATGTAGTAGATGTGCTGGAATCTCAGGTGGACTACCTGGAAAATAAAAGCCGACAGTCCAATCTGCAGATTTTTGGCGTGCAGAAGAGAACGACACAGTTGCATTTATTCGACATCTGCTGCTGGAGATCCTGGGCCGGGATATACAGGAGGATTCCCTTTTGCAAATTGAAAGAGCTCATCGTATCTCTACGCCAAACACTTCTACACAAGCAAGAACCATAATCATGATGTTCGGGAATTGTCAACAGAAATGAAAAGTGATTTTCTATTTATCCCGACCTCAGCGAGGCTGTTTAGAAGAAGCGCAAACTTTTTGCTCTGGTGAAAAAGCAACTACAGGCTGCTGGAATAAGGTATGCAATGCACTTTCCTGCCACGTTTTCTATTGAGTAGATGGGCTCCAGAATGAGATTCCAATCGCCAACTGAGGCACAGGACTTTCTCAATGGCCTGGAATTAAACAATGAAGTGCCTTTTTCATCTCCTTCTATCCGTTTGCTTTGGCTATTTGTTTTTTCTTGTTTGTTTTGTCGTGGAGGGTGGGGGGGGGGGGGGGGGGGCGCTCTGTGACTGATAAATATATCCTAGTTTATTTTTGTGCTCTCCAGGTGTTTAGTTTTAGAATCTGTGAACTGTAAACAGTAATATAAATTGAGTTACCCTGCTGGATTGGTCTACTGACTGTCAGGAACTGTTGTAAATAATATGAACAGTCTGTGAGCAAGCCTGCTCTTTGCTATTCTTACTTTATTCCTGTGCATTTCCCCCCGCTCTTTCTCGTTTGAGACATTGGTGTTACATAGTGTCGGTTTTCTGCAGTTAATGGATCTTTGCTTTATTTGATTTTCTACAACTGTTTCTGGCTTGGCGTTCCCCCATACCCTTTTAGATTTGGAGTTTGCAAACTGTAAACAGTAAAGTAAATTGAGTTATCCTGCTGGATTGGTTTACTGACTGTTGAGAACTGTTGTAAATAATGTGAACAAACTGTGCTCGAGACTGCTCTCCTTGTGCATTACTTTTAGTTTATTTCGGTGCATTTTATTTTCTCTCTCCTGTTTGAGCCTCTTATTATTGTTATTATTTTCATGGAGTGAGGGTTTTCTGTGACTGTTAAATGGTTATTTGTCACACCCCTCACTTCTATGCGGTCTGACCATGCAAACTGAAAAAAATAATACTTTTTAAGAGCAAATCTTTTTTTTGTTTTGTTTTGTGCTCTAGTGTGGTTGATTGTATTTACCATCATTTCTAGTTTATAAGCAGACTCAATACTTTGACATAATGTTATTTGGTCCGTTCATTTATTTTATTTCTCCTTCTTTATACAGATGAAACTTGTAACAGATGTAGCAGGTGTGGACTGGAGCCCTTATGTGTTACGTGTATGTCCTTGCTGATGTTACCATGTTGACTGATTTGTGTCGTTTGATTGTTTAATTTATTATCATTATTATTATTAATGTATTTTGTTTTGTCTAAATATTGTTAACTTCCATGTTTTGTGCCTGAGGATCCCCTCACAAAACAAGATGGTGCATTAAGAGTAATCAAATGGCAGTAAAATGTAATTAAACAGTAGTTAGAGCTTCAGAGTATAAACAATAAAGAGTCAAAAAACAATTGGCTGAAGTGAGGAATGAAGGTCTCGTATGAAGAATACATTTATAAATAAATGTCAGCAGATTAAACAGTAGTTTAGTAACTGGATTACTGCTGAATTTACACAAGCTGTAGTGTATAAAACAGTCTTAATTGGACACTTACTGTAGATTATCAGGTAAAACTGCACTTGTCCTTGTCTCAGTGGTAATTTACACTCTGTTTGATTAATAAGTTATATTTCAAATTAAATAATTGATAATGACACTCCATTAACATTTTCATGGGTAATTGATAAAGCAATTAGCCATCTGTTTATGAAGCGGATCTCCGAACGCATGCTGACTGGTGTAATCCATACACACACACACTGACAAAGATCAGAGGACACACACTTGCAGCTGTCACCTCAAGACAAGATTTATTTCATACTGAGATTGTGTGTGTGTGTGTGTGTGTGTGTGTGTGTGTGTGTGTGTGTGTGTGTGTGTGTGTGTGTGTGTGTGTGTGTGTGTGTGTGTACATTTACACCTCAAAATGAGGCTTCACCATGTGTTTCATTGTTGACCCAGCAAGTCATGAGCTTGTGTGAGTGTGTATATGTGTGTGTGTGTGTGTGTGTGTCAGTTAGTGCCATCTGTTCTCCCAGTTTTAGGCCACTGTGTGTTTCAACAAAGATGATCTTGAATCAACAGAGCAGTTCACTCACCTGTGACCAAGCCAACTGACTATAGTATTTAATACTGACAACAGTAAATGTCATTGAATTGCTCCCACCTGCACCATTTTGTGTTGCTACATTTCTTAGTAGGACTTTATTAAAGATTATTATATTTTTCCCATTGTTTAAAGAGTCTGGTGGGGAGCATAACTTGCACAATAATGGTTATGAGCTATTTAACGCTGTCAACAGTAAATGTAAATGTTAGTTTATCTCTTGAAAGATTTTAAAGCTATAATATGTAACTATTCAGCATTAAAATGTCTAAAAGCTAGACCTATGTTATATATTTTGTTGAGTTGTGTACTTACATTATCACAAATGTTTCCAACAAATTTCAAACCCAGAGAAATCCGTCATTTTAATCAAGGTAACGGTCCGTTTTATTTGGTCGCCTGTCAATGGCGTCATACCCCCTCTACAAAAGAGTATACGCACACAAGATGCATGTGTTGGCGTTGAGGTTGTCCGCTACAATGGCCTCTACCAAAGTGTATACACCTACAAGATAATACATCGGCGGCATCATGGTTGTCTGTCACAATGGCATCTACCAAAGAGTATACACATACAAGATAAAACATTGGCGTTGTGGTTGCCCACCAGAAACTGTCATAAATGGACTTTTATTCAGTTTTAAGCCACAGTTTTTTGATAACCTTTTTAGATCTTGGTCGTTTTTAACTATATCTTTTAACCGGATGAAGGATTTTCGTCATTGGACGTCTGGATCTTAAGTTATCAGAGAAACAAGCTGAGCAAACATTAGCAGCAGCTCGGACAGCGTCAAAGAAACACTGATTTTTCACGTGAAACTGCTTTATTCAGTGTAATTTTTTATCCCGGTAAAAACATCCTGAATGATGAACACTGAAGTAATCCTAACCAGGAGAAGCTGGTTGTTTAACAATGAAGACAACAACTCCCATGATCCCACGCTACTTCACACCGATTGAGAGACCCCTAGCAGCAGAAATTACATATTGTGTGTTAAAGATTATTGTCTTCAAACTGAATACAAGACAGAGATGGAGGTGCCATAAACCTTTATGAGTCACATTTGAATCTACACTGACTTTTTGAAGTTGCGTTTTCTATTAAGTGATATATTTTCATTCAGAAATCAACAGAGCATGCATACAGTAAAGAGTTTCACATTTATAGTCTCCAAACTCAAGCCTGGGAGCTGCCAAGTGCAATTTCCGTGACACTGGAGCAGTTAGAGGTCATTCACTTTCCATGCCAAGATTTTCCCAACCAGACGGTCCACTAATGTAAAGGTGTGACCTGAAAACCACAAGGGCTCTTCTCCAGGCTACCTCTGACCTACGGCTCATTTTTTTCAATTTCAAGTTCAAGGTCAAGATTTATTGTCATCTGCATAGGAACCACCAGGAGACCACTCCCATCAGGATAGAAATCTTTCATCATCTTTCATCATAGGATAAAGGTGATCACTCACAACGACTTTGTATTGATTTGCAGTGACTCTTCCCTCTAAGGGGACAAGTGGACCCAAACCATGCCAGCAAAATGCCCCCCACAGCATAACAGAGCCACCAGATCCCCTCACTGTAGGGGTCAAGCATTCAGACCTGTACTGGTTTTTCCTTTAATCTGTCACTCATCTGTATATACAATGTACAGTATATTTCTTATTCAAAAATATGTTTTAAAAATCATCAAAATGACAATCAAACTAGAAATCAATAACTCCAGCTATGAAATCCAGGTAAAAGTTTGAATTTTATATAAATACTGCAATGCAGTAAGTGCAATGCAATCACTGTTGTTTAGTTTTAGCCATATTGCTCTTATATAGCAATGTTAGTCTGCCTCTCCACCTTTTTGGTCCAGACTGAAATATCTCAACAACTATTGGATGGCTTGCCATTAGATTGCGTTACAGACGTTCATGTTGCCTTCAGGATGGATTGTAAAAACGTCGGTGAATATTAAGTTTTCCCCTGTACCTTGAAGTAAAATTTAAGCTTATGGCACTCCCATAAATTTGGAGAAATGTAGGTAAAAATCAATGAAAGACCTTCAACCCCGATTTCTTTTTGGGGCTTTTTATTAAGTCTTGTCTAACAGGGCACGTCTCTGAGAACACTTTGGAATTACTTATAATTACTTCTTTTAGTTCCTGCTACTTTCAGCTACAAGAAACAGTAGCGGCTGATGAATGGCCAGCTGGTGAACATAAAGATGTTCTAATCCATCTTTAATGATAATTTGGACATTTTGTTATTAATTTCCCTTCAGGTTTCCTTGAAGTGACCCTGAATCTGAAGTCTTGCCATGCATTTGCTCCCACTTATAACTTTTATGAGCTTTCTTTACTCGCTCTCTTCTTTGTCTTATTCCTGCTCCCCACCCTTCTCTGCTCTCCTCCTTCATCTAATGTTTATCACCTCTCAACCAATCTTTTTTTTTTCTTTCTGCTCTTTTCACATCTCTCCTGCCTCTTCCTTTACTTTTGTTTTACCCTGACCTTTTCCTCTGAACCTCTATTTTCCTTTCCTTTTTACCTGTTCTCCCTCATTCCTCCCCTCCTCTCCTCTCCAGGAAGCCAATTAATCTCGCCTTGTGCTAATTCCTCATGAGTGCCATTTAGTGGCAGCTCAGCGGGAGGATCCATAAGGATTTAATGTGTTTATTAAAAGTTTGACTGCTGGTCGATGGAGACTTCTCTTCTCCCAGCGGCATACTCTTTGTCTCTGCCAGCAGGACAATGCAACGTGTGTGTCTGTGTGTGTGTCTGTGTGAGTGAATTCCTCAGGGCTGCTGTTTAGTAAATGATTTTCAATATCTGTGACACGCTGTTTGGCTGAAATGAAGCAGACTTTCAGCTGTCTTGGCCTTATTGAAAAGATATAGAAGTATTATTTTTGTTGTGGCAGGGATATTGCAGCCTTAATGTGTTGCTGTCATTTTGTCCACCTTTTGTTTATTCCATCTTCCATCAACATTCATGACATTAACTTGTTTATACTATTTGGGGGGGGTGGGGGGTAGTTTTGCATTTGTATGCATGAAGTATTTTGGCTCTTGGCCCTAGTGCAGTGAAGGTCTTATGTGAGTTAAGCTGTTAACATTCACCTCTGATACCCTGCAGCTGAACATTGTTGGTGCCAAGAACAAATTAACCGGGTATTACTTTTTTAGTAGTGTGTTTGGTATGATAATGTATTAATTAAACAAATGTATAAGCTTCTGTGTATTTGTAGGATCCTGACAGACATTTCGCTGCTGGCATGGCCGGGCTCTTGGTTGAAGCTTTGTATTTTTCTGACTGTTCTTATGTACTGTAAGCATTATAGCTTATGACCTACATAGTTGACCTAGCTGAAAAATACACTGTAGCTATTGAAATGCTAATCTTTTTAGATCTCATAACCATCTGTTTTTTAAAAAGTAATGCATTTATTTTTCTTTTTTGATATATTTTATATTATTTAGTTTTATCACTATTTAACTAAACTGCTTCTACATTTCAGAACTATGGAAATACTTGGTGACCAATGATGTCCTTTGGTCGTGAGCCATTAATCCCTTGCTGTGCATTGGAGGTTATGGCTTCACATCTCTCCTCACTTCATTTCAGTGCTGAACCACTGCCAGAACAAAAGCTAGCAGGAGGGATTTGTCAAAGAGAAACGAAAGTGGGAAAAAATATCTGTGGATGTTCACATTTCTTCGTCCAATGGCAACAATTCAGGGTTGATTTCAGCAAAAGGGTTGATGTACACTATCTTACTGTGTTCATTAGTGAATGTACAGCGACATGAGAAAAGTAGGTTGTATATATCGAGACCAAATAAATCCATAAATTAATAAGTGGATTGTGCTGTTGTGTCTCAGGGGTGGTTTAGCATTTGCAGTGCCTTAGCAGCTAAACTCGCAAAAAGACATTTTTAAATTCAGGCACGACAAACTGATTGACCTTTCTCACCTTAACACAAAAAATCGATTAAAATATTAACCAAAGTTGCTCTACCTGTCTAAAAGATAAACTTTTACAACAACAAATCGAAAACAATCGAATCGAATGTTTATTTGGACGAGTGTAACTGGACTGAAATATGGTGACTGCGTAGGCCATAGCCTCTGATTCACATCATTTTTACACTCACCAAACCACACAGTGATCCCTTGGGCCCTCTAGCTCCCTTTAGCTTGCCACCTGTCTGTATATTTATGTAGGGAAGGAGACACAAACAATGACTTCCTATAGTAATTTTAAGAGCTGCAGTTAGCTGGGATCCCTCTACCAGAATAGCTTGCAGTTCAGCACCATGGATAGCTCCACTAGCTGAAAGCTGCTTCAGAGGCCCCAACCTGAGGAGAAACTCATTCTGCTAAATCTGAATAAAAAGCCTACATATGTGAGCCATCTGTCGGAGAGATGTGAACCTGTATTGTCACTGAGATATATTTTTAATCATGTGACTGCAGGAAAATTAAGTATTTTAGTGTTGACAGTGAGGTTTCACAAATGTCTTTGTGTAACTCCTTCCCAAAAAACCTTTTCATGGATATTTTATCTGTCTCTGTCTTTCCCTCTTTGAAACTGAAACTTTGATAATTAATTAATCAATGGTTTCATCTTCACACACATACACGTACACGTACACGTACACACACACACACACACACACACACACACACACAAACTCATATCCCTTTGTGACAGGGCAGGGTCTTGTTGAGCGATATCATCTGCCAGGGGACAATCTGTCAAAGCCAGAACATAAAGTTGGCAGAGGAGAACCGCGGGACAATCCCAGATACCATAGAGGCACATTGCCAAGATGAAGATAAGGAGGGGCAGACGGGCAGAGAATCAAGCCAGAAAGAATGCAAAAGTGAAGGCGAGGTTTAGAGGTTGTGGGCTTTGTGACAGAGAGACAAAGAGAGATGGTTTATTGAAAGTAAATAAAGTAAAAAGATGCAGAGCGTGCAACGTGTGAGAGAGAGAGACTTCAAAGAGAGAGAAATTAAAGGTTTATCAGTCAACTAGAGCAATAGTTCTCTGACATTAGAGGTCCTCAAAATTAATCTGAGATAATTAACAGGATAACAAAGCATTGTGTCATTCAGAAGAAAGAATAAACAAAAAGGTATTTGTTTAAAGTGGTCCAAGCCAAAACGGGTTCGAACCAATAAACCACTAAATTTTGTCCCAAAGATTATTTTTGTTCTGGAGCTCAAGTTCTTCAAAACAGTAACACCAAGTTGGAAAGTACTGTTTTACTGACCACTTAGGTATAGTTGAAAGTTTCTCAGGCCACCATTAACAGAGTGCAGTGAACACAGCGTGAGTACACGTCTGCATCACTGCAGCAGAAAAGAACTTCAACCACAGGAAGCCAAGAAGATCAAGATTTATAGTGTTAAGTTACTCTTTAAGAGAGTATCTGCAGACACAGCTTTTGATTCAACATTTGTATTTTTCTGCATAAGAACTGCTCCGTGCACAAGAGTCCACATTAAAATCAGTAAAACACATAACTTGTACAACAACTGGATAGCTCTACATTAGGAAAATATAATCTATAACCCCTCTTTCATTTAATGGCTTCACATTTTGAACTACATTTCCTGTGTTTTTTTTTTTCCACATTGGGTTTATCGATGCATGGATAAAATAAGGTCTGTGGTAAAACTAAGCCTGGAGTTACATGTTTATTTACATTATGACATGATAGTTACATTATATTATGTTTAAGTGCAGCTGCTAACTGTGCCTCTTAAATCTGTATAACACTGGCTTTCTGTTTGTGATTGTGGTTTAAAGCTTGCAAGGGTTGCTGTTGTATGCGCTGAATGTTTATAGTAACTTTTTACTGTGTCTCTGGCCACAAAAAAAGTCAGCTTGTTGTTTACAGCTGTGAGGGTCTTTAACAGTTACTATCACCTGAAAAACCTGTTTTGGAAAGCTAATGGTCTTTATAGCAGCCACCCTGGTTTGGAACAGCTGGAGCATAAAAATAGATGGTAGCCTGTATTCATAAAGTGCAGCCTGACAAAATCATTGTAGACTGTTCCAGCCGTGATGGAAACACTATGGCTGCCAACATCCTGTAATAACTTATGCAGAAACCTGCTATCAAACAGTCCATCAGTTGTTTATTTATATAGCACTTTTTGCACAGGCGAACACAAAAGTCACAAAAAAAATAATAAAGACTGAAGAAACATAGAAGAAACAATAACCCACAAAGGTTATATTGGAATTATGGAAAAACAGGATTAGGTTGGATTAAACTTTTCTGGGGACTGTTGGGTCTCTAAATGAAATGGGTTCATTTTTATGTTGTTTTTTTTCTTGGTGAAACTAAATGTATTCACTTTGTGCCCCAGAATGAAAATATCTAAAACATCTATTCTGCACTGTCTGTGTTCCAGTATTAAAGTTTTAAGATGAGTTATCCTCTTGTCTTTGAAATATCAACCTTGATTTGCCTTTGAGTCTAACAACCTGCAGTTAATGCTCTTTGGGGAGAGAGACTACACACAACAATCCGGGACACACACACACTCACACACTCCTAAATTTACAGCCCACCTGACCACACCTGTGGTAAATGAGCCAGCAAATGGAATACTACTCAACGCCCACATACGCACACACACACGCAGTTTCAATGCAAATATTATAAAGCAAAGAAACTGTTCTTATAGATGCATAAAGAAATATAAAACCACTCTGTTCAATGTGACAGGTGTGAGTCCCAAAGAATTTTATACATCCAAAAACACTGAAGGTATTTCTCACACACACACTCATGCACACACACACATATACGTACATATACTCTTACAAATACTTAGAAGCTTGAAATCCAGCCACACATAGCATTCGAGACAGCTGGAGAATCATCCGATTTTGGGAAACTATTTCATGGTCTGTTTATTCAAAAATTAAATTTACTCACCATTGCTCTTCTGCACACACAAACACATACACCCCAACATGCCCACACATATGCAGATGGGACACATATACAGAAACAAGGTCATACTGTATGCAGAAATAGGGCCACATTACTAAATACCAAGTAAAAATAGAAAGGTAAATCAAAGTGTACTGGCATCTGCATACATATCAATATTTACTGCTTATCAGGGGTGTTTTCATGTTCATGAACCTTTTAACATTCTGTCACAGTGGTTTCAATGTTTTAGCCACAGCGTATATAATATTCAGGGGTAACCAGAGACAATTTGAAGTTACAAAATTAGACAAAACAGGAGGCGAAAATGTGTTTCTACAAGTCACTAGAATCAAAAGACACAGTGCTGCACATCACGTCATCATCTAACTATACAATATCCATCTACAGGAAGAAAATACTGTATTTTCAATGAACAATAGGACCGTGCTAAATTTCTCTGGTGGAGAAATCAGTGGTTTAAGTCTACAGCCATGCTAGCGTCTCGGTGCGCCTGTACAGTGATGCTTTGAGCTAAATGTAAATCTTGCCATGCTAACATGTTCATATTAACAATGCTAACATGCCAATGTTTATGTTAGCATTAGCATAGCATGTTAATATTTGCTAATTAGCACTAAGTACAGCTGAGGCTGATGGAAATGTCATTTGTTTTGGAGAAATAAATATTTTGACCTGATGGTGGTGCTACTGTAGATGAAAAGTCAGGAGATGATCAATAATTACAACAGACCTTTTTCACAGCACACATTTCATAGTAGGAAAAGCACAGGTGTTACTAATTACCCTAATTAAGGCTCTGTTCTAATCAAGTGTCTCAGTTAGTCATGACAGTGTGACAGTGCTTTTCCTCCTGACATGACGAAGGCATAATAATAATAATAATATTTGACATGATTGAATGAGAAGTTGGTAGTTGAGTTAATATTACATACATATGCATATACATAAATACATGCACATACATGCACTCACATAAAACGGGTAGTAAAAAGATACAAGGCATAGTATGTAGTTTGCGTAATATAGTATATAATAAGCAGTACAGCAGCATACACACTGCCATCAAATTGTATTCGCCATAAACTATATAAACCCTAGTTTCAGCTATTCTCTAAAGGTTATTCTATTCAGGGATTTTCTGATAATAAAATACCTTATAAAGTTGATATGGTGAATGTATTGGCAAACAGTCGCCTCTTTACACACCCAGCAGATACAGAGCAATATTACATTCATGGAGATGTGTTTGTGTCTATCTGGTATATCCGATATCCACTCTTCTTTTAGCTCTGGTTTGGTCTCCACAAACTCCTCAAGGAAATATCTGGCTAGCGGCTACACTAAATTCTCCACTACAGTCACTAGCTAGTTGTTAACATTGTCTGTCTTTTGGTGCTGGGCGGGTAGTGTACAGTGGCTTTATCAGAGCTTTTTCACTGCAAACATCTGCCTGCGTCTGGAAACAATTCTAATGAGGGTGGTGAGGGTGAATCAGAAAAGTAAAGGTGCAGGACAGACAACCAAAACAATGAGCTCCCTATAGAGCTGAGGGGAACTGCACAGCTGACTATTCTCTGTGGGCTCATCACTACAAGTGACACCTTTCACTTAGAAATAGTAATTTCATCCATTGTTAATATAGAAATAGGCCCACTGATTAAAGCAGCTTTAATTTTGTGTAATATTACAGCTCATATATCTTATATTTTATTAAAGTGTTAAAATCTACAGTCCTTGGAAATGTCATGTTGTACACACATGCACACATTTGAATTTCTCATAGATATAATGACTTCCATAGCCTCTAATATTTACCACTACATGACCTAAACCCAAACATAACTCTAACATAAAACAGGCCAAAATAGCCTCCATCCCAAAACTGTTCTTTCCCTCAAGGTATAAAACTCAAACTGGTCCTCACAAAGATAGCACAAAAGCATACACACACTTACACATACACACTGTAACAAGGTTTCAACCTGTGCAGATCAGTCACAATGAAACAGCTTTGGAAAGAAGCCCAAATTTTACTAGAGTAGAAGTCATTAGAACTTTCTAACAGAAACTGACGTACTGAGTGTTATAAAGTGTGTGCGTGTGTGTGTGTTTGCGTGTGTGTACAGAGTGAACAGCCCCACTCCATTATCCCCCGGTCAGTCTTTAACAAGCTCTGAAAGTCTCAGACCCTGTACAACCCAGCAGCTGTGATTTACTGTCATCTACCAAACAAGCACCCAAACACACAAAACACACAAAGTACACACCCACACATTGTGACTCTAAACACACACACCATTTAACTTTCCGATATACACCCACACACCTTGTTATGAACGTGCACGCACACACCCTCTCTGCTGACACCCTGCATGCACAGTCTCTTTTTCTTTGTCCCGCGCACGCACACACACACACTTTTGCAGTCATCTAAGTTGATAGGCTCATCAATTTTTTAATCTGCATTGTTCTTAGGACAGCAATTACCGGCCTTCCCCCTTGTCACATCAGCCAATAAAAAGTGGTCACACAGGGTGAATAGCTTGTTATTGCAGTAATTACAGTGGTTATAGTTCTCTTCTCACCACTCTTCTGCTCTCTGTCAGTTTTGCTTTCTGCGTTAATTTTTTCTCCCCTCGGTTCCTCTCAATCATGTTTTTTTTTCTCCTCAGTTCCACTACACTTCCCTTTTTTTAAATTTCTGTGCTGTCTGGGCTTGTCTTTCAGGGAGCCGCAGGTCGATGGGTATATTTTTAAGCTTTCTTTGGGGTCATCTGTGTATAGCTGCATAGATAGTCTGATACACAGAAACATCAGAGATGGAACATAAACTTTCAGTCTGTGTGTCAAATCTTTGTGTTTAAGAGGTCCACACTTTTGAACAACAATACATACATATATACATATATATATATATATATATATATACACACACACACACACATATATATATATATACACACACACATACATATATATACATATACATATATACATATATACACATACATATATATATAAATAGATAGATCTAATCTATCTACAAACTACATAAAAACAAGTCCACTTTTGTCAGTGAAAATGTCAAATGTATTTGTTTCAATGGACATTTTATAGCACATATCTTCATTTTATTTTGTTTATCAAGTAATCCCCAAACTAGTTCACTTTTACTGCACTAATGCAAATCGCTAACCTAGCTTGTTAACCCCAACCCTAAAATGGCTTCATAGCTACTATATGATAAATAATAAATAATAATAATAATAATAAGAGAGAGAGAAAGAGATCAAAACAAACCAACAAACAAACAATTAAAAAACAGATGGAACATTACAGACAAACACAAAGACCCCTTAGTGCCCCCAAACTCCCAAACGGCAGCACATAAGGAGTGATTCTCAGGGGGGTCTCAAGGGTTGTCTGTATACAAGTGTGTTTTAGAAGGGATGTAAAGGACGACTCAGAGTTGTTCAAATGGAAACGCCTACTCAGCCGTTAGCAAAAAGCAGTGACGTGGGTTAGAGCGCCTGGGGCTCTACTGGAATATCTTTGAATGATTTACAGTTCTTATTAGTGTGGATGCTGATTCAGCATTCACACTATTGTTCTTCAAAGCTTTATTATTCTCCCGTACGTTTTTTGCTTGACTACTGCTTCTGCATACTTTCAGCTACAGAAACCATTCATATATCAAAATGTTTAGCTCTTTAAGGACATTCATGCTGTGACTTTTCATCTTTCTACCTTATATACTTATATAAAAAATAAATATTAGGCTTTTTTCGGCAATTTTTTTAACAGAATGTTCAAAATTTGAACATTCTGTCAGCTGAAGCAGTTTTTCATTCATTTTCAACTCTTATCTACTGATTGATACTCTTCATCACTACGCTCCTCTTCATCAACACACTACTCCTCACGACCCTCCTCTTCATCACTACCCTCCTCTTCATCATGCCACTCCTCTTCATCACTACCCTTCTCATCATTTCAAAATAAAACCCCCATAGAGTAACTGCATCTTAACAGGAAGTTCAGGATGAGGCTGTGTTTTCAAAATAAAAGTCCAAGATGGTAACTTCTTCATAACAGGAAAGTCAGGATGAGCCAGACTTCAAAATAAAAGCTGGATCTAATTTTTCAAAAAACTGGAAGTTGGACCTAGTTTTTCAAAATAAAAGCCTCAGACAGTAACTGTATCTTAACAAAAATAAAAGCCCCCATAGGAGCTTCCCAGAGGACCAGGGACAAGGCTAGAATTTCAAAATAAGTGATTCATTTCAGATTTCTGTGTTTCAGCAATGCTTTGCAATTTATTCTTATTTCAGTCGACTCCTCCTGCATACTTTAAGTAACAGAAACCATTCAAATGTTATTCTTTAAGGGTATTTATCCTTCTATTTAACTTTTTTCCACCTTTTATACTTTTTAAAATATTAAGCTTTTTTCAACAATTACAATAAAAGTGAAATTTTATTACAGTTTAGCTTCCAGCTTTTTTAGCAATGCATTTCAGCTCATAGCTTCCTTAGATAATGCAGTTCAGCTTCCAATTTTAACAATTCATTTCACATTTCTGCATTTTCAGCAATGCTTTGCAACTCTCAGCTCTTTAGGCCAATGCCAAAGTGTTTAGCAATTCAGTTCATCTGTGTGATATTAATACAAACCATTTCTTCTTTCAGCCTTTTCAGGCAATTTATTTCAACTTCCAGCTTTGACAGTATTAAAGTTAGCTTCATAGCTTCTTTAGGTAATGCAGTTCAGCTTCCAATTCTGCCAGTTTTATATTTCAGCTTCCAGGTGTTTCAGCAGTGCATTTGAGCTTTCAGCTTTTTCAAGCAAAATTCATTTCAGATTTTTGCATTTTCAGCAGTGCTTTGCGACTTATTTCAGCTGTCAGCATTCACATGCGTTTTCTGCAGGAAATGCAATTTTCTAGTTTACTCTATAAAGGCCCTTTTACAGCCCCTCAGTTCAACTTCTGTCTAAAACAGGCCATTTTAGCTCCTGTCTCTTTTAGTAGTAGGATTTTCTTTTTCTCGTTCTAACCCGAAATGGCAACTCCTCAAATACATTAGTACATATTTGAGCCGGATTCCTTAGCAACAAAGGAATGGAATGGACAACCATCTGTGGGCATGCACAAACAACCTGATGTCATCACGAGGAGGAGTGGAGGTGACACATTTAGAGCAGGCTGAAACCTGGGCTTTTGACTTTCAGAGAGCTTTTTTACATTCCTTCAGCTCAAGTTTTGGACCTTTGACCATGTTTAACATACATATCAAGTGAAAATCTCTAAAAGCATGATATGTCACCTTTAACCCTCCTGTTGTGTTATGGTCAAATTGGACTAATTAACAAGTTTTCTCTCTGAAAAATGTAGTTTATTTAATCTGATTGTCATAAGGTTCCATGACTTTGTCAACACAGGGCATGTGAACACACAAAATAAATTTTGTTCATTTGCATTAAATTTTGTGTGTTTTATTTAACTTTTGCACACCTGTGATGTTCCTGGTCATTCAAAAATTAATGGGTGAGACTACAATTAGTGTATAAAATTGAGTTCAGGCACATGCCCATTCATCAAATGGACACACTTCATTTCCCAGACACCCACATGCATGTAAGTTTGAGAGCACACATACACACACACCTCACTCCCCTTCTTTCCCTCCATGGCAACCCCCACAGGAACCACACATGTTGGCATTTCTCACAAACAATAGTAACATTGTTTCAATAATATATCAAACTTTTCTTGCAGCTCTGGTATATAAAGCTTTTTTTGAGGCCTTGCTCACAAATTATTGGCAGCACAATGACTAACGATATACTGACAGTGAAGATGCATTAGAGGAGAACGTGTCAGAATTAGGGGTGTCGCGATATATTGGTATTGACGATAGCTGTGATATTTTAAAAAAAGTGAAATATTGATATCATGTTGATTATACACATATGTTAATAAGTGTAAATAATCCAGCGCCTCTTAAAACCCCTTAACGGTCCGACGGCCCGTCCATGGGCCCTCACACTGTTAAGTATACAACTATGCTATGTACAGAACTCCTGTCTTTAAATAGGTACTCATGCGACACATCTTTGGAAAGCTAAGATTCTTGTGATTCGATTGATGCAACCCATTTCAAGATACAATCACAACAGCAGATACAATCAACGCCTCTGTCAGACCACCAACAAACAAACAATTGCAAAATTCACTCTACTCACCCATGAAGCCTCATATTACTCCGCTGACTGATACAACTCCGACAAAAACGGTCTTGTTACATTGGTAAAGATCCAGTCGATCCAATCCAGTAAAATATTTAGTCCAAAACACATTATTACAGCAATAAATATCCGGCAGATGTCCTAATCTTCCAACGTATCCTCCGTCATAACTCGCGTTAGCATGTAAACAGTAGCCACATCCTGCTATCAAAATGGCGGCTGCACTCCTTTCAAATGACACCTCACGTGACCCAATAGGAGCTTCCATGTCCTGTCCACAGCCAAAGAGAGTCTGCGCTGAAAGGAAGTGCCTGCCCCTCTTCTTTCGTGTAAAGATCAAGCCAATAGGAACAGAGTCTGCTGATGACTGGCGTTTCAAATAGCCAATGAAATTCCGAAAATTACCACATGCTGCTTTATTGCTTTTTATAAAGCCACAATATAGAAATTGTGCAAATATAAATAGTTTGCTGTGATTTACTTTTTATATAAACTGCTTTTTCGCCATAACACTTGTTTTGACTCTTTTATATGCATAAAGTTTAGTTTCAACAGGGGAACAAAGCACTATAATGTGTTTATGCTTCAGTTACTCCAAAGCAGGGGTTATTTGGTATCTCTAAATGCCCTTTTTATTTGGAAGACGCCTACACATACCCTTAGGAAAACATGTGTAAAATATTTATTTTCTGTGGTATTGTTATTAAATTTGAACTTGGACTAGGTAAGGCTCCATGCTGTGGTCCCATTGTGTTTTCCAGCTAATAAGTCATAGCTATAGGTCATCTGCAGGCATCTGTTTGCAAAAAAGTATTCAGGCTGAAATAAAAACCTTATATTTCAGTGTGTTCAAACTTCTTCCAAACTTTGTACAGTTATGGTTACCGACTCTCTCTCCACCTCCCTACACTCATATTTTGAGTGTAATTAATTTACTAGAAAAGAGGCAAAACACACAATAAACAAAGTTAAAGATGATTTGACTGATAGCATTTTTTTTTTCAAATTTTATCGATATTGCAATAATATCATTATCATTAATTCTTTTAGCCACAATAATCGTGTTGTGAAAATCTGATATCGTGACAGCCCTAGTCAGAAGTTGAAGACAACACAGAATATGATCCAAACCAAGAGCCAACTGATGTGGAGCACTCCAGTGATGAGGAAGAGGGCCTTGCTGAGATTGTTGTTACATTCCGGTCAAGAATGGGAATTTGTCCTGGTCTTCATCCCCACCTGAGAGGAGAGGTCAGCTGTCGGCAGAAAATGTTATGAGGATGACTCCAGGGCCAACGAGATACGCCATATCCCGTGATGATGACAGTTACTATAGCTCAAATAATCCATACATTATGCTAATTTTACTTAAAAACTAGTAGTATTAGCTCAGGTAAATGAGGCCTACATGCCATAAAGCTCAAAATATAAATGCAAATCTTGTGATAATCAATAGAAATTAAGTTAATAAAAAGATTAGTACACAGTAATAGATTATAATATAAGGATGATGGTAGATTTAGCAGCTATGATAGATTTTGACTGGGAACACAGTTAACTAGCATGAAACAAGCACAGCAGAATACTATCTGATTACTTCAACAAATGCAGTTTGGGATGTGTCACCTTTCAACACCTGCCTGTTTTAGTGAAGGTACGAGTTCAGACAGTTGTTTATGTCGATACACTCACTGTGGGGACATCAGTGGAGAACAGGAAATTGACTGTCTAAATTTGCAGCTTCCTCCGTGCCTCATTGCCTAGCTTTACTCTGTGCTCCTTTCAGCTTTCAGGCAGGGATTGTGGTTTAGAGCAGTTAGTGCTTGATTAACCTGGACAGCAGGGTAGTAACATTTTGGCTCTGAGTGGCACACAAACAGCTGCTGTGGATAGTTGGTGGTTTAGAGCTGTCAGCTTAATGTCTGGAATCTGTAGCAGAGACAGGGAGATGTGATATACTCAACAGCTACTTCTGTCATCTGGAAAAAAAATACACAGCTCTCATGTACAAGTAGAGAGTCTGTGAATACAGTATGTGTTCTTGCATAACTTAATGTTTCCACAAGTGTCTCTTGCCACCAGAGGCAGGTTCTCTCAGAGGCCAAAAGAAGCCTGTCCTCCCCAAAAATATATTCTATTAAAGAAAACAAAATGTATTATTTCCATGTCTTTTACTGATTTTTGCCAGTCCCTTGTTATCAAAACATCATATTTTTCTTCTTTAGGTGGTGTAGTGAGCAAAACAGCGCCCCTCTGCTGCATGTTTTACAATGTGTAGCTGATGTCCTCTGCTCTGTCTAGTGGTCAGTGAAATACATCGCTCATTTCATCCTTAAAGAAAAAAAAGTTAAAGTTTTAGCCAATCAGATTGAGGCCAGGCTTGACCAAGCTTGCTTTTGAGCTGCAACTGGAGATAAAACAGAACAGGAGGCCGACCACAAAGTTGGACCTGACTCAGGGGAGAGCTAAGGGAAATGCTAGGTCTTTTTGTGATGGGAACTACACTAGAACGGAATGACTAATGGGAAGCGTGAAGCTAAACTGGCTTTTCTGATGGCATTGTCTCCTGTTTGACTGGTCAAGCTGCTCCTTGTACAACCCATGGAGCACAACAGGATTCGTTGATCTGGCAAACCTCTCTCACATCAGTAAGTCACCTGTGTTTCCTGCTCCAGGAAAGCAGTTGTATTATATCAAAAGACATTTTACTTCGAACTGGATAATATTGTAACAAGTGCTTCAGAGGTCTATAGTAAAGGAATGGGGGCATCAGTTGAAATAAGCTATGGTGTAGTATATTGTATGTGATTCCTCATCTCAGTTTTAAACAAAACTTTCAAAGTTTAGAGAAAAATTGTACAAAACAGGGACACACTGTACCAGGCTAACACAGATCAACATGAACTTTCTGCCTTAAAGATGCACAAATAAAAATACAGCCATTTTTCAAATCCTTCACTAAGTCATT
Organism: Scomberomorus guttatus; assembly: GCA_038419695.1. Taxonomy (NCBI): domain Eukaryota; kingdom Metazoa; phylum Chordata; class Actinopteri; order Scombriformes; family Scombridae; genus Scomberomorus; species Scomberomorus guttatus. The sequence continues at coordinate 19,107,883 of CM076463.1, forward strand.
TCCTCTTGTTACACTTAATGGCATTTGTCTTGTCAACTTTCACCAGCCAGCCAAGATAACCTCTCCTGTTATTATTGCTAAGATGTTCAGTCTAACTTGTCCACAGAGGTGAAATGAAATTTAAACTTTGTTAAATGCCCACTTTATCAGAGATGTCAGCAGATGGCTGGTTTGTGATTGGATTTTATTGTCAGAGAGAAAAATCAGATGCTCGGATGCAGTACACAAAGAGAGATTTAGAGAGCTGCTGCAGTGTTGTGGACAGGCGATATTTCCCCATCTTCCTCTCCTCTGTGTCATGTATCAGTATTACACTGTGAGAGAAAATTACCAACAAGATTGGAAAGTGTGTCTCCGATCCGTGGACATCATCCACTGTGGAGCCATCTTGTTATCGCACCTGCGCAATAAAACATCAGCACATGGAAAGTGAAGGTTAGAGTGTAGTGTGCCTCCATCATGGGAAAAAGATATACAGTGCAGCTGCCAGCATTACACCTCAAATGCTACCAGAAATGAAAAGTGAAAAGAAAATTGTTATGTGAGTTTTTCTGAGTAAAAGGAGACAAAACCTCTACAGCTATGCAAGCTGTGAGGCTGTAATGCTCATTGTGCGTGGCAGTATTATATAGTTTATTTGTGTGAGGCTGGTGTAGGCAGAAAGGTCATCAAGTTAAGTCAAACATGAAATTTAATGATATCATTTCTTGTGTTGTGAGGGAGCCACATTTCATGGCAATCCATCTGATAGTTTTTGAGACATTTCACCAGAAAACCAAAAATAACAATAGAGGAAAAGTCAGAGAATCACCAAAGTATGCTTAATCATCTGGGGACCATGAATGTCTGTACAGAAATTCATAGAAATCCATCCCATAGTTGTTGAGAAAATAAATAAAAAAAGAAAGCACTTGCCTCTAATGAAAAGGGGAGAATAGTCAACACAGATAAGCAATGGAATCCCTAGAGAATCAAAGCACGTTGATTTATTGTGTAAGTAAAAATATAAAAAGCTTTTTTTTTTAACATGGCTTCATCATTTATATCAAGACAAAAGCATACAGCAGGCTCCTGGATCAGCATACAAACAATGAGAAGTCATTGTTTGTATGCTGTCATCACACACATATAAATCAACATCTTGCTTCATCTATGTTAGATCTCATTGTTCTTTATGTATATGTATATATCTGTATGCATGTGTGTTTGATGTTTAGATCCATAGATGAATGAATGCTAGATGAATGCATGTATCAACAGTGATGAAAGATGAAGGTGCTTTGAAGCCTAGAGAAATTATATTCTCACAGTCTACTCAAATGGAGGGATATTATTTGACTTTTTTTTTGTTAATTTGCAGGATTTTCTACTTTATGCACTGTATTTTTGTGGCAAACTATAATGACCCCATTCATTATAAATATGATCCTTATTAAATGAATTCATTAAAACATTAAGCTCATTTTCAGTTTACTGCTTTTGTTGGTTTTGCTCATGAAAAAAGAGTGATTGCATAAGAGTACTATCAAATTAGCAGTAAACAGTATGAGGTACCACAAAGACACCAATATATATGCCAAATAAAATGTATGTTATTATCTTGTATAAAAGTGCTTTTGCCTCCTTGAAAATGATGTATCTCTAGTAATAACATGAAACTTCCAGTATTACATAATTCTACAATTCCACAATCATACCCTCCCGTTATATATGAAACTGACTTTCTCTCTTTTACTGAAAAACACATTTCTTTGTGCTTGTTATCACACTCACACATATCAGAGTGAGCAGGATAACAATAATAAAAATAAAATATTATGTGTACCTGGAGAAAAATCCGGATGAAAATCATAAAGATCCATTTCATTGGCCTCAGCCTGGATAGATCATCCATGACTCGAAGCACCTGGCTGCTGTAGGGACTTAGCTTTCCTCACCTCAGCATCTGTCAGGTCGTCCTTGGCTGACAGATTGGTAGCTGCCTGGTGGTGGTTCAGCGGCTGGTCACAGCTGCTGGCCAGCCAGGTGGCTGCTAACTGGCTGTTGGCTGGCTGTCTGATTAGCCATCAGCTGCTGGCCGGCTGTGTGGCTGGTTACCTGCTGTTGCCAGGCTGTGGGGTGGAGACTGGCTGCTGGTACACTGATTGGCTTGTTCTCATGTTGAAGGACTGAATGGCTGGGTAAAATGAAATCAGAGCTTGTGACCCTGAAAAACAACGAGAAATTTCAATGAGGTATCTTGTGACCACCACTTTTGGCCGGAGACCTCTGATGAAAACACAAACATATAACAAAGATATGATGCATATTAATATGTGGTTACATGGTGTATATTTACATTATATAGTTTCAAATAAAGGGAAATGTCAGTATTTTCCAACCTCTGTGTTTTGTTTTCTTACTTTGTTGTTTATAAGAAAGAAGGCTATCAATATTGCCCTGTGTGGTTCTGTCCTCTCAGTAGCTTACTATTGATTCAGTATAGATTGAGTGGCAATCACTTGTCAACAGACTGGCTAAGCACTAACAGACCTGTGCCCTTGTGTATGTAAACTACCTTTACTGGACTTAGATAAGGCAATAGTGAAACAGATTAATCTATGCATGCAACCAGTATTGGCAAGTGAGACGTGCCTACTCATATCTACCTGATCCAAAATTATTCACCAAACAAGTATTTAATAGGATAGGTCCACTATTGTATCTCCCCTTAACCTCACCAAACCAAGCTACACTAACCTTGCCTTTCTTAGAGCTGCTCTTCACCATGTGCTGATAAAACCTGCTCTGTAACAGTTGTGAAATGTAAAACCAAAAATAATGTGAAAGGCTGCAAAGCAATGCTTCATTGTTATAATGATCATTTTCAACAACACGTATGCAAATGAGTATTAGCATGGGGTCACCTTGTGTACAGTGTGAAATCAAAGAAAAAATATTGATCATCCAGGATCAAGTGTATGTCGAGGTGTTAGTGAAATGTGACATTGATTAAATTAAACAAGTGAAGTGTAAAAAAGCCCCAGTGAAGGTAAAGAAATACTTTATAACAGAAAAAATAAGGCAACTTGGCTGGGTCTGTTTATACAGGGATCTTTGGTACAGCTGTGCAGTAGATGCTAGGACAAAACATTAAAAGGAGCGATAACATGGAAACTGAGAATGAGATAAGAAAACAAACAAGATAGATGAAAATGATGAGGCAGAGAGATGGGAAGTGAGCCAGCTAAACCAGTGCTAACATCCACAGCAGCTATAGAGCCACGCCTGGATGAATCACTGAGAGAAGGAGCTTCAGTCTGCCAGGCTACTAACCTCATCTTCTGCCAGGTGAAATCACTGTGTGACTAAGGATAACCCACATGCTCAGAGCAGTCTCACAGTAAGGCAGGTACACACTCATGAAGTCAGCCAGCTGTCAGAGATATGAAGCGTGCAAGCCAAGACACATCTGGGTTCCCAACAGCATTTTGTAAATGGATTCCGTCTAAATTAAGAAGTCAATGTCAATACCAAGCTAGATGGTGCTAAGGTCAATCATTGGCAGTAAAAAAAAAAATAGGACAAGAAAGACAAGCACACATAAAAAATGACTTGAAGTAACTAAACCACACACTGTGGGCATTGTTAGATGTAAGCTTAAAAAAGTAAATAAAATACTGTAAATACATTTTAAGCCAAGCTAGCAGTGATGCAGCAATGATGATCGGTTGGTCCACCACTTTGGTCCAAAATGAAATATCTCAACAACTGTTGGATGGCTTGCCATTGAATTGGATATGGACATTGATGGTCCCCAGAGGATGAAGCCTACTAACTTTGGTGATCCCCTGACTTTTCCTCTAGTGCCACCAACAAGTTGACATTTGTTGTTTTGAGTGAAATATATTAACTGTTGAATGAATTGACATACACTTTGGTACAACCATTTATGTGTCCCTCAGGATGAATTGTATAATAACTTTGGTAATCCTGTAATTTTAAATCTTGCGCCATCATCAGGTCAAAATTACAATTTGTCCAATACTTGGTTTATGACGATATATCTGCAAAATGAATGACATTTCCTGACTCAGCTGTACTTTTTCTTTAGTGCTAATTAGCAAATTTTAGCATGATAATCTGAAATGTTGAACATCACCTGCTATTCATTATCATGTTAGTAATGTCATTGTAAGCATTAGCCAAAAGCACCACTATACCAATGTACAGAGCTGCTAGTGCAGCTGTAGACTTTTACTGACAGAATGTGAAGCAAGCTTTAGATGAGGTGCAATTGCAAATAAAGTCAATGAAAAGACATGATTAAATGCAATTGTTTTCATGCAAAAAATGTGCGTGTATCCTGGGGGTTTATGACTCTACTTTATAAACACACCTTTAGTGTTATTTTTATACAGACACCTGACGTTTGGGCACAGATTATTTGGACTGAGATCTCTTCTTATGCCTCTTTGTCATGTGATCAAAAATGCTGATGCTGTAGACTTTCTACAGAATATTTTCACCGACATTCAACCAAACATGGCCCATCTTTGTAGCAGTGTTTGCAAATGTAATTAAGTTGCAACAAAAGAGTGAAGCTTCCTGTATGGTGAGGTGGGTTAGGGTGGGGGCAGGGGCAGTGGATCAGTCTGACGGCCTGAGGATAAAAGCTGTCCCTAAGCCTAGAGGTCCTGCATTTCACGCTTCTGTACCTCCTGGCAGAGGGCAAAAGTGTGAAAAACCTGTTGGGGATGGGTGGAGTCTTGGATGATGCTGCAGGCTCTTCTATGGACTCTTCGGTGGTAGATGTCCTGCAGAGATGGTAGGGGCACCCTGACAATCTTCTCAGCAGTCTTTACCACGCTCCGCAGGTGTTTGCGATCCATGGCAGTGCTGTTTCCCTACCACACAGTGATGCAGCTGGCTCTCTATAATGCAACTGTAGAAGCTGCTGAGAATCCTCGATGACGTGCCAAATTTCCTCAGTCTCCTTAGAAAGCCGCTGTTGTGCTTTCTTGACCAGCTGGGTGGTGCTATATGTCCAGGTGAGGTCTCCTCTCCTTCCTCATATCCATTATCATCTCCTTGGTCTTATCTGTGTTGAGAGAGAGGTTGTTGTTGTCACACCATGCCACCAGACTTGCCACCTCTCTCCTGTATGCCGTTTCGTCATCCCCAGTGATCAGACCAATGATTCAGGATAGTGCTGTCCTTGAATGTGACCATGCAGTCGTATGTTAATGGTGTGTAGAGCATGGGGCTGAGGACACATCCTTGTGGGGTGCCAGGGTTCATCATCACATTGGTTGATGTTAGATTTCCAACTCTGACAGATTGCGGTCTGCCAGTAAGGAAATCTAACAGCCAGTCACAGAGTATGGGGTTCAGGCCAAGGTTGTACAGTTTGTCTGTGAGTTTGTGGGGGAGGACTGTATTAAAGGCTGAGCTGTAATCGATGTAATCGATGAAGAGCATTCTGATGTAAGCATCTTTGTTTTCCAGGTGGAAGAATGCTATGTGCAGAGCTGCAGAGATAGTGTCCTCAGTGGATCTGTTGGGGCGGTACCCATACTGCAGGGGGTCCAGTGACTCAGGTGGATTACTCTGGATGTGGCCCAGAACCACTTTCTCAAAGCACTTCATTATGATTGGAGTGAGTGCAACTGGCCTGTCGTCATTATGACAAGTGACTGGGCTCTTTTTGGGGACTGGGATGATGGTGGTGGATTTAAAGCAGGTTGGGACTGTGGCCTGTGCAAAGATGAAGGTGAAAACAAAGCCATTTCTGTAGCACATGTCTTGAGGGCCCGCCTGGGGATGTTATCTGGGGCTGCAGCCTTGCAGGGATTAACTCTCTTCAGGACTTTGTGCACATCAGCTGAGGAGACAGTCAGTGGGGGTTCTTGTATGTTCTGAGTGTGTGAGAGCCTCCTCTGTGTTTCACTGTTGGAGGTCTCGAAGCGAGAATAGTATTTATTAAACTGTTCAGGTAGGGAGATGGTGGTGTTGGTTATTTCCATGGTGGTGCCCTTATAGTCTATGATCTGTTGTAGGCCTTGCCACATGCATCCGGCATCAGCAGTAGAGTAGTAGCCTTCCCAGTTTCTGTTTGCATTGCTGTTTTTCCTCTCTGATTGTTTTCCACAAACTTTGCTGTTTTGTACTCCACCTCATTGCCTGATCTAAATGCAAGAGAGCGAGCGCGCAGTATGTGTCGTACTTGACTGTTCATCCAGGGCTTCTGATTTGGATATTTTCTGACCTATATGGTGGGTACTATAGTGTATAGTGCTGTATAAAAACACAGCACTGATGTAACCAGTCACATATTCAACATACTCCTCTATGTTTACAGAAGAATCCTCTTGTGTGGCTGCAGCTTTAAACACATCCCAGTCTGTGTGAGCAAAACAGTCCTGCATTATGCTCTCAGTATCTGGGGACCAAAGTTTGACTTGTTTACTCTAGTAGTCTGCTTGAGTCTTTATCTGTAGGCTGGGTACAGGAATAGAGAGATGTGGTCTGAGAGTCCAAAGTGTATCCAGGGTATTTTGGTCTCTTGTGGGGATATTCACATGCTGGTAATATTTTGGTAGCACAGCCCGTAGATAGCAGTGGTTGAAGTCTCCCACAACGATGAAAACAGCATCAGGGTGTGCGGTTTCCTGAGCGCTGATGACATCATGAACTAAACCAAGTGCTGTTGATGAGGTAGTGCGTGGTGAGAAGTAAACTGCAGCTAAGACCCTTCTACCGACCCTTCTACCTACCTACCAAGGGCTACCTACCAAAGGTACTGAATGCCCTTTGTAGGTAGAGGGGTCAACATTTCAACAGTAGCTGTTCCACGTCTGTGTACAGTCTGTACATCTCCACACCATGTATTGTTCACAAAAATAAACACACCTCTACCTTTAGCCTTACTGGAAGCAACAGTGCGGTCTCCTCAGTGAACGGAGTGAGTCTGTAACTGCACCCCTGAGTCCAGCACACTGGCTGACAGCCATCTCTCCTTGAATATTAGGGCTCAGCAGTCCCTAGTTTCATGTATAGTTATCCTGGCTCTCAGCTCGTCAAGCTTATTTTCCAGTGACTGCATGTTAGCTAGCAGGAGGCTCTGTAGTGGTGATCGATTATCACAAGCTTTTAGCTCAGCATTAAGGCCTCCTCTCTTGCCTCGCTTGCGCCTCAATAGGGGTCTCCTCCAGTTGCGTTCTTCACTCGAGTGCTGGAGGGCCTTCTCTGAGGTGGTGACTTGGTGTGGAGTGAACAATGTAGTCCAGGTCCGGACATATAAGACCGGTGAATACTGTGTCATGCTGCAGCCTAGAGATGTCCAACAGCGCCTGCTTGTCATAAGCCAGCAGTGTGTGACATTTATGGAGGTGACTAAAAACTAAATAAATAAAAATACAAGCAAAAACTCAACGTTTGCCACGGGTGGCGCCATCTTGTCACTTGTTATCCACAGGGATATGAAAATATCACAGATAAATAAGGTGAATCTCTCTATCTGGAGATCTCTCTGTTCCCTCTTCACTCTGCAGAGTGTCTTTTACATAATTGATGAGGTAATGAGGAATACTCCACAGCAGAGATAGTAGCAGGTTGAAGGCCACCTGAGGCCCAGATGTATTTGTCTCTGTACCAACATGGACAGCTGTGGCTGTGTGAAGGATGCAGAAAGAGAACACAGACTATGTGTTTGACAGCATGCCAAGCACATAGCAGAGTATATAACAGGCTTCCTGGCCTTGGACAGACACAGTTGGCTAATGCATTTTCTCTTTGTTATTGCATTAAGATCAATAAACAGTTTGCGTCTGCATATTCCTCATTCCTTTGGTAATTTTAGTTGAAACACCACAACCATTTTATGTTTCTTTATTTTTGTTTAAAAGGATTTTGACAAATTTATGCACAAACTTCTCTCAATAAATTTTCAGTGCATTTGGGTGGCCCAATCTGACCACATTAATGTGATTAGTTGCACCATGATGAGAATTCAAATTTGAAATATTTAAAATTTACATAAGTTAACTAACTTGCCTCCAGTTTAACATATTTTATTTGTTCCCACAGGGTGTCTTCTGACTTTACTTATCCTGTATTTGTTGAAAAAAGAAAGTGTTTTACATAAATTCAGAAAAAGATTAAAAGAAAAAAAATAGATAAGGAAGAGTGTTTGCTGTGTGACCTGCTGTCAGAGTGTGATTTTATTTATCACACATGGTGAAGACTACATGGTGGGCTGAAACATATGCGTCTCCACGCTCGATAAATAAATCTGGAAGCAGCACACAGAGAGTGGACATCCTTCCTTTTGTATGAGGCAAAAAGGTCAAAGCCTTTCACAAACTTTCCACATAACACTCCACCAGATAGTCAGATGGATTTACATTTGGGAATTAAAACTGTAATCAGATTATCCCCATGGGGTAAAACTGGGTTTCATCCGCTCGCTTTGGAGAGCCGCTATGATAAAACCAATTCTACGAGACAACAAATGGCACAATAAACAACACAGAGTGGGCAGTGAGATAACATCCATGTAACAGCAGTGGACGGCTCAGGTTAACAAGCGTTTGTTTAACAACGCTTCAGCAAACAGGATAAAAGACTGTTGTTGGGTTGTTTCTTGTTGTGCAGAGACCTGGAGGCAGATTCCAAAAGTCCTACAGCGTTTAGTCTTTTCCTATCTTGATTTGACCAGAGTTGAGGTTATCACTTGCCTCTCAATGTGTATGTGTGCGTGTGTTTTATTATCTACTAAAGTAACATTTGTGTCATTTTTTTCCAAATATCTGATGGTGGAAGAAGACATATCTGCCTCCTCTCCAGATCTAACCATTTCTCTATTTCCCCCAATGAGAGTATGGAGATTTTGGGATATTGCTGCATGTTTATCCTGTTTATCTAGCAGAAACTAATAAATATTATAATCTAACAGCCCTCTCTACGGTTTTATGAAGTGGAGTTAAGGGCAGCACAGACCCAGACAACTTCTGAAATCCATCTGCTTGCTAATTCTTGTGGTAGCTATGAAACTCCTACGTTGCCCTATGGGGCTATCGATTGTATCTGTTTCTCTTATCAATGTGATAAAAAAAACACACACACAAAAAAACATGATAACACCAATAGCTGCTTAGTCAGCTATTATACAGATAAATTATCCTTGGGGTGGAGGAGGAAGGAGAGTATAGAGAAGAGGAGATAAACGGGGGAGATGGTGGAAAAGGAAATGGAGTAGAATAAAAAAAAGATGAGGATAAAGGGATGAAGATAAGACAAAGTAAAGAGAAGGAAACTGAATAAGTACAAAAATGAGAGTGAGAGGAGGAGATATGAACTTTGTGTTGTTCGATTAAGTGTTTATTCAGAGTTATTGTAGAAAATATAAGGAGATCTACTGCTGTATATTGTCTACATAATGTCATAGAAGATGTCATTTCAATGTCACATTTTGAAAATCCAGTTTCAAAAAGTGTAATTATTCTGTCAACAAGGACTTTGTCACAGATCAGATTAGTTTATTGTTTCATTCATGCTGTTTTTCTCTGTTAATAATGATGTCATTCCAGATCCAGCCACTCCCTCCTGCCCTGTAGTAACCCCTGTTTTCCTGCCAGTCCCATCTGCCCCTCCTTCTTATACACCTGCTACTCATTCCCTCATTACTGCCCCAGCATATACACCAGCTCCTTTTCCGCAGCACTTTGCCAGATCATCTTATGTACTGCCTAGTCATAGCTTTCCAGCATTCCTGTTATCTGGCAGCCTGTTACGGACCCCTGCCTGCCTCTTGTCTGTTCGTTTTGGCCTCGTTGACTGATTTCCTGTTGCTGACCTTTGTCTGCTTACTGAGTAAATAACTTTTGCTTTTTACTTCTGCCTCGTTGAGTCTTGCTTTTGAGTCCTTATCTCTGTGTTCAGAGTTTACAGTGAGTTACAGGTTTAACGGGGTACTCCAGCAACTTGCTATTGTACCTCCATAAAGCTGGTGGACTTTAGAGAGGCAAATAAAAAAAGAGACAGGTCACAATGGGTGCAGCAGAAGGTGCTTCTCATTACCTTATTTTCCATGTCTCCTTGCTCCTCGGGTGACTCGGAAATCGCTCCGATCCGCCACCATGATGGATGTCTCAATTCCCTTATTGTTGTTCGGAAGAGCGAGGAGCGAGGAGACTGCCTGCAGGAGGCTTGAGACCATCCTTCGCAGAAGTCTTTTATCAAACCAACACACCCCTTTGTTGAACCAGAACCAACTAAGGTGTAATATCACTCCCAAGTTTAGATGTTTTCTGATCCCCAATCTAGTTGTTTTATTTGTGTTCACTGTAGGTTTGATTAATAAAGGAAGCATAAAACCACTTTCATCATTCATCAGATTTTTTCATTTTCCCATTTTAACTTGCATTATGGATAATATCAAACACAGGGAGAGAAGGTGAGTTTGTTTTGTTTTTTTATGAGGCGGAAAAAATCGCAGTGTGTCCAAGTATGGCGGGTAGAAAGTATATTTTGGCATGAGCTACAAGCCAAAGTATTCTTACAAATTGTGACACATTCTCATCATAGATTTAAAAATAGAATATCAATAAATGTACAATGAAAATAAATAAGTTAAACTTTGCTGCCAGCTCATGTGCAGAGGCTTATCAAACAGTTTATTTTAAGAGAAGTATGCAGAGATATTTCACATTCTCATATCATGTTTGTAGTGATGTCTTGACATCCCTCCACCACTGTGCTGGCAGCGGTAATTGTGCGCCCTTATTATTATTTGGACAGATCAACACATTATTTGTGCAAATACATACTCCAAGGCATCAAAAGACACTAAAGAGCTGTAGACTGACAGCTGAGCCAGCTGTGCTGCCATCATCAGAAACTGACGTTACCTCAAGATGATGGTTCAGAGGAAATGACGTCTCATTCCTCTATATATGTGTTTCCTCAATTCTTCTTTCCTCATATCTCTCCCTTGCATCTTACGTGAGTGGGCCTAAAGAAATGAGGAGATATTTCAGACTAATGAGAAGCATCCAGAGGCTGAGATATCCTGACTTTTTCTTTCTATTATGGCTGAAACTCCAAATATGCTGGATCCTACCATTTCCCATAATGCACCAAGTAGCATCTTTGCATTATGCTGCAATATATTGTACTTGAGACTCAGAAAAAAACAACCTCAGACATGGAAAAGTGCAATGGAACTGTCATTCAAGTCAGAAACTTGGGCAAGATCCATCTAGCCGACAGAAACACACCTGATGTCACAGCAATGTTGGGAGTTTGTGTTGTGAAACTTGCTGTAACAACTTTGTAGTTGCCATTTCCATTCAGTTGATCTTTGCAAGCATGCCATACTAACGTACTCCTCCCATCTCTTTTAAAGTGTGCTAATCTGAAGGTCCTCAGTAGATGCTTGTGAAGTTTAGAGACTTGCCATACAAACATCAGTGTGCTGCGGGCGTCCATGTTTTCCCGAGCAGATGCACTGGGACGCATTTAGATTGGAAGTCGGGAATACCGACTCAGAACTATCAACTTCCTACTTACAATGGATTGCAGCATAAGACCCTCCGTGCCTATACATCTTTCAAATTACATACTCCCAAGTAGCACGGGCTTTGTGTTAAAAATTTGAAGATGACATCATCAGCTCACCCTGATGACCTCACCAGGGTTGTTTTCTCAGACTCCCACCATCGTCACACAAGACATTGTTTTCACAGGCTAAGTAGTTCACCTTATGGCAAGTAAACTAATCTTAATGTGTGAAATCAGTGGAGTGTATACTCAATAATGCTTATTGTCATGAACAATATCACCAATCCTTAACTCCAGCCATATGCTATATGTAATAGACTATTGGTGGAATACAATACAATAAAATACAAAGAATAGAATAGGGTGATATTCCCACTCACCTCCAAAATAATGTTTCCACATCTTGTTTATCCAGAAGGGGTTTATTCAGCGCCTCCTGCCCTCACACTAACACAGTAAAACATTCTTTTTTCTCTTAGCACTCTTGTCAGCATCTGCTAAAACGCTGACAAGAGTGCTAATGGAGGAATTCATTTCACAGATTGAGTATTACACAGATTGTTATTTATGTTACCTGTCATCTGCATTGTGCATCACTGTTGCTATTTAAAAGTCTCTGACTGCCCTCTGTTGTTCATTTACATATTGCTTCTTCACACTGTGCAGACACTAATGTATGGAATGAAGTAGGCCCACACCATGAGTATTTTTTTCATGGCTTTTGCAAAGTTTAAGTGATAACACTGCCTTTGGGGTGTGTCTTGTTTTCAAAGTGGGTGTTTTGTTTTGTTTGTATGTGTTTTTTTTTTTTTGTCACATTAGAGAGTCTCCCCATGCCATGAAAACCATCATTCTTTGTTTTCATTACACCCGCATGGCTCTGGGACCCAACTGTGAAGGTTTTCAGCCTTGTTTGAAGTCTGCTGCTGATCTGATTTAAAATGGAGCTCCAAGGCAGAGTGAAGTCATGGTTGGCCTGAAAAACTTTGACAGAACAGAATGATGTATGCAAGAAAGTTGGATCTTACAAAGTTAATTTAGATGAATAGATAGAACACTGGCTGGGTTTTTAGAGGGTTTATTTGATAACGGCAGTGCTATGGTGGTGTTTTAATCGTGTTGTAGTTACATTTTAATCATCACTTTTTGCCCACTAGAGCCTCCCCATGTCAGGGGAAAAAAAACAACAACAACAAAACAATTCAGTTTACTTCAATTATACCAGCACTGCATGGAGCCAACTGTGAAAGTTTTAAGCTTAGTTTTGACTCTGCTGCTGCTGGTCTGATTTAGAATTAGGCTCCAAGGCAGAGGTTGGTATGGCAATTTTTAAAAATGTGCACACACACAAGAAAAAGTTTCATATATATATATATATATATATATATATATATATGTATGTATGTATGTATGTGTGTGTATATATATATATATATATATATATATATATATATATATGTGTGTGTATATATAAAAGCAAAAGCATAATAGGTCCCCTTTAACAGATATATCTTGTAAATACCTGATGAGCTAAGGGGGCTGCTGGCTGGATGCCAATGTGCTCTCTTCTGACATTGTCAGAAGAGAGCACATTATCTTACAGGGTCTCAGAAAAAGAAACTACAGTATTGGGATACATCCAAATAATATATCAAATGTTGCCCAATTTTGGACATATTACAAATATTGGACTCTGTCCAAAATACACTTAATCATCTTTGAATCCCTCATTTGTTTTCACTATGAATCTCCTTGCAAAAGCAATACACACTTTGATGATTTTCTGTCTCTGTCTCATTTTGCATTAGTTATGCATTTTCTTTTATTCGTCTAGTGCAGAGGATTGAACCAAAGGCTGTTGTTCATCTTATCAGGCATTGCAAAAGTTTATCTACTTTTATCATCATGGTTTCAGTGCATCAAACCACAGACAAATGTCAGAATACACATAATTTCCTGTGTGAAATCTCTGCTATGAACAGACTGTCAGTGCACTGAGACTGAGCAACAGTGCTTTGAAGCAACAACATTTCACCATGCATAATATGCAATTATGATACTTAAGTAACATAAACATAAGTTAAGGCTCCATGAAATCAGTATTTCATTGTAGAAATGGCTCATATGACTAAGTGTAGTGTGAAATTGGCCACTTGTGATGAACCGACAATGAATTATCACCCAACTCTGCAGCTCTACAGAGATTTTTAGTCTCTTTTAGGTTATTATTTTGCTTATATGGCCTTCAAATTATGCTCTTATTAACCTAATTTCAAACAAATTGTTGCCTGTTTTCAGTAAAAAAAAAAAAGATTATTTTTTTTCTGGTTGGTGGAGAGGAAACCAGAGCTAAAATGAGTGAACATTGAACTTACAGAACAATGACTCTAAATTAATGCTAATGTTCCTTAATGTTTGCTGGATGTAGGCACATGTTTGCTAACATGATAGCAATAGCAACCGTTTAAGGTGATAGTTTGTAAGAGCTGTGGTGAAGTACAAAACACGGCGGATCTAGCCAGGGTGCACATATCGAGTGGGAGGGTGCTGTTCAGAGCCTCATAAAAAGGTGCTCAGGCTATAAACTGGAACAAACGGCACGAACACCCACAATATAATCCAATACAATACAGTAGTCCTGAGATAAACAGTCTTATATAAATTCAATTGTTATTGAGATTGTGCTAGTGCATGATTCAACTATGGTAATTCTTGAGGCTGTAGCTTGTTGAGAGTGGATGTTTTCTTTCAAACGAAGTCACTCTGTGGTGTCCTCACAGCCTGCTGCCATACCCTCCTCCATCTTCTGTTTCTTGCTGTATCTCCTGCTCTCTTGTCGCCCTCTCTTCCCTCTTTCTCATCTTCAGCACCCAGTGAGGTGACAGATTAGTAGGAGAGAGTCTTGCTCACGCCTCCCCCTAATTGGAGTCCACTGAGCTGTAAGCTCCTGCCTGCATCCATCTCATTCTCTACGGCCAGCCAGAAGTTCAACAAACAGAAGAAGGTGAATTTTAAGTGATGTGCAGGTTGTGTGTGTGTGTGTGTGTGTGTGTGTGTGTATGTGTGTGTGCATTCCTAATAAAGGCCCTGAAAATGTATTTACTTGCTCAGCTTCTGTCTACAAGTGATGTGGTCCGACACAAACGCTACATATATTGCAAATTTAGAGCAATATGGTTGCTTTACTACAACATACATCAACCACATAGCCCTGATGAAGCAGATTATTAGGGTATGAATCTCCTATTAATTCATAGCTACGGATGATTCTTTTCTTACCTTGACTTTAATGCTGTAACTTGCAAACAAAGTGGGATCACTGTAGAATGACAGAAAAGCATGACAACATTGTATTTATTCCTTCCAAAATGATGCTGCCATGCTTATACTTTCCTATAAACTCTGAATAAGGCACACTGTAGCTAAAACATCAGTTTATGGAATAAAGTATATGCTGCATATCTGTCATTCTAAAGTTCTCCTGCTTTCTTTGCAAGTAGCTATCAAGACTATACAATTATTTGATTAAAATAGTTATAGAGAAATATAAGATTTGACACCAGATTTCAGCTGATTTAAGGGTAAAGGATATGTGAGTGAGTGAAATGGCTTCACAAACGCTTCAGGCGCATGTGTGTTTTTGCGCAGCTATATTAAATCAACTGCTCTCTGATATAACATCAATAAAAAATTAACATAATAAGCTCCACAGTGTTTTGTATTGGAGGGCATTCACTTGTACAGGTGTTGTGTCCACCCCCTGTGATCATATGTCGAGTGTTACGATAACTTGCCTTCTGTAACTTTTCTAAACTGCACAGCATGTTGTTGCAAAGACAACATGCAAATTCTTACTAATCTGATTTCATAAAGCGCATTTGGCATCATTAGCTGCGTTGGGAGAACAATTCTCTACTGTATCTGAACAGTGCTGGAAAAGACGAGCAACCAGAATTTGGCAAAGGAGGCGAACTATCCCCCTTCCTCTGCCAGTGAGGAGATACACAGGGGTTACACACAAGACGTAAGCACACACACACACACAAACACACATTCCTCGCTGCCCTGTGAGGAGATAGAAATATATATCTTGAATACACACACGTGCACACGCACAGAGAGTCTCTGAGGAGCGATGAAATAGATGAGAAGAGGATCCACAGTGAGCCTGGAGGACTGGATAAATATTGACCTGAATGAATGAGGTTTGTCACAGTACATAAAAAGGGCTATACACAATACACACACACAGACACTGTCTCACCAACATCCTTGTCCTCGAAGAACCTCTCGGTCCATAAACTATACCTGCATGTCTTCACTGTTCTACCGTATATTTTGACAAAACCTGGAATCAATGTTAATATTTGTAGAGGGGCCGAGATTGAGCTTCACTATAAATAATGAAAATGGTGAGCGTGTGTGGCTGATATGTGTCACTGCAAATGCACAAAAAAGGTGAAATACTGCAAGAAAGTTGTGCTTGCCTGAGGGAGAATAGCTGGTGTATCGATAAAAAGAAGATAAAGGCTGATGGAAATAGATTTTTTTCTAATAAACGATGACATTGCCTGCTTCTTCTATGAACAACAACAGTATTTTGTTGTTAGCCCAGTTAGTCTGTACTCCACCAGAAAGCCAAAAACTAAAGAAGAAGAAAAGGCACACTGACAAAAAGTGTGAGTGGTAAAGGAGATGAATTCATTCATTAACATAACTGTTATATTGGGTGGGAAGCCGCAAAGAAATGCAAAATGGAGTTACAGAAGACTTACTGGTGCTCTTTTCATTCTGTAGTCTTGTCACACCCTTTGATAAGTTTCCAAAATTATTCAGTACCCATTGACTCATTATTTAGATGGAACTGTATTTTAAACATTCTTCAACACATATTCATGTGATAGCATACGGGCTATCTTTCAAGTATTTTTGCTTTCACCACAAATCAGTTCGTGTCAGGCCACGTGCTAAACACAAAATGTGTAGCAGTGCGGTTGTGGGATGGGGCTACGCCACCGTACACGCTTGGAACGGGAAGGGGAGGGGAGGGGTACTCAGTTGGTTGCCATCTGGAACTTCACCACTAGATGCAACTAAATCCTACACACTGATCCTTTAAAAAAGAAAATAAAATCAGCAGAGAAGATGAAGTTTATGCGTGATAAAATTAAACATATGCTGAGAGCGGGTTAGGGAAGCCGGAATTGAGTCAAAGGGCCTTTCTCAATACCAAGTATGCCAAGTTTGGACTTGGCAAGTTCGACTCCAAGTTCAACTTCCAAGGATGGGAGGATGCAGTATGATCATTCTGCAATTGGAACAGCAGCAGCTCAGCTTCAACACGACTACCTGACTGTACTGTGACAAAATGTAGATATATAAATAAATAACTCAACTCAGCTCCACTAACACTTTTTTCTCACAAAACAAATAACCTCATTGACAGAGAGATACAGTAAATTGTTATTCAGTCTGTGATGTAGCTATAATAAAAATCCAAACTGTTATGTAGCTTAATAAAATAAAGTGAGATTTAATATAGACTGATCTGTTCATTTTAATACATTTATGTTTATTGAAATGTGGTGATATCTGCACGTATAGAGCCTCAGAGGCACTGCTGTTGTTCTGTCCAGTAAAAACATAAAGGCTTACTTTACATTCAGACAAACTAATGTAGCAGCTACAATTGTTAGATTTCATCTGTGAGGCCAACAAATTATATCATATATCAAAATTGGACGGAGACATTAGAGCCAGCGCTAATTTATCAAATACGACAGATGTTGACCGGACATAATAGGCACTATCCTGTCTAGCTACAACCCTTAAATCTCCGCCATCACTTCTGGTTGGTGTGAAATGCATTCTGGGATACTTGGCTGTCCCAAGTCCACACAGTCAGCTCCCCATGTATCCTCGATAAAACGGGAGCAAGTACACATCCGGTTTTTTGGACTGTACTTGGCTGGATGTAGACTTTGAGTTGGAACAAGAACACAAGTACAGACAAGAACACAGACTGAGAAAGGCCTCTTGGTTCTTCTTGATCCTTCAGACTTTCCCCTGAAGAAGATAGGAAGGAGATGAGGTCAGACTAAATGACGCAACTCTGAGAAACAAGAAGTCAGAACCACTTTAGTTCCATATTCATTTGTGAAGATGGGGTAAACAAAACCCAGTAGTTCTAGATAACCGACAACCCACCACCTCAGGAATTTACATCGAGCAGATCATCATGAGCCTGTGGGTACAGTTCTTCTGTTGAGTCACTGAGGACGATGTGCATTTTTTTTTGAGTTAAAACATTAATTTCAGTCTGGTCCAGAATACCAACTGAACATTTTAACATATATGTCTCATTACTCTTCTCTGGCTAATGTGAGAAAACAAAAACATTTGTGTTAGAAAAAAGAAAAGAAAAATTGGGCTAAATTTCACCTTCTCTGTGGGTCTGGCCATAAGACTTCATCCACATCACATGCAATGTTGTCTTGAACTAGGCAGCGTGGAAAGTATCGCCTGGAGGGCTGTGTCCAGGCCTGGCATGACCCCTGATCGATGTCTCCACAAGCCTCCTCCATTACCTGTAGAAAGGGGTATGCGTTGGTGGGGCTGGAGATCATACACCTTCCAACGCCATGCAGAGAAAAATCCTTCAAGAGGATTCAAGAACAGAGAGTATGTGGGGAGATTGAGTGCGATGAAAAGTGGCTGACCTGTGAAGCAATTGCGGACCAAAGAAGCCTGATGGAAACTAACATATTCATATCTCAGTTGTTTTACATGGTCTGAGTTTCTTTTGAAAGGGACTCTGTACTGCTGCTTCATCCTAATTCTATTGAGTTTCAGTAGACGAGACAGTGCAGAGAGACTCACTCTGTTGACCTTTAGGAATATGGTGTTATCTGTCATTATGTGGTCCTGCAGTTCTCTGAGTCTGATGCAGTTATTTCCAATGACCATATTTACAATGTGGGTCTCCTGCTCTGGGGTAAACAGTCAACCTCTTCCACCAGATACTGGTTTTCTTGCAGTTCTGTAAAAACATTTGAATGGTTTTAGTGATAGATCCTTCTCATTATGAAAGTACAGTACATATTACTGTACCAGTAAGACAGTATAGCGGCTCAGATTTGGTTGAACCTGTTGCCCAGCCTCCCTTATGCTCATCTCATGGTTGACAACATGGTCAACCACAGTAGCTCTGATTTCATCAGTTATTCTGTTCCTGATTCCTCTTCCTCTTCCCCATCCTCTTCACCTCTTCCTTCTCCTCCTCTTACTTCTTCGCCTCCTTGTCCTCCTCATCCTCTAGTTCTCACCCCTCTTACTCTCTGTCTGATAATGTCTTCCATTGTTGTCCAAACCGAATGTTTATCTCTGGCCTGTTTATAGTGCTTAAGCTCTGATTTGTAAGTGAACTCATTATCTGAAAGTATTTTCACGTGTGTCAATGTGGAAAGGCAATTGGAAAAATAGTGTAGCAATATAGAGACCAATGTTTACAGTTTTGCTAGAAGTGTGTTATAAAATTACAAACTGAGTGTAAAGCAGAGAACGTGCATTCAGTTTGGCACACTCAGTAAATGCATTGGCTACAAGTGTTAATTGTTTCAGAGATATTGCTTCAAGAATCACTGTTAGTGTTCAAGCATTCAGAAAAAAAACCTGTAATATCTTTGTCTTGTTCTTTTCACTCAGTACCAGAGTATCTGTATAAAAAACATTGTTTTTTTTAGCAATATTAAATGGGACTGTCCACTGAAGTCTAATCTGAGGTGTATATACTAACTAATCACAGCTTCTTGTACATCTACTTTAATATAAATCCTCAGATTTTATTCTTTAGTTGCTTTAAATTTTCAAGATCAACTTGGAGAAACCTGAAACGTACTTTATTGTTGTGTGGGTTTGCAATTGAAAAGGCAGGAGTGCATTACTACACAACAATAATGTGGCTTTGATAAAAAATGAAAGCAGACATGATGACTGTGAGTTAAAGTTTAGTCTCTGCAAGATGATTTTCATCGTGTACTGAAATGAACTGAAAACACTGGTTGCCTGTAAGGTATAAAAGCTAAAGATCTATGGAATGTTTTGGAAGAAAAGACCATATAGTCCTTACCATCTGACTCATTTGACAGGCAGTTGGGGCTCAAATTAGCCACTAACCCTAACCATAACTCAGTCCTACCCTCTCAGACCTACACTAACCTTTAAGATGCCCTCCTGACATGTTTTAGGATATATAAAAATCCCCCTTGGAGTAAATAATTGTGTCTGACATGTTTTTCCTTAAAAAGTAACACTGCTCCTTCTCCCAGGATTTATGATTTATGATTGAGAACCTATTTGCTCTATAGGGGAACTATTCTGTAGCTGACCCTGACAAGACACAAGACTTACGGGCATGTATAGAAGCGTTCATGTCAAACGGCAAAAAGAAGAGGAGATTGCACTGAAAGGGTTTGGTATAGGTTGAAGCAGTCAGCCTAAATCCAGGTCTTCCTCTTTACTTTTTAAGCAACACTACCATCTGCTGTTGTCATAGTGAGAGCGCACCTTATTTAACATGACAAGAGTTAACTTTCCATTTATATTTGCATTTACAATCACCACAAGTAAATGTTGGACTTGTTTTCACTTGTAGTAGTTAATATAATACGGTTGGAGAATATCATGAATATATGAAGTATCATAATCCAAATGAATCCTTTAGCTCACTGGATGTTTGTCCCACCCCCTCTCTAGTGAGTACAATATTATGCCAGGACACGGGATCTCAGTGATCCCTTTAGGGTCTGACAACAGAGTACTCATTAATTTTCCCTTCATACACCTGATATTTAGCTTTAAAGTTTATTTAACAATTAGAATTAAATAAACAGAGTGGACATTGCATGTTCACACCCATAAGGAATGAATGCCATTACCACATGTAATGTGAAATCCATATTGTTCTGTTAAAAAACTCAACAGCACTGTCTTCTGTGTCTGAAGTTTGTTGGTGGTTTGGTGTTGCACAGGTCCACTGTCCACCTGTTTTCCAGTGTGGATTTTGTCCTCCATCTCTCACATTGAAATTGCTTTAGGCAGGATCTCTTTGCGGCCAGTATGGACAAGGAAAACAGTTACAGCAACCAATAATCCTTTCACTGTACATATGGGAATGTAAGTATTGAGATACACAGTGTGTTAAGATACTTATGTGAATGTATTCTGTCATGTTGACCCTGAATGCACACGTTCTCTCTGTCTTTCTCCATGGTCCTGAAACATCCAAATTTAGCCAGTGATGTCTCTCTTTCCATGGTTTTGTAACCCATCCCAGACTGTCTCTGTCCAAGGTGCTGAAACATCCAAACTCTTTGTCCCAAATCACTCCCTCATTCATTAATCTACCACCCATGGCACTACCTATATTTGGCATACACTGTCATACTACTGTATGTATGTTCCAACTTCATTATCAATATGTTTCACACATTGAAACTCTGAGTATGGTGGTATTCCTTAAACTCTGTCGGAGCTGCCTATTAGGAATACCATAAAGTCAATTTGGTGCTAATTCAGCAAAATACTTAATAAGTCTATTAATGTAAACTGGAGAAATGGCACCTGTTTAATCATGTATTTTCTGTATAAAATGGAACATCACACTGTTTCTGGCTGAAAGCTGTAAAATAGTTAACTGATTCAAGAATTACGTCCGATTCGGAAACGTTTATAAGAAACAAAGACAGACATTTGAATTACAAATAACTCATTGCGTTGTTGGAAGAAACACTTTGTGCTTGAAAGCTTTCCAACATAACAGAACAACAACGTTTGTTTAAATTCACCAGAAGGGACAGCGGGGAAGAAAATAATAATGTTCTCTCATTATCTCCCGAAAACACGGGGGGAAGGGATTCATGTCATTTAGTTTGGAGTCCATTTCATAATTGCAGGAAGGAGCCCAGTGCCTGCTTTGTGTACAGACAAATGTATTAAAAAATATATATATAAATGAGCATATATATTGAGCAGGTAAGAATATATTTAATCCATGTGTTGACAAAGGCACAGTTCAAACAATTATGTGGCAGTTGGATGTTGGTTCATTATCAGGAGGTAACTTCATGTGATGTAAAATTTCATGTGAATCTTTAACAGTTTTTCTGAAGAGATAAAATATCATCAAGTTTAAATTTCATTTCCACACTCATTCCCCAAAACAAAAGCAATGCATCAACAATGCCTTTACAGAAAGTACATTTTGGGGCTGGGCTCCTCCTCCATTCCACCCATCACAGGTCGATTTCATTTTTAATTACTTCTCTTCTTTTTGTCTTCCTCCCCCCTTTCTACTGGTTCTGTCTGTTTTTATGGTGTTCTTCTGGTAGATTCCGTAGCTTCTCAGCAGCCTAAAAATACAGGAACACAGCAATGTCAAGCTTTTATACAGTTTTTAAGACAGATGCAGGGACAGAGAGTGAATCCACTGCAACCTTAGTTTTGCATTATAATCTGCAAATAAGCTCTGGAAAAAACAAGATTTTATTATGTTCTGTATGTATCATACATACATGTTAACCTCAGTATTGTATTAAGTTGGGTTTGGATTTGTGCATGTTTTATTATTCACCTGTTCAGGGGTGAGGTCTCTCTGCTCCTGGGCGAGCATCTCATAACCCACCATAAACTTCTTCACCGTAGCGGAACGCAGCAGAGGAGGGTAGTAGTGAGCATGGAGCTGCCAGTGGGAGTTGTCTTCCTTTAAATGTGGGCCAGTGGGGGCTCCTGAATAAAAAATGGGGGACATTAGTCTGGAGACACAGGTTTTACTCATAGTTGAACAGAGATCAATCAGAGGATTTATTCACACTGATGGCTGATTGATCCTCTAGATAAGTTGAGGGTTCTACGGATTTGACCACAACAATCATTGTGCAGAGTGATCTGAGCTGCTCTATAATCACATTAAACTTCCGGCTTGACATCTACACAGGTCCCAAACAAATTCCACTAATACGAAATTCCTGCTGAGTTTACAATGACATGAGGAGAGATAAGTCTGGATGCTCACTTCAGCTGTTTTTGTGGTTGAGTCACATTAATTCATGTCAGTTCCTGTGAGATAAGTGATACAGACAAAGGGATGTTAGCAACTTAATCTAATTTAGTTAACTGTTAATGTGGGTGATACCCTGTCCTTTCCTAATAGTCTGGTTTAAAGATCCCCTCCAGACATGTATTAAGACATACAGAAATACTCTCTGGAGCAATGATGTGTGTCTGATATGGTTTTTACACACAAAAAAAGTATAATTACCACATTAAAGTCCTCAAAATGACATCTAATCCTTCTCCCTCATTAAAAAAAACTATAAATATGCAAATTCATTTCAAAAGTTCAACTGCTGGATAGAAGATATCTCCTACTTTACTGTAAAGTGCATTCTCAGTGTTTGTGCACAGGAGGCTTCATGTTTCCACATCACACTTGTGTAAGTCGCATATTGGACCACGACTGGCTTCCAAACTAGTTGTGATGTCACAAATCGTGCCACCCCATTAAAATCAGAGAAACTTTCCACTTTCAGCAGTTGAATGTAAAAACGGCCTTCTAGTGTCAAACTCTGCATATACATCATTCTGCACAGTGAAGCTCAAGTGTGTGTGTGTGTTGGGAGGAGGGGTGGGGTCAATGTCACAAACTATTTGTATGACATTCATTTTAGTAGGTGGTTTTGTACAATGCTACACATGGCAGGATGTTCTTTATTTTCTCCACACACACACACACACACACACACACACACACACACACACACACACACACACACACACACACACACACACACACACACACACACACACACACACACACACACACACACACACACACACACACACAGGATGATAGCACAATCAAACACTAAAGGCTAATTAAAGATATTCATAGCCAGGGCACAACAAGCCCATTTATCTCTCTGCCATCCACACAGCATGAACAAGGCCCTCTGCTCATTAAGTCCTTTAAGCTGCAGACCAGACAGCACCCCCATCAGTTAGCTAACAAGGTAAATTAAGGAAGCAGCTAGTGTTGACTTTGCAGGCAATAGAGCAATAATCATACAAGTGTAATGAAATTTTATTTTATCATGATAATGTGATTTTTGTTAGAAGGGCACAGTGTATCCATTCTTTCACATTTGTTTTCTATAACAGCTGCTGGAAAAAAAACAACAACAACAAAAAACATTTTGTTTTGATTAGCTGGCAGGTGTCCGTTGATGTCTAGTAACCAGACAGAATAACCGGACACCACTGATGCAGGTGTTTGTTTGCCATTGTAAATGAATGCACCGTATTAAACTTTAGGTAATGACAGCAACAGTTTACGCTTCAGTGGTTTGGTTAAAAAGCTCGGACTGTTTAGTTTGTTTGTGAGAATTTGATAAACAGCCTAAGGGAAAATTGTACAAATTTCAAACAGATTTTCGCAACATCAAATGTCAAAATCTATCAACTCCGAGAAGAGAAAAACAAAAGACTTTTGAAATAATGTTAAATGCTTTACTGTATGGTTGCCTCTTCATACCTGTAAAATATTTTTGTATTCATTTTTGTGTACTGTTTTCTTCTGCAAATCAAAGGTCTAAGGATAAAGGGTATTGTACGTTGTACAGAATATAAAGCCATTTGAGAAAACATTGTGATTTGAGACTATATAAATATCCCAGCAGCAACAGCAACAGCAGCAGGGGAAAAGTGAGTGGAAATGTGCCAAAATCTCATAAAGGTGTTGAGATCTGGTCACCATTCAGTGCTGCTCTTGCCCTGTATGGACACATCTGCATTTATCATGTTTAATCTTATTCAGGTGTTTCCTTTCATTTGTTACTGTCTGCATGTGCAAGTTGACAAAACTTGCATGTAACTGCATAACAAAATTGCATTATTCTGTCTGTAAATCACTGTATCTGGTTCTCAAAAGACAGGCATCACTAAAGGTACATTTCCAGTGATTTGTGACTGTATTTAACATTTAATTACCTTCTTTGTTACCTGAGTTGCTTTCTGATGTTAGTGGGAGGTAATGAGATGATCAGGGAAGTAGAAACACAACTCTCTTACAAAAACACAAAAGAAATAATAATAATAAAAAAAAGATCCCCGGAGACATCTCCTGACAATAGGGGCTGATCAGATACAGACAGAGACGACAGGAGGGTGACATAAAGGAAACTAATGGTTGAGAAATGAATAAGGAAGAACAAAGAGAAGACTGAAGAGTCCAGATAAGGAATGAATAGAGACGGATGCTCCTATTAGTAGACAATTACCCAGTTTTAAATTGTCTTTGGGTGTGTTAGCTCTGCATGTGTGCGGGCCTATGAGTGTGTGCGTATTTTAAAAATTAACATGAAGTTGCAGATATTACTGGATAGTGGAGCGGGGTATACGCCTGTGTGGTAAATACTGTATATGTATGTTGAACTCAGAGTCAGTGTGTGTGTGGTCTTCTCCTGCATGATTGTAAGGCTTTCTACACACTGATTGTTAAAACTTTTCTGGTCATTCTTGGGAAGAGTCGGGAAGTCTCAATGCTGCATGTTATGTCAGCTTCATAACAGTGTGGGAGTCCAAGACAATTTCCCCCCTGCACTTAAGCACTGTTAATGGCATTATTTGACACCAGTCGTAAAAGCAACTGGTGTCACGCACATTCAGAGACAAATCATGAATCTATAAATCGGACACATTTCCTACTACTTCCATATATCCAGGATGTTGTACTTCATGCTTTAAGTCCCCCTCCGCTCAAAATGTCTTTTGCTTCTTGTTCCTCCAGTTGGATGTTTGAGCTTCACTGTGCAGAATAATGTATGTGCAGAGTTTGACACTAGAAGGCTGTTTTCACATTCATCTGCTAAAAGTTTCTTTGCGCTCGCCGAAAATCTGAGTTAAAGAGGAGTACCTACGAGCAACATTTGTGACATCGCAACTAGTTTGGAGCGTGTGATGTGGAGACCTGAAGCCTCCTCCAGTGCACATACACTGAGAATTTACTTTATAGTGACGTGTTGTTTCCAGCGGTTAAACCTTTGAAATGAAAAATATCTTCATATTAGATTCAGGATTTTTAATGAGGTAGAAGCAGATGTCATTTTAAGGACTTTTAACAAGGTAACTGAACATTTTTTGTGGAAAAAAAAAAACATGCCGCACACAATTTATTATTCCAAGCAGAGGCTTTTTATAAACATGTCTGTTGGGGATCTTTAAGCGTGTAGCCCTTCCTGTGTCCCTACATGCCTGCCTCTCTCTGTGTCCTCCTCCTTCATCCGGCCTCTTAATACTGTTTTTAATGTGTTGTGTGTTTTCCTCCTGAGAGAATAAGCGGGTAGCTTTATCTAATCCGTGATTTCCCAGGTGACTTCAACACCATCCAACCAACTTCTCCCTCTCCAACACTGCCACTAATAAGCCTTGCCCTAAATAAAAGCTGGCTGTTTCTAAATGAGTTAAAATAAAGCACAAACACCAATGGGGAGATAACACAACTCGTTATGTGTGCCAGGTGTGTGTGTGTGTGTGTGTGTGTGTGCATGTGAAGAAGAATTTTCCAAAATTAGGGCTGTCAGAGTGTGCACTATGTGTGACAGACACAGTGTGCTAGCTATCTCACTAAAAGCACATCCATTATAATCACAGCAGTCTCTTTGCCCTTAATCCCCCTTGATAAGGTTAAAATAACACCATTATTTTGGGACTTGTAAGTTCATCTGCCTCCAATTATAAAAACAGTTGGAAATCTTATAAAAAAAAACAATGGAAAACTATGGAAGCCTATAGGGGACTATATTAAATGATAATGTAAACTTGAAAATGAAAATCAACAATAGCATTATAATTTTCCACATATGTATGTGTTATTTGAGTAAAAATGAAAATGAAAATGCAATAATCCAATTTTCATTTTCACAAACTTCACGAATTGGACGTTCTATGACCAGATTAAAATGAAAATGGAAAAGCTGTTTGACACTTCATTTTCAAAGTCGTACCCCGCTGTACAGTAGACAATATTCAAATGTTAGTTCAAATTTGAACATTTAAATGCAACGTAAACAATACAACCTGATTTTCCATTCATACAAGCGATATTTAGGTCACAATTAAAATGAAAATGCAATTTGAAAATGAAAAGTCTAAATTTAACCATGGGCACTCTGTGGAACATCTATGCCAAACTATGCTTATGTGATACCAAAGTTCATAATATTTGAACTCAAACCAATGTTAACTTCACTGCTGCACTTCTTTCTGTCTCTTTTCTTACGGCATCCTCATCTTCCTCTCTCACTCTCATGACACTTTCCTCTCACCTCACTGCTGTCTTCACTGTTTTGACTAACCAGAAATAGGAAGGCGCTAATAAACCAAACTGTAATATTTCACAGATAATTAGGCAGGTAGATGTACTCTAAAAACTAAAAGAAGAGGAAAGAAGTGTGAAACATGTGTTTAAGTTCTTTCCAGCGCAACAGCTGTTTTTTTTTTCCCCCCCAATTACTTGTTTCAACAGATTTCTTACTTGAAACTTGGAAATGTATTTATCTCATTGGCATGTTTTTTCAATTTGTTTCAAGACTTTAAAATTCATTACAAGACTTAATAACATGAAAGAGATTTTAGTGAAACGTGTGTTTGCAACAGAAAATGTGAATAGGTGAACCTACTGACTATAACCTTCAACACATCACTGTGACATGAGCTTTAATCTCCATCTACAGTAAGAAATAAAACAGACTACAAGATTAAAGCCAAACCATGTAGGAGCCGTCACCACAATCAACTGTTGCTGAGATTTTACTTCAAAGATTTGATATCTGACAAAAAAAAAAAAAAAATTTAAAAGGAGGCTGAGATGATGATTGTGTCCTTTCATCCTTTTCTCCACACTACAGTTTGGGTGGGAGTGTATCATCTGTCCTTTTCTAGTGGGCTGCCTTGCTCTGAGCATCCTCCTGAAAATAAAATAAAAAAGTGCTGTCCAACATACTGACAGCAGCATGTCAGGGACCTAGGTGATAACTGTTCACAGAAGATACAGAGCTGCTGTCTCTGAAAGAGATCTGAGGCCTTTAGAAATGGGCTCTCTGAAACATTTAACATTCGGATTAATTACTTCCTGACAACTGAGCAGTGGACTAAATTAAAGATTAATTTCACTCTCATTGTTAGTCTGGCTAATAAGGTCCATATGCACAAGTCATTGGCCTGAGGCTGCTCATGAAAGATGAAACAGATCACAGAAAATTCATAATTCAGAGTTATAGAATTGGAAGAGGAAAAAAAGAACTTATTCACAAGGACAATAGCAAAGTTTTTAAAGAGTTCCTGTTTTTGAAAACAAACCTCGACTCCAACAGTAAAATGTTCCTTACTCATTTTCATTGTCTTGTCTTTTTTCCATCAAAACTATTGAGTAGATTTCTCCTGTTAATCAGTATTTGTCTTGCAGATGGCGCTCGTTAAGATTTGTTGATATAGTGTCTCTGCTGACAGATGGCATTCATCCCATGTTAAACTTACCAACTTAAGTTCAGTTCATTCAAAATTAAGCGCAAGACTGCTTGAACACAGAAATGATTTTCTGTCAGAGAAACTGGCCCCTTCCTGTATATAAGTTGTCGAGATCCATGCTGTTTTTTTTTTTATATTCCCACATCTGACTTACTTTTGAATTTTTCATTTCAGGCATTTACCTGTCATACTTATTCAGAATGATGTACAGCCAGCGAGCGGCGAGATTTCTTTTCTCTAAAACAACTCAGCAGGATGTTGCTGCTGCAGGGATTGAACCTGTAACCTTTATCTTGCACAAAGATCACTCTGAGCGCTCAGCCGTGATGACACCGCTCTCCTTTCTGTCACACATCACTCACCGCATCGCTGCACTCTGCTCACCTTCATTCCAGTCTGAAGCCACTGCAAGGTGTTCCTCTGACAGTCGCTCACGACAGGCTTTTCCGCTCGCTGTTTGTTTCACTACAGATAAATATCAACCGAAGCCTGAGCTGAACTTTTGATTCACAAGAGGAACAGCCGTCTAGACGGTAAACACCTTTACAAAGCTTACACTTTTGTACATTTGTGCAAACCGCTCGTTCACAGCAGGCCTGGCTGTATGTGAAATAAGATTCATACCCACATCGTGACTGCTGTGATGCAAGTTCTTTCAAAATAGATTCATTTTAGGGATTTTCTTGTCTGAAATCTATGCAAATGTATTTATCACGCTGCATGTTCTGTTAAAATAAAACAGTAATTTGGCGCTCACTGCAGAGATGTCAATCTCTAAAGAAACTTCACAGCATTGTTTGTAGGTTTGCTTGCTTATTCACATGCCTTTTCTCTTGTTACTAGTTCTTTCATTGCCTCCAACTGTGGTGTTTTGCTGCAAAAGTAATGGGAGCTACAGGAAATCAGGTGCAGGATCCAGACCCATGGACGGTCAATAAAATTCAGTAAAATGTTCAGAATGGGAAACTTCTGTATAACATAGATGAACATACAGCACAAAAATCGGCCAAGTGTAAAGGTATTTCTTTCACTTACAATGCTAAAATAAATGTAATCCAGAGTCAGTCATGGAAATTATTGCCTGCAATTAACCTCCCTCTCACTGAGTCACTCCTACAGTAACTTATGTTCACTCAAGTGATGCCGTCTAAGATCAGATTTTCTTTTAAATGCTGTGGGTTCAAAGGAAAATGCTGACACTATAAGTCCCACTACAATCATTGTATAAGATTATTTCAAGATAAGCTATTACGTCTTTGAAGCACTAAAAGCCAGCGTATGTGACTGATGTGAATTCTTGATCGCTCACTTGATACAGGACTGTTAACACCCATCCAGACAGACACATTAGAATGAATGATGTGGTGGCATACAGCATATGTGTGTGTGTGTATAAACGCGATAAGGTTGGGGAAAAAAAACTTTTTCATCTTTAACAATTAAGATTAATACACCGTAAAGCTACAAATATGTGATGGCACATTTCGAGTGATACATTTGTTTCTCAAGCTCAAACAACACGGTCACAGCTTCTTTAAACACCAGAGGCTGAGTGAAGTTCATCAGACAAAAGCGAAACGCGTCTGGTCTAAAATGATTAGTCAATTTTTTTCCTCTGGGGATATGAGTTATCTCTAGAAAAACAAAGTCACACCTTGAAGGCAGAAACAGACAAATACATTAAATTCAAACAAAATTGGGAAACTTTTATGGAAACTCTCCAGCAAAAAATAAGCAATTCAAACCATTTGGTTTTATTAACACCACTCTAATTAATGTTAGTCAATGTTTATGTTAATAATAGATGTTGTGTTAAGTGATGCTGAAGTTCCTCTAAACTGTATGATACATTTTAGCGTCTTTTGGCTCTTTGTTTTGGTTTTATGGTCGCAACTTTATTGTTCAGTTTCACTCTCACTGTCAGAGTCTCACCACAGATATTTCCCTAACAGAGCTAAAAAGAGTGGAAAGAAACATGACTCCAAATGAATGCTAATGAAGCCCAGTGTGTGCTGTCTTTCATTGTTATAATTACAGCTTGTTGCGCTACACCCAAGTGGTCAAATAATCTGTTAATGCAGGTTTTAGCAATTACTTTGCTTTCATGTGTTTGAGTACAAAGTCATTTTGGAGTTTAAAGCCCCTGACTGTTTAAAATGTTTAGTGTTTCTGAATATTAAAAATTCATGAATTAATAAGCAACAATCAAAGAAAAGAAACATTTTGTTAGTTATTTTTTTAAGAGTTAATCCTCCAAATCTCATTAGGACTACGTGGGTGTAGTTGATCAAACAATCCAGCAATTCCCACTAAATCCTGATTGGTTCACGGAGGTACATGACATCATCTTTTCTGACTGAGTCCTGTCCATAAAATCCAGAGAGAAAAGCACAGAGAGAAAAAAAGAAAAAGAAAAATAGAAATCTCAAATGTGAAATCAGTAAAGCTGCTCTATCTTTGGCAGTGTTCATGTACTGTAGGAGCCCATCGCTCATGACAAGACGTTGATTGAGAACGTTTCCGGTGCCTTTAAGTACCACTGTTATATAATATGAATTTAATATGCTACAATTTCTGGTGCCTGTTCACTCAGTGTAGCTTTTCTAAAAATGCTCGACTGCTTTCTCATTTAAACATCCAAAAGAAGACACTTCTCTCTTGTCATCATGGAAGGCCCTCCTGTCATGCTTTTAAACAGACAAGATAATCCAGTTTTCTGTCACCCCATTGCTACTTTAACTGATGGTAAAAGCTTGGAATTACACCACGAGTGCTCTCTTTAGCTGTGAGAACCCCTGTTTTCCTCCCTGGTGACGTAAAAGAAAAAAAAAAAACATTAAATATGCTGATGTGTCTGACACCGAGTGTCCATTGAAGTGGTAATAAGTGGGGGACATCAAAGCTCGGAGTTTTACTGCAGAGATGCAACAAGAGGAGGGAACACACGCTGTGCTTTAACTTACTTAGTTCATCTTTCCGATGACATTACACAGACTAATGGATATTCATATGTGGTGCTGGTGCTGCATGATATGAGCTTATGTAAAATTATAACTGAGAGAAAGAATGACTAATTTGCAGCCCGCAAACAAGAAAATGGGGGAGGATGTGTGTGGAGAACCTATTTTCTTCTTTAAGAAAAGGACACTGTGTGAAGACATGGAGTGAGGAGAGGGGTGAGATGTGGCATCTTTTCTGTTGCTAGTAGTGTGAGAATCAGAATAGATGCCAGGATATGAGACATATGGAGAAGCAGAGGTGGAAGTTTAGTGTATTAAAAATCTGCGGGGTGTCGGGCTGTCACAAGAACTTTGGGTAAGGTGTGACAGCGTTTTGATGCTTGTCTTCCTTCCTTTTATCGCTCGGCATTCCTGTTTAATTTGATACAACAGTAAAAGTTTTTAAAATCCTGACTGCGAAAAAGACTCGACGTCGCATATTTCATTTTGCAGATTACGCCGCAGACGAGCACACTGCCTTCAGACTACTGACTGTCAGTGGAGCTTGTTCACGTATCACACCCACAAAGTGAATTAGCTCATAGATGGCCTGATATGTGAACAGCCTCCAGTTTGTCGCAGTAACCTTGTGTTCCAATCCACCAATCCATCCTGCAGATTGTCGTGTATTTAGACTCAAATTATCTTTAATCTTTTCTACCATCTGTGCCTCGCCCCTCCTGCCGCTCCACAGAAGAGACTTCAAACAGGTTATCGCATTTATACCAAACCCCCCCCCTTTTTAACACTTCACTCTCCCACTTTTTTGACTTACCGTGCCAGCCCATGGAGTAGGGAAACGAGACTTCAAACAGATTGTCAT
This sequence comes from Scomberomorus guttatus, assembly GCA_038419695.1. Lineage (NCBI taxonomy): Eukaryota > Metazoa > Chordata > Actinopteri > Scombriformes > Scombridae > Scomberomorus > Scomberomorus guttatus. Next base: position 19,139,827 of record CM076463.1, read on the forward strand.
ACTTGGTCAGCAGTCGCTTCATAATGTCAGCCAAACCTGATAAACAGAGAGACGGGCAGAAGAGAGGGAATAAAAGTGAGTAAACATGAGGAAGGTGGGCAGAAGAAAGAATTGTTTGAGCATTTTATTATTCTGAATGACGTGAGGGAGTGGAGCTAAAGAGAGGCCATGTAAGAGTAAAAATGGAAAAACAGTAACTGAAAATTGAGAGAGGAATACACAACTAAATAAGCTGTCAGACAGACCAGAAAGACTAAAAACAAAGTGCATAGTTACATGAATATAAATACAAGTATCTCTCTTATACTCAAGCCCTGCACTGACAGAAAGCATCAGAAAATACTGATCAATCAATGATTAATAATGAATTAATTACTGAAAGCTTATTAAGTATAAAATGCATGTCTTTATTAAATTGAAAGAATTGGGTATTATAAATTGAGTACTATATTGGTTATTTGAATTATAAATTAAATAAACACAAGACAATGATTTCAGGAATAAATCAGAAAAATCATGCAAACAAAATTCTGATTAAACATAATAATTCTGAGAAATTTAGAGGCTTTATTGTATTTAATATTTGCTTTATTGTAGAGCATAACATGCAGGGCACATATACATCTAGACGTCTTTTGTGTTTTTCTATTGGCAGATCATTTTTCAGGTGTAACCAGAGAAAAATGGTAAAAGAAAAAGCAAGAACAGTGAAGTGGTTTGATGAAGAGCTGCATTCAAACTTCCAAGATGTCAACAAGATAACCAACAGCTTTCACTGTCATAAAGAAAACAACAAAGTATGTGCCGAAAGAGCTACAAACACTGTGGGGAACTAATGTCTCAGTGATACACTAATACTGTTGGGTCAACTCCAAGCATCAAATCACAAGTTGGTTCAGACCACAAAAAAATGCCACAATTTCTGGAATCAGCTGACTGCAGAGATTTTGATTTGTTATTCTGTGTTGATGCTTCTCCTGTGTTCAGTGTTCAGCGCCTCAGACGACACGGCCCATTTCTTGTCTATGCGCCTTGGAGATTCACACCTATATTACACAAGCTCAATCAGCTAAAGAGACTGAACTGTCATCTCTTTCCCCACCAGCTGAGAGATGGCAGCATAATTCCTCCAAATGAGCCCTCGGTTAATTTACAGATGCTACGATGTTTGTCCTTGAAGGGGTACGGTGGGTAATGTCACCTGATCCTCTCGATCTTAAAAGAATTCGATCTCTGACAACAACATCTGCCGGAGTCATTTAAGGCCAAGATGTTAGAAAGGAAGGGAACTGCACTGATTAAACGAGTGATTCAACTATTACTAAAGCTTTTTATAAAGTTTTATGAACTATTATTGGGAGGGCTGAAGGGAAAAAAAATACATGCAATCGCCATAAACTTCAATGTACCACATTTAATGAATTTGGCATAAAGTTAGCTCACCAATTAACAATTATTAACATTTAAAAAATGGGGATTAGAGTGCATGTCATATGCCTCTCTCTCTCTCCCTGTGTTTCCTGTCCCTCTCTGCACTGAAATAAAAGGCAAAAAAAAAAGCCAAAAAGAATATTGAGTGAGTTTTGGAATAATTTGATTCATTTTTAGATGTAGTTAATCGATTCATTTTGGATTTCCATTGTGTTATGGAGCTGAATTTCAGTACCATAAACTCCACTCCCTGACCTGACAGATTATGATGTGTCTTAAATGAAATGTTTCCTCCGCCGGGAAGCTTGACTGTGCTGTGACTGCACATGGAAGATGATACGCTGACACACAAGAGGGGCCGTGGGGTGAGAAATGAGCCTGCGGGCTCCCCACTGAGCCACCTTAAACTCCTTTCAAATTACCTTATCGCTCTCTCAGTCACTCACTCTGTTGGAATCTTCACAAACACACTCACCCTCCCTCTCCTCTGCGGTCAGGTCATTGATTCTGAGGACATGTCGTCGTGGTAACAGCAGCAACTGGTAGGGCCACGTTGCCCAGTATGGAACCACTGCCAGCCAATCAGAACTCTCCACCACCACACGCTCCTGAGAGGAGAGACACATTTCTAATGTTTGTGAATGTGCAGGGAAGTAAAACTGTACGTGTGAGGTGTTTTATAGGTTTTAATAATGGACAATAGTGAAACCAGAACATCCAGGTTCTGTTCCAGATACAGGAAAACATACTTCTAAATCACATCAGCATTTGTAAAAATGCAAATTACGACAAATCCAATCTTTGAATTTAACCTGGTTAAACAGTATGATGTATGGTAACGTATTGTTTATTTAATATTTCTGTTTTTTCATGCATATTTGAATATTTGGCTTTCACAAATCCTGTGGCACCGATATGAGACTGACCAGATACTCTGTTAAATTGTCTCCCTCTTCCTCTTCTGGTAGATTCGAATATTATTTCTTCTCATTATGTTTTCTTGAGCATCCAACTCATCCTCCAAGTATTCAAGCTGTTTTTCCAAAGAATTAATTCTCTTTTCTTGTTAATCAATACATCCGCCTTGATTGTGCACGTCAGAGATAATAGATTCCCCTTTCTTGTCAAGTGATTCAACTTTAGTTTCAACAGATTTATGTTCAACTGATAGCAGCATTGACAGTATTTTCTCTCTGTTTAGCTGAATATCATTTAACTGACCATTACAGTCCGTTGCGTCTCCGTGTTGTTCTTTGTTCTCTTTGTCTCTGGACTTCGGGGGCATGGTTGAATTTGTTTATCTGTGCTTCTTCTAACAAACAAACGCGTCAGATATCTCAAATCTTTTACAATTATAAACTTGGACTTGCTTTAAGTTTATCTTCTCGCTTCCACACGGATAAGTCTTCTGGATCTTTATTATAAAGCAGTTTAGTCACACTTTTCTGTTTTTTCGAAAGCCCTTTATCAAACACCATTTCCCCTCGAGCCCAACGCCGTTGCATGTTAAAAGTAAAGTAAAGTGGCAAATTTTGTAAACAGACACAGAGGGCCGAACTGCTTTGACATTTTTTGGACAACAGAGTTTACACGTTTAAGTTGGAATAATGACATTAGAAGAGAGCGTAGGTGGATATCATGAATAAGGGAGAAATTGTTGTTACAATGACGTATTTTATGCACACTACTGTGTGGGAAAATTTTCATCCCGTTTCAATTGGACATTTACTGCATTCATAACTGATGGTTGCCACGTTTAACCACATTTCAAGTGATCATTTTAACCCAAACCATGATCTTTCCCTAATCCTAACCAAGTGGTTTTTGTACCTAAACCTTACCAGACCTTAACCACAGCACTGTCACACCATAAAACATACTGTAATTATTTGCGGCATAACGTAGCAGCATATTACGGTCCTATTCTAATAGGTTGATATGCACCTACAGGTTGGTGCATTCTGCCCCGTCTGAAGCATTATTCATTGGTTATAGTGATAACAACTGATAACAGGCATTTAATGGGCTGATAACATGTGAAGTGGGTGTAAATGTGCCATAAAACCAAAAACAATGAGCTAAAAGTGACTCATAGGTGTGCTCTCAGTCTGTAAATGCTGCTGGTAGCTGTGTAACCTTGCCAGATCATGAGAGATTGGCCTGAAGTAGGTTGTTTAGTAGGTTGTTTTTTTTTATGTTTATGTTAATTTGTTATGCAATCTAGGGTTAAAGGTAAGTCTTTACTAAAACCTGATTATCAGTAATCAGACACCAAGCTAGAGAGTGTTAGGGCATCCTTGTCCAGCAAGGCATTAGTGCATAATTAAGGAATCTACGGGGAATACTGTGGTGCTTAATAACTGTGGAGGAAAACATGGACTAATCAGTGCTCGGTTCTCTTAATGAGCTGTACAAGCTGTATAGGATTCTACTCAGTGCCTAGTGCAATAACCCTCTGAATATGCATCATCATGTCCATCTACAAGTATTTGTAATGTATTAGTGGAACCATTATGAACATTTTAAGTGATTATCCATTATTGATATGAGCCATTATTTTAACTTAAAAACACTGATTTTACCCTTAATGCTCCTTAACTATATTTTTCCTCCTATTTTTGTTATTATGGTTACCATTTTCAGCCTATTTTTTCTCATTTTCGATCTTCCTTCTCAACCCTAGTCACACTTCTTTTCCATTGCACTCCCCCTCTAACAGGATTATAAAGGAGCAGAATGAAGATAGAAAAATAAGTGAATAGGAAGCAGGATGGAGAGGGAAGATTGAGGAGGCAGCGTGGGCTGAGGAGAGAGGGAGAGAGGGAGGAAGTGAAGGATGTGCTAAAACGGAAACCTCACAGACTGCAAATCCCAAAGAGTTTTATTCAATTAGCTTCGAAAGTTTTTGTTTCAAAGTCAAGAGTGTCACCTGGGAGCCAAACCCCAATTCAAACTCCTCCAAACACTGCAGTGTGCCAATTTACGGTCCTAACCTCAGGTCAGAAAGACAGGAGCAAAAAGAGAGGGAGAGAGAGACACACACACGCACACACGCACGCACGCACGCACACACACAAGCGGACAAGAACAAGTAGTTTAAGGCCTGCTTTTAAACGCTCACACACACACACACACATCTGCTTCTATTCTGATTATATAAAGGTCAGCCCCCATGAGTGGCTGTCTAGGAGTTTCAAGTGTCTACTCTGCTTTTCTCAAAACCTTAATGCTATCACCTCTCTCACTCTCACACTCACACACTCACACACACGCTCCCAGTAGAACAGGTATCAGCTCATTCCCTGAATGAATCAGTGACTGTCTGATTTCTCTTTTCCTTCTTACCTTCACATCTCTTTCTCTCTCTCTCACGCTGTGTCTCTATTTCTGTCTTTACATTCTCTTTTTTTCCTTTCTCCTCCTCCTTACTCCTCATCTGTCTTTGTACTATTCATCAAGTCCATTCTCCCACTATTCTTGAAGAGAAATGAATCACTTTTCTTTTAGATACTCAAAAGAATCGGCTTTAATTCGAGAGTAGAAAAATGCTCCTTTTGAAACTGAACCCGAGCGGATTTCAGCCTCATATGTGAAAGTGGCTAATCTTCAAATTGAAGGCAGAAAAAGTTTGATTTCTATATTTATTTGCTCAAGACAACATCATGCATCCTTGTAAGCAATCTGAACAATCACTAATTAATCTGGATGAAATAAATGTATAAAAATTGAAGCATATTGCTTCTTTTTTTTTGCAAAAAAAATGTTTGGTTGTCCTTTTGCACATTATTCCAATGAAATGGTAAAATGTATTGGCTTGGCTTTCTATTTATACCTTCCAGATTCACAACACTGGATCGCACCAGAAAGATGGGAAGAAATATGAGAAAAAGTGACATCAAATGATTGTTTTTGTTATTCAGGTTATATAATAATCTGTTATTTACCAAGAAACTCTGAGGATGACTCACAGGTGGAAGCCTAAAACAGAAGGATATAAGGTGCTGCCGGTTAATCTCATTGGGGCAAGATAAATTGGCAGCACATTTGACTGGCTTATCACTGGATAAACACAACTGAAGCCTGGTTCAAGAGGGGTTTTAGCTGTGAACCTGTGAGTGGGGTAAAGAAGTCACGGTTCCGTCAAGTTTAACTTTCCTGCAGAGAGTTGGTTCACTGTTTCCACCAAGTGTCTGTTTACTAATAAGACATCTTCAATATGCTTAATGTTTAATGTGTCCCGGTCGTCAACGGTTACGGCTGCGGATGCTCTAGACACATGACTGGAGAATCACTAAAAACACACACAGACACACACACACACATTAAGTTGGTTTTCCTCATGTCCATGCAGGTTGAAGATGGATGTGACAGCATTATGCTAATGAGCATGTCTGCCATCCAATCACACACTTCACTGACTGAAAGTCAGGCAGAGGATGCTGATAGGGGGAAAAAAAAAAACAGAAAGATGAAGTAAAAGAAAAGCATGGAGGGGGGTGGAAGTAGATGGATGAGGGGAGAAGTAATGAGGACAGTCATGGAGAGAAAAAAAAACCTGATGTCTCTGTGATGCATAAACCGTATATTTAGAAACATTTTTAAAGAATTCCAATGATGATTACTGTAAGCCATTATCGAGCAGTTAGCTAAAATGACTGGTGTTGCCATTACCATTTATGAAATTGCTCATGATCATCAAATGCAAATTTTTAGTGAGGTAATCCATTGAGCAATTCAAAAGCACTTCATTTAATCAAACATGCCTTTTAATCCATGTATAATGGTTTGATTTTCCGTATATCTGACCTTTATAGCCTGGGATGTCAGATTTGTTGCATATCTCCCCATGAAGCATTTTCCAGACTATTTACTAAGAAATCCACGACTAAGTGTTTGCCACCGCTTCATTTTAATCCTAATCATTTAAGAAAATCCAACCATAGCACCATAACTACTTCAAAGCTGTATTTCACTTTCATTTCCAGCACATACTCAAAATCCCTGACAATAACAATAAACTGCACACCTCTCATTGTTTTCTGTTCCTGTTCAAAAATTCCGTTGAGGGATTGTTGAAAGGTATTCTGGAAAATGTAGGACAGCCAAAACTGAGACCAGAGGAAAAGTAAATTATGCGTTACAAGTGTACTTTACTTGTGTACTAGCTGTACCTTTTTCTCAGCCTCTTGCTTGGCGTATTGCAGCAGCAGCGGCTCTCCGTGTTTCTGATAGTACGCTCTCTGACAGCGGTCTGACAGAGCCGGTTCGTTAGGCAGGAAGTTGCTGGCCCACACCTATGATGTCATAGTAAGCAAGAAGAAGATGGAGAAAGATGATGATGAGACATGACATGAAATCTAGAAAACCACAGAATGTACAGTATGTAGGTTTGTGTGCATGTGTCTGTGTGTATCACGCTATGTTTAGAAAATTAGAGCGACAATAAGCAACCTGCCATGATTCCAAATGAGTCCATTTAATAGGGTTATTCATCAATATCACTCAATCAATAAATGTTTCTCATGTGCAGAGATTTCTGGGTTTCAAAACTCACTTTCATTTTTTTTCCTCCCAGGTGTTTAAGATTGATAAATGGGTTTTCCCTGACAGCCACTGGCTCTCATTTATTTCAACAGTGGGAAAATCAGCTTGAAGAGACTGAAATGTAATTGAGATAGGTACTTCATCACAGTGAACACAATCAGCCAGGTTCCATTAACCCAGGCAACAAACACCCTGGAAACATATTTTGTCAATCAGCTTCTACTATGAGCTTTAGGGTCGTACAGTACATGAACACAACATTTTCTGCTATAGTCAGAACATTTTTTTACATGAGAAATCGTATTTTTTTTCCGCCACACTGGTTTGAAGTGGCCAGGCCTGCATCAATAATATATGATCCAACAGCACTCACACCGTCCCGATAAAGCAGATCAGCTTCATCGGGATGTTAATCACCAGACTCTAAACTAAATAAAATAATAAATAAAACCTAAGGATGGATCCCCCCCCCAAAAAACTTTACCCTTTTTTGACACTCATTTACTCATGAATGTTAAATGTTATAGCAAAATACTTAAAGTCCCCCCTCCAGTCAAAAATGTGTTTTTCTTCTCGTTCCTTCAGTTGGATGTTTGAGCTTCACTGTGCAGAATGATGTATGTGCAGAGTTTGACACTTGAAGGCTGTTTTCACATTCATCTGCTGAAGGAGAAATGTTTCTCTGTGCTCACCGAAAATTTCAGTTCGTGGTGTTCATGGTGTGCCTACGAGCATGATTTGAACAATTGTGCAGCCAACTGTGGTCCACTATACACCTTACATAAGTGTTATATGGAAACTTGAAGCTCTCAGTGCACATACACTGAGAACAGACCTTAAAGTGAAGTAGGTGATATCTCATGTCCAGAAATTGAAATTAATAATACTTGCATATTAGTAGATTCTGGATTATTAATGAAGGAGGAGTACGTGTCATTTTAAGGATATTAAGGAAGCAATTGAACTTTTAGGAGGGAAAAAAACAAAAAAAACATATCAGACACAAATTATTCGTCAACGCAGAGTACTTTTATATGTCTGGGGGGGATCTTTAAGCTTTGAAACCAAGTTTTCAGGACCTTGACATGACATGTCCTTGATAAAAAATGAAATTAAACGGAGATGCATATTGAAAGTAGTCTAAGTCCTGGTTTAATGTCTGGGAAACAGGACCCATGTCTGTCATAGTGACACCTGCTCTGTCTCCCTGTCTCCCTCATCAACTTTACAACCTCTTGGCTCTTTGCCCTTTCATTTTTCAGCGGATGCCTTCAGAGGTTTCCACACTTTACAAGTCACCTTTCTGTTATCAGCTACACATGGTATGACCAGTGACCCGTCCTTTCAGACTTTGCCAGTACTGACTCGCTGCCCACCTGTTGCCCAACTGTAATATTATTATGTGACCGCTGTCTCAGTAAAGTGCCTTTAACTCATCAAATCCTGCCTGTGTGTCTGTATTCAGGTCCTCATCCCTGTTACCCAATACCTCAACTGTGACTGTATCACCTTTTTCTTTCATGATATTGATCCATGATGTGCACCATACAACAATAATGTAACAGTACCAAAAGTTTAAAAAAAAGTGATGTTTATAGTCTCCACAAAATGAATTTTATACTGTCCGGAAATTAATGATATATGCAACATTACTCACAGGCTGTTGATTCTGGGATTTACATTTTACCAAATTTGAATTGGATCCCTTAAAAAAAAAAAAGATCTACAAGTTTAAAGCAGCTGTTTTGATATTGAACTGAGACAAACACTGTTCATACTTTCCTATCATCAGAAAGCAGCCATTACCCTCTCTAAATGAGATGTTGGTAATAAGTTGTAATTGTCCCTGGAGAAAATAGAAAGTTTAATGCTCCAAAGCAGATGAGTTACTAATGGTAACTTTTGTGGAAAAACATTCATCCGCATTACTCAACTCCACAAACAGCACTACAGTTTCTATCACACCTTAAGGCTGCAAAAACCGCCTCATAATGTACTTATATTGCATTTCAGAAAGGTTTTTAATGGATAAAAGTGAACATCCTGACATACATTCTGATTATGTTTGTACCTTACGGTGTTTTAATGACTGTAAGGCACAGACTGCCAAATGACTAACATTTAGCTGCCGACTTACTGCTTCCTGGCAAATCAGTATCTGAGAAAACCATTACTGAGCTTTTGAATAGGAGGTATTTACATTACAAAAAAAGCATGCAATATATACTCACAAGAAGACTGATTAGTTACAGTATTGCTGCATTGCAAAGCTGTTTGTGTGTTTATTGGTTTTAACTGACGAGGGTTCTTTTCTTTTCATTATTTGAACATGTTGTCCAAGTTTGGAATTGTTGTAAACTGCTTTCAGAGGGTATTTTTGAGAGCTTTTAGGCTTTTTACTGTGCAATTTCACAGAAAGTAACATATTTGTGTCACCAGGGGTATTTTTTCAATTATAATATTCCATTGCATGAACAGAGTAATAATCAGAGGCATTCTCTGCTGCTTTGGTATGTAACGCCGTGCTGCTTCAGGCTGCATGGCAAATTGTTTTCTGATTAAACACTCCTCCATGTTTTCACCCATAATGCAGTGCAGGATTCACACTGTAATAGGCTCCTCAAAAAAGTAGCATTAACTTGATGTGGGAAATGTAAAAAGGGTCTTCTTGATTATCAGGAGCTTCATAATATTTTAATTGTGAGGCATTTCATGGATGTCCTGCTGGTCTTGCCTCTAGGGCACGTGTCATGTGGCTTCACTGTCCTGGGTTTAGATTCGTGAATAATATTTAATATGTAATAAAGCAAATGCAAAGTGATCTTTAAAAAAAGCTACAAATTATTGATTTTTCTTGGCATTTTTGCCCTGAGCCTTTGCATGATTCTGTACACAATTACTACACTGGGAGTAGAAATCAGCTGAGTGTAATGTTAATATTAAGGCCTTTTTGAATATTGGCTAAATGCTGAGAAAAGAAAAAGACATGGTTGGTTTGTAAACTATGTGTAAATACTGTACATCTGCATGCCTCCAGGCGTGTGTGTGGATACATCTGCACGCCTGCCAACATCTGTAGCTGTGGGTCTATTTGTACACCTGTGTTTTTGTATACACGGATATATCTCCTATCCTGCAGCAGACTGTTGAAGAGAAAAGTGGAAATAATGCACAAGAGAAAAACAACGAATATACTCTATTCCCACAGGAAGTTCTGTAAATAAGAAGGTATCCCTCCTACCTATTACGACACCATTAGTCCAAGTGTTGTTCTTCAAGATTCAAGAGTGAAGTACATACTCAGTAACACTCTGCTCCTGATAGGCAAATGTTTTCAAACACATTCTGAGCACTTCATGGAATTAACACTGTATTTAGTTTAGGCTACTTATGTAAAAGAAAAGGATATTACTATTCCAGAGGTGTTCCTTCCTCCACTTACATAAAAATACATACGCTCCGTTCCTGTGAGACCAAAGTTATCAGAAGCAATGCTGCCTCCAGACCATCATTAACATTTTCTGTTCCTTATTCTTCAGTTTTAGATCTTTGCTTCTTACGTTTTGGCCTGGAGGGCTTGTCTGGCCGGCCGGCCGGCCGTACACGCACGCACGCACGCACGCACGCACAGGCACACATTTACACCACTATTTTCTTGGACTTTGATGTCTTTAGAAAGGGAAATCTGGACTGCAGGAAAGAAGAAACAAAAAAAGAGACAGAACTGCTCAAACTTTTTAAAAAGCTCCATCAAAGCCCGACTCCAGGTTTGATTTTGACTCTGTTTGAAATCCTTTCATACTAGATCACATGAAAACAAAACATTGTTTTTTTTTTGATGTGGTAACGGTTATGCAAGTACAGAAAAGATTTTGATGGCACCTGAATACATTTATAATAACCATCTGAATCAGAAAGTTTCTCTCCTTACAGCGGCTCTATCGCTCTCTACTTTTTTGATGCAACATTCTGAAGTAACAAACTCCTCACCAAAGGAACATCTATGGTACAGTGTGTTCAAACTGTGTTATTCCGAGGTTACATACTGCCCTCTGCTGTTAATGTCTATATTCTAGCCTTAGAAAACCTCACAGCACATGATTCAGGCATTTTGTTTCTACTCATCCTGCAGGGTGACCTGAGGTTTTCCTTGATTTAAAATTTCATTGATCAACCAGAGAGGTGGTGTAGTATTTTATTACAATAAGACCTTTTGTGAGCTCCTCACCTCAGAGAGTGTAAACTTTTATAACCTTTTCCATTTAGAATTTCCATATTTTTTTTTGTAATGTGATAACATGGCACTCTACTGCCATGGGAACATACTGTATTTTCTCTTTATACTCACATTAGTTTAGCCTTTTCATCTCTTTAACGGTTTTCTTTTGTCTGTATCTGCAATTTAATTTGTTTACTGATCACTCATTAGTAAAAGTTTATTACCTTGACAGATACAATTTAACTTGGTATAATGGCTTCATTCAAAGTGGCTCCTGTGTCCAATCAGAAAGCCATCTCATAGTGTACATACTGGGGACAGCTGAAGACAGAATTCCTCCCTGGACTCTCAAGCTGAACACCTGCTTTTTTTGTTTGTGATGGGCCTGTCTTCCTTTGTTTGTATGACTCCCCATCGGTTGCAGTCCAGTGGTCTTTTCATTTTAGGTTCTATGCAGCTTTATTTGTTTTCTACATTGCTTGGATAGCGGACATATAATTCTCCGTTTAAAATTCAACATATCACTCTGTCTGCTCCAACTAACCATCCCTTCTGTTTTTTGTCATTCTCCCTCCTGATTCTGCTCTTCGTCAGCATCACACCATCAGGGTGACAGTTTGACAGGAAACGCTTCTCTCTCTCTCTCTCTTTCTCTCTGAGTTGTTAGTCTTGCCTGAATCACCTCAATGAATTGGAAAACATGACAAGACAAGAAAACGACCAAACAGTAATATAGGTGTGACTATGCATTTAAAAAAACAATAAAGGAGGAAATGACACACACAAATATGCACTTACACAACATGTGACAAATGGTCATCGGAGATTTAGGAATGAAGAGTCAATTACCAGCTTCTATGCTGAGACTTGTCTAACTCAAAACTTTTAAGTGAGTTCTTCTTGTCAGGGAGAGCAGCTCAGATTGGGAATTGCAAATTGGACCAGTGCGACAGATTCAGATTGTATTGTGCATATGTGATGAAAGCTTTTCGTGTTAACGCAGCATCTTGAAAGCAAAATATTGGGAGAAGTGGTTGGTGTATGTATGTTGATGTATGCATGTTTTCTTTCTTCTTAGTTAAACACATCAAAATTCAGACAAAACAGAGCAAATAAGTTGTAATGTTTATGCATTTGGGCATACAGTGGTACATAAAAGAATTTAGAATTTTCCCCATTTCTGCATAAATATGACTTAAAACAGACTTTCATGCAAGTCCTCAAGCTAGATAAAGAGACGTGATCAATGAAACAAAAGAGACAAAAACTTTACCATTTTATTTATTGAGGAAAATGATCCAATGTTACATATTTGTGTGTGGCAAAAGTATGTGAACCTCCTTGATTATCAATTTATTTTTTTTTATTGAGGGGAAGTTAGAATCAGGTGTTTCAATCAATGGGATGACAATTAGGTGTGAGTCTGGGAGGCTCTGCCTTATTTAGAGGAGAGAAATCTGGGTCTTCACTGTCAAAGTCTGAGCTTCACAACACAGGTTTGTGGAAGTGTGTCATGGCTCGAACAAAGGAGATTTCTGAGGACCTTATAAGAAGAGTTGTTGATGCTCACCAGGCTGGAAAGGGTTACAAAACCATTTCTAAAGAGTTTGGACTCCACTGCTGCCTGTCTACGGTTTGCTCAAGACCACGTGGATAAGCTAGAAAGTGACTGGAAAAAGGAGACCAAAATTGAACCTTTCGTCTTGAATGAGAAGCATTATGTTTGGCGATGAGCAAACACTTCAATCCAGCATAAGAACCTTATCCCATCTGTGAAACATGGTGGTGGCATTATCATGGTTTTGGACCTGCTTTGCTGCCTCTGGACCAGGACAGCTTGCAATCATTGATGGAGCTATGAATTCTGAGTTGTACCAGCTAATTCTACAGGAAAATGTCATGTTATCCGTCTGTGAACTGAAGCTCAACAGAAAGTGGGTCATGCAGTAAGACAACGACCTTAAACACACAAGTCGCTCTACCAAAGAATGGTTAGAACAGAATAAAGTTAATTTTTTGGAATGGCTGAGTCAAAGTCCTGACCTTAATCCTATAGAAATGCTGTGGAAGGACCTGAAGTGGGCATTCCTCCAAGCTGATGTGCGGGACTGATAAACAGTTACTGGAAACATTTAGTTGATGTTATTGCTGCAGAAGGGGGTCACATCAGTTACTGAAAGCAAGGTTTCACATACTTTTGCCTCACACAAATATATAAGATTGGATAATTTTCCTCAAAAATAAACAAATAAGTTTAATGTTTTTGTCTCATTTGTTTAAGTGGGTTCCCTTTATCTAGTTTTAGGATTTGTGTGAAAATTTGAACACATTTTAGGTCATATTTATGCAGAAATAGAGACAATTCTAAAGGGTTCACAAACTTTCAAGCACCACTGTAGGTATAAGTCAAAGCAGTATGTATTCAGTACAGTATGTGCCCATTTCCTACCTGACAATGAGGATGTGGATTTGAACAACCCATCATAGCTCCTTTATTCTCAAAAATCTAGAAAAAAAAAAAAAGACAAGTTAGTCAAGAGCATAATTGACCTTTTTTGCTTATATGTGGAGCTACACAACTAGGGCCAAGCAAATTGAAATGACGACAAAGACAAAAATAGAAGAAGAGACACAATCATTCACGTTATTATTATTTCAATTATCACCCAGCCATTGCACAACCTTATTGGCCACAGTAGATATTGCAGTGACAAATTATAGCCCCTTGATGGTACACTGGGTGTCATCCTTGGGCTGTACAAGTAAGTGGAATCTTATTTTGCTCCACAAGTCAACAACCAAAGTGGTCTATCTCAAGGACTCTTGAACAGAGCAAATGTTTACTGATTCAGGGGACTACAACATAAGTGTCTCGAAAGGAATCACTTAAGTGAGTAATCTGGGATGGCGCTGTCCTTGGTGCTGATATTGGTAGTGTTTCAACCCCTCTGTGGCTGTGTATGCATTTGTCTATTTAGTGAGAATTTTAGTGTGAATTTGAAGTGATTCGGTACCATGCTCTCGGACATTTCAACAGATGCCTACACTCAGTTTTTATTTTTTTAGATTACTAAAGGAATATCATAAGCCAAAATCTATAATGGTTCAGAAATGCAGAAAATGAGTGTACTTAGGTGAGGTTGGCTGTTCTACAGAAATTAGAGGCTGACCTTTGAGGGACCAGATGAATACTAATATGTAATATGAATCAATTTAGTTTTGGATTTAAGATGGATTCAGCAACTACAGTGCAGTGATTTGTTCATAATTGCTAAAACTGTGATTATGCGGCTCTGGCTTGTGTTTTTTCCAGAGTAATGGCTTATGAGAGCCATGGTTACTGTAGCGTTTGGTGCCATTCAACACACTGGACTGACAAAAAAAGCTGTGTGTTTTTCCAGATTCAGTGAGCACATACTTTATTTACACACTATTTATATACCTAATAATGTACCGTAACCAGTAAAGATTTACTACAACTCCTAACTTCTAAATGTATCAACAAAAACACGGTATCTTTATTTGCTATAATATTCTCAGCATGTAATTTAGCAAGAATTTAATTGCTAGTTGTGTAAATACCAACATCTTATCTTATCCATATCCTTCTCTCCCTATTGCTGCTTGAATTTTGCCCAGAGGCATGATTAAAGTTTCATCTAATCCAATACAGGACAAATTAAATGAAAAACTGGGAAGAGCAGATAACTGACTGATCAGTGACACCAGAGCACGAGGTGAAAAGTTCATCTATTAGACTTTTACAGATATCCAGCCCTGAGAGAAATTAGATCAATGATATGTATTAATGTGAATTCAAATGACAGTGTCTGTGTACTGGTGTTTGTGCATCCTATACCTGAACCCAAGGGTAGGTGGCGCCTAGCTCTTCAACAAGCTCTGCCCACTTGTCAATCACCTTGACAACTTCTTCTTTTTTCATGAGGGGGAGGGTGACGTCAGACCAGGGATGGAAACACATGACCTTACTGAGAGAGAGACGAAGAATGAAAGGATGTGATGGCAATACAGGAATCATCATAATTATTACAATTCATCCTGAGGCGGATAAGAGTGTCTGAACCAAATATCGAGCCAATTTATCCAGTTTTTGTCAAGACTCAAAACCCGCAGATATGCACCTCCACGGTGGCACTGCAGGAAAAGTCAGGGGATCACAACAGTCATTAGGATTGATCCTGAGGGAACCGTGAATGTCTGTACATTTCAGTCTGGACCAAAGTGGTGCGCCCACAGACCAAGGAAACAAATGACACTGCCATCCCAGGAGACACGCCACTAGCATGGCTAAAAGTGGTGTCAAGCACTGTGCTGTTAACAATCATTCCCCTTCACCTGTCTCTATAGTCAGTCAGTATGTACTGTAAATGCAAGAATAATTTCTGTCACTAAAACCGTTGTTGAAGCCTACAATTTAAAAAAAAAGAGCATCTTGCTGCGTCGTTTTTTTTAATTGTTGCTTGGCAACCACCAAATCACCTTAGCCTTGCTGTTATTTTGAGTAACCTCACTCCAGGCCTGCTGTTTTTTTGTTCAGATCATGGTAACTACAGTTGGTAAAGTCATATAGCTCCAGGTATCCAGCAACAGCCACCACTAGTTTGTCCCAGACCGGTTTGGTTGTCTCTACTTGTTGTTGTCACCACCACAGGAGGCCCATCTCTCAATTCATCCGATTGGACAATGGGCTGACATGACATCGGGTTCTTTTCCACTCTGAGTTGAAGCAAGAGCAAAGCAAAAAGCTTCACTCTCATTGAAAACAATTACAAAAAGCTGACCCAGGCTGCTAAAAGGCACTCTGTCTGATCGGGGCTGTGTGAAGCTACATGTCTCTCACTTCTTTCTCTAATCTTAGGGTGTTTACACCAGGTGTTAACACCTTCACCTTTCATACTGTCTTTGTTCTGTCTTGCTTTTAGTTTTTTTTTAGTCTGTGTCTATTATTTATTATGATGTTTTGTCGATGTTCTGGGTTTGATTAATAAGTAATAAATGTGCTGCTGCTGCTGTCTTGCCTGGGTTTTCCTTGAAATACATAAAAAAGATCCTTGGTCTATTTGGGAATGGCCTTGTTAATAAAAGTGATAATCTGCAAGGCTGTGTGTTATTATCTCTGGTGCAAAGTGCTGAATGCTGTGAAACTACTGCTCTGCACTTCCCAGAGACCACCTCTCAAAAACAGCTACACATCTTCTTTGACATATTTTTCATTGAAGTTCTTCTTGGTGGTGCTCTTCAGATCCATTGAAAAATGGTTGCACTTAATAAATAACAAGCCTGACAAGGTGCTCCTTGAATAATAAGATGAATGTTTCTGCTCATATAAATAATCACAACTAAACGTGATGAAGCTCCAATACAAACCCTGATTAAATTAAAAGGTTGCATTCAGCCTTATGAAATCATCATCATCATCATCCTGTGAAATGCTTTTAAAATGTTTTACAATTTTGAAGAGCAGCCATATCCAAAAAATGCACAAATACTAAAATTATCTTCATGGTGTTATAAGAAGTGAAGACAAACTGTCAGTGGAAACACAGAATTAAGGGGGAATAATAATACTCGTTAAGAAAAATAAAGGTTTGATCAACAACAAAAAAATAGTGTAGTGTTGTGGAATAATGCAGACAACAGCACGGTGAACAGAAAGATCAACAGTCAAAAGCCTTTAACACTTCAGCAGAAGAAAACAAGCTTAAAAAGATCCAACTCAAATGCCACTGAATGGGAAATAAAGTGAAGATGTTATCAATAAAACTCTAGAGGGTCAAATCTGAATGCTTGTTGTTCAAGAATATCTCTCTCGTTTTTTTCATTAGAGCTCAAAACTGCAGCCAGTTCAACAGTTAAACTATCTCAACTGGGTTTAAAGTAAGTCAAGGTTTAAACTACAGAAAAAGTACAAAGGTTAAAGTCCAACTGAAATGTCAATGTGTTCTTTTTAATGTATTGTTAATAATTTTGTATTATTAGAATGCAGAAAAAAAGGGTCTTTGGGGAAATATCAGAAATATTTCTTTTTGTCTGAGTCTCAGTTTGACTGACATTAGCTGGTAGGTTACCGGTGTTAAACCATACAGAACAGACACAAAGTAAACAAACTGCTGTAGCTATAAGTCATGGTTAGACAGTGTGTCGCTAACAGGCATTTTGAAGACCAATGACCAAACCAGCTAATGTGGGTTGTTGTTCAGAGTCTGTGGCTCTTGTGTTGTGTAGCAGGATGCTATCAGGCTCAGTGTGACCGTCTGCTCTGCCTATGATTGAACACCATGTTATTGCTTTATTCATTCTATTGCTTTACAATTTAATGGGCAACACAATATCTGATGATGTTTTTCTACATTTATTAGAAAGATCACAAAAGACAGACATGATTGGGGATTGACTGACTGATTTGACAACATGCAACACGTCTTGGGTCAGAAGCTACAACATCATAGCTTTACTTGTGATATCAACTATGATATCTGAACATTTAAAGTGGAATTCTGTTCAGGCAAAAACTGAGCAGGCCCAAGTGATTTCAGGGTTTAAATACATTTTAACAACTTTGTACAGAGGTTAGAGGTGTGTGTACTCAACTCATGTCCTCAGTGTGTGTGTATGTAAGATTATACAATGTCCATGTGTATGTTTGCTCTCTCCCTATCCCCAGGTAACCACGGATACCACCTCGACTGTTAGAATCAGAAAAAATAAAATTTCAGTCAGGCTCTTCTTGGGCCCAAGCAGCTAGTACATGATCAATTATTGAACGTGACTTTGGTGTTTATGCTCTGAGCAAAATTGAATGGTCGTATTTATGAATTGTTCATGAGTATTTTAGGAGCTGCCAGCACTCCAGTGTGTCTTTAGACCTCAGCCAAACTCAATTTAAAACAATGTCACACAGAAACACAACCCTTGTACAGTAAATTAATGTCTATTTATCCAATTAATGTCTGTTTATGTATTGGACACATTTAAGTCACAAGCCTGTATTTTCTATTGCAGCAGTACTAACTAGCATCAAAGCTGTGATACAGAATTTAACCAAATACTGCTAAACTCTTATATGATTAAATGACGGGTAAAAACTTGTACCCATATGTAATGTCTTCAAAATTTCCTTCTAAGCATTCTAGTGACACTGGAATTAAAAAAAATGCATATTTGGACCCTGCTTTATTAGTTTATCAGAATGGTTTGAATAATGTCTCAAAGACTAATTTTATAATTATTTCCAACAAAGTTTCCTGGGGTTTGGTGTCACAATAGGGAAAATAGCAAGTAACTCCTTTTTGTTGAGACTGTGTGGAACAATTAATAATAAACCTCATCCCCGTAACCAAGTCATTTTTGGTTTATTTTCTATCTGCGTTTATATATGTCCTCCCAGCTCGAGGGAAACGACAGAGGTAAGGCCCATATCCAGTCCTTCTTTTCCCCTAAAGGCAACAACAAATTATTTATCCTCAACTACGTGTGCCGTGACAACAGGAATGCAAATTTTGTTCAGCTATGCACTGAATAAAATAATCTTTACATTATTCTAGAAAATAAATGTAAGTTGAAGTGTACTGATTACAATCAAATTCCCCTATAAATTGTACTAAATGATGAAGTAGTTTCAGGAAACTTCCTAAGAAATGACAGTTACACATCAGTCACTTTCTATGAAATTAGACTTGTAAAATAAAGTGTTACCAAAGCGTTTCTTTTGGGATTCAGTATCATTCTCCTGAGATTTAATGCATGACTGAGAAGAGGCGATGCCATAAGTCTTTTAGGAATTTTCATAATTCTTCCGTCATCATATCTCTTTTGTCTCCCGTGACCCAAATCTCCAAAATCACACTTCCTAGTTTGTTTTGCACTCTGATTGGCTCTCTGAATGTTGCTGCAAGGCAACAAGCTCTGGTTCAATTTCCTCTTTCTTGGCCACAACACTGAGTGGACTGAGCAGATTGCAAACACACTACAACAAAAACAGTACTGTGCAAAAATGCAAGCAGCCACTTCATCATGAAAAGAGAAACACAAACTCTGAATCTGCAAGTAAGGAAAACACCTGGAAACTTAACATAAATACAAAGACAGCGCAACAAGTCAATCAGTGCTGTTTTTCTCTGCCTCATTATTCTGAGAGTGTGTGTGGCAAGCAATAACTGACAGCCTCTACTTTTGCCAACACATGGGATTTCAGCCCCAAGTTCAGTTTTCAACCTGCACATGCAGTTCAGTGTTTTGATTTAATCTATTATTCAGTTGTTGTGCAACTCTGCTGTCAGGCAGAACCATCCAAGTATTCCCAAAATGGCAGGATTATTCAGGAACATCTTTAAAGATATACAATTGTCTGACAGCCATATATCTTTGATATGATATGAAATATGAGTGGGTTCTGTATGTGTTTGCAGTCATGAATCTTCACTTACTGATCCATGGCCCCGTTAGAACAGTGTGACATCAGGGATCAAGATAAGTAAAAATGTATTTGCAAAGTTTTTGTGCTACTCAGCTCTCTGTGGGTGCTGTAACTATGTGTAACTATGTGAGCAATAATGGGTATTCTCAAAATCTACCAACTTTGACAAAGGCCAATGATTATTTTTATTACTGAGTAATCTGACAATTATGTTCTCAAATCATTGTGTCTATAAAATGTTAGAAAATAATGTCTGATCAACAGTTCAAAACCCAAAAATATTCAGTTTACTAAAATGTATAACACATAAAAGCTTCAAATCCTCACATTTCAGAAGCTGCAACCAGCCAATGTCTGGCATTTTTCCTTAAAGAAAATGACTAACACAATTATTCAGTCATCAAAATAGCTGCCGACTCATTTTCTCTGCACTGACTAATCGATTAATCAACTAATCGTTGCAGCTCTACTGAAATCCATGTCATCATAACTCATTCAAGCATCTAGCTCTTAGTGTACACAATGGAGTGGTGAGGAAACATCCCCATCTGCTGGTGACACAGAGGAAAAATATATCATAATGTAAGCTTGGTGTGGATTTGTCACATTGTTTTGCACAGTTCAACACGTCACGAAAACAGGTGGCATGCAGTGCAGTGATTAAAACAATTAGCTCCACCTAACAGTTGATTACGATGATGACGATCACAACAACGACTCAAAGTTGCCTCAGCACGACTGCTCTGATTGCACTCATCAGTTCAGATTTAATAAGTCATAAATTTTAATGTATCATCACTTTTAAAAGGAATGTTGATTAAGATGTAACATTACCAAGAAATCTAACCTTTAAACCACATATTAATTTACAATGTATGTGTTTAATATTTATCTCATTATAACAACTGCATTTTTTGCTTATTGATAAAGTACAATACAATATATAATGTACAATATCAAAAATAAATGCTGCTGTTTGATGTACCGTAACAGATTTAAAGTAAACTTTCATCTTCAGTTTCTTAGCATGTTTATAATAAATAATGCACAGTCAGTTTCAATCCAAGTAATAAGACAGATACAAATACACATAAAACTTTTACATAGTTTCTGTCTGACTGTGACATTGTGCTTTGTTCTTACCAGACGCCCCTGGCAGGTTTAGACTGGAACAATGGATGTTGATCCGAACCTGAGGAACACAAGAGCAAATGTAAGGTAAAATTTTAATAAGGTGCTACACTTTCAACATTTCTTTTGCTTTGTAAATGTACGCCAGAGTATGTTGATCCACCTGCACCTATCAGCCCTGAATGAACACATTATTGTGCCATGAAATTATAAAAATACAATGAAAATAAAATTTGGGGATACAGAATAAGTGTAAAAACTGGCTAAACAGAATACAGAAATTAACCTTTCAAACAAAATAACTATACAGCTAGAGAGTATGCAAAAAAACCCAACATTTTTTATACGAAGATATTGCAACCAACTGCTGATTTTCTTTAATGACTCCAATGACTTGCTACTATTAACACTTTTACAGCATCAGATATGGCGCTCACCAGGATCTGGAGCATCTGGCTGAAGAGCGGGGAAGTCATTTTCAAAAACAAAAGTGCTGTCATAGTTTGGATTCACCTGGATAGCCAGAGACAGAAAGACAGACAGACAAATAGAGTAGACAAAAATAGGAGAAAAATTTAAATTATGTTTTTTTTCCTCCAAAGGGAATAATATATATATGTGGAGACAAGTGTTAGACACATTTAGCAAAAATGAAATCTGCAATAAAATCGCAAATTCTGACAATGTTATGGTTAAATTAGGCTTTTTGTGCAATGTTTGATGTCCACAGCATCTACAGATCCATCAAAATGTGATCACCAGTGGAGCTGTTGAGTGGCCAATAGATCCCTAGCCAATACCAAAGTAACTGCCATTCACAGTTTAATGCAGGCCTACTGTATGTACACATGCATCTATTGAATTACCTGCTCTTACCTCTCCATTTGCACGTGTGTTCCCGGGACAGAGCGGATTGCAGGGGTCATGTCTGGGTATGTGTTCCTCGGGAGGTTTTTCTACCTGACCAGCCCAGGGTCTCTTCATACGGTGGGCCGACACCAGGACCCAACTGTCTCTCAGAGGGTTGTAACGCAGGTGCTGGTGCTCTGAGGGGTACACGAGACATGCATTGAGACAAAACAATGGTATAACACATACATGTTTACAGAGAGAGCTGGTTCGCTGTGTGAGATATAAAGAGAAACAATGAAAAAAGTAACAAAAAGTGAGGAGAACCTGATCATCTGGTCACTGAAAGTCAACTACACATTAAAAAAGGAAACTGAAAGACATTCAGACACAGATGATGTCTTTGGCTTATATATATATATGGATGCCTGTTTGCTAATTTATTTATTCATGTAACATCTGCCAAATCCAGCAAATACCTGCAGCAAAAGCAACAGGAACTCAGTCACAAGACTGCACAACAGGCTTTATGTACTGTGGAGCTATAAACTCTCTGTCAACCCAGGAAGAAAGGCTTGAACATCTTTCTTCGTCAGTAAATTATGTCGCCGCATAGGGCTGACTGGATTAATATCGCCTATATTGATTTCAGCAAACAAATATCAACAATAAGCTCTCTCTTACCGGACTCCATTAAAAAAATGTGTTAATTTATCGGTTCCTTTTACAGATTAAATCAGGTTCAGTGTAGAATACAGCAAAAAATACATTTTATAAACTGATATGACCTGTTAATAACATCGGCATGTAAAAAAGCAGCAAAGCATCACTTTGGTTCGATATATTTTCTCTTTTAATAATTGGTCCACATTGCTTGCGATGCGTTAAAATGTAAAACGGTAGTTTTACAAGCTGACAATTGCTTTGCAGTGTATCCATGCGAAGTTCAATATTGTGTCCTATGTTTTTGTAAAATGTCTGTTAGTGTGGATTTTGGCGTTTAGCAAGAAAACGTTAAAGTAAAATGGACAGATTTTAAATGGAGTTTCTTCCTCCTGCAGCTACACATCCTGGATAAAAGCTCCATACCTTTTGGATCAAAGCTGACTTCTTCTTTCCCGCTCATGGCCACCAGCGCTGTTTTTCACCTCTGTGATTTTAATTCATTGAATTAATAATTCTTTCTGAACTTTGGCTGACAGCTAGCTGCTACTACCTCGTCCACAACACTCCGCGGCCTACTTCCTGTTGTTGACCGGCGAAAACAGACGTACTCATGTGACATATCAGCATGTGTGGACGTATCGCTAAAAAAAACCCCCAAAAATAAAGGCAGGAATAACCAAATAATGAATTACAACAAAGAAATTTACCAATTCGTCACATCTACTTACAGTGTAAATATGCGGGAATCCACAATATTGTATAAACAATCTAAATAAATCAAAACTCTTTAAAAGGGGGTTTTATACAACATGCTGGCAACCAGTGGAGTTGCTGTTGCCTACACGACCAACTCGGCATGTGATTGGTCGAGCGATCATATCCCGCCCCCACCTGACCGGGAAGAAGCTGTCAGTTGTTTGAAGCAATGCTGTGTACACATGTAGCCTAAACCCTGTTGCTGTGTCTCTGTCTGTTGGCTTTTGTTTCCACCATGTCTGTAGTCAAAACGAGTTTAAGACTGTTCGTGTTCGCCGCAGTCACCGTCCTGGCCGTGCTGCTGCTGCGGCACTGGATGGCCACCAAGCAATACGTTTTTAACAGAGAAGACGTCGCCAAACTGGCCAAACAGTACGCAGGTGAGTTTGGTAATAAGGACTTTGAAGCCTAAAGCAAGTCAAGGCCAACCTGAATTTCACTCAAATGCTGTTTTAAAGTAAAAATATACGAATGCAGTCGGCTTAAACAGTTATTCCTCCCTGTCTTTCATGTATACTCAACACACTGTAATGTATTCTCAGGACAAGACCATGAGCAGGCCTTCTCCAAAGTGGTGGTGGAGCTGAGGAAGAGGTATCAATGTCACTATGTTGCACCAGATATTAAAACAGACACTTGACTGACATGTAAGCCTTTGGGACTGCAACCAATACAGTTTTTTTCCGCTTTCACTAACTGGTTTGGGCAACTGCAACCAGGGAATGCAGGTTATTTTTTTACTTGATAGGTCAGTTATCAGATTTGACATTGATACATTATGTCCAACTAATTATTTCAGCACTGACTTAATGTTCAATTCCAAATGTGTTGAAAAGCAACACGGTGCCTGTGAAAAGTGTGCTTCTCTCCCTTTTCATTAAGCCCAACATCACTAGTGTTTTCATGTTAAATCACTCATTTCAGTCCAGTGTTTCTATTAATTTATCAGTCATGTTGCGCAAATGTAATACAGGTTTCAGTTGAGTATTTTGTGTTTCACAATGTTCATGTTTGACTCCGTTTCATCCACATTTTTGTTAATAAATATCACTTTTTTGTGCACATACTCCAGCCTGCCAACCTGCTTTTTGTAACGTCCCTTTAAAGGCTTCCAGTAAATAACATCTTCTGCCCTTAAATGGGGTGGCAGCAGTACAGTGCCTATTTCAGGTGACAAATAGTGCAACAAATTCCCACATTTGAGAGGCTGGAACCAGGAAAAACAACTGGTTTCAGCACCACTTGTAGAAAAATATCATTATTAGATGAGGAGTTGCACTGTGTGTTTAAAAGCCAACTAATCAAGTGTAATTGAACAAGGTATCCTGGCCACATCCTGCCAGATGAGGACCTGCAGTGGGTGTTTGTGAATGCTGGCGGCTGGATGGGCTCCATGTGTCTCCTCCATGCCTCGCTCACAGAGTACCTCCTCCTGTTTGGTACTGCGGTGGACACAGGAGGACACTCAGGTGAGGAAGGAGGGGGGTCAAAAGTCAGTCTGTTTGTCTGTCATGGGATGTAGTATGGAAAATGCACACTTGCTTCTTGCCTTTTTCTTGGAGGTTGTGATGTATTTTCTTTTTGTGACCAAACTATGCTGAAAACCATCTAAATTTGACACCATGTCTGCTCTCTGCTTCTGTCAGGTCGTTACTGGGCTGAGATTTCTGACACTATCATCTCCGGCACTTTCAGACAGTGGAAGGAGGGAACAACTAAGAGTGAACTTTACTATCCTGGTAACACTTTAACACATTTTAATCTGCAATGTTATGTATTTATACGAAGTCTTCTGTCTGTTCTAAATTAATGGAGTAAACACATTTGAATGACAGAAACAAGTAGTGTATGATTTTCCATCGTGTACAAATCCAGTTTAGTAGTTTCCATGTCTGACTGCCTTTATCCTACAGGTGACACCATCATACACAGTGCAGGCGAGGCCACATCGGTCCAGTGGACCGCCGGGACGTGGATGGTGGAGTACGGCCGAGGTTTCATCCCCTCAACGCTGGGCTTCGCTCTGGCAGACACCCTGTTCAGCACCCAGGATTTCCTCACAATGTTCTACACTGTACAAGTCTATGTCAAGGGTCTGCTGCTTGAGGCTGGTACACTACTCACAGACGCCGGAGTTTTCTGAGGCGTGGCCTGCACAGGGACAGTAACATCAAATGTTTGCCTTGTCGTCACACGCCCTTTTGTCCCCTGACCACTAATATCCAGCATGGGGGGGGGGGGGGGGGGATATGTGCCAGATACTTCCAAGTTCAACTATTTTTACCTGAAATCGTAGACAATCCAAATTTGCATCGGTAGAGTTGATCCCATCTACATTCAAGTTCGTGACCCTCCATAAAGGCTATACAAAAGAAATGTTTGTCTTCGCCCCAACTTGTAACACTCACCCTGTGACATCAAACTGCATCAACAACAGTGCGACAGTGAACCACTTTTTTTTTTTCTTTTTTAACCACTGACTTTTAAGACATTAAGGCTATACTACAACAACACATCATTCTGAATCAAGCCCTAGCCAGTCACCCAAAATCCCTCCACAGTATCTTACTCTACACAATAATCATTCCTCTGAGAGCTCTCAAACTGCCTACATAGTCAGTGAGATCGTCAGTAAAAAAAAACAAGGATCTGGCTTACATAATTTTTCCCAAAGACCTTACAACTACTTCTGCCAAATCTGAGATTTTTCTGTGAATAATACGGAACCATTTGTAACCAGGTTATGGAGTATAAACTTTTTCAGCAACCAATGAAATTTAAAAATAAGTTAATATCATAAAATGCTGAAGTTCAAACTGGTTGATTATCACACATCTGTGATCCAGGGAATTCCTTTTAAAACATATATGCAATGGTTAATTTGGCTTGTCAAACAAACACTCTTTTTCTCAGTAGATACCCATTTCATATTTATATGCATGTGGATTCTCAGTAAATGAGGTCTTGAATCCAATTTTCTGAAGATCTGACTCCTTAAAACAGTGTCACAGAACCCAACACCAAAAAGCCATCCAAAGATTAAGCCTCTGTCGAGTTTTGGCACTCATCTGTCAACCCGACATGATTATTTTTGAAGAAAACTGCCAGGATGGTGTGAGGAAGGTCCCATCTTGCCCCAATGTGAGTCATACTCAGATTCTTACCAGCTCAGAGACAACAATATTTTAATTATTTTAGTTTCTGTCTTGGTGTGTGTTGATTGCAGAGCTACTGCGCAACAGCAGATTTCAAACTTTGTTATAGATTTCACCTTTTTTTTTTTTTTTTCTCCTCACATCCCAACATTTTGTTAGGTTTAATGTATAAGGATTTAATCCAAATACATTATGTAACTACGTTTTATGAGCTTAAATAGACTTGCAATATTTTATGTAACTACAGATATCAACTTGAATGATTTTGCTCTCTGACCATGTGAGACTACTTGGCTCTGGAACTTTGCACTAGCCCAACAGGGCAAAAACAAAGCACTATATGCAGGTCTCGTCCTTTACAATTCCACATCATAATAAACTACTGAGCAGAAACAGTAGAAAGTCAAAGCCTTTTGAAAAAAATATACTTGGAATTGTTGCTGAATCCATCATCTCCCAGTTTCTACCTTTTCAAATAAAAGAGCCTTATTTTCAAATTGATGCCTGAACCCATCAAGCACCATATTAGTGCTTCTGTGGGGATTAAAACATACTGTAACTACCCAAAACTGGAGTTAATTGGTTCACATAAAGCAGCATCTGCAGCAGTGTGGTCTCAGGTGGATGGAAAAACAAATTACTGTAACTTGAACGTTGATGAGTGGATGTGCAATTTACTGCGAGGTAATGATGAAAACTGACAGTGCCAGAAGAAATAAATGTTTTTGAAGGAAAATGATACAAGCCTATTTCATTACATACACGCTGTATCCAAATAGATCTCAAGTAACACACCTCTACTGAACCTTTACTGAAGTCAAAGCCTTGCTCACGTTAGAGGTCAACTGCTACTATAGGACCAAGTATAACCATGAATATTTAATAGTTCACCATAATGCTGCAAATTATGCTGGATTGAGGGCTACTTTATTCTTCACTGAAGCTTGTAATCACAGTATATATTGCCTTTCTGTGAGCTATTATCCCAGTATGTAATCCATCACAGATGCCTTTGTCCTGCAAAACAAACATTGGGGGCGATTTTAGCTGGTAAACAGAAGATGAGTGAAATCACAAAACTGACCTTACATACTCAGGGGAGTTAATAAATATAGAGATGAGGTCAGGGATTGTGGATGTGTGGAGGGATGCTGTGTGAACGGACGATATTATTCAATAAAACAGACGGGCAGAATAGAGGATAGACACATCAGTCCTCATTTCTGTCTATAAATGTCAAGAGGATGCAGACAACCTGATTTGTTGTCATCATATCCATGAGGA
Organism: Scomberomorus guttatus; assembly: GCA_038419695.1. Classification (NCBI taxonomy): domain Eukaryota; kingdom Metazoa; phylum Chordata; class Actinopteri; order Scombriformes; family Scombridae; genus Scomberomorus; species Scomberomorus guttatus. The sequence continues at coordinate 19,167,299 of CM076463.1, forward strand.
AGGTCTGGGTGATGATGATAGAAGCGTGTGTGTTTGCTTGTGCCTGCTTTTAGGTGTGCTGTGCATAAAGGTGAGAGTGTGCACACGTGTACATGTTCTACATGCCATTGCACACATAGTGCAGGTTGTTGTGTGTTTGTCTTTATATATATGGCTCGTCTGTGATGTTCCTTCCTCCCTGCCTATCTATCCATCTGTGTATGTGTGTTACCATATTATCCCAGATATAGATTTAATGTCAGCCTAACAGACTGGCCTGACCCCACTGCCCTCCTTCTGTTTAAGCCCTTTAAAGGAGATGTATTCAGAATCGAAGACGGGCGACCGGTGCTGAAATACCAGCGTGCTCGTGCAGCGGGCGCACCTTAATGGAATAGACGGCTGCCTCTTTGACTAATCGCTTTGCATCCTCCAGGCCAATGATGTCCTCCCACCGCACATTGAGGCTGTGCAAATAGATGTCATTTAGGAGTGAACACACACACACACAGACACACACAAACACAGAGTGAGGGATCCAAGTAGAAAATATTATTAGGATGGATACACACACAGTCTGTGCATGTACACACACTGACTCAGACACATCCTCGTGCAATTAGGCTTGCATAAAAAGGTATCCTTTAGAATAAACCATCAGATAAGGGAAATAGATAGAACCCCTGGGCCTTCATTAATACGCATCATCAATTCACTTACATCAAAGCTCTTTACTGTTCTCTAGTGGACATATTCAGTATCACATGTATCACTTGATAATGTGGGATGAAATACGATTTACATCTCAATAGGGAGAACATATGAGCCTTAAATGAGGCTGATTCCAATCACAGCAATGTTTGCAAGCAAAAGGAACTAAACTGTGAAATATGATTATATGATGATTATGATTATAACTGTTGCAATTCTGTATGTAATTTCATTTCAAGTACAATACAGCCGGAGAGGTTATAGTTATTTAATTGCAGTTTATTAAGAATTACCTGTTCTAATTACTGGTGACATATACAATTTTTTCTTTGACAAAAACAAACAAAAAATCTTTCTTTTCAGAGATCTCAACCATATCTCATCTCATGCTCATGTTTTCTTTAACATGTTTTCTAAGTGTTTTGCTTTGTAACTAGGGATTTGAATGCTATTTTATTCAATTCATCCTATTATTTTAGAAGAACATGTGAAATTTGAAAGTACTTAAAAATTGAAATAAAATTTAAAAAATGATATATTTTTTTTGTCAGTTTTGTTCTACGGCACTGTCAATATTTGGCAGTGTTTTCTTTTGCAGCACACGGGTTCACCCGTATGTACGGCAAGCCCCGAGGGGAAAACCCGCAAGAAGACCCCACACCTGGAACTCCTGACTTCAAGAACTGACGAACAGCAGAAAAGTGTCTCACAAATCTCTTTAAATCATGATGGAGCTTTCATATCAATCTATGAAAGTCGCTCATCAGGCCCGGGAGGCGGTGAGTGAATATGTTTTTTTTGTTTCTGGTGAATTCTATCAGATTTAATGAACAACTGTTGGCACTGATGCTTGAGAGAGGAACATGAACTTCTTCCTATGCTCATGCTTAATGCCCCAATGGGCAACGGTTTTAATCTCATATGTCTCCTACATGTATCCCGGGCCAGGTAAGCTAAGTGTATTTTACACAAATGTCAACTGAATCGTCACAAATAGAAGTTAAGCGCTTTAATGCTAGCAGTTTAGCTAACCGAGCTAACCAGGCTACTTTTGCAAACGTCCAGAGCTACAATCAATCGGCGTCCACTGGTTGCCTAGATACCAAGTCAGGTGGTTGTAATTTGTGGCAGTTTGTCGCCCTCTACTGGCAACACGTCTGTCTCCTTATTCCAGCCTATAATTATGTTTTCAATATGTTTAAATCAGATTTTAGACCTTTACATACAGATGTAATGAATGATCCCTGCCGTCCATTTAAGGCAAGGCATTATTTGTATAGCACATTTCAACAGCAAGGCAATTCAAAGTGCTTTACATGTAATTATAAAAGGCATCAAGACAAAATGTTTAAAAAAACACATACACAAACCTACAGTTTTCTTGGAGTTTGTTCCAGATATGTGAGGCATAAAAACTGAACGCTGCTTCTCCATGTTTAGCTTTTACTCTGGGGACAGAAAGCAGATCTGTCCCAGACGACCTGAGAGGTCTGGACGGTTCATAATGTAGCAGCAGATCAGAAACTCACATGAGTCTTTTGTGAGTCCTGTAATTGTGCGTACTGGCTTGCATGAATGTGCACAAAAAAGATGGGAAAAGGTACATGAAAAGGCAATTCAATAGGTATTTTTAACTAGAACATTTTGATATGTAACACTGTCATTACCTAATGGGACACTTGTTATTTTCCACATATAATCAAAAGACAGATAGTACATACAGTGTTTTAACCAAACCAGTGGTGGAAAGTAGCTACATTTACTCTAGTTCTGTACTTAATTTTGAGGTACTGGTACTTTACTTGTGTATTTCCATTTACTTTATACTTCCACTCCACTACATTTCATAAGGAAATATTGTACTTTCTACTCCACTACATTTATTTGGCAGATTTAGTTACTTTTCAGATGAAGACTTGACACAATGGATAATATAGCAAGCTTTTAAAATACAACATATTGTTAAAGATGAAACCAGTGGTTTCCAACCTTTTTGGCTTTTGACGTCTTACAAAAAGCAGTGTGTAGTCGGGGTCACATTTCAGATGAGTTGTTAACAGCTCCACCAAATAGTGATTTTTCCCTCTAAACTTCTCACATGGTTTCATTTCAATAAATGTTCAAATGATCCAATATTTCAGCAAAAATCAAAGCCTGAAAACTGAAAACAGATTTGTGTATCAGAACTTTGTTTTTTCTTCTTTCTTCTCTCATTAATCATCTCATGACCCCTCAGATTTATCTAGTGAACATTTGGAGGGGTCCAACCCTTAGGTTGGGGACCACTGGACTAAACTAGCTAACTGTATATAAATTAGTTTAAACTAGCTCCACCTCCAGCAGCTACAACAGTAACATGCTGCTTACACACTGATGCTTCAGTATTAATAATACAATGATGTCATATATAATAATATAACAGTCAGAGGGACCAAAGTACTTTTACTGCAATACTTTACCTATATAAAGCTGCTAATACTTGTTGCTAATGTCCTTTTACTTAAGTAGGATTTTTCATGCAGGACTTTTACTTGTACTTGAGTATTTTTACATCAGTACTGAGTTTGTTCTGTCCAACAGGATGAACTGAGGACTGAGATGAGGAGGAAGAGCCTTCTCATCCTCATCTACCACCACCTGCTGGGGCAAGGGTCAGTATGAAGTATACTTGTTTGTACATTTTTAGCATTCAGATAATGTGTTTGTGTTGCCTGAGTCTATACTTTATTGGCTACAAAACACATTTAAAGTAAACTTATGTTGTACTGTTCAGACTCACAGCACAAGACAGCAGACATAGTTGACCTTGGTTGTTTAACTTTTTTGATCTTTACACTGTGTGCGCATGTGTGTGAGTTCATGTGTGTGTGTCCATCCGACAGCTACGTGGCTGCAGCAGTGGCCTTGGACCAGGAGACTAATGGGGGTGTGAGGAAGTTTGAGGTGTGTGATAACATCGATCTGGAGATGGTGCTGATGGAGTACGAGAGCTATCACTACGTCAAGTTCCAGAAGTATCCCAAACTTACAAGAAGAACAGCAGAACCAGGTGTGTGACCACTAATGAGCCATATAAATACCCAAAATATCCAAACTGCAGTGAGAGCAGGAACACCACACTGATTTGGATATACTGTATTGTTGCTAAGTTCTGAATTACTGGGGTGTATTTATAAAATCTTGATTATAGTCAATATTTTCTGTTGCATTTGTTGTTTTTTTATGTCAAGGTGAAGGCAGATATGCAAGAAGCAGTGGAATGAAGAGGTGAGTGTGTTTCTGTGTCTTATTTCATATTCAGGACACAACACTGTACATACATGCTCACACTATGAACAAAAAGAGTAAAAACATGACAAAAACAACATGGTAACAAGTAAAGAAGCTTTAGATTGACTTGACAGGGATGTTGAAGAATGTCCGATGTGCTTGGGAGTTAGTTTAGATGTCTCCTGTTGTTCTCTGCTCTGCCTCTTTTTGTCTCCCAGGAGCCCCTGTTCAGCTGTGAAGCCTCTTCCCAAAATCAACCCGTCCCAGAGGCCGCACTCTGGTGGCGGAGCCAAGAAGACCGCTGCCAATGCACATTCAAATGTACCACATTAAACACAGAGCAACCCAAAGCCGTATATATAAAATTAAAAAGCGATTATTCTTACATCCTGATGACTGCGTTTCATTTCCCAGGAGGACGGCTCCGCTGTTCCCCCAGAGACGTCAGAATTTGGTCTCAACGTATCTTCCATCAGGAATGGACCAGCTGGAGAGGCAGCCATGAACAAGAAGGTACTGGGGAAGGTTGTTTTTTTTTTTTTTTGAAAAAATCTGCTACGATTGTACAGCAATGACCTCATGACTTCTTCAAATCTATTTTTTACAACCTAAACCAGCACCTGTATGTTTTGGTTGTAGACATGAGCTCTGAACATGCACATACATGTTCCAACTTAATAACAGTTGGAACAGTACAGTGTCTTTGTTGTTCTTATTATCCCTCTGTTTCTCTGGATGTGTAAGAAATGTTTTATTGTCCCAGGGCCACATGACTGACAGCAGGGGAGCAGGCTGTGACTCAGAGCATATGGTAATGACAGTGAAGCCTCTGAGCGACTGAGGAAATATAAATTATGAAATTCTTCATGATTATCAGTTAACCAAATTGTGTAACACGTGCAAAATGTTATTAAAAACATTTGATTTCCTTGATTTAATTGAGCACAAACAAACCAAACAATAATACTACTGCTTTTAGTAGCACGCTACCTACAATAATGGTTTTGTGTTGTGTTGCAGGAACGACTGCTGAAGCCCCTCAGTGGCTTTTCTGGAATGAGCGGTGAGATGAAAGAACTGGCTACAATCATCAGCAGGGTACTACACACACACACACACACACACACACACACAAATACAAACATGCTCAAAAAACAAACACAAGCTGGTTTTGTCTGAACTTGTGGCACAAAATATGATGTAGAAACTTGGGCAAATATCCTTTAAATGATGTATGTGATAACAAATATGTCCACTAGAGAGCAGTGAAGGGCTTTGTTGTGAATGAATTGATCTGTTGTATTAATGAAGGCGCAGGTTCTATCTATTTCCCTTATCTGATGTTTCACTCTAAAGGACACCTATTTACGCAAGCCTAATCGCACCAGGACGTGTGTCCATTTCTAGCTGATATCATCCACATGCATCCCTCACTCTGTGTGTTTGTGTGTGTGTGTGTGTTCACCCCTAAAGGACATCTATTTGCACAGCCCCAACGTGCGGTGGGAGGACATCATCGGCCTGGAGGACGCAAAGCGATTAGTCAAAGAGGCCGTCGTCTATCCCATTAAGGTGCGCCCGCTGCCCGAGAACGCTGGTATTTCAGCGCCGGTCGCCCGTCTTCGATTCTGAATACATCTCCTTTAAAGGGCTTAAACAGAAGGAGGGCAGTGGGGTCAGGCCAGTCTGTTAGGCTGACATTAAATCTATATCTGGGATAATATGGTAACACACATACACAGATGGATAGATAGGCAGGGAGGAAGGAACACACACACTGGGTGCGCAAACACACAGGTTTTATGCCCTGTAGAATTTATATACACAGCCAGATTCACCGAATTTTGCTGATGCATATAGAAATGCAAATAAAAGCTGGCATACACAAACACAGGAGCAAAGAGCGCGCGCACACGCAGAAAACACGTGCACACACTTCTATCATCATCACCCAGACCTTTCTCATGGATATGATGACAACAAATCAGGTTTTCTGCATCCTCTTGACATTTACAGACGGAGATGAGGACTGATGTGTCTATCATCTATTCTGCCAGCCTGTTTTATTGAATAACACCTTTCCTCCACATTCCCACAGTCTCTAACTTCTGTCTCCATTATTATTCATTCTCTGGGGTATAAGGTCAGTTTGGTGATTTGCCTGTTTACCACCTAAAATTCCGACTAATAAATGGTGCATGGTATTTGCAGCACTGACTCATCAGGTTTATCAGTTTCCTTTGTGCACAACTCAGCTTCTAATTGGCCAGCAGAAAATGGAGATGCGTGTTTTGTTGCTGGAAGTTTATGTTTGAACCTATAAAGTATCCTGATATTGAACTATGATGTGATTTACAAAAGGTTTTTCAATGCTGTTGTAGTTTTCATGTTTCACTCACCGCCTGCCTTGATTGCTCTCATTTAATTCGTCTCGCTTTTTATGTTTCTACCCCCCTTTCTTTTCCAATTTTGTCCTCCTCCCTCTCACTATTTTCTTCATCTTATTCTCTCTCTCTACAGTACCCCCAGCTTTTTACAGGCATCCTGTCTCCATGGAAGGGCTTGCTGCTCTACGGCCCTCCAGGTAAGATCTCCAGTACTTTAAACCTTTGTCAGGTTTACAAGTCCTATATTTTGCACTTGTACCTCATGACCTGTTTCACTCCCACACACAGGTACAGGTAAGACCCTGCTGGCCAAGGCTGTGGCTACAGAGTGTAAGACGACCTTCTTCAACATCTCAGCCTCAAGCATCGTCAGCAAGTGGAGAGGAGACTCTGAGAAACTGGTCAGGGTAGGTTATTCTTCAACATTTCATATAGAAACCACAGAGTACTATTTCATATTGTTGGTATCCACCCCTCTTGCCTTGCATTCACATCAAGAGGAACAAACACAAAAGATGACACACCTGTACAGTATGTTGCACTGTCAGATGTAGTTTGTGTCCTTGAATTATACGTCTGCAGGTCCTGTTTGAGCTGGCCAGGTACCACGCCCCATCCACTATCTTCCTGGATGAGCTGGAGTCAGTGATGGGCCAGAGAGGAACCAGCATAGGGTGAGCTGAACCACAAAGTGCGGCACAGTGTAGATGCACTGAAGGTTAGGGGTTCAATCCTTGCAATAGCTAATGTGTCTGTCCACCTAAAGCCATGTGTACTGCCAAGAGCAAGACAGATAGCTCACTCTGAGATGTCTGTAAATTATTAACCCAGGAATTTTGTACAAAAATATCCAGTTAAAATATTATAGTTGCATTATATATTGATAATGTACAGTATATGTTGTAATATACAGTTTTAAAGGTCTGAATGCAAAAAAAACTGCACCAAAATAGTTTTGATCCAGAAATAATCACATCTAATAAACAAGATTAATAATTTTTATCCTAGCAAGATAATTGGAATGATTGTTGTGTTGAAGCCCACAGCATGTACCTTATACTGAAGTTACTATGTACTTATATTAATGTAAGAAGCTTTGAATGCCTTATGTGGACGCAAAGGTTAATGAAAAGTTGATGAACAGCACTGATGTCTGTTCTCAGAGGAGAGCATGAGGGCAGTCGCAGGATGAAGACAGAGCTGCTGGTTCAGATGGACGGACTGGCGAGGTCAGAAGACCTGGTGTTTGTACTGGCTGCCTCCAATCTGCCTTGGTAACACACACAAGACATGCAAACAAACTCAATTATTAACCTCAATTATTTTAAATTTCATAATGTTGGCATTGCTATTATATTTATAAATGGAGTTTACTCCCTCCTGCTTTATTTCTCTTGTTCATTGGGTTCAGGTAATTTCCTAAAAAGCTATTAAATAACGATTAAATGACTATTTTCCTAAACAAATTTGTAACACATTTGTGACTGTTCCTGCTCCTCTCTCAGGGAACTGGACCACGCCATGCTGAGGAGGTTAGAGAAGAGGATTCTGGTTGGTCTTCCTTCCTCGCCAGCTCGCCGAGCCATGATGTCTCATTGGCTTCCTCCTCTTAACTCCACAGGAGGGGTGGAGCTACGAACTGAGCTGGAATATGAAGCTCTGGCGAAGGTGCGTTACAGTAGGACTTGTTCGGACAATTTAAAGGACAGGTTCAAGTCTGTCTTAAAACAATAGTCCATATAAACAATGAAACAGGTTTTGCTTGCTGTAATCATTCCTCCTGTTTATACTGGCCATTAGAAGATCCCCCCGATTGACAGTGTTTTCCTGTTCAGTTGAAGTGGAAGGACAGTAACAAAAGAGGGAATTTGGCACTAAAGTTACTGTTACTTTACAGTAAAAAATGTGTGTTTCATCATCCCTCATGTACTGCCAGTCATGCATTCTCTTGTTTTAGGAGATGGAGGGTTACTCTGGCTCTGACATCAGACTGGTGTGTAAGGAGGCCGCCATGAGACCAGTCCGCAAGATCTTTGATGCTCTGGAAGCACATCAGGATGGTAGGACAAACACATACATACACATTCACACACACACACACTGCTGGTTTGATATATAACCACACAGCAAGATCGACCCCCACAACATCCATGTTTTCTGTCTCCCCGAATAAGACACTGCAGCCTCACTGTGACTCTCCTCCACAGGAGATATTGACATGCCTGCCATCCAGCTGGAAACCGTGACAACAGCGGACTTCCTGGAAGTCATCGCGCACACCAAACCCTCAGCCCGAAACCTGATGGAGAGATACACAGCCTGGGAGAGAGAGTATGAGTCTGTCTGACACTCATACACACAGGGACGTTTCCACATGAGAAAAAAAAACACTACAACATTTGGATAAGAATTGTATTACTATATACAAATGAACCTGCTGCAGTTACACTTCGCGGGAGCCAGTAAGCGTTGCAAGAATAGGAGCTATTTTTATGCTTTGCATATTCGTTACTTGCATAGCTTAGAACTTTTCAAAAAAACAATGCTGTGTTAATACTTTGTGTGTACCCATTATATGACTTTGGGGGGCGTATTTGATACTTTAACTAATTCTCACATCAGTGAATTTGAAATCACAAACACTGTCAGGCATCATTTTTGCCTCTTCAGTGGGACATGGATGAGGGGAAAAAAGGAACAAAAGACAAAGCACTGAAATACTGGAATGTGTAATTACAAACCTCTAAAACAAGTACCTGACAACTGGTATTCTGAGCTAGTGCTACAATTTGTTATGCTGTCTTTCTGTGCAATGATAATGAGCACCATAAAATACAAGACAATAGTTACCAGCTGAATATTTTTTATTCAAACTTAAATTTATACAGGATAATATCTTGACAAAGCATTTGTTACTGTGGCAACAGATGGTTAGTGCCTCTGAAATGCAAGCTTCACCTTTCAACATTCTGGACTTCAAGAGAGAAAGCAGTCCCACACTCAAATGGACATCTTATATTTTGGGACGGTTAACAGTGATCGTCGATGATCTCAGAGTTTTTTCGAGTGCAGGATGAAGAGGGAGGAGTGAAATGTGAAGAATTCTGTTACTTCTTTCTTATAGCAGGTTCTTCAGGATGTGTTCAACAGCATCTGGGAAGCTGTCACATGTCATGTGGGGAGGAGGGTTGATTTTATTCTCATCTCCTTCTCTGTATTTACCTGGAAGATGACAGGAGAGGAAGTGGAATGTCATCAAACACAAAAAATAACAATAATTTATCATAATAATTAGTTCAGTAACTAGCTAATGACATCAGATCCAAGGGAAAGTACCGTGAAATGTAGTTTAAATGACAGTGGAAGTGGAAGATGGAGGAAAAAGGAAAAACAGGAAGGAGGTTTGATTTTATCTTACCAGTTTTGACCAGAATACCCAACATGCCTGTGTTCTGAGCTCCTCCCACATCATCTCTGGCGTCCTGTAGGAAAACAGCAAGCAGACTCAAACCACCACAGACCAACTTTTAATAAGAGATTTAACAGATTTCTATTTTGTTTTTGTTTTTTTATTTGGGGTGGAAGTGACACGAGAGTGAACAGTCTTAAGTTTGAGTCCCAACAACAGCACACACTCTCTCACACTCTAAATGCTGAAAATTAAGTTGCTGTTAATGTATCACAAGTGACAATATACTTACATCTCCTATCATGACAGCTTCATTGGGGCTACATCCTAAATCAGCAAGAGCCTATTTGAAGTAAAAAACAACCAGGAAAAAATGAGATAAGAAGCTTCATTAAGAGATTAATTAAATCAACCAGCAGCTTTTTTTGACTGATTTTAACAAATAACGATACCAACCAAAGTACATATTCTGTAATGTTTTAGATATTTGTGATAAATACAAAGGTCTCTTTTCTTACTTGAGTAAAAATGAAAGTGTATGTAAACACATATATTGCTAACCTGTGTGAAAAACGTCTTTTCAGGCTTTCCCACCACAGTAGCTTTACAGTCTGTGGCGTACTCCAGTCCCGTTACAAACGGCCCGGGGCCGAGGGCCAAACCATCCTTCCGTTTATAGTACCGAGCCTTATGGATGGCAATGAGAGGAGCACCGTCCAGAATCATTCTGGGGAGAAATATACATCATTAACTGCACAATCAGAAAAAAAGAGAGAGAGTCTGAGTTTGGTAGGAAGAGGTCAGTATTAAAGGTCATAGATGATTTAGACCCACTTTTTAAGGCACAAAATTTAAACAAAGTGAATTAAAAAGTTAGTTCATTTTGGTTTTTCATAACAGCTACAAAAACTACAGGCTGTTACAGCATCTAACTTGTAATGTAACCTGTCGGAAAACCTCAACATTTTGACCTCATCCCCCATGTTTTCACTCAAAACCATTCTTTATTACATTAAAATCTTCGGTGCTTTTTCTTTGATCACCTGAAAGCCTTGTTGAGAGTTTGGTAGTTGAAGTGATCAGGAGCGAGTCCGATGACGACAGCGTTCGGTTCAGACGTGTCGATACCTACAAATTGGAAGGACATACGTACAGTAGTCCTGCAATAATAAGTCAATAAATACATTTTCATTTTGACAATAACTTGTGTTTGATTTGATTGCTGAAACAAATGAGTTTTAAAAGAAATACAAACGGAAAAAAATCAAAATCACAACAGGTCATCCTCCAAGTGAAGTATGGTCTCTAACTCTGTCTCTCTCTCACTCACACACACACACACACACACACACACACACACACACACACTCAGCTCTGTACCAGTGAAGTCCTCCAGTGCGCTGTCCTCCACCAGCAGCAACGGTCTGTGCTTCTTCTGCTCTAACAGACTCCTCGCTGCGCTCAGAGACGTGAAGATCTCTTTTTCCTGTGAAGTTCATTTTCAATTTCAATTTCATACAGTTTGGGCACCAGCAAATATGGCTTTGGACGAGACACAACTTTACCTTTCCGTTTAAATGAAATAGTAAAGAATAAAGCAACAAATGTATAATGAAGCAGTGAAAACATACTGTCCAGCCACACACACACACACACACACTTACAGACAGAGGAGGTGTGTTTCACCTGGAGGTCAAAGTTGAGACGTCGCAGTCGTTCCAGTAAGTTCCTCTTACTCTCCTTTGTTGTGTTGGTCACGAACTTCACAGCTACAGACGCCTGCCGTAACCTAACAGCATCCAAACAAAACAGCAAATATCATGAATTAATATTGATGTATAATAAAATTAACAATACAGTAATTCTAGAAGATATGTGACCTTTAACAGACTGACTGATATTTTTTCTTCAGCCTGTGAGGCTTTTGCGACACTCATAGTTCCCTCTTTGAGAAGCAGTGTTGTGGTTAGTTTTCATCCATGCAGTGACCTTTAGACTTGACATTTTGTGCCTCTCCCTGGTTCGGAGTATGTTTCCTACCTGTTTAGGGCGTCCTGCGCCCCGGGCACTGCTGTGTCTTCTATATGTAGAGTTCCACTCAGGTCGATGAGCACGGCCTTCAGAGCCCGTCTGCCCGCCATTCTGGAGGCCTGCAGAGGAGGACACGGTGCACATGACCTGAGGTTAGGAAAATGTCTTGTAGCTTGTGTGTTTTATTTTTACAGAGAAAAATTCTCTAATATAAAAATCTACAAAATAATGATCCTCCTTCACTTTGAATGGACACAAAACAGTTAAATAATATACAGGGTTCTTTTCAACAGGTTTCAGTCCTGATAAAACATGCAGCCACTGTGTAGCTATGCTGTTAGATAAAAAGCTGCTTGGCCTGCAGTCTCTGATTATGTTTTTTAAACAGCTAAATATGACCAAGGTCCACTGTAAATGGAGCTTTGCTGGGTTTAAAAAAGCTTATTCTTTCATAATAATTTATTCTTTTTCAGAGATTATACGCTCATAATCATAATTCACATCGGTAGTGGCAGAATTTATCAGATTACTGCGTTGTTCAAACCTACATCGGGACAAACTGAGAGGATTATTGATCGGTTTGTCCCCAGCATTCATGGTTTTCTGCCTGGAATTCAGATTTTGGGATTGTTTTTTATTGCTATTTGACTGTTTGATCCCCTATTATTTAGACATGCTTGAATTTCTGTCATGTAGTTATCAATGTGAGGGTACACACACACACACACACACAGAGCGTGTAGGTTATGTATTACTATCGATTATTTGTATTTAGCTCAACTAATAACAGGAAACTGTGCTTTCAGAAAAGAGCCAAGCTGAGAATAAGCATGTGTGTTTGAGTGTGTGTGTGTAGTCTTCACAAATGAATTTTTAAGTGATTCAATTGTACTTTAATGATGCTTTTTCTATTTATTATTAATCACTGTTAAGTATGTATTCAGGTTGTTTGATTGAATCTTATCTGAGGAGGCAAATGGGCAGAAAAATGAAAACTAAAAAACTAAAAGGGTATCTGATTCTCTCAGTAGTATTGTAGACAGTGACTCAGTGTTCAGATAAACAGAACCATATTTTAAATTTGAGATCACAAAGTTTCCTAAGATATCAAATATATAAACATGGTGCGTTAGGTTATAGGCCTTTTTCACAGTAGACATTTTGATTTGTCACAGCAGCATATGCACAGGTGCAACCATTAACCTTAAATAACAGGTTCACATTTTTTTCAAGTCTGCATTGCATTTAACAATACAATGCATTTAAAAGTTGATCTGAAGCTTATATGAGGCTTCAGCAGTCTGAGTTAGTCATATCAAGTGAATATCTGCCACATTTAGCATCAAATTTAGCATCAAAGTCCCTCTTTGTGTTTCCTCAGACAGTGTTTCCTGTTCAGCTGTGGTGGAAGTATAGTAACAAAAACAGGGGCTTTGGCACTAAAAAGACTGTCACAGATATCAACTTGATTTGACTCATTTGAACGGCTGAAGCTTCATATTATCTTCAGATAAACTTTTAAATACATTTTTGCAGAAGGAGGATTGTAGATTTTGGCCCCCATCTTGTTTACCTATAATGCCCCCCCATTATGTTTACATTAAGTCTATTTGACTCAATGTAAACATAATGTAGCTTCAATGAAGTGTTGAAACAAGGACCTATATTAATGTTTTATGTGATGTATTTTCTTTCAGTTATACAGGCGTTGTCGTACTTTCATCTCCCATTTAATTTCTACAATATTCCTGTAATATTTCCCCCTTTTTGTATCTCCTACGATTCAACAGTTCAATACTCTCGTGTTTGCTTGTACTTGATTCTGTGGCTGTCAGTGTTGATTTTGTGGTGACGTCTTTAAAATGTTATTTTACAGGCTAAGTTACACCTCTCAAACTGATATTACTGAGCAACAGCAGCACTGTAAAAGCTAAACTGCCATTCGTTTTATGTTAGCTGGTGATTTTAACTCCAGCTCATAAAGCGACTTCATTGCGGGTAACAACATGCTGCGGGTTTAATTGTAAAAACGGCGCAATAACTGAATAAAACGTGTATGTTTAGAAAGTCAGCAAACTGCACAGCTAACCTTTTGCAGAGTTGGTGCTAGATTGGATCAGCCGGGGGGACGATTTGCACAGTTCTCGCGAGATTTAACTCTAACCTTAACGTAACCCTAGCCCATACAGCCATGCCCTAGCCTCGCGATAGTTCGTCCATGATGTTCTCCCTTCTACTTCCTGTTGATGTTTTGTTCTTCGTCGATTTAAAGCGGGCTTGTTTTGTTCTCTAGGTGGTCATTGCTGCCCCCTGCAGCTCAAACAACACCAACTGTCTCCACTCTCCTTCAGTTCCTGGATAATTCCTCACTATGTTTATGTCTTTTGTGTTTGTATTTTGAAGGGGACAGAAAATATCACTCGCTCTCTTTTTGATTTCACTCTCTTCATCTCTTTATTATTATTTTTCCCTTCAATTTCCCCCCCATAATCAGTTAAGAGGGTTATCCTTAACCACTTAATCACTCATTACAATAATAAAAAAAAACCATATGTGTCCCATCCCACTAACAACCAACAGATATATCGCATTAGTCTTTTAGGGCATTCAAATAGATTTAATATGGTGGGTGGTATTATCAAAATGATAAAAACCTTCTTTCTGCACGGTGCCAGACAGCACGGATCTAATCCTCTTTTCATGTTACTTCTTCATAGTGAATAACAGTGCTTTTTTTTAATTTTTCAGTTTTTGTGCTTGTATAAATATTATGTACACTAGCTCAGATGATAATTGTGGAAAACATGATGTTGGAGAACTAATCTATCTGTCTGTCTTTGTCTGAAGGAAAGTTTCATCTTTAAAATCCCTTCTTACAACATTTGCTTTAATTTCATGTTTGGGTCCTGATTTTAGTTCTATTTTAGTTTATTTTTTTCTTTTACTTATATATGTTTCTGTTTTTGGTGCTTTCAGTAGCCCTTTTCCCCATTTTGGGGAACAAACACATGACTTGGGGTACAGATGGGGGAAGAAGCAAATAATCTCATAAATTTCCTGTTAAATTTTAAGTTTTCTATTCTGTGTTTTTATTTGTCCACCTGAGTTAGTTAATTTGGAGTTAAAGCTCACCAGGTTAAAATCCTTACCTTTGTCTCCCTTCCACATGTTTGTGTTTGTAAATAACATTATGCCTTCAGGAAAAATGAAATTTTGTTTTCATTTCAATCCTTTCTTCTTTTTTTGCAATAAATTAGAGTTGATGTCAACTTTTCAAATGGTGAACTTATTTAAAACTCGGGTTTACAAGTGGCTGAAAAGAAAGAAAAGCTGAACATCTAAACAACTAAAAAGAAGAGGTTTTTTTTTTCAAGCTAACCTGTCGAAAGACCAGAGACCCAAACACAGCACATCCTGACCTGTGAGGTGCAGATACATATTCATGTGCAGTCGTGTGTGATCGCTTACAGGTTTCACTGTGAACCCGCAGATAAACTCTGACTAATCACAGATCAAAGTGGCTTTGCTGATAAATCTCCCTGATAAACATATGCTTCTAATTCCAGCAGATCCCTTCCCCCCCTCACTCCCCCCTCCTGCATATTTAGGATCAAAACTACTGTTAATAATATAAATGTTTATGGAGCCTAAATGGGGAGGAAATGATAATTCACAACATATGGGGATTACTAATGAAATGGAGCAGGGATAGATGGATACACATGGAGCTGAGAAAAATTGTGTCAATATTGGAAAAGATGAATACAAAACACCAAAAAATCATATCCAAATTTTCTCTATTCCTCTGCTGCCAGACTTGTAGAAAGAAAAGACGATAAAAACAATTTAATGATACATTTATTTCATGACAACAGACCATCTCAATGCTATTGCAGCACATTATGAGTCGTGTTTACTTTAAATTTACATGTTTAACCAAAATCTTATAGAAGCAAATAAATCACAAAACAATTACCTCAATCTTTCCCTTTGTCTGTACTCACAGAAGTCAAATAATGTGTTAAAATATTGTGATGGGAAGTCATTTTTTCCACATTTTGTTAGTTAATGTAACAGTTCAATTATATTTGCTCTATAAACATTTTTGGGGGGTTGAAAAAACACATCATTTTATATTTCAGACCAAAACAGTCTTACAAAAAGCTCAGGATGTGAAACTCTGAAACTATCTAAAGCTTAAAATACTAAACATTGATAAAAAAAATTACTTAAGACATGTTTTTCTGTTCTAAATGGCTTCTATATCCCTGGATAACATTATAATGAGACAATAAATAGACATATTGCCAAACACTGTCACAGTCAAAGTAACAAGTTGCTCCTTGGTAACAGTAAAAAAAAAGAATAATACATATCATAATGACATCAATAAAACAGATTCCCCTTAATTGGTCCAACAGATCACATGGTAATAAAAGTGAAGACAAACACACTGTGCAGCATAAAACTAAATTATGGGATGATCAGAGAATTATCTCTTAGAGGTGTTAAAATAGTAAGAATTTTATGAAGTCCTTTTGGTGTCACAGGGAGGTTTGGGGCAAACACAAGCCATATTTTTGGACCAGGTAGCGACTGAATTCTCCTTTTTGTTTGCATATGAACATCCACAGTTCAGAAATTGATTTTTTTTTAAATTTCTTTTCTCCTTCCAGCCATTGAGGAAAGACGTTCCCAGCCTGCTGATGACCAGCAAAGGCAGAAGTCTCTAAATGAAAGTGTGTGCGTGTAGTTGTTCCTTGCCGCAGGCGTCTGGTCCTCTGGCTTCATTTTGGCACTTTTTGAACAGCCGGCTGACCGTCAACCAAACAGCAACAGCAGGACGATGCAGGCTGAGTTCACTATTATTAAAGGCACTGTAAGAACAAAACAAGATTCGATTAGTCTGATTTACTCCGTTTTTGATGAGAAATTTCCTGATTTAAGCAGGAAGATTTGTGTTAAAAGAAATACTCATGTATTTGAGAAGGTATTTATTGGCACCAATGTGAGAAAATTTCAACGAAATATGATATTCACTCAACATTAGATGACTTTAGATGAATGCATCAATATTTTAGAAGCTTCCCAACCTCTCATGACAGTCCGGACGGAGCGGATAAGGTTGAGGATCTGGGCTTTGACTCCTGGGTCATCCCCAAAACCTCCAACTCCATGTTCAACACCCCAGCCCACTGAAGACAGAGAGAGGTAGAGAGAGAGAGAGAGGGGGGGGTGAAAGAAGAGAGGAGACAAAGGGGAGGAGAAGGTGGAAATGGAAAAAAAAAAAGGGAAGGACGAAATAGAAAGGAGACATGAGTTGGCAGTGCGTTAAATATGACAACACACAGTATGTTTGTATGCATCTTTAATGCTTTTATTCACCCTCACGTCGGCTCGAGGTTTGAAAAAAACATCTTATTCCACACCATACATTTCTCTTTAATGAACAAACCTCAATTTTCCCCCTAAAAAATCTCAACCCTGGAGCTTTTTCAGTGTAAGTTAGCAGGCAGACAGCTGATAGTGTAACAGTTTGAACGTAGCCGCTTTTTAGCTTCGTATTCAGCGTTATCTCAATAAAAATGTATGACGTACGCCTTATAACATGCGACACGGTACTTACTCTTGCTGAGAAACCTCTCTTCATGCAACACGGCGACTGCATTTGTGCACAGGATAGCGGTCTGGATGAGAGAGTACAGTGTGAACGCCATGCTGGCAACTTCTGCTCTGCTTCCACCACTCCCACAGTCAGGGATGGAGCTGCCGTAAACAGGCAGCGGAGGTCGTGCAGCAGAAGTAAGGGGGCCGACCACCATGGGGACGACCCCCACACATCTCTATTCCATTTTTAACATTACAGCTCCTTAAAGAACATTTGTAGTAACCTTTTATTTAAATTACTGAAAAATATGTTGTTGTTGTTGTTGTTTTTAACCCCTTTTCTGGTCAACATTAACAAATAACGCCAAAATCACAAAGCAATTGTGGTCATTTCTAATTTCTTTGCAATATTTTCTTTTTTTTTAAAATTATTTTTAGCTCATCTGTGTGTCTCCTACTTCCCTTTTATTGCTTTTGTATTCATAGGCATATATTTCACCAATTTATGTGTTTGTTTTTATATTCATATATTAAATTAATTACTAATATTTTTGTGTGGTGACATTTATTCAACACTCTTGCCTTGGAAAGGAAGACATAGCCTACTCATATAACTGTTGGTTGTAACAGTTTTAGGTGTTTTCCACCTGAGAAAATGAATATGAGTAATTACTCAGTCTTAAAAAGATTTGAGTCATGCCTTAAAGCTGGAGACAAACAAGGTTTTAAAGCGTTCACATTTACAATTTACAAAGTGAGCTGTGTCTTGCAACTCAGTTTTGGTTTTTTAGAGCAAGAAACTAACAAACAAACTGTGTTTAAATAGAAAATGGTATTGGCTGAGATGATGCAATTTCAATCATGAAACCACATTCTGGGTAATGTATAGACTTTTAATTTACACATAAATAGTAGAGAAACTACAAGAACATAGGGTATTTAAATACATCTGCATTAACAGTTTATAATGATAACATTTTTCTCAGTAAATGACAACTTTATCCATTCATTCAGTTCATTCTATAAACAAGATCTGTGTTTGCATTTTTATTCTTTCTGACATACACTTGACTGCACCATCATTAGCATTATCACCATCAACCATCATCATCATGTGTCTTTCTTTTTCTTTTAACATTATAATAAATAATATTTTCACAATCAGGGTCTTATGCCCAGATACTCAAATAAATAGACAAACAAACAAACACATATAGGTAGACTGTGAGGTTCTCACTTAGGACATTTTGTACAGTGGGGTGAAATATTACACAGGTAGATATACAACACTGACAAACTTTTGCTCCTTGTGGCCTGGACGATCTTTCGGAGAGCAAACAAGTAGACAGAATGTTCATTCACCATCTGCCAACACCCCAAACACATTTTAAAGGCGGATTCAGCAGCTGATGATGCTAATATTCACCTTTTGTTTGAAGGTGAAGCCTGCAGGTTGTTGGTTAGAATTGAACTGGGAAAATTTTGGGTGGAGAATAAAAAGTAGCTTTTGAGCAAAGGATTTAAACTCCTGCTATGATATGCTCTGTTAGAAATGTATAATCAGATGAAATTTTCAGAAATTTTACAAGGACAATGCAGCAACATCTGCATTGATCATAATACTGTAGGATGTTTTTATACATTCAGGAATCATCCCCAAATACTAAAACTACAGGTACAAACTGTTCTGCCACGGTACAGTTTGCATAAAGCGTGAACCCTTTTGTGTGACACCACTCCGCTATTAATACTGTAATTGTATCATTACTGTAGGTTTAAAACTCAAAACCTGATTGTTTTTCTCTATTATTTTGTCCTTTATCTGGTGTGTTCAAGTGGACATGATGTTGAGGATCCCTTTGGGATCAGATGTTGACAGTAAATAAAGGTTGGTATGTTTGTTTCTCTTTAGGGTCCCCGTTTGGTGATACCATGGCAACAACGACAACAACAACAGCAACAATCTTAGAGTGAGAACCGTCAGTCTCATCCACAGTTGTATATACAGTTAGGCCAGCTGACTCTTCATCTATTAAGAGCTTGTAAAAGTTCAGGGTTTTCTGAAGACGTCTTTGACTGCGTTCCTGGTGGTCTTCAATATCCCTAGAAAAGTTTTGAAGTTCACAAAGGGCAAGAGATGCTGTGATTGCTTTGGTCCTGGTTGGGAGAAAGCTTGGAGTCTGAGTGCCAGTGCAGCGGTGAGGAAAGAGCACAAATCATTTTCACCTGATGTCACCAAGTTTGTGTCCCTTTCAGTTCAGTCAGTTTTGGGAAATAAACTGGACCCAGGCTACAGGAAACGGGGATGGAACTTCAACCAGCATGTCACCGCGGCAGTCCAAACTGGTCCAAACTGTGTTCTTACCAGACAGAGTTTAAGTGCAGGGCTATTCACAGAGGTTGTACTGAAAATCACTGTCCCAGGAAAACTTAAGAAATGTCTATATATACTATATAGTGTCATATTCCTTTCTGTCTGTGTCTCTCTCTCCTACATTTCTCTGTCAGTTTTTGTGTGATTTGTCTTTTTTTCTTGGGACATTTCACATAAATCCTGGCAGCTTCCTCCTCTTAGATGGGATTTTGATGACTCAGCCTGTGAAGACAATAAATAAATAAAAATCCAACATTAGTGTCATGCTCTGGTTCAGTGTTTTTCAAAGACTAATAAGTATTAAAGTTACATTCTGTTACACTGGGTCCAGAGACTTTGCTGTTAAGAGTTAACTTGTGAAAGCCACTGTGAAGTGAAACAGAACATGCTTTAACTATCTGATGGAACTGGATAATTAACTGTCAAGCAAGTTAAACACCAAAAAGTAGTTACATTTAGTGAAAGAAAACCAGTTTAATTTCTAGATATTGTATGTTTATCCCTGGTGAAATTAAGTCTGCAAAAAAAAAATCTGTTTTAAAGCCAATTAAACTTTCCTAAACTGTACTCTGCTTTGTAATCATTAAATACTTATATATATATATATAAGTGACAACTACCTCTGTTGATAATTTTCATTCTATTAATAGGAAATTTTATTACATGAATTAATGCCAAGGCACTGCAGATGAAAATGAGCTTTGTTTAATATTGTATATGGTCCCTTACAAATAAATAAATAAATAAATAAAAGTCAGTTACCTTTTAGCTACTTGTTAAGATGAGAGCTGATCTTTTCTTTCCTGATGATGTTTGCGTAGGGAATCTGAAAGAAACACAAATTAGAGACAAGTTAGAATAATCCTGAATAAACAGCTAAACCATTTTCACAGTTATACTTTAAAATAAGGACATTAAAAATTCTGTGCAGGATGTGTAGAGTTTAGATCTAAAGTCTAAAATATGATGCAGCAACATAACTCAAAAAAGAAATGTTGGAGTTCATTTGAACGTCTGTGTGAAATTAACGTCATTACTCTCAGACAGATCCATCTGCTGGCTCTAGAGACATTTGTCAATTTTGAATGTTTTATGCGTGCAAGTGCACTTCACTGTGCACGTACGCGCTTATAAATGAGCTTGAATGCCTCTTCGGTCGTCTGCCTTTGTGGTTACATGAATGCAGCGTGCGCTTGTGTCTGTTTTTTTTTTTGCGCACGTGCGGGGTTTGTGATCATGTGCACGCAAGCGTATACAGTTGTTGCGTGTGTCAGAAAGCAAAGACAAACACCGTCTGTCAGCCTGTCTGCCAGCTGCTCCGATGATTGATGTGGACTGAAACACTCAGATGGCTGCAGAGGAACTTCTCACCCATGAAAGACAAACTAGATGATTGGCTCTACCTTTTGATGGACAAATAAGCAACAGCAGAAGTGTCCAGTCGATTCCTAGTGATGGCCTTATCTTTTCTTCATTTAATCCCTGTTATAGCTTTAAGCCATGACTTTCTTATTTATGTCTACAGTCTACCAAAGTGGATGTGTTGCAGCAGTCAAATTTTCTCATCTGTTTTTAACTGATTTCCTGTTCAAACTGTGTAACTATATTTTAGTAAAGTGCTTCATAATTAGTCTTAATTATATTCCTTCTCAAAATCATTACTGGGACTGTTTTTCAAAGCGAATAGTAAAGCTTTTTTTTAATTCATGTATCTACAAAAGGATGCTTTATTTGTCATTTAAAAGCGTAGCAATGATATTTATTTTCCATCAGTGTTCAGCACTGATTGTATCATTAGCAGTCTCACCATCTGTAACTGCTGGACCATCTCCTCTCTGTAGGCGAGCTCTCGTTTCATCTGGTCTTGGAAATTATCTGAAATTAGTGTGAAAATCTATCATTAGCCTGAGCAGTATTATCATTGCAGTAACTGATCAAGTATAGTTATAAAGACAGCTGATGAAGGATGAAGATTTAGAAAACCAGTGGAAGAGAATGGTAAAAGAGGAGGGGGAAAAAAAGGAGAGACAGGCACAGAGAGGAGAAAGTGGAAGAGAAGGAGAAGTTGCCCTTCGGAATATGAAAAATGAAAGCAAGGTTAAGAAAAAAAAATGACTCACGGAAGACAGGAAATGGTGAGGTGCCCTTCAGAGCGTGAAACTCTTGCTCCAGTCTCCTCCTAAAGTCTATCTGCTCCAGCAAAACCTTCTGGAGCTCCTCTGCAGGAGCACGAAGAAGGAGAACAAAGAGGGAAAAAGAAGAGAGGATTGTTTTTATAGAAAAATTACAGTAAAATACAGTATATCTTACTCTCTGTGCTATGTATGCTATGATTTCTCTATTCAATATAAATCAATAGTATTGTGCTAACAGATTTGCATGGTCAATACAGCAATGTTTACCTAAAACCTGTGTTACTCAAACTTTCTTTACCTTTTTCCATGTTCTCAACGTCCTTCTTTAGCGGCACAGGAGAGGCAGCACCTTGGCTTTGATCACCTGAAAACATGGAGAACATTTCAGATTTTTGTCCCACATATGTCCCACTTAATGTCAGACATAATTACAGTATCAGTTACATCTGGCACAAAGAGCCGTTTCATTTTACCACAGACAAATTATATTTCAAATGCAGTGCGAGTCACCTAGTCATAACCTTGGACTGATCAGTCTTGTCTGTTCGTATGTTTATGTATCCTCTCTTTATATGAACAACCAGTGTGATGCCTGCTCCATCACCTCATCCTCTCTCTAACTGCCCTGAGTGGAGCACTGTAATTCACTCTTTGGCCTCTAGGTGTCAGTGTAAGTTTATGGTAACAATTTGTGGAGAACGTGGAATGCAAACCTTTATTGCATTCACTCCCTGGCATGTTCAGCCTCCTCTTGCTGTCAGATCATATTGCTTTCAATTAAGCAAAGAAAAGAACACTACTTGCCTTCAGAAATCAGATTAAATCGATTTTGTAGCTCTTAAAACTGAAGTAAAAGATGGAGTGCTGAGAAGTGCTAAATTTAAGTGGCCATTCCAACAATTTAAACAAAAATGGGGAACTTGCAGGTGTTGTGTTGTCAAACTGTTGCATTATAATGTCGACAATGTTATTTTTTGGCAGGTGAATGTAGGTCAATGCAGGAAGAAAATTAAAACACATCGCGCAAACTCCTCTCTAGTGTGCCAAGCTTTATTCATCAAATGTTTTGAGCCTTCTTCATGGTGGTGGGTTGTTTTGGTTACATGAACTATAGCATGAGGATTGAACAACTGTAAATTTACAAAAACAAGTATTATCATAGTTATCCAGCGCTTTATATGATGTATATTTTCTCTCCTTTTTTTAAGCTTTGTTACGGCTGGAGGAAAAATCTACTTGTTGCTTTAAAACTTCACAATTTTCCTTTTTTTTTTTTTTAAACAAACATCTCCATCACACGCTGTTCTCATATTGACTAGCTTGAAAGCATATTGTTCTGTCTGTATGTATGTGTTTGTGCTAACATCTGAATTGTGACAATGAGGCATTGAACGCCTTAAATGAAGCGATCCAGCACACTCGATATGTATATTCTCCTCCAGTCATTTCGTGTCCTGGCTCCTTAAGCCTCCCTATGCTCTTTTCTCTCATTTAGAGCAGAGAGAGAGAGCTTTCCTCTCCTCTCTCCTCCTCTCCTCTCTCCTTTCCTCTCCTCTCTCTGTCTCATTTGACAAGCAAATTTGCAGACAGTGCCCGAGGATAACAACCTCGTTTGACAGTCAATTAACCGTGAATAGTCAAAGCCAAGGCGGTTTGCATTACATAAATGGAAAATTAGATTATTTTTTCTCCCTAGAAACAGAGGGAGAGTTTAAAGACAGTGAAAGGGGGGGTGGGGGGTGTGTGGGGGGGGTGGTACTCGGAGGAATCAGGCCTTCTAATCACGTAGAGCTTCCCACCGCCCAGGGAGACGTTTGGCAATCAGGGGAAAGGTGTTCTCATTTAATTTGTTTCGTGTAATTTTTCGAAATACATTATACATTATGCTCAGGGATCATTATGGTGTGTGTGTGTGTGTGTGTGTGTAGGGGTTGAGGGAGTTGGAGGGGGGGGTAGATATAAATGTTGGCACAGATGTCATAAAGCACTTTTAATGCCTTCCTGACAGATATAAAAAGGCAATAAGCTGTGATCTTTTTCAAACAGGAAAGGGTTTTTTTTTGCGCTGAGGAAGGAAAAAAAGGCAATTATGTCTGCAGCGATATGGGTCTAGGATGGAGATTGCCAGCACGGCTGCTTATCTCTGAGCTGATGTTTTCTTGTTGAACTATAACGGCCCCCCTAAGAGTAACAGCCCTGGCGACAACACCGCTAAAGAGAGGAGCCTTGGCAAAGCGGCGGCAGAAGCAGCTTTCCACTGCTGTTTCATCTCTCTGTGTATTTATATGAATCCCTTAACTCACCGTCAGAGAGGAGGAGGAGATTGAGGTGGATGAAGCTGAAGAGTGAAGAGCTTTCCTGAACTGATTTAAGTTTTTTTTATGTGTGTGTGTGTGTGTATGTGTGTGTGTGTGTAATAAGGAGAAGTGTCAATATAACTCAGCTGCATAAAATTTTATATTTTTTTCCAAGTGAGAGTTTTATAATCAGCATTGTTTTATGCATGGACATGTTTGTAGTGTGTCTTCAAGTATACTTTTGATGCAATTATATAATACAAATGATTAATTTATGATATACTTTTCCATATTCTTTTTATGTCAGACTGATAATAAATGATATCCCTGCTCTGTAGATAAGTGTGAGATTGTAGTGCTAAAATAAATGTTTTAACATGAGTTAATCCAAGTCTCATAAAGACCTCAGACTTACTATGCGATGTGAGATTCAAATTAACGTGGCTTTAAACCAAATGCAGAAATTTAATAAACCTTACCAACCTAATAATTATACTTTCAGAATGAAACCAACTGGCTACTTTTTGCTGTCTTTTCTTCATTGATTAAGTTGTTTGCTTTCTGCTCTGCGACCACTAAGAAAAAAAAAAAAAAAGTAAGCACATATTTGTACCTGAGCTCTCCCTCCAGTAGTCCGGTGCCGACGTCTCACTCTCCGGTACAAAGAAACTATTCTGCTCTTTGTTTTCATCTGAGAGAAAATGAGACAGAAAAAGACAAGAGAGACAGACAGGAGGAGAGATTCAGTAAGGCCCATTGGCTGAGCTGGTTATCCGGACACATGGAGATAACTAAGTGTGCGCATTGTGTGTGTCCCCTGTGTGTATGTGTATGTGGGCCATGTGGCCATGTGCAGGGGTGTGTTTGTGAGCGCACCACCGCTCGAGACATTTTCTTTAGTGAAAGGGTCAGAGTGGGAGATGAGAGGAGCAAATGAAACGTCACAGGAATATGAGCCTCGCAGCGACAGAGAAACACTATAAAAGCACTCACTCAGACACTAAATGAAACAAAGATGCTATAATACAACTGACTCAGACGTCTGATGGAAAAGATTGTGTGTAACAGTTTGCTGAAATAGATTGTGTAATGCTATTTGATGAAACAGTATAAAAAGCTGTTCAAACATTTGATGAAACCAAGACATTGTAAAGCAGCTGCACAATGAAAGGTGTAGTGGCAGGCATCCCGCGCAAACAGAGGCGAAGCAAAATTATTTTTGTGATTATATATGAAAGAGAAAATTCATTTTGGTTTTTGCAAATGCTTAATGAAACAAAGATAGCGGTGTGTTTTAACTTTTGAGAGAACACTATTTTCCAGTTTGAAAAGGGTGAATTGCAAAAAAACCAGATATATTTAATGTTTCTGGAAATTATGTATTCTTTAATCTAGTGAGTAATCTGCAATTGTTGACTTTTTAACCTGTTCATTGCAAAAGACAAACAGTAGGGTGAAATGTCTGTGCTCACCAGAAATGCTGGAGTTGTCTTTGGTTACATACGCAGGTAGTCCTTCATCTCTGTTTTTGTGAACCTGGAAATCACATATAGTCAGTTAGCATTTCATTTACCTGCATCATATAGTACAATAACAACAGAGCAAAACATACAGTAAGTCCTATAATACAGACAAATCTGTGAGTTTCCTTTATTATTTCAGCACCTGTTTTCTTATAAATCTGGATTTTTTTGTGTGTGTGAAATTTAACTCATTACTTGACAAATGCAATCTCCCCAGCTGGCGCTCTACTTTTTAATCAACCAGCAGTAGCATTTATTTGTAATGTTCTAATTCAGAGTATATGGTTCAAAAAATGTTTCCCTCCTTCTTCATTTCTGAAATCAGTGATGTGCATTTCCACTATGTTACTCAAAGGATAATTTAACTCATTCTAGTTTAAAATGCTCCTCATAACGCTCTGTCGCTCCCTCCTCCTCCTCCTCCTCCTCACTCAGAGGCCTGGTTAATGTGGGAGTCGACAGGTTAAAGATTAGAGTTGCCCTAACAGGCTGGGGTGACAGAGGGAGAACAAACACACCATGGCCATTAAACAATCCACGCCTGGGCCTATTAGCCGGGATCAGAGTGGGGTGACTGTTTCAATTTCTACAGGGAGAAACCAGCCTATCAATCTGCTTATGCAGATCACATCACTGCCTGACTGCAGCACCATTTAAATAATAATTAGCTAAAGTGGCCGGGGGGGATATTTACGTTTTTGTAAGATGGGTCCTCTCGGTGAGGCGGGGTGGAGCTGGAGAGAGGCAGGCTGGCAGGAGGGGAGGCAGGCAGGCTGGGGGACTCCTGCTGGATGGGGTCCGAGGAGGAGGGAGGGGAGACACTGGGATACACTGTGCCACTCCCTCTCTCCTTCCCCCTCTCCTCTCCGGCACCGTCGCTCAGTGCAGGGAGGTACAGGTTGGTTTGAGTCTGTGGTGGCCTGGTAGCGAAGACCCCCTCCTCCTCCTCATCCTCTTGCTTGGATGACTCCACATCAACCTCCCCCTCATCCTCGCTCTCCCCTCCCTCTGCTTCTCCATCGCCTCCGCTTTCGCTTCCGTAACTACAGCTGCTGCTGGGCGATAGCCGCTGGTGGCGGTCTGACCCAGCGACCACGACCCCAATGTCTTCATCTGTGGCGCCAGTGATTCCCCCTCCACTGCTGTGGAGCTTGGCAATGCTCTCTGCATCTTTGATGACAGGGCGGAAGGCAGAGCCGTAGCTCGGCTTCCTGGTTTGGAGGGTTGGGGTGTCCAGCAGTTTGAGCCAGCCTTCTGATGTCACAGGACGAAGGTCAGAGGTTACCGTTGTGCACTCAGGGTCAAACAGCCCTGATCTGGGTGTGGAGGTTCCGCTGCTGGGGGCCATGGTTGCGCCGACACCATTTCCATTGCCAGCTACAGCCGCAGGCTCGCTGGGGTCTGAGAGATCCAGAAAGGCCTGCCTGAGAGAGGGGTTGTCTGCCAGGGAGGAGAGGGCGCTGGGCTGAGGCTGGAGGTAGGTGGGGACAGGGATTCCACCTGCCGCTCTTGGTGGCCAAAACATGCAGAAAGGTGGATAAAAAGTGTCTTTACGGCCAGGCCATAAAAGACCTGACAAACCTGCTCCTTTGTGTCCAGCTGAAACATCACTGTCCTCTTTTTTCTGCTGGCAGAGGCTGAATGCTGGGAAGGGGTAAGGCGAAGGGAAAAGCGATGTGGGAGGGAACTTCTGCAGCATGCCGAAGCCTTTGCTTGGGACAGGGATGACAGGGTAGCTACGTGGTGTCTTACAAGGAGACAGACCGCCTCCGTCCAGGTCCTCCTCATCTTCAAAGCGGGCTCTTTTCTGGGCACCCAGGTCAGCTCCCATCATGTGCGGTACCACTGAACCTGGGAGAGACTTCATAGGACCCATGGATGAACAATGGGATGAAGCGGGCAGAGCTCTCTTGCGGCTGCCTCCATTGAACATAGCTTTGACGTCTTCCCATGCATAAACTAACTCATCAGCTGGGTGTTTGTCACTGAGTTTGAGGTGTCGTCGCCAGGAGTTAAAGTTGGCAGCGTCGGGTTGGGTGTACTTAGCGTCTGGTGTGCGGTGGGAATGAAAAATGAACTTATTTGGGGAGAAGTACATGTTGCAGAAGGAGCACTTGATGCATTTGGCCCTGGAGCTGTTGTAGCGTGCCGGGATGAAGTTACCACGGCAACCCCAGGCGCACTCATGTGTCACATCGAAGGCAAAGTTGTCGGGCAGTTTCGGCGGCATGTTCTCTCCCAGAAAGGACTTGCAGAGGCGCTCAGCTTCACGCTTGGTGATCATGCCACAGCGGCGTGATGAGATGGGCATGGCACCAGCCCGACGAAGGATCTCCAACTGAACTGGAGTGCACTGGACACAGGTGATGCCCAGCGCCACGCGGCGATTGTGAATTTCATTATAACTGTAGTTTTTGAGGAGTGTGTTGGAAATCTGTGCCAGACAAAGTCTCTCATTGTTATCAATGACCAGGGATACAATGGGAACGCCGTACAGGATGACCCGGCCAACCTGATTGGGCTTGAGGGGTGAGGAGGAAGAGGAGGGAGAAGGAGAGGATAAGGAAGAGGAAGAAGAGTGGTGGTGGGTGGGTCTGGGTGGAGTCAGGGGTTCCTGCTGGTACGGGCCTGTTGAACTTGTCATGATGATGTCATTAGGGCTCGAAAGATGGGTCTTGTCCATACTGGGAGGAAATCTCTTTGCAAAACAACCTGCATAGAAAGAAAGAAAGATGGACATGTGTTGATGCCATTGAAACGTTACAAATGACCATAAAAAATGTAAAAAAGTTTGCAAAAGTTTACACATACATGCCCTTTCTCTCGGTATTACACATAATATGAAATAGCTGATAATTCCTTATGATATACCCTAATTCTACACAAGTGTGATACCACTCAGAAATATGTGTGCCAAACTTAAAAATGAGTTAAAAAAAAAGTACATATTGCAATATAGTATTATTTTAAGTTAAATGTATTTAACTTAAATATGTTTGATTCCCAATTTACAGACAAGCAAAACACACTTTTTCAAACAATGAGCGATGTTTTAAAAGACTTCAAAATCATGACAAAATTAAACAATTATATTAGAGTTTGCCTCCAAAACTGGATCTGGACTACTCTTATAAAATTGTGAGAATACAGAAATTTTTTTAAAAAGTATGATACTGTTTAAATACTAAAGAGTACATGAGGTGCTTGGTTGACAGCAAATAAAGTTTTTTTTAGAATATATGTAGCCCCTGTGTATTTTTTCATTTATTTGGCCAATTAATTTATTTCCCAAAAAATGGTACTTCTGTATTACATTTTAGAATGTAGCTTTCCATTCATAGTTTTTCAGTAAGGAGTGCCTGTGTGTGTTTTCAACAGTACAGTAGTTGGCCGATGAACAAATTATGAAAAAGGAAAATAATACACAGTTCTAAATTTTTTTTTTTTTTACAATAAACATACAAAAATTTCTCCAGACATATATAGGCACACCATTAATGCTTTGATTTTGTGTTGGAGCATATTAAAATATTTCATCTATCTAGAAAACTGTGTGACGCTTACCTACAGGGTTAGATAAAAGCACACACACAGAACTCAGGCAGGATTTTAAGGAGTTTTTTTTAGTTGGCAGTTTTTTGGCAACAAAAAAAATGAGTGAGTGACACATTTCTAGTCTGTATTCCTGCTTCTTTTTTAAAAAAATCTATACTGATTTAAAATAACTTCAAAAAATGGCAGAAAAGTTACTGAATAAAAAATATGTATCGCTAAAAATCGTCAGCTGCTGGGTGGAAACAAAACCGATCATGCAGTATTATATCAGCATATAATAATGTATGTGTTTTGCATGTACTATACAAAGCACACTTTTTAACAATATTTATTAAAAGGCTGCTTAGTAGTGAATAAGTTATGTTACATGGAAATAACTATATTTAGGCTTCAAGATTTAATACAGATAGAACTTATGAAATGTATATTTCAGAAATTATCATTTGACTTACAGTACAACATTATTAAACTCTTTTTTTCCGTGCGTCATATTAGTGAAATGTTTTAAGAACAAAAAAAAAACAAAACAAAAACAAAAAACGCACAAAAAGCAGCTACTGAAAAAATAGACATTGCTTTTAGTTGTTTTTTTATCTAAAGTATTTTGTTTTTCAACAAATAAATTGCTTCTACATTTATGACCGATTATTTACCCATTTTTACGAAACAAATATTACTGTAACAGCAAAATATAAATCGGAATTACAAGGTGGTCACATTAAACCTATCAAAACTTGGAGAAATTATTCTGCGCAATACGGTCTAATATAATTGTGTGGGCCGAACAACAAACTAAACAGGAGCCAATTAACCAATTCAGCAACTGACACTAACTCAAGAGTTCAGAGTTTGCCTTAAAATGACACAGTATACTGAATTATGTAAAATATTATCATTTTAGTTCAGCCCAAGTTTCACTCCTGACAAAGAGACCGTACAGGCCTTCAGCAAACTAACACGCTCGTCAGTTAGTTAGACATCGTGTTTAACTCATGTTTAACTATTTTAAAGCTAGACTAAATGGTAAATCTGTATTTTTAGGCCTATCGAAACAGAAAAAATGCGGCTCAATAACAACGACAACAACTAGAACAACAGCAAAAACAATAATAGTAACAATAACAATAGACCTAACAGGCTAATAATAATAATAATAATAGCCTAATAATAATAAAACAGAGCATTATTTTATACAATAGCCTCATTTTAAATTACGGTTTGAAATGCAGCGGAATGTGAGCTATATCCATACACATCTACTCGTCTTTAAATCATAGTAGAAACCCGATTTGTCTCATTCTGAATGTAACGGACACAGTTTTCGTTACGTCGGTTCATTTTACCCACATTTTAGCCAACTTCAGTCTACACCAGAAATTGCCGGGCAGTCCTTACCTCTGACACTTCAGAATAATCCCAAAACGGTCACAGCGTTAGAAAAAAAATATCCCCTTCACGAGAGAAATCGATTCATCCTACACAGCTGTAAAAAAACTCATTTTTTATCATGTAAATGAACTGATGTTCCGGAATTGTATCCGGGAACCACATGGAAGCGGTACCGGCTTTTTTTTCTCCAACTGTCGAGTGAGCCTGCTCGTGAGATGTGAGTAAACTGCGACGCTCGCGCCGGCTTTATTCGCTTTTCAGAGACACCACGCGCCGTCCTAATCTCTCTCTCTCTCTCTCTCTCTCTCTCTCTCTCTCTCTCTCTCCCTCTCTCTCTCCCTCTCTCCTGCCTTGAGTTTGATTGGCGTGTAGCACGAGCTCCAGCCCACCATCCAGGACACACACACACATACACATACACATACACAGCCTCGCGCTCACACACTTTATTCCTCCTCTCCTAAATTGCCACGCAGACGCTGGAAAAGTCAAACTGACGGCACGGACTGACGGTGGGACGCACGAAACTCCAAAAAAAAAAAAAAACAGCCTCAAACACTCAAACGAGAGTCAACCCAGAAGTTAAGATGGGCATAATTTTAGCATAATTTGGCATGGCACACAGCTCTATAACCAGCCATAACTCTACCAGTACAAGCTGTCGCCATCAGATGGGTATCTGCTGGCAGACTGCACATCTGCTCCATAAACATCCAGGGGTGTGACTTTTGATCCATAACCCCTGAGTTGCACATTAATTACCAACAAACTGATGTTAAAAGCAACTGCTGGAAGCGGGCACAGCCAGCATATAGGAACTCAGCATTGAAACTGTGGCTTTTAAACACAGACACAGCTTGGAGTAAAACATTAGCCTGACCATAGGGGCCGAAGAAAAAATAAAGGCTGAGACAGCAGACGAGACAGACAGGCAGTCTGGGGAACAGAATAATGTCTGTCAGTGCAGCTGATACCCACATTCAACACTGAGGAGGCTTTTGGAAAGACTACATGTGCAGGTTGTTCCCAGGAGATGAAAGGCAAGCAGGAAGCATGCTGTAGCTTATATCATCTGTTGTAATTGAGGGTCAGAGGAGCTCGCAGCTAGCGTACGATGCTATAAAAGGCAATGACAATGCACCTGAAAAGGGCCCTCAGAAATTGATTATTTTATCTGACATAAAAATGTGTATGTGTGTGTGAGGGGATTCTCTCAAGGGGGGGGGGGGGGGGGGGGGGGCAAGAATTCCTAGCTGCACCCCTGCTCCAAGCTCCTAAACCAGGCATGTTTCCTCCGCTGCTCAATTACTTCTGCCACTAAAAATATGCAGGCAAATTACAGATATGAAGGAGCAGACCTAAATATGAAGTCTACAACCCAGATATTAGCTGCCTCATAGTCATCATCAAATGTCTGAAGGATGCAAGGGAGGATCTCATTTAACTCTGCATGGGGATGAAGTGAAGACAAACCTGACTGTCCTTGTTAATTAAGACATGATGTCTTCAGGAGAAGTTATTCTGTGGGCCATGTTTGTGTCAGGGATACAGCAGGGTAAACACAGTTTGCAGTCACAAACAGTGGCCTACAGATTAACACTGATTCTAAAGAGGAGGCTTGTTGGTAGTTACAGTAGAATGGACCATTTGCATGTCTCTATTTTTAACAGCATGTATCACATTTTCACAACTGAAAGCATGGAGGAAATAATAGAAATTTAGCATCATGCTCTGCTTGTGAGGCATAGAGGCTTGTGTACAGTCATAATAAAGGTGAAGGAAAGGGTTACCCCGCATGAGGCTGAAAGCAGGGATGCAGTGAAGCAGCTGGCAGAGACTGTAACTTTATTTGAGTTGTGCCTACAGTCTGTGAGCCTTAAATAATCAGCTGCAATCTACACTTTACCTTTAGGCCCCATTTGTCTAAAAATATTTGTACGCATCTTTACACATATGCACTGTAAATAGGTGTGATTTAGTATAAAGTCAGTCATTAATTTGATATTGTCAGAACTCCTTTCCAAACTCTCAAAGAAGAAACTCATCTTAGCTTAAAGCTACTGAAACTACAGCTAAAAAGTAGAAGTTTATTTGATTTTTTAAATGACACATTTATGTGTCTAAACTGTTGTCAATCTGGTTAAAGAGCAGGTGGATGTTGAGATTGGCTATAATTTATTCTCAGCCAATCTCTTCTCAGTAGCGTCTTGATAAAACATGACAGGATCGCTTTTAGCCACAATCTTAAATCTGTGCGTGTGCGCGTGCTAGTGTGTGTGTGTGTGTCTGTGTGTGTGTGCGTGCGTAGCTAAGCGACACAGCGGAAGAGCACACGAGCCCCATCTGCTCCTTTTCAAACCCAATTTAGGTTGTCACCGCGCGTGCTTTTGTCTCGCGGACGCCACGGGAACACTCGCTGCGATGGGGAAAAAGAAGGGGTGCCGCTGGCGCGAGCCACGCTCGGGCCGCAGCTATTGAGACGGGTGACGTCACAATAGAGCGATGAGAGGCAAACCAGTTAAGAGTTAAGAGCTAATAAATAAGCATTTTCTGCACGTTAAAGCCTTGTTATGTCTATATAACACTTCTGTAATATTTTATATAGACTTCAGTGTTGAGTTTATATTGTAATATGTCTGTAAAACATGTAGCTGCAAGACAGTTGAATGTCCATGTGGATATTTGGCGTGATGTTGTGTTATAGCATATATATAAAATAGGCTTTATGTATGAATGTATCTTTGTTATTTGTTCATTTATATGCTGGCAGACGTGAATATTACGTCGCCGAAAAACAATGCAAACTTTATTAACTAGTAGGCCCATGCTGGCTGTGACAGTGTTCACGTTTACACTGACGTCTGTATTAAAATCATTAATTGCTAATGAAAATAACGAAACGATTTCTGGAAAGCGCATAACGATGCACTACACTTTCTCTCACTCTGAGAAAGATGTTTCTGACATGTTATCAAAAGCGGAGCATGTCTAAACCATGTGAAGCAGGAAAAGGCTTATTGGAATACAATAGCGCTATTAGCCCCTTTGGAATACATTTCACTTTTTTTTTTTTTTTCATAATGCATTAGTCGGTCGCCCTACTGAGAAATTAATCATGCGTTTAAAAAAGAACTGCTTGTGTGACCTCGGAGGGTCAAACCGGGGAGAAAGAGAGAGAGAGAGCGCTCAAAACATAATAAATTAAGAGCTACAACACTAAGTGAGCTTGAGACATTTAACATCAAATCTGTCAATAAATGAAACATGCCCCGGGTGAATGATTACCATATTGAAATGCATCACCCCCCCTTTTCTCAAAACGCACAGCCAGAATCACCACACAGCATCAATTTAGTTTTTTATTTTCTTTAAGATTTCATCTTGTGTGATTTTTTACTGTCTTCCTACCTCACTCAAAACTGTTGGGCTCATTTCTTTATTTAAAACTAAGACGCAAAATCGGTGTTTACCCACAGTGCAATACATATTCCAGCCTATAATCAACCCACCAGCGCTCATATTAATTTATTGTTGATTTAAAGGCAGATGTAGGCTACAATATGGTGCACAGTCGCCCTGAATGCTCCCGTTTTAATCCTTACTTAATGCCACACGTCTTTTACTGAATGGGAGTCTTCTGCTCATCTGCAGCAAAGATTTAGGCCTAATGTGCATTACAATTAACACACATCTTAAGTAAATTGGAGGAAATAATAATAATGGGGATTATTGAGGTTGTTTTTGCGTCCGCCCATTCCCCTTGATGAAGAAAAACGTGTGGATTTGGAGAGGATGGGAGGGTGGGTCGTGTGCGCGCGTTCCGCGTGCCACCATGTCTCTGCTGTATCTGTGTATGGCAGTATGAGTCCACTAATCATACTAAAATAATTTCAAAACATTATTTGTCTATTTACAGCATCAGTCTATCAAATTTACACATAGTCAGTCTGACATTAAGCTACATTAACATACATGCATCCTTTAAAGCAACCGCTGCTATTAGGCCTATAATATTTTGGTGAGTTTTGCTGTTATTTAACAGTTTTAAATAAAAAAAGAAAAGTCACCAGCACACACAGCACGTGTAATATTCAGAGCACCAGTAAAGCTGGTCATGTAGAGCCATCTACTTCAGCTTTTATTTGTCATGTTTCTGTTTTTACAGTGTTCCCACATAAAGTCAGACGCAGCCCTCTGAACGATGCTGTCCTCAGTTTGTTAGATGTGGGCTCGCCTGAGGCGGTTGTACCAATTAGCGCAGCACACCGACCACTAAGGATTCCCATATTTCATCGAAGATCTGGAACATTAGCCAGAGTGAATTATTAACACGTGATGCAATGTTTAAGTGTTTTTTAAATGCTCTGCATGGGCCTTAAATCCTTCATAATTGAATGCATAGGCCCCCTGATTTTTATTTGTGTATTTTTGTTACTAATGTTTTTTTTTTCTATTTAAATTCAATACGTTTCTCAACTTGATGTTACATAATAATTAATTTAATCACAATGTAATCAAGGTAAACTATGCATAGGGAGGCTAAATATTTAAGCACCTTTTGTTTTTTAATCCCTCTAATGATTTAAAAATCCAGACCACAGAGCAGATCTGATTTTTTTTGTTGTTGTTTGTTTTGTTTGTGGGCTGATTGGTGAATGCCTGTTTGTACAAGGGTGTGTATGTGTGTGTGTGTGTGTGTGTGTGTGTGTGTGTGTGTGTTGCACTGTTTTCTCTCCAACATAAATGTAGGCGTTGCATAATGGCACTGTACAAGATAAAATATAGAAATTTAAAAAAAAAAAGCTGTTGTATCAGTCGTTGAAGATTCAAAAAACATAAACCAAAAAGCACAAAACAGTAAAACTGGACCACTTCAGAAAGACTTTACATCACTACAGAAATATAAAAAAGAATATAGATCTATAAAATATAGTCATTGGACTCAGATTTGAGTGCCAACTTTACTAATAGAGACCATAGGAGGTTCCAAAAGCATTTAGTTCACTGTGAGTCCCAAAAGATACATTTTTAAGAAATCATAAGAGAGACTGGACACAGATTGACTGCATGTTAATGGGAGAGTAGGTTAAAAACACTGTAGGTTTCACCTGCTCCAGACACTTAAATATATTACTCCAGAGACGACTCTAACAACTTGGGTGTAAAATGAAGAAAACCCACTTCCTTAAATTGATAATGTATTGAACATTATAGATTAACATTACCAGCATTTTAATCCTCATTTTAATGAATCACTTTATTATAACATTTTATTATTTAGCATTTAATCACAAGGCACAGATGCATACATACAGTACATTTAAACGGAGGGCATTCAGAGGTCAAGAGCAACCAGTCTTAGAATGAATATATATCCATATAATACCATTATAGGAGGTTATTGTGTGTAATGAGTTTATTTGTGCCCTGTTGTGCTTTGTGGTGGTTTTATCTCCTCTACTATGCTACAGAAACGTAGTGTCACTGTGGTATCAACAGAGTTTATAGTCATTATGTTTTAATATCCTTCAATATCCAGTTTATGTTTCTCATGATCACTTTGATTTTTCTTCATTGTCTGAACCTTTGCAGTGTTTACCAAAGAATCACTGTGGTTTTACTTCACGAGGGATTTTGTATAGGACTGATGATGAAAGGATACTGTACATTCAGAGCTGCTGGGAGATGCAACTTTACTTACTGAACGATCCGGGTTCGTAATTAAAGGCTTGCTTGACTTTTAATGACCCCTGAACACAAGCAAACTTGTGGAAGTTATTCTAAGTGGAATGAGTAATGAGACGTTAACGGTGAACACTGAGCTGAAGCCAATTAGCTGCAGTGCAGACAGACTGCTGGGCGCTACAGTGCGTTTTAAAGCCAAGCAGAGAGCCTACAAGGTCACGGGGGCAGCGTACAGTGTGTGTGTGTGTGTGTGTGTGTGTGTGTGTGTGTGTGTGTGTGTGTGTGAGAGAGAGAGAGAGAGTGACAGCTCATTGATGTGGGCTAGACATAAGTCTACATACATAAAGGCTTTTGTAGATCTGTTATATTCTGAATATAAGAAAGTATAGCAAACATGACAAAGCATTTCATTAAACTTACCCTCCATCTTTAGTGTTAATTGCTAATCTTATTTTATGTTTACAGTTTCTTCCCTTCTAAACCCTTCTAAAACATACTTTTGCAGCATCCCATTACCTCTGTTTGTTACGGTTTTGGGTCAGAAGTCACTATTATGGTTAAGATTTTGATAAGGTTGGGTAAGTTCACGCTGTTTTCTTGATTATCAGCAGCGCTGTACTTGTCTCAACCTTTGGCTTTGAGCAGCACTAAGCCGGTGATCTGAGTTAAAGAAAAAAAAGTAATTATACAATGTTTAAACTAGTAAAAAGATGGTTGAGTTTGGTGGAATGTGTTGGTTTATGTGTTTAAATACAGGCATGGCGTGAATCCTGTTAATTCTCGTTTGCTGGTTGTGTTGATTTGTTGCAACCCGGCAGAAAAGTTGGTCGACTTTTCTAAGTAGCAGAGTCAGTCTATGAGTTTTCCAAAATATAGATGCACATATGGACTACAAAACCATTACAGATACCAGCTGTAGAAGATGCTTGACACAGGAAATCCATTCCAGTGAATATTAAGTTTGCTTTATTTTCGTGGTTACAAAGTTATTATCATCACATCATAATGGACTTGAGAGCCAGGACTGTTTTGACAACACTTTCTTGTTTCTTGTGGGAAAGCTCTGATATCAATCTAAGCCAGGAAATCTATTAAAATCCTTATGGTACACTATAGAAAATTATCAACAGCATACGTGATACAATTTGAGGTTAATTGGCTAAAATATGTAAAACCACTGGTATGGTTCTTTAAACGTTTGATCCTCAATATAGCTCATATTGACGTTTTGAGAAAGTGTGTGGTCCAGGCTATAGCTGCATCTGAAGCAGTAACAAGTCAGTATAACTGATGGTACAGTTATATTGTTTGTGTGTGTTGTATGTGTTTATTTCCTACAACATTAAAATAAGCAAAACCTGAGTCAAAACAGTGAGCTATGTGTCTCATTAGTGCAAAAACAGATCTTTAGGAGCGATATTCATAGTAATAAAAGAGGAAACATTTGAAGCTATAAACACTATGCCTGCTGATTACGTCATAATCTTTGTCTTCCTCTCTCTTGGTTTTTGTGATGCTTTACGTGTTTGTATACAATTTTTTTTTTTTCGCATTTGAGCTCTTTTTGGCTGATGCTGTTAAGCAGAGCACCTTAAAACTAGAAAATAAGTAAAAGGAGCCAAGGGAGGTTTGGTGTTTTACTCTTTGACAAACTTGGTAGATGTTACTGTACCGCTCATATTTACGATTTTGGGTTTTTTTTTGCGTCAACCCTTGTAGGTCTAATTATGCTTACAGCCTTATACGACACTAAACATACAACTTTTTTTTTTTTTTTTGGATCAGGTTTGTCAAGTGAGGAAAAAAGACAGAGAGAGCTTCGGCAAGCAACATTCTGTATAAGACTATTATCTCTCCTCCAAGAGAATCATTCAGCTCTCCGCGGGGTGTCAAAGCGACACATCTTGGCGGGGAGAAGATAACTAACCGAGATGATCTCACAGTATCACAGCTTAATTTTCTTTACTGGGGAATATTCGATGGTAATGTAACTTAAATAGGCCATTGTGGAGCAAACTGCATCGTTTTATATGGGACATAAAATCATGGAAACTCACCAAAAAGGAAGATTGGCACTTAGGCCTGCACAATGCGTTAAAATGGATTCTGAATGAATTACCACAAATGTCGTCCCATAAGGCCTGTGCACAGAATTTTCTTGCTGTGTGTGTGTATGTGTGTGCACGTGTGTGTGTGTGTAAGCTTGTTTCTTGACAAAAAAACTTCAGTTTCTCATTGTTATTAACTTTGTACTCATATCTGAGGGAAAAACGATATGAACACATTTGAAAAGAAATGCAGCCTACAATTATCATTGATGCCATGATTGTAGCTGTCTCTTTCTTGTGTGTATGTGTGTATGATGATATTTGCACATTACTGGAGCTCATAGGTAAGGGATAAGTGTGCTGTTCATGGGCACATCAGCAGGGCACAACTGGCTGCTGCTTTGATTGAATTTGCAACCTGTTGGTTACAGGATGGCTTCACTCTCATGTATACCGACCAACAATTAATTTTAATGCTCCAGCATAATAATATTCTACTGAACTTCCAACTTTGTGGACCCAACATCAGTGGCCGACCTCAGTAATGCTCTTGTGGCTGAATGGGAGCAAATAAGTGCAGGTTCCAAAATCTTGTGACAAACCTTCCCAGAAGAGTGGCGGCTGTTATGGCAACACGTAAAAACCCACGGTTTTGGAATTAGATATTCAACACGTGGGTTTCTCTGGTACCCACATACTTCACTAACTTTTGGCCATGTGGTTTATATACAAGTAAATGTGTGCACATTACACTAGATACGTGATGCATTTATGTGTCTCGCCTTTCCGCTTGTTTCCGACTCGCCTGTCCATCTGCCCGAGTAAACAAGAGGTATGTTAATGTAAACATTAAGGGGTCTATTAGTGCTGCAGACAGGAAGCGGACCAACCAGGGCTTTTTCTATTCGTCTATTATTAATGAGGCCTGGAGGTTAATCTACCGCTTAATCACCAGGCAACATAGAAAGTGATGCAGAGACAGAGGGATGGAAGGGGTGAATAAAAGGAGAGAGCAGGAAGAGTTGATTTTCCACAGAAATCAAACAGAGGGTGTGAAGAATGGGAAAGAAGGCATCATTGACCTCATTAGCTATGATCTCAATCAGCATGTGTTTGTCTTCGAATTTGGATGGGTAAAAACCTCTGTAATTGTCCCGATGATGATTAGTTAAAACATGAGATCATCCCATTAGTGCACTGTGGAGGAAAATGGTCTGGGTTCATAACTGTCTCGTGTGAGAAACGCTTTTCTGA
This sequence comes from Scomberomorus guttatus, assembly GCA_038419695.1. Taxonomy (NCBI): domain Eukaryota; kingdom Metazoa; phylum Chordata; class Actinopteri; order Scombriformes; family Scombridae; genus Scomberomorus; species Scomberomorus guttatus. The sequence continues at coordinate 19,206,953 of CM076463.1, forward strand.
AAATATTCTAACATTTCCTACACGCACTTTCAACTTTTGGTAATGTACCTTGAATTTTCTGCCCCATTTTATTGGTTGTTCTTTTGTTGTTCCTTTGTACATTCGTCATCCAGAATGGGATAGTTTATTCTGTTTTGACAGAGTGGAAAGAAAATATTTCTTTGAATTTGGCCCGTTCTCAAAGGCTGTGTGAGTACACTGTCAGGTACAAACCTCCTGCAGTATACTCACTGCAGCTGGAACTCTTCCTGTCTGAATTTCAGACAATGGTGCATAGAAAAACAGTGCAAACATTGTGAGATGTTGTGACTGGAGGTCTGTAGACACTGTGGCCATCAAAGCTAAACATGCTCAATTTAGACTGTAATAACTGTAAAATGTCATATATCCCGTATCAGCATGTTTTTTTTACTGTGTCAGGGGAAAAAATGCGTCCCAGCATGTGTGTGTGTGTGTGTGTGTGTACCTGATGTTCATGTCATCAGTGTCACATCAGCATGGCCTCCCTCACCCCAGACAAGCTTTAATTGTGTAATCCCACTTGTAATCCCCTCTAACATACAGTACAGTATCAGAGATCTCTGCCAGATTAGACTGTGCAGAGTTGATCTCTATATTGTTCATATTTTGTTAAAAAAATAGGCTGAAAAAAAAATCAAATTTAGTGATTAGCAACCGTTCACTGACACAATTTAACATCTAGAATTTCAGGTCAAAATAAGGCAAATAAAGCGAATCACAAACTGCATTAAACTGTAATAGATTCTTCCAACTGTTTTGCATTTTTCGTGTCCTCCCACACTTAACAGCACCACAGTGAAGTCATTTATAAATAACCAACAGCAAGACCTATAACTGTGAAGTAACAGTGTTGGCACTTTAATCAGTCTAGTAGTAGAACACTATAACATATTAATATGCATTTAGTTCCAAGTGTCACATTTTGGGCAAATTTATGTACAAATAATAATTTGTTAATATGAAAGAAACAGAAATATGCTTCTGTTTGGATAAAACAACTACAAGCAATCACTCCAGGTTATTGTAAAACATGCATTTAAGAACAAAGTATAAAAAAAATATGAAATCTGATACCACATGCAACCAAGAACAGGCTTCTGGGAAGAACAAGCTCACACGTTTCACTGGCAATTAATGTTGAAATGCAAAAAAGCCGCACTTTTATTTTTCAATTATTTGATTTTTAATTATTTGATATTGTGTTAAATGCAGTTCTGCTCAAGGGCTCGCCATTATAGATAGAGGCTGGCTTTTAAAGAGGGGCCACCGGGCAAAATGGTAAACAACAGAATTAAATGGTAATAATTATTGTTCCAGAAAATAATTATTGTTCAGCCGCCTATCTGCTCTGGTGTTTAAATAACAACAAATATTAGCTGTCTTTTTTTTTTTTTTGCAAGACAACAGAGTGTGTGTGTGTGTATGTGTGGGGTGGTTTAAGTTGAGTCACACATGCAGGACACAGATAGGTGCACACAAGAGTAGGGCACAATAACACACATACTCACACATGCAGCTGGAGATTAACACACACAGTGGGTTGTGCTGATAACAAATAACATATTACATGCTATTTCATCAAAACTATAATCATTTTTCTAACCCAAGGAATTACCCCAACTCAGTAATTAAGTATTTTGATTACTTTTAGTTACTTTCTCATTAGCTTTCTATATTTTTATGGGGAAACTCAAGTACTGGTGCACATTAGGAAAACATGAAAAATTCAGGAAATGTATTTTAGCTTTGATAGGAACATGTTTTAAAGTATCTGTAGTGTCCCTTCACAGATAAAACACATTTATATTTTCATTACAAGGATTCTGTACTATTGCACCCCTGTGCACACACAAAACAAAAACATCTTGCTCCCTCGACAACAACTTTTTGCTCTGTCTTACAAACAGGATCATACGCAGCACATATGGGTGGATTTTGCATGTTTTGTTTTTGACGTGCTAATCCCCCCACATTAAAACTCAGCATCAAAACAGCTTTCATCATTATTATTGTTACCATTATTACGCCCGATCTCTCGCTGAATTACTGCTGATCCACCGATGCATGAATACCCCTCTGCAGCAGTGTGTGAACTGAGGGATTAACAGCTAAAAGAGACATGAGGGATATGTGACACTGATCTGACGGCACTAATGATTACAGAAATGCGAGCCTTTGTTGTTTTTGAAGGTGACGTCCAAACAAGCTTGCGTCACGCGTGCAAAATTTACAAACACGCGTACAACGCATGCTCGCTGACATAAGCACATACACAAACACACTGTGCCCTTTTAATACATACACATAATATTACATGCTACAAGATGTTTTTCATGTCTTTTTTGGGGGGGATTATCTTTCCCTCAGCACTAGTGTAATCTATTTTTCACAACCTAACAACAGATGTTATCATTACAGGATAGAATAAAAAACATTTTTAATAGCAACCACACTGGACACCTGCTGAGGTTCATTCATATACATCACATTATCTTTATATAATTATAAGACTTATTTTTTTTAGTTTGATTACATTTTAGAGTGATAATCAGTTAAATATCTCTTATCAGATATTGATACCTCTAATCAGAATTGATTTTATTCTAAACCTGTTGTTGCATATTGCATCTTAATTTTGAGTATAAGTGCATCAGCCAGATGCCTAAATATAAAATAAATATTTTAGCAACTTTAATAGTTCCTATATGGTTGCCACAAGGTTGTCTACCAGTTGACACATACGTCTGCAATATGCTGCCACTCTGAAATCACAAATAAGCTTCAAAGGACTTTACAATCTGTACAACATCTAGAGGCGTGGCTCACAAGTCTGTTGGGTTGAGACTGAAATATCTCAACATCTACTAGATGGATTGCCATGACATTATATACAAACATTTATGGTCCCCAGATGATGATCTAGCGCCACCAGCAGGTCAAAGTTTTCACCTATGCAGTGACATACAGTAGCTTGACATCTACGTGATGGATTGGCACAAAATCTGGTACAGACATTGATGGTTCTCAGTCGATGTATCCTAATGTTGGTTGACTTTTCTTCTAGCACCACCAGCAGGTTGGCGTTTTTGGTTCAGACTGAAATGTCTTGACAACTATTGTCATGAAATTTGGTTAAGATAGTGAAGGTCCCTTGACGATAAATTCTAATGACTTTGGTGATGCGCAGACTTTTCATCTAGTGTCATCATCTAATGTCTGCATTCCACAATTTGAAAATAATATACTTTTGATTTTCCTCTCCTTCTATCTCTAACCCTTACCATACACTCAATTAGAGCCACAGAGTGTCCCCTATTTTGCTGCTCGTTTTCTTTCACTGTGACCTTTAACAAAAAAGGATCAACTGAAACTGCAACAATCAGTATACTGTACTTCCTGAATGAGAGGTCAATCCCGCCCTCTCTGTAATTGACTGTAAAATGGTGACTTTCTCTCTTTTGAGGGTCAAATTTCAGTTAGATTGAACTCTACACGGTGAATGAGGCGAGATCTGACCGTAACTGGGATCTCTTCTCCCCCTCTTTTGAAATGAAAAACCATCAGATTCTGATCTGGAGAATGACCAGGATGTCCAAACCATTCACACCACAGGATCATTCCCTGACACACCTGAGTGGATCATCAGGAATAACTGGCTGTTTCTGTCCAACAAAAAACAACAACACAGAGAGAACAACTGGTGTAACATGTTCGTTTTAATTCCACATGCCCTGATTTGGCCTTGTTGCCCTGCATTTGACTCTTAAAATACTCTTCCTTGAACGGCTTTCACTCTAAAACATGGATTAAAAATCATAGCTGAGAGCATAAATATGTTTGTGTCTTTGGCGTGTGTATTTGGTTTTTATAAAATCCCTGCAGCATATTACACTTACAGGGGCTCTGTGTGCTAAGTAAGAATCACAGAGTGTAAAATTGACAGATGGGGCTATTTGGGTTTCCTTAAGTGCACAGGGACACTCACACAGTTTGGGTGGGTCTCTTGTCATCACTGGTACTTTGGTTAATGATGACAGCTGCACTCATTCGTGATTTACTTATTTTAAGAGAGAGTTATCCTTCAACTACCCCCAACCCCCACCCTCTGAGATGAAATAAAGAGCAACATGTTGACTCCTAAATCTAAACATTAAAAACATATGCGGTCCATTAGCATAGTCCCCAGATGTTGCGGCGGTAATCCCAGGCCTTCTGCCATTCTGATTGGCCCAGAAGTTTAATCATGAGAACCTTAATGCAGAACATCATCGGAGACAATGAAAGTGCTCCGTGTGCCGGGAAAAGGAAGTGACACGCAAATACAGACGTTTTAAAAAAACAGATTAACACACATAAAAAGTGGCACAGGTTGATTCAGGACACAGTTTTATAGACCTTGTATAGACCTTTTCCACTACATAATCTGAATCTTTCCATAACCTGAACTTGTAAGAACCTATAAGGTCTAGGTTCTAGGATCTGCTTTGTTTTCCACTGTGTTTTACAAACCAGAATGTTTTGGATATGCGTCACTGAAATGTAGACACCGTATGGCAACATCAGGAAAATACCATTTTAATGCACTGCTGGGTGGGAGAGTGTGGCGAGTGCAGTTGCAGTAAAAAGTAGTGGTAATATAGATTTTCTTTTACATTTACTTTACTTTTAAACATCTGTATTGTTAAATTAACAGAAGAAACCCACCTGCAGGAGTTTGACAGAATGGAGCTGCTTCCCAGCTTTCTAATGCCTATATTTTAGTGGGAAAAAAAGCTAATTTCTGGAAATGTTACATGATTTTGTAAATACCAACGCTACCCGAATGTTAGCTGGGTAATACTGTGCAAACAGTCTATAGAGTACATAAACAAATGTATAACGTTGCAGCAAAACACATTAGATATTCTGAATCCAAATATTGCCTGTATATTGAAACAAATGTCCTTGTGGTGCTTATCATAACATACAGTACCAGTCATAACTTTGGACACAATTTCTCATTCAAGGGAATAGGAAGGTGCATCCAAACTCTTGACTGGTACTGTACGTCATGTGCCATTAATTGCTGTGTTTGCAGTGTTGCAAACCAGTTGTTGCATTCCTTCTGTTTTTCTTGTATATGCATACCCAAGAAAAGATTCATTAATTTAAAGGTATTTTCTATGCAGATGACATTCAATTATACATCTTGTTTAAGCGCCAAAATGTAGTAAAATGGTCAATTCTGTATAACTGACTAAACTGATCATTTTCTACAGCTTAATGCTGACAAAACAGAAGTTCTTATTTCTGCCCCAGACGGCCTTGTCACTAAGGTGATGGACAGGCTTTGGTTCTCTTTTCTCTTCTGTTAAATCTATCCTTCGAAATCTAGGTGTCACTAAGTACCAGGCACTGACTCTTGACCAACATGCAAATTGTACGTTTGTGATTTTTCCAGCTGAGGAACTTGCTCACTCTAAAAGGTCCTCAACATCACTTCATATTTTTTCATATCTGTGACATATTCTACAGATATAGATGTTGAAACTACAGTGAAAGGTGTAATGTTGCTGGCATGACTATCAAGAGATTATTTTCACTATTTTTGCTGAGAACCGCATGCTTTAAAGCTAGGTTTATGCTCGACACAGTGTCCCCGGCGAGAGGGTGTGAGCGCCAAAAATGACATCATTGCATCTTTCTTTGTAGCTCGTGTACCATCTGTGAGGCCCGCACCACAGTGTCTCACGTGAATATAAACAAAGCTTAACCTGTTAAAATGGGTGCTGAAATGAAAAGCAAGAAGTTCCATGACACACACGCGCTGCTTGCAGGCAGTGTGTCCCAGGTGTTAGACATTCGGTGGCTGTGTGCTAACAAATTTCAAGCTGCAAAGGGAACCACCAGACAATTCTTGTCATTATCTCTTTAATAATTAATGAATAAAAAGAAAAGATCTCCATATGAACCTGAAAAGATTTCTTATTAATTAGATATTTCCAATTGAATCCAGAATCCTCTTTTTTGAAAGGCAACCTCGTCTAAAGAGCAGAATCAGACAAAACTACAATTTAAGTGAAAAATGAAAACACGATCAATACAATGAAAAAGGTGCAACATATCAATATGGTTTTAATTCTAATTCCCTCTTTCTCTTTGAGCTGATGCATGCTAAATGTCTGATTCCTATTTGAACCAAAAAGGCTGTAACCTTGCAGTTCTAAATATAAAATTGTAAAGTACAAGGATTATGCTTAGGCTCATCCTTGCATTTGAGCCTCAGTGGAAGCACGATAAACCTCTGAGTTGTATTTGAAACACAAAGGGCATACACTCAATTTAAGAGCCTTTAAAATCTGTATTTCATCTCGAGTATTGTCCTGAGGAAAGAAGTGTCTAAAAAGATGTAGTCATATCAAGCACAAGCTGGTACAAGAGATCAATTAGGAGGGAGAATCCATATATTGGCCCCTGTCTTCCCTCTACATGTGTGAAGAGTGTTTTTTAAAAAAAAAAAAGAAGTCCTTTCATCAGGGGACAAACCTATAATAGTAAACACAAACTTTTAGGTGTGCAGTCAGACACTGCCAGGCTGTGAATGCTACATCCCAGAGATGTGGGATTAATTTCATATGGCTGCTGCCTCTCCAGCTGATGCAGCTCACAGTTTTATAAGCCTCTGAGATGTACTTGAAAAATAAAGTTCATCCTCGACTTAAGGCCAAACATTTCCCAGAAATAGCTGAGGTTTATTTCACATTTGCGCATATGCTTGTGTGTACAGACATCACGCACAGTTTATGTGTGTATGTGTGCTGGTGTGCAAATGTAGATGCAGCATCTTTTGAAATCTTTAATTACTGTGCTGTTCTTGATTTGTGAATTGAGATGTTCACTGCATCCATCAAAACCTTATTAATATAATGACAAGGATTTCATTCTTGATTATTTCTTAGTTCATTCATGTACCTGAGAGTGAAAAATTGCCTCATTAACAAATGCGTGTGTGTTCCCCTCAGTGTTTTGCAAAAATACACACAAAGACACACTGAACAATGAACAAACATGCTTGTCTTTGTACGTGCACACACACACACTCACACACGCACATTGAGCAAACACCTAATGATCTCATCCAATTCTATTATCAGAGGAAATATCGGGTTATATAAAGCAAACCAATAAACTCGTACAGCCAAGCACACACACACACATACTAACAGATGACATATGGCCACAAACATATGGTTGCTGTCATCTATAAACCTCACAGTTGCATAAAGACAGCTTATTAGTGACTAAGAAAAGTGTGCTACATGGGCCCGATGTTCCTGAAAACTGCTTCACACTTAAAGGGTCGTGATTAATTCAAGTCTAGATTTAAAACGTTTAAGTAAAAGTACGCCTATAAAAAAAATGCCAATGCTGGAAGGTTTTCAACAAGAGAGCAGAAGCAGACGTAGAGTAAACACGTGGCATTTTAATACCATCCATTTAGGTCAAATAGACATCAAGTCACTTAGCTGCTGTACTGGGTGATTTGTGATTTCTGCGTATTTACCAAGTATATCAAATCACTCTCTTTCAGTCTCTGTACATTAAGACTTTCTGGTATTTACAGCATGGCTTTAACTTATAGCGTGACATCTGCATATTGAAGTAATTGAGAATTATAATAGGATCAGAGGTTTGGCCGACTGTGGATTTCCATGCAAAGGCTTAGAGTTAAGGTCAGGTATTCCTTGATCCTCTGAGATGTGAATAAACTCTTTGTAAGAGATTTTCTATTTTTGTATTGGTGGGAATCTTATTTTGTGGTTGATTGAATAATTTCATCAACTTATTTATAATAACAAAACAAAAATGTATGTATTTATGGTACTTCCAGTCATGGGATGAATCTGAAAAAAAGAAAAGAAATCTGAGTCCTTATTTTTACTAAAACTGCCATTCTGTTTAATTCATTATTATCATAAATGATGACCAGTTTTGGTCTATGGCGTTTAATATATCATGTGAAAGTATCACAAGTATAATGAGGACAGCCAGTGCTGGAGATTTACCATTCATAAACACACGCAGGAAAACACAATATGCGTGTCCACAGCTTAGACATGTAAGTTAACTCTCCAAATGTAAGTAGAGAGAGATTGGAATTATTGGCCCCAGATGTTTCCATTATGGTCTTATTGTTGTGTGACATAAGTTTTCAGGATTAGGATTAAAAACATATGTAGCTCATGTGCTAAAGTTGAACCGCTGCAGATTCCTATACATTTGATAGGACAAACAATAAATTGTCTTTTCTAGTTCAAAATACTATTTTTTTAATCTAATGTTTATCTCATCTTTAAAACAAAGGTAATATTATAATTTAAAAACTACACACACTGGATCCCTACAAGTGCTGAAACAAATTACATGATTTTTGCATTTCAGAACCATGGACAGAGACACATGTTGTTATATTAACATTGTGCAATTTTTTCTTAAGCTTAATAAATCACAAAAAAATAAGAAAAATAATGAATTTCTTCTGACATTAGTAGAGGTACTCTTCAATTCAGGCGAGGTGCCTCCACCATAAAATGTGGGTCTGATAAAGACAACACAACTACATCAAGAGCAAAATCTATTCAGCAGTTTGTTTCCAGAGTCAGTGCGGTGCATAGAGCAACTATTGTAGGTGTCACTGCTCCATCTCTGGTGTTAGCTCCTTCCCTGCCAGGGAGGTGCCATTGCAAGCCATGCCAAGGCTACTGCTACCCTTTTGGCAATGTACCAGACCCCTACACCTAACGTCAAAGGTGGTGGATGAAGTTGCTCTTTTCCGAAGTCACTGCTCCACAAAAGTGAATCACTTCTTCTGGTCCCTTAGATGGAACCCATTTGTCCTGGGAGACCCAAACAGGAGCTGTTGCCCCTGACAACACAGTTTGCAGGGTCACAGGGACACAATGATAAAGTAAAGTAAAGTGAGTGTTTGCCCTAATATACAAAAGACAGTGTATGATATATCTCATCTACAGTATATATACAGTAGATCTCATTTATATATGTATATATATATATACAGTATATAACAAAACTGAGTACACCCCTGGTCAATATCTCTAAAATGATAAGTATTTACAAATCCTTTCCATTTAGTACAATATGTTTTTAGACAAAATCTACAAATAATTAAGCCAATTCACTTAAAAAACAGAATGTTTGACTAATTAAACTATCATGAAAGGTCCTTAAGAACGAACTGCAACAAAAGTCAGCACACCCTTCATTAGTGAGACTCCATTCTTTTATTTGTTAATATTTTGTATGCCTGCCTCCTGGGCATGAACGATACCAGTCTAGAACAAATCTGTGGAGACGTTCTGTCATTCTTCACAGATGATTCTTTTCAGCTGCTCTTTGCTGGAGGAGCTTTGTTATTCCACTGTCCTCTTTAAAATACTCTACAGGTGTTTGATTGTTTCAGGTCAGGGGACATACTTAGCCAGGTCGTAGTTTTTTTGTTTTTTTTTTCTTTAAAAACTCTAATGTGATTTTTGCAGTGTGTTTGGGATCATTTTTATAGAAAATAACAGAATAAAATTCCTCTCCTGCCAACTTTCTTGAGACTGAGAGTCATCTTTTCATTCAGTACTTGGGTATACAAACATGCATTCACAATAAATATAATTTAAATATCATCTCCCCTACACTTTTTGCACTCATGCAGCCCCATATCAGCACACTCCCACCTCCATGTTGCACCGTCGGCACTATACAGTCACTGTGGTAGTCCTGGCCAGGTCCACACCAAACACGCTGGACTCCATCTGATCCAAACACATTTATTTTGGTTTCATCGGACCAAAGAATGTGCCGCCAGTATTCATCAGGCTTCTTTTCATGTTCTTTGGCAAAGTTTAATCTTGCAGTTTTGTGCTGTTTTGTGAGCAATTACACACGTGGACAAAATTGTTGGTACCCCTCAGTTAATGAAAGAAAAACCCACAATTCTCACTGAAATCATTTGAAATGTACAAAAGTAACCATGAATAAAAATTTATTGAAAATGAAACAATCAAAATCAGCCATTACTTTTGAATTGTTGATTAACATAATTATTTTAAAAAATGAAACTAATGAAACTAATGAAACAGGCCTGGACAAAAATGATGGTACCCATAATTTAATATTTTGTTGCACCACCTTTTGAGGCAATCACTGCAATTAAACGATTTCTATATTTGTCAATGAGCCTTCTAGATCTATCAACAGGTATTTTGGCCCACTCCTCGTGAGCAAACTGCTCCAGTTGTGTCAAGTTTGATGGGTGTCTTCTCCAGATGGCATGTTTCAGCTCCTTCCACAGATGTTCAATGGGATTCAGATCTGGGCTCATAGAAGGCCACTTCAGAATAGTCCAACGCTTTTCTCTTAGCCATTCTTGGGTGTTTTTGGCTGTGTGTTTTGGATCGTTGTCCTGTTGGAAGACCCATGACCTGCGACTGAGACCTAGCTTTCTGACACTAGGCAGCACATTTCTCTCCAGAATGCCTTGATAGTCTTGAGATTTCATTGTACCTCGCACAGATTCAAGACATCCTGTGCCAGATGCAGCAAAGCAGCCCCAAAACATAACTGAGCCTCCTCCATGTTTCACCGTAGGGACAGTGTTCTTTTCTTCATACGCTTGATTTTTGAGTCTATGAACATAGAGTTGATGTGCTTTACCAAAAAGCTCCAGTTTTGTCTCATCTGTCCAAAGGACATTCTCCCAGAAGCTTTGTGGCTTGTCAACATGCATTTTTGCAAATTCCAGTGTCGCTTTTTTATGATTTGCTTTCAACAGTGGTGTCCTCCTTGGTCGTCTCCCATGAAGTCCACTTTGGCTCAAACAACGACGAATGGTGCGATCTGACACTGATGTACCTTGGCCTTGGAGTTCACCTTTAATATCTTTGGAGGTTGTTCTGGGCTCTTTGGTTACAATTCGAACTATCCGTCTCTTCAACTTGTCATCAATTTTCTTCTTGCGGCCACGTCCAGGGAGGTTGGCTACTGTCCCGTGGATCTTACACTTCTGAATAATATGTGCCACTGTTGTCACAGGAACTTCAACCTGCTTAGAGATGGTCTTATAGCCTTTACCTTTAAGATGTTTGTCTATAATTTTGTTTCGAATGTCCTGGGACAATTCTCTCCTTTGCTTTCTGTTGTCCATGTTCAGTGTGGTACACACCTTGTCACCAAACAGCACAGTGACTATTTGTCACCCTTTAAATAGGCAGACTGACTGATTATGAGCTTGAAGACACCTGTGATGTCAATTAAAGGACACACCTGAGTTAAACATGTCCCTCTGGTCAAATTATTTTCAATCTTTTATAGGGGTACCATCATTTTTGTCCAGGCCTGTTTCATTAGTTTGTTTTTTTAAATAATTATGTTAATCAACAATTCAAAAGTGATGGCTGGTTTTGATTGTTTAATTTTCAACACATTTTTATTTATTATTACTTTTGTAAGTTTCAAGTGATTTCAGTGAGAATTGTGGGTTTTTTCTTTCATTAACTGAGGGGTACCAACAATTTTGTCCACGTGTGTATATTTCATTTTTGGACGTTGTCCGTAGAGGCTGACTTTATGCAATGTCCTCCAATTTCCATGGATAATGTGCCAAGTCAGAGCACTTGCCCATCTTGCGAGGTTGTGTAAGGAGTGAATTGTGCATGCTGTCATTTTTCGAGGATGGCCACCGCATCTTCTGTTACTGGTAGTATGGGTCTTGCTGTACCTCCTAACAACTGTTGCAACTATGTTTTGGCTTCTGTTCTGTAGCCTACTGATGATCTTGTATCCTCTCCCATTTCACAGTCTGGTTACCTAATTGTTCAGGCAATTGTGGTGGTCTCAGATTCTTTTATAACCTTGTTCAGGCAATTAGTCTTAATTGGAAGTCACAGGTGTAATCATTTTTGTTTCAGTGGTCACAGGTATACTCACTTTTGTTGCATTGAGGTTGTACTTTGAGGCCTGTATTTTCAATTTAGTCTATCTAACCTGTTTGTTTTTAATTAATAGGATCAAATACCCTACATTTCACCCTATTTGGCTAAAATGTGCCTGTAGAAAAATAAAGCATCAGGAGGTATACTAAGATATGATAAGCAAAAGCATGGATTATTAAACTTTTAGGGAGTAAATTCTGCTTCTCACAGTGGGATATTATACGTCATAAAATACGACTAGTTATATCACAGACCATGGACCATGACCCAGTTTAGATCTTACCGATTATAGAGAGATTATAACTGGAGTAAAAAATTATTTTGCATTTTTCTGGTCTTGTGAATTGCTTTATGCTAATCAATGGAAAATTCAGGCAATTTTGGAAATGAAAACGTTTCTGGATGGATGGTTTGGTTCATCGTCTTTCATTCTTTCCATCTGTGTCACAGATCCTGGGCGTTCCTCCTGAACCCTTGGAGTAGACTTGACTGATGTGTAATGCTGCTATCCATTGTACTCAGAACTCGGAAAAAAAACAACCTTCCGACACGAAAAAGTGCAATAGTACGGTCATTCAAGTTGGAAACTCGGGCAAGATCCATCTAGCCCAGGTTCGCTGACAGAAACACACCTGATGTCACAGCAATATGGCGGCACACACAGTGAACAATAAGCAGAATTACCTTTTCATCAATTTTTACTTTATGTAGTGAAACGTGTTGTGACAACTTTGTAGTTTCCATTCCATTTCCATTCAGTTGATTTGCGCTTGATAGTGTTTTTGCGAGCATGTGGTACTAGCCTCCCGTCTCTTTTAAAGTGTGTTTATCTGTTAAATCAGCAGCTGTAGTGTTGGGTTGGAATGAAACCCTGCATGTACATGACCCTCCAAACATCAGTTTGCTGCGGGCGTCCATGTTTACCCAAGCAGATGCACTGGAACGCATTTAGATAGGAAGTCGGGAATACCAACACGGAACTATCGACTTCCGACTTACAATGGATTACAGCATGCTTTCTCTCCCCGCTATTCCTGCTCCTCTTTCCCTCCCTCCCTCCCTCCGTCCTTCCTCCGTCACGTCACAGCGTGTCCTGCGGGATCCGGGAAATGATTAAGGAAGACAGTTTCAAATACCTTTCAAGTCTCTCCCTGATGGCACCGCAAAGTAGGTGGGCATGGAGAAGGTGGGAGTTGGCAAGAGGAGCATGCCGAGCTGCCTGGTAGAGACAGGAGAGAAGGTGAATATAAATTTGAGTTCTGTGTATTGGTGTGTGTGGACTAGAAATGGTGAGTGTGCAGTTTGTGTGTAGATGAGGTGGCAGAAATGACTTTTTGTATCTCGTTAGGTGATATAAGTGTGTGTGTGTATGTGTTCAGGTTCATTAAGGTTTATTTGCAGGTATCAGTATGTCAGTGTGCATGACTATGTGTATGTATGTGTTCGGTAAGGTAAGGACAAGACAACAAGACAGAAAAAACAGAAAAGAGAGGAATAAGTGAAACAGAGTGCAAATATGGCCTTTTGAGCTCCCGAAGCAAAATATGTTATCTCCATTAAATCTGTAATAGTTCACATAGGAGAGTCTAGTTCATGGTGACATACATACAGGGTCCCTCATTGTGACACGCTGCTCATTGTGGCATGACAGGGTGTGTGCATGTGTGAATACATATATGTGTGTGTGTGTATGTCTATGTATGTGTCTACGTGCTATATGTGTGCGCACGGGCGGATGTGAGGGAGAGATAATGAGATCTTGTTCAGCTGAGGCCTGGTCTTGATCCCCAGAAGCCCTGGACTCATTTCAGTGAGAACCCTCTGAACGGAGTGAATACGAGACTGAACACCTCTGGCAGAAACGCAAACTCGTCTCAAGTATCCAAACTATTAGCCTGCTACGCACTATAAGGCGACATAAGTCCAGGATGAAAGTCTTTTGTTTTTTTTTTTTCAAATAACACAAGAAACTGCTTTTTCCTCCACCCCCCGCTGTACGCAGTTCAGCTGCTTTCTAGAGTCTGCAGGGTTTTTCTGTGTCTACTGGGAAACAGCCTTTTCTGAGCTGCCCTTTTTTAATCTCTCAGCCTGTACAGCAGAAAGAAGGAGCACTGAAACTGAAACTGAAACTGAAACTGAAACTTGTTTTCATCAACGGCCAAAATATCGGTTGGGAGGGGGGGTTGTTAAGGGATTTGGGGCAGCATCTAGTTAATCCTCACTCAACTGACAAACTACACATCTTTTCACATCTGTGGCAACTATGTTCACATCTCAATGTCACTCTGACAACATTTGCTTATTTTGTAACAAGATTGCAACAAGTTTACATACAGTTAATCGTTTGTGTGGTGCACTGCAGACTCAGGGGACAAGTTTTAGGAATAAAGAGTTGGAATTTGTTTTTTATTATTTTTCCACATTAATATTATATAACACCGACAGCACACCCTAGGTCTTATAGTCTGAGATGTAACCTCAAAATTCTTGTTTTTGTCCCAACACCATTAGCCATTTTCTTTTTTTTGTCCAAGAAGACCACTTTGCATCCAGTTCTTGTTTTTTGTTTAAAACAACAAGGGTCACGACAACGCTTCATACAAGCCAAGGGTGACTGTGTTCAGACTAACATTGAAAAAACATTGAAAAAACATTGAAAAAATGCAGTTTGATTAGATTACTGCATTGGCACAGCGGGGGAGCTGAAGCAGAGCACTCTGGGGAAAGACTACTGCAACAAACAAAAATAAAATAACAGTTTAAGTTAAGGTTAAGTTATCCAGCAAAAAAGTTGAACGCCATGGAACATCATCTACCTTTCTTTCTTTCCTTCTTTCTTTCCGTCATTTCCCCTCCCTCTTCTCTCAATGCCTGTCAGCTAGCTTTCCGTGTGAGTTAGCCAAAGCTATCACTGTTCCCTTTTCTTTTTGGCATTGTTCAAACTAAATGGAAACAAGGTAATTAGCTTGTTACAATTAAAGCGAGACGAGCGGATGAATTGTAATCACCCGCAATGGAGTTCCTGCTTTCTTCCCTGCAGCCTCCAACAGGCCAGCTGAGCTATCCTCATTTGCATAATTAAAATATACAAATGATAATGGATTTTGTAGTCAATGTCCAGAGGCTGCAGAGGCAGGGATGAGAAGAAAATATGAAATCACAATAACAACCACGCTGGCTTCGCCTAGAGGGGAGGGGGGGGAGGAGGAAAGGAAGGAGATGGGAAGAGGAGAACATGATGCTACTGGAAAAGATGGAGGGAGAGAAAGAAGGATGTGAAGATAATGGGGGATAAAAGAAAGAAAAGAGAAAAGGCAGACTGAAAATCAGGGAGAGCAGAATAAAGGTGGACCAATTACATTTGCAAATAGCACACACGCCTGGCCCTGGCCTGCGTTGCCCTCCCTCTAGGGAAGTCTTTTGCCTGATTACATGAAATTGGGATAGAATTAAACATCTAAGAGTTGTCCTAAGACAAACCGAAATGAAATTAGAACCCAACTTCTTTTTTACCTTGGAGCGCCACAGAGCCGCACGACAGGGAGGGAAGGAGAGATGGAGGGATTTTTGCAATTAGGCGAGGGACAATGTCGGTGAAATTAGGCCTTAGAGCTGAGTTCATACTCCCTCTGCTTTTTCTTTTTTTTCCTCTTTTCCTTCTCCTGGCTTTCTGTATAGTTTCCTCTCTTTTTTGCCATCAGAAAGTTCGGAGGCGAAACAGCTGTGATCTCTTGATGCTGATGTGGTAATAGGCTTCAGATACACACACACATACACACAGAACCCCACTATGCCAAAATTCACACACACTTGTGCCCTGGTGATTTGGCCTGTATGGCAGCTCGGTGCACAAAGTGGCATTAGAGTGCTGTGCGCCGTGAGCGCTGGGCATGGCCCCAAAATAACAACTGAGCGGCTCTCCAGTCGCCAAACAAACTTCTTTCCTCTCTACAGTAGAGGTTTGAGGGAGGATGTTGTTATGTAGTGAGGGGCCTCCTTAAAAACATGAGTGTTAACACCTTGCTTAGGGGCTGACTGAGATCCTCTCGGCCTCTCCACCAATTTAATTCTGCATTATATTTTGTTGCCCACTCAATGCTCCCTTTCCAGCCCCGTGACAGTGATAACAGGCTATAGTTAATGGATAGATGGATGTACATATCATATCTAATTTGATCTAATGTGAAAAATAAGACATGATTCTCTCTTTTTCTCATTTTCTTACCAACAACTCCTCTAACCCTAACACAACAGGTTGTATGCCATTCCCTCTTAAAACCAACCATAGACGACAAGACGACATTGTTTGTCTGAACTCATATGACTGTTGCTGACATGTCTTAAGCGAGAAAGAACATTCTTGATTAATTAGCCTTAAGTGGACCTTGAGTTAAGATAACTTCGTCAAACTGATATATTATTATTTCTGATCTGCCTCCTCATACTGTTAAAGTTTGGTTAAATTAAGGGCCATATTATGCTCTTTGTGATTTTTTGTTTTGTTATTCCACCTTCCACCTTTACAGACAACAGTCATTATTCAAACAATCAAAAAAGGGTCATTGTCAGGAAAATATGAACTTGTTTTAAGCTTTTGAACAAATGGCCAGTTTGTACCTCTCCATATGAAAGGAATGATTGTGTGCTGCATCTGCATTTCTGTATATTTCATTCCCTTTCTCTTCTTATTCCACATTTTTCCATCTATTTCTCTTTGTGTTTACCTCCATGCTGACTCAAATGCTCCTTTGCTGCTTGTCTTCTTTCCCTCTTTCTCTGTAGCCCCCCTCTTATCCCTTCGTTTGGTGCTATTCCCCCGAAACCTGTATTAACAGCATGTGTGCAATGAAATGAAATGTTCATGGTGGTGTTTGACGGTTCCCTCCGTCTCTCTTTAAACAGTCATTTTCTCCATTCTTCCCCCTTTTCGCTCCATCCTTTCATTCCACACATATTCTCTGAACTCTTTTCTCCCCTTCTTCTTTTCCGTCTTTTTTCTCTTTGCAGCCCTTTTCTTTGTGTCCACATTCACTTGCGCTTTTCTCCGAGCTTATGTTTTCTCTCACTGCGTGTATGTCTATAAACAAATGTGTCGTTTTAGTATTTAATCTTTATTACTTACATTTTGTGCTTTTGCAGTTAAGTGCATTTTCCTCCGTCTTTATATATTTGTATATATTTCCCTGTTTGCATCGCCCCCTCCTCCCTTCTTCTTTCTCTGTGCGTGTGTGAGTGAAAGCAATAACAGTGGCAGAGCTGTAAGTAAATAATGAGGAGTAATCAAAGTTAATGGAACCCAATGGGAGCCACAGCTTCTGTGTGTGGCAATAATCTCATTTAGGGAGAGAGGCAGATTTAGTGGATAATTGGGGCCTAAGTACTCACTGATTCCCCTGCTAACTAACTAACTAACGGAGCTGCCGATGCTTGTTTTGTTTGCAATCACGCCGACACAGATGGAGCACAAACAAAGAAGAGACGTTCAAAGCTTTCCTTCGACTCAGCTTGTCCTGTTCTTCTGTGCTTTTCTTTCTTTTCTATTCTCAGTTTTTTGATTCCCTTCCTTCTCTATCCACTTTCACTCCCCCTTTAGTTTTTCATGCCCTCTCCTCTCCTTCTTTCCCTTCTCTTGCTTCTTTCCTTTCTTCTTTTCTTTTCCCCTTTATCTTGTTCTCCTCTTCTTCCTCTCTCCTTTCCTCTCCTTCTTTCCTGCCGTCTTCTCATGCATCTCCTTTCTTTTCCTTATCTTGTCACCCCCTTCTTTCTTCTTTTTCCTTTTTCTTCCTGCCTTTCATCTGATCTCTGCTTTTCCCCCATTCATCTCTTCTAATCTCCTTTTGCTTCTTTTTCTTCTCTTCTCCTTTTCTTCATTCTCTCTCTCTCTCCCTCTCCTTTCTTTTCTTCTTGTCTCCCTTCCATTTTTTTCTACTCTTCTTTCCTTTCATTTCTTTTGTTGTCCTTCTTTCCTTCAATCTCGTCTCATCTCCTCTCCTCTTCCCCTTCTTCTCCTCACTTCTCCTTTCCTTTCCCTGCATCTTGTCGTCTCTTCTTTCCTCTCTTTTCCTGTCCTCTTCTTCCCTTCCATCTCCTCTCCTTCTCTTCTTTCCTTTGTTCTCCTTATGTACTTTTCCTCTTTTTCCTATCCTCTTCTTCCCGTATCTTCTTTCCTTACATTTCCTCATCTCCCTTGTTTCCTTTCCTCCTCATTTCTCACACTCTCATTTCTTTCTCACCTCTCCTCAGATCTCCTTTCCTCTCCCTTCAACTTGTCTCATTCCTCTCCTTTCTTCCTTTCATGTCCTCTTCTTCCATTTTTCTTGCTTTTCATCTGGTCTCTTAATCTTATTCTTGTCATTTCCTTTGTTCTTCTACTCATTGATCGTCTTTTCTCCTTCTGTCCTTTCATCTCCTCTCATTTCAATTGCTTCCTCCTCTTCGTCTCTTTTCGCTTTTCTCTCATTTCCTTTACTTCTCGCTTCTCCTTTCCTTTCTTTCCTTTCATCTTGTCTTTTGTAATCTCCTTACCTTCTTTACTTTATCCCATTTCATCTCCTCTATTTGCTTTTTTCATTTTCTGTCCTCTTCTTTCCTTCTTTCCCCTTTTCTCCTTGCATCTTCTTTCCTTTCTTCTTCTCTTCCTCTTCTTGCCCTTTATCTCACCTCATGCTTTCCTTTCATTTCCTGTTTATTTTATATATTTGCTTCTCCATCAACGGTCATTCCCCTGTTATGTTTTCATGTCCTCTCCTCTCCTCCCTTCCGTTCTTTCATCTCTTGTCCTTTTCTTTCCTTTCTCCTCCTCCCATCACTCCTTTCTTTCGTTCCTTTCTTTTTGTCTTGTCTCACCTCCTTTCCTCCTCTCAAGTGTGTGTCTATGGCATAAAGAGAGAGAGACATATGCATATATGTGTGTATTTGTGTGTGATGGAGTTAATGGAGGATGCTGTCAGTGGCACAGCAGGGGTTCCACTCGCTCTTGGGAAAGACCAGCATGCTTTGCTTCAGGTGTGTGTGTGTGTGTGTCTGTGTGTTTTTATGTGCAACGGCCCCTGACTCAGAGGTGTCCAGATGTCATTACGGAACAACATTGTGTGTGTGCTGCTTCTCTCTTTGGCTATACTGTAGCATTGAGTCAGCGTCGAGTCTTTAACCCTCAATTGTATAGGACAGTCAAATAATTTACTCAGCATGATGACTGGAGCACAGCCAAAAAATCTCTCTCTCTCGCTCTCTCTCCTTATCCCTGAACTGATATCCTTCCTTCCATTCTCACACTTTTCTCCTAATTATCCATCTCTCTTCTTATTTTTGCTCTTTTTCTCTAGACTTCTCTCCCACTTCTTCCATCCCTCCCAATCAGTTTTTTATTGGCACGAATCTCAGATGAACAGTATTAACAAAACATCTAAATACAAAAAGAAATTAACTAGAGAAATAATTAACAAACAGATAAAACGTAAGCTATCTGATTTCCCCTGTCTCTTTCTTCTGTTTACCCATTTCTATCATCTTTTGTTTTCTTACTTTCTTTCTTATCTCTTTGTATCCTTACACACACACACTGTGATTATAGTATGATGAATTAAGTTTGTTGATGTTTGCACCTTGAGAACTGTGCGTTATTAGCGTATATATTATTTTGTAAGTTTTAATTGAATTGAAAAGTGAAAAAATATTGAGAAGCTCCCTCAGAATCAGTTCAATCTGACAGTATCAGCATTTCATCATCTGCATCATATTGGACAACACAGCCTGCTACATTATCAGACTTAAGTAAAAGTTTAACTCTTGTTACCAATGGCAATTAAATCTGCAACTCTGCCAGCATTAGCCTCGCTTTTGGCCTAACCTGCTGTGAGTCATCACTCTAAGAGGTTCTTCTTGTCTGACTGCACACAGCAGACTTTGATCATTCGATGTTGTTACAAACTCATCAAGCAGAGTAATTTTTCCAGGGTGCCAAAAAGCCTTGCAGGTCAGGTCACATATTTAAAAGTGCAATTTGCAAAGCCTTCTAGCCATGTTTAATATTTTTAAGTATGGTTATGCCACTGTGATTATAAGTATATGTGTGCAGTGTGTCTGTGTGTGTGTGTGTGTGTGAATGCATTGTGGTGTGTCTGTGTATGTGGACATGCATGAACAGTGTTTGTGTGTGTGTGTGCACGGCTTACAGCAGCACAGCAGGACAAAGCCAGACTGTAAAAGATGTATTTAATCTGAAGATATTAGACTCAGGTTATTTTTACTTACCATCGCTCGGTATTAAAAAACATAGTTACAGTTATTGTGCGGTCAGGAGGTAGTTACGCTTATTGGAGGGGACCTTGGGACAGCAGGAAGCAGCTGAGATTAAACAGGCTGTTTAATCAAGGAGTGCGCGCACACACAAACACACTGTAAACACACACTGAAAAGTCACTATACTGAGTACGTGCAAACACATCGCAGAATTACACTTTTAAATACGTACAAATAAAGCACAAATATGTACACCTCTAGAGACAGAACAGCAAAATCAGTTACGCACACGCACACACACACACACTCGCAGGCATTTGCAAATACATCTAAGGCTTCTGAAGCTTATGTGCACAATGTTTCAGTAAAGTCCCCCATTACATAAATGAGCAGGATAAGATGCTTAGACGTTATTTACACAAGGGGCAAGAGAGGATTAGGATCAAGCCCTGTGAGTCTCTCCTCTCGTTTCATTCTTGTTTCATTTAGTCTCTTTTTTTCTCCCCTCCTTTTCATTGTTTCCTCCCTTTTTCTTATTCTTTCTAAACCTAAATCAAACAAAAAATACAATTTATTATAATTATAATGAAAACATGTAAAATCTTTACAAAAATAAATCTCTGAATATTTTTTTAAATCACCTTACTTTTACCATTTATGTTTTTTAATACTGTATAGTGTACACATACTGTCAGTACATGATATGTTTGCTAAAGGACGTGAATATTTTAGTAGAACAGAATAGAATACTGTTGGTACCTCAGGCCTCCAAACAGTACAAACAGTATCACTAAGTGAGTCCGAGAGTAAATCGACCTCTGAGTCTGAGTGCTAACTGGAGCGACTAGTCATCCTGTCAGCCGTCCTGATTGGCTCATTTAAATACCGCTCAGGTGTAATTGGTTGGCAAATTAAACTGTCATTATTGGACAGGCTAGGAGAGAAAAAAATCACAGGGGAGTGACAGGACAAAATGGCCGCTTTTCCCCCATGGGAAAACTCTGGGAAATAAGGGGAAAGCCTGCCACACACACACACTCCACTCAGAAACGCCTAATGCAAGGTATGACAGACAGATGCACACAGACACACACAGTCTGAGACCTCATTCTAGAGTATATATGATGCATGAACTCACTCACACATGCATAAATAAACACAGAGACAAAAAGTAACAAAGTGCACATAGAAAGTGCATCTAAATTTCCATTTTCTTAAACTTTATTTTACTTATATTCAATCCACTGCACTTACCAGCCACCAGTGATGCACAGACTGACTCAGTAAAACATTTAAAGGTGCAGTGTGTAGAATTTAGTGGCATCTGGCGCAACGGACTTGGCAGAAATGGAATATTCATAAGCATGTTTTAGTGTATAATCACCTGAAATTAAGAATTGTTGTGTTTTCGTTACCTTAGAATGAGCCCTTTACATCTACATAGGGAGCGGGTCCTCTTCCACGGAAGTCCACCATGTTGAACCGCCATGTTTCTACAGTAGCCTAGAACAGACAAACCAAACACTGGCTCTAGAGAGGGCCTTTCAGTTTTTTTGTGAGTTTCATGGCCACTGTAGGTTCTCCTACCGGTTGGAGAGGAAGGGTGGGTGGGAGGGGGTAATCTGCAACCTCACCGCTAGATGCCACTAAATCCTACACACTGCACCTTTAACAGTTACAAACATAACAGCTCCAAAGCTCTCTGTTTTCATTCTTCACACAACTATCTTTTCATTTGTACAACTGAGTGGAACACCATAAATGTCTTTGAGGAGGACATGTCCAAAAATGTGTGCTGTTATTCCTATTTGTACAGTTCATCGTGTACAAATGTAAACAACATTTTCATATTTAGCTGGCTTAGGAGGATATTTACTAAACCTGTTGCTAATTACTGTCAGGGGTGCACATTTTTGTTTATTTAGCAGGATATTTACTAAGATTATGGATGTGAACAAGCCCAGCCGCAGTTCAACTGATTTGCATGAAGTGCCTCTAAATATGATCTGACTCCGGACTGTTTGCGCATATCTGGAAACCAAAAGGACACAAAAGAAACTCTTTTCTGCGGCTGAAATTGGAATACCGGTTGACGAGATCTGCAACCGTGTATTCATCCCGCAAGAGACTATATGTTACTATATGTGAGGAAATATTAGTTAAATATCTTGATGTCAGCTAAAAAAGAAACCTGATTGAATGTGATGGAATAAGATATGAAAAATCTGTGGGAAATTTTTGATTGACCATCCCATCTCTGAAAGAAAATTTTAAAAAATCCGATGGCATGACTGGATTTAAAAGCTGTATTTACAGTAATTTGTTTCCTTGTTATTAGAATAGTTATGACAGATTCTGAACCTTATATGTCTTAAAAGCCTCTCCTTGTCTGTCTTTTTCCAATTCAACAATCTGATTGTATCTCGCATCTCTGGTCCACTCTCTGTTTTGACATGACTCAGTAATAAAACTGATGGATGGACGGTGACCAGACCTTCTCCAGGTGAACCCTGACCTCCCAGAGTGTGTGTTTCTGTGTGTGTGTGTGACTATGGCCCATCTGTGTGGGCTGTTAAAAGCCTCTCTCTCTTTGCCCTCTTATTCTGACCCACATCCTCAACGGTCAACACTGAGAGCACTCAGGCCCACGGGAGTGTGTCTCTGTTTCTCAATGTGTGTGTGTGTGTTTATGAGTGTCAGTACATGCAGGGGTGAGTCTTAGGAGGGCAAACAGACACACACACACAGTTTTTCATGATCTCATCAATGGATTGTGAATACAGTATTAACAATGGCTGGGCGGCCCCTGGCCGCTACTTACTGAATCAGATATGTGACATCTGATATGGCTTCAATTTGAAATCCATTTGTAATGCAATATAGCAGTGTACTTCATGTGAAGGTCAGGACCAAAAGTTGGGTCACTGAAAGATCATAATTATTTTAAAGCAAGCGGATGGCCTTAAAAGCATAGTCATTTACTCTATTTGAAATTCTGGAAGACCATGAACGAATGCTGTATATACTTTGAGCTTTAAATATGTTATATTTGTTTGGAAGTCAAACACTGAAAAGATATTTCTATTTTACACAACATTAAACTAATGACTTTTGAAAATATAAATTAATTTGCCAATTATTTTCTAGATTCATCATTTGGCACATACACTGTACAATAAAAAATGAAACATGCCCATCACAGTTTCCAAGAGCCCAAGGTGACATCTTCACATTGCTTGTTTTGTCCAACCAACAGGCCAAAATCCAAAGAAATTCAGTTTATAAAGATACAAAACAGAGAAAGGAAGCAAATTCTGACATTTGAGATGCTGGACCCAATTATTATAAGCAATAATAGGCATCATTAATGATTATTTCCTGTCAATCAACTAATTTCAGCTCTAATTTAGACAAATTACTATAAAACATAGACTACCGGTACTCTTTGTTGGTTTGTTGATTTTGTTGCACTTTGTCATTTATGATGTCAGAGTTGAAATGTAGCTCCATTAAAACATTTATTCCTAATATTGGTTTTGACATAACTTTTTCTGAAGGAAATCAACACTAACAAACACTAGAAAATGTGATGTTTTTTGGTTGATTATAGCCATTGTTAGTCATAGTCAGACATCGTGACTCATTTTCAGCATTGGACTAAATCGCATCAGAGCACACAAAGAGTTGGTGTAGCTCTGGTGTGTCTTTTAAAACTTCCTCAAAGTGTTAACTTAACTCTGACTGACATTCGCTGTCATGACATAAACACCAGCGCACTGTTGATCTTAAAATCTGCTGAAAATGCATGAGAAGCATGACATTTTTTTTTTTTACTAATCTTGCTCACCCTCGGAGATACACATACAGACCCCAGGACCCTCAGCTTCACTGGAGCGATAGTTGTGCTGATTGCTTAAGGATGGCTGGTCACTAGGTTTCCCTACAGAAATGTTCCCAGTCACAAATCTGACTGATTGAGCTCTAGGCTGCAGTTGAGTAGTTATGTTGTTACTAGTATGCAGCAAACAATTTTAAGTAGGAGATTAAAAGTACTTTGTGTCTGACGGTCACACAGTAATTACATGGCTTTTACCGTTACGCCTGGCCTTACTAGAGGATAGATACAGAGCTGGAAGTTTCAGCAGGGAGCGGAGAATGTTTTTGCCTCATGCTATTGCACTATTAATATGTGGTATTGAATATGACATTATAATGGCCAACTGTATTCTGCTAATGACATGGTCCAGTGAACCATCTGTCTGGGGAATGAGAGGACAGCAGACATTAGATAGGCTGTCAGAGGTGATACACACACATACACTCATCCAATCATAGATACTTGATGTGTGCGCAGACACACACACAGAATCACACACAAGCTCACAGGGTGCCATTAAGTGCTGTTTAGGGTATAGCCTTTGCTTAGTGTGTGTTTGAGTGTGTGTCTTGGTGCACAAAGCTCAAACAAATGGATTCAATCCCTTGACGAACTACGTGTGTGTGTGTGTGTGTCCCAAAGCACTGTGCCCCTGTTGTGACATCATCTATGAATGTCATAATTGAGGGTCGGTAAATTGCCGCTTTTCCCCGCTCAGCGTCACCCCATGTGTCAATACCGAGGTTCAAGGTGACGGAGCGGATCAATACGCAGAGACAGGAGCCATCCGCTGAATTTACAGCCCAGTAACAAGAGAGCCATGAAACTACGCTGCTGTAGCCTTCAGCGAGCTGCTGGACGAGACTGCAGCGCTGCCGGCGAGCATTTGTCAAACATGCACACCAGTGACTCTCCGAGGAATTTGGTGTTTTTGTTGTTGTTTTGGGGGATCATTTTGGTGCGAGATTTGCATCAGTCACAGCTGTGGGCAATGCTTTTCTTTGTAGCTGCAAAAAAAGTTTTCATTTGGATGAATTATAGGCCTTTTTCACAGAAGATGATTTGACTTATCGTAGACGGAGAAGCACAGGTGAAACTAATAACATTAACGATAGCTCTGTTCATTTTAGTTGTCCCGGTGACTCATGCATGTGAGCTAGCAGGGTCCTGGCAGTGAAACATCAAGAAATGCAGCCATTATTAATATTCTTAATTACACCCATGCTTCAATGACGAAAATAAGCACTGTAATTAAGTACCTGAGTAATTTTGTTTTAGGCTACTTTACACTTTTACTTCACTGCATTTTAGATGGAAATATCACTTCATTTAATATATCTAGTATATAGTGTGTAGTAACTAGTTAATTTACAGATTAAGATGTAAAATATTGATTAGTTTGCTAACATTAAAATGCTGTAATAACAATTGAATATAATAATATATAAATAATGATATGACACTATGAAAGGGACTGTTCTGCATAATTAGTACTTATCAATATTTTCAATTTATTTAGCTGATAATACTAATGTGCTTTTACTTAATGGATAGGTTTTGATACAATACCTATATGCAATTTGTACATTAAAAAGTTGGTCAAAAAGTCGCTGTAATTATTCCTCCTCTACACTCTGGCCTTGAAGTAATCCCTTCCTACTGCGACTCCACCATAAGAAATGAGGAACAAAATCCACAAATCTTATCCAGAGCAAAAATGCATTCAAAAGTTTTGTTGAAGCTAACATGAGGCTTCAGCAGTTTGAGTTAGTGGGTATCTTTGTCCTGACAGATGCACGTTGGTTTATATTTAGTGCAGGTGTTTTGTCCTGGCATCAAATCTATATGCCATTACCACAGCGTATCCCTCCACGGAACGAGGACTGTGGATTTTGCCCCTGATTTCTTACAGTTCAGTCACAATAGCCTACATATGGGCATGTGGGTATTGTTTTAAGCAAGACCTGAATCTCAACCTATTCTTTAAGTGAAATTTTGAATGCACTACTGTTACTAGTAAATGATTATTTTTGCACTGTGTGTTTCAACCTTTTCTTAGAGGATCTGGATACTTCTTCCACCACTGCTGTGCTTTTCCTGCTATGTTTTAATGCCTGCTGTGAAAAGGGCCTATGGGGTAAAAGCTGTGTGTGTAATTATGTTGTGCTTTTGGCTTTTGCTCATCACCTTTACAGTAAAATAATGTAAAGGTACAGGCATGGATGGATTTCTGAAAGACAGACATGAAATTACTGTCCACTACACAAATGACAACAATGGAAAGAAAGCATGAAAGTGTGCTGTACAATGATACTGTACTGTATGTGCTATCGTGGGACCTTCAGTAAACAAACAGAAAAGCCATTTTAAATTTCTTTGGGTTTGTTCACAGTGCTTGTGCATGAAGTCACATACATGTGCGAGTGTGTGCGCACATGTGTCTGTGTGTGTGCATTTATGAATTCATCACAGCAGCTACAGTGTCCAGCAGGCATGGATGTCACAATGATAATAGGTGAGCTGTGAAGGTGACGATGCCTGCCGTGTGTGTGTGCGTGTGTGTGCGTGTGTTCCAGGTGATGGATTAGCTTCATTTCCAGTGTAAGCCGTCTGTTGTGAGTGAGTGAGAGTGTGTATGCTTGAACCCAAGCAGCAGGAGGGAGTGTGTAAGTGATATGTGTGTCTGCTGGACCATGTGTGCGTGAGTATGTGTTTCTGTCACATTGTGTCTATTTATATGTGTCTTTACCTGCATGTGTGTGTCTCTGTAAGTGTGTGTGTCTGTGTGACAGTGGCTGAGTGATGGGTCCAGTATAGCGTGTAGTATAGCGGACAGACGCTGGGTTTCTGTGGCCGGGGGCAACGACGAGGTGTGTGTACAATCAAACGTGTGCTGACAGGCGCGATGGACATCACACGGTTATGATGACCTCAACCTGCTGCAGGTAACACCCCCTTCATCAAACACACACACACACACACACTGAATTACTGCTGGTGTTTCACTTACTTTTTAAACTTGTTGTAGAAAAAAGCATTTGAAGAAACATTCTACCTAATATAACATTCTCTATAACATAACTACAGAAAGCACTTGTTTCTGATTGGCTGGTAGATGCGAGCCAACATAAGGACTAATTTCCTACTTTTGCTATGTTTTCCATTCCTTTCTCCACAGACATTTTCTAAAAGCAACACGTTCAGTTCTCTGGACCATTTCAAATATTCTAAACAAAAAATGTAATTTGATATTTGTAGTAGATATTTGCAGTTATTTACTGGGTGACGGTCAGGGGAGATTAAAGAGTAATTTCAGTTTATTACATCTTATTTTCACAATTTTGGTCTTTTTCTTTTTATCTTATGATAACGCTGTACCCACCAAAGTGACTGCTGAGATTTGGGAGCAAGGAGAAATTGCTACAAAAGAAGTCTGACAGGGCTGTTAGATTTAACACTTTATTTGGTAGTAAAAATGAATGTGACCATATTTGAAATGTCAGTAAAAATCACGCATTTCACAGGAAAATTGTGCTACAGAACTACAGCAAGTTCTGTAGGTCAAAGTTGAACGAGGAGGGTTGGTCTATGAAAAAAATCCTCTTTTTACAGTATAGGCCTTTAACAAGGGCAGCCAGGACTGTGTGCAAAAAATATTCTTAAAGTGAATATATCTGGAATATACTATACATAAGTGTCTCATCCAGTGTGAAAACATCTCCCTCAATGACACATCTATTTGGTTTCAAAAAGTGAACTTCAAGGGTTCATGGGTTTGACTGCATGTCTGTATGTGTGTGTGAATGCTGACATTTGTGGATGTGTGCGTGTTTGTGTGTCTTTTTTTAGTCCCCCTGTGAGCCAAAAACAAGGTAAACGTATAATAATAACATCCTCAGAATGTATCTCCCCATCTTTCTCCCTTGAGCAAAACAACCCACACCACACACACCTCCTCTCTGCCTCCTCCCCCGGCAGTGCGAGGAGCGTCCGGGTGTGAAATGTAAAAGGGAGAACGCTGTCGTTCAAACTGTCCCAACGACCAGCATCTCCCTTTCTCTCCCTCCCTCATGCTCTTGGTTTCTTCCAGCAACTCTAGCTGTTTGTTTCTTACTCTATTTCTCTGTCATCTTTCTTTCTCTCGTTCTTCTCTCTCCCTCCCTCCCTCCCTCCCTCTCCCTCTCTCTCTCTCAGGTGGGCTGGCTGCTGCAGGTTGCAGGTGCGCAGGACCCCTCAGCCAATGAAAAATGAGTGCCGTCGCGCGCCGTGACTTTGATGAACCTCACCGTACGTCGGCCTATCACTCTTCTCCATTTGGCTTCCCCCGGAAAAACTGCCCTGTGACACACACACACACACACACACACACAATACATGCACACACACAAGTAGCAAACGCTCTGGACCAAATATTTGTCTTGTTGAAGGAAGAGGCTGCGCTCGGGTAGCCTAAACACACGGTCAAGAGGGCCTTTTTGTCTGTGTGTGTGTGTGTGTGTGTATTCACATAATACCCAAGATGTGGAGTATTTTTGAGATTATTTTTAGACATATCTGTTAAGAGTGATTCAACTTTGAAGTTAATGCACTGAAAAGTTGACTCAAGCTAAGTAAAGTGATCTTCAGCAATAGACTGAAAGGTTTGATGTAATATATGTACTTAGTAAGCTGTGTAGTTCTGCATGGTAACGTCAAATAATAAACCATTTCACAATTTAAAAAAGAAACATTCTTCAATAAATTTCTCAAGACAATTCAATAAAAAAACAGTCCTTTCTTTTTTATTTGGTAGTTGTTTTTGTTTCAAGGCCTTTGACACTTTCCTCTGTATGTTTTACTTCTTCACTTGCATGATTTTATGATCTTTGTTTATGTTACTAGGGTCAATGGTTATGTTATAGCCAACGTTTATCATTTTTTTAAACTTGAGAAATCACATTTTTTTTCTATCCATTTGGTATATTAAATGGCACTAAAATGCCCTTGAAAATGAGATGATGTATCGCAAGGGCTTTATCCTGACATAGCCTAATAAAAATTATCCACGAGTCTCATGGGCTGTTGCAATGTTGATGTGGTAGCAAACTTGGCATATTGAGAATGCTTTTTTGTTGCAAAAAACACATAATAGTTGCAGAATTGATCCAAACATAATCCTAAATGCAAAAGTGGCTGAATTCAACTTACTGAATTTATGCAAAGAGTCTCCATTGTTAGCAGGGCAGCAACAGAACGCTAAAGGATTGGATGTTTCTTACTGCAGTGCTCCTCGGGACTTGTAGTTGTCTTCTCTTTGGACATTGTTATGGACATAGTACATCAGACGTATGTCCAAATGAATCTGAATTTTTTTTTTATTTCAGAACAGTTGCCTGTTGATTGCACAGCAAGTTGCCTTAAATCTATGGATAAAAATGAGGACACTTCCTCTGAAACAACCCCACCCACTTCACCACTCTGTTATGTGAACATTCTTTAAATGTCCACTCTCTCTCCATCTTTTTCTTTCTCATTACATTTCCTTCTCTGCAGAAAACATTCTTGGCCGTTTAACACTTGTTGAGGAGATGACACAGGAAGACAAAACACTGCTCAGCGGATGGGTGTGTGTGGCGCTAGATGCATGCTCACATGTGTGTCACAGACATGGTGTTTCTGGTATCTGCTATGTGAGCAGCTATAAGAGAGTCCGGGAGCTAATCCCTCCCAGTTGGTCCCTAATCCTGTTATAATCCCTTTAAAACTCTCTATCAGCCTCTCAGGACCTCAGTGGGGTTAAATCTTGTCAGGTCACACACCAGAAACACACACACATATACATACACACTCTTAAACACTCTGTACTGTTGGTTGAGTGTTAACAAATCACCGTCATCCCTTCTAAGTTAAATGAGTTTCTCTCTGCTTCTTAAACGAGATTATGTTGAGGTTTTCTCACAGCAGGTTCTAGTTGAATGAGCCTCAGCTTAATCTCCCCATCTTCATCTCTTTGTCTGTGTATTCTCTCACACTCACTCTTTGTTCAAAGTGACATGAATGAATTGTTAGAAGAACAT
This sequence comes from Scomberomorus guttatus, assembly GCA_038419695.1. NCBI lineage: Eukaryota > Metazoa > Chordata > Actinopteri > Scombriformes > Scombridae > Scomberomorus > Scomberomorus guttatus. The sequence continues at coordinate 19,237,129 of CM076463.1, forward strand.
CAGAATCTCACATGGATATCAACTTTGCTCTCTTAAAAGGCATTCACATTTTTTACACTTAAATCTGTAAATGTACAGAATATGATCTGAACATCCTCAACCAACAGCAGTGCTGAAAACATTTCACACTAACTTTGATGTCTGTTTTAAAGTGTGAAATCAAATATAATTCTAATAAAAAAGGTGCAAAAATGTTTTGTTTGAGTGTTTCCTATTTTAAGATGATGGATGAGATTGGTGAACTGAGCTGAAAGAATTGGTAGATTAATAGATTAGTCAATCGACCAAAAATAATCTGCATTTATTTTGATAATTGATTCATCTTTAAAGTCGTTTTCCAAGCAAAAATGTCAAACGTTCTCTAGTTTCAGCTTCTAAATTCTTTCCGTTTATTAATCTTATCTCACGGTAAACTGAATATCTTTGGGTTTTGGACTGTTGGACAAAACATATTTTTCAAATAATATCATATTGGGATAAAAAATTGTGATGTGCATTTTTCACTATTTTCTGACATTTTATAGACTTACCTCAGCAGGTTATTCAATAACGAAAATAATCATTAGTTGCAGCCTTATTGGTGAGTTCATTATTTTCTGTATTGAGACAATTTGCAGTGCATTATCATGCTTATACAATAACTACTTACCAAAGCAGCATTTGTTCCTTTAATGTTTGCTTGTAGTTAAACTCATCGATACAGTAGATTAGTTTCCCCAGTGAGTTAAATGGTAACATAGTGTGAAGAATCAGTATTGTTGCTATTGTAGAATGTATTTTTATTTACAAATTTAGACCAGAACTACAGTATGTCTGCAATGTCCACATAAACAAATTTAACAAACACATGTCAGCTAATCAGAATCAACTATAGTTTGTGTTTTTGGCATGCTGTAATCTTCCAATAAAACACATCACACCATATTGTCTCTTTTTTGTACAATTTTATGTAAAAATGTCTGTAAAATACAAAGAAAGTGCCCATTTTCATTATACAAGCATGCACAGACACACAGACTCCCTATAATCCTCTTGTTCCCCTTAACCCCCCCCCATGCACACACACACACACACACACACACACACACACACACACACACACACACACACACTTCCCAAACAGACAAACGCATTACAGAAATGAAAAACAAGTGAGAGGCTGGAGAAGAGGGAGGGGGGGGGAGGGGGAGGGGGGGGGGGGGGTTGAGTGAGATTTTATTTAAGTGTTCTTGTAAGCCATCTAAGATATTAATGTTGCAAAGCTACTTATCAATATTTAAGAACATAAAAGGAGTGTGAGGGCGGAGGCCGGAGGGTGGTTGTGTGCAGTGAGGGCAAACCAGGAGGGACCTGCACTCTCGAGGTGTGTGTGTTTGTGTGTGTGCATGTGTGTGTTTGCCAGAACCCGAGAGCAACAATCAGAGATGAGATGAGGTCTCTCTGACAGTTAGAGAAGAGGAATTGCTCAGTCTCTGTCCCACTAAAAGCTTTTTAACACGCCCGCAAATATGTGCATACACACACGGACACTCACACACAGAAAGTGAGCGCTGTTAAGTGATGGTCAGGATGGTAAATACAACTGCTAATGCCCCATAACCACAACATACTTATTTTATGTTGTGGTTAAAATTTACTGATTTATCTTTATGAGTGTATTTATGCATCTATATATGCACATGTGTATGAATAGTGTTTATGCACATGTTTTACAGTCTGTCTGCAATGTTTACATTCATATATATGTGCCATAAATCTGTATGTATGTATGCAGGTGTATAGAGGTACTGTGTCAATGCTTTTCCTCAAAATGCGTCACTGAAATGTAGAAAGTTTCTCACTATTTATTGATACCTTGATCTATTGCAATTGTAGTATTGTTAATTTATATACCTAAATTCACATTTGTCACAGAGGATTTTATAATCTGTAGAGTGTATGACATCCTCCCTAAAAGTCTCAACAGCAGTATACTGTATGAATAAGGAAAAACTCAACAAAAACAAAAAACAAAAAACAAAAAAATACTTTATCAATCAATCTTGTGAGAATTTTCGCACATTTCCCCAAAATTCAGTTGAGCAGATTTGGTTTCTTTAGAGAGTTTGGGATCTCCTTTACAATTCAAATAAAGTTGAGTTTGAGCAGTGTTTGGCTGCACATCATGAGTGTGTAATAACTGACCCACCAGTAAGTAAGTGGGGTTTAAGAGGTTAAATGACTTTTTGGCTTTTCTTTTTGGATCGGGCATGTAATATTATCTAACAAAGTGAAGAAATCTAAATCATTGTCAACATGTCTGAGTAAAGACACCGTCCTACCTTTGCACTCTCCCTCTTACCTCTCTGCTGCGTTCCCCCCATCCTGCCGTCTGTCCATCCATCCCAAACTCCATTTTCTCTGTGCTACAGTCCCTCCCTAAACATTAGAAATCATCGGAGAGGGTGACGGCAGGTCTGCTCGCAAGAAGAGACTAAAGTACTGCAACCTCTCTGGAGAGAGAGAGAGAGAGAGAGAGAGACAGAGAGAGAGAGTGTTACACAACCTTTTTAATTCTCTCATCAATTAAAACAAGATTAGGTCAAAACCTAGTATATGGATGGACTTTTCATACAGTAGTTGTAACTCAAGGTGATGTAAAACATTAAAAATACTTAAAATACATTGCACCATAGACTATATAGTGCTGTTGTAAGAAGGGCTGAGTTAAGATTTAGGCTATTTATATGTTTTATATATCACTTACCCACAACCCGAAAAATAATTTTAATGCTGCAACTATCAAGTTTATCATTCAATGACCCCAATACAGTGTGTTTCATGTGTGTAAAGTTTGCATTCGTAAAGTATTTATTATATTGCTTTCATTTTATTTACCATGAACACAGAAGTGCATATTTGGAAAAGACACTAGATGCATGTAACGTGCAGAAATTGACAGGAAGTTACGCTGACCACAGCACACAGATCTCCTCTTATCAAACAGGTGTTATTTGGATAAACTGACCACATACTGGGAATCTGAATGGTTACTTTCTCACCTGAAACAATATTAAAACTTAGTAAAGTGACATATTAACAGTCCTACAAGGCTTGGTGCGAAATGCATTCTGGGATACTTAGCTTTGGTAGCCTTCAGCTGTCTTCAGCCGACCAGTGGTGTACTTTCATCAGTCAGTCAGTCAGTCAGTCAGTGACTCAGTGATAGACGGATGCAGTTATAGGGCTGGCCCCGCTGTTGCGGTCCAGCCAAACATAAACCAACATAAAGCTTCTTTGAATCCAACATTTAGTGTGTGTATGTGTGTGTGTTAGTGTACAGGAGACAAAGACATTAAGAGGTGAGCAGCATGAGCAGCAATCCGCAGGTGTTTGCCACCTCTGTAGCTTGAAAACATTAGGGCACATACACATACACACACACAAACACAAACACAAACACAAACACACAGTGACCTCTGGACAGTGTTCTGTCTTCCTGTGTCTTCCCGTGTCATCTCTAGTGTTACACATCCAAAACACTTTCTGAACACAAACCACTAAATGATGGCTGCAGGGTGGATGGGGTGTGTGAATGTGTGTGTGTTTGTGTTTCTGAGGAGGAGAGAAAACAGAAAAAGGAGAAAGACTGTGTGAATGAGGGAAACTGTGTGTGTGTGTGTATGATGACCCTAGGCAGGGCTAGATAGATGGGTGTTCTGACCTCCCTACAGGGGTGCAGGTACGCTTATTTACACAAAGCACCCTTAGGTATGTAGGTGTTTGTGTGTGTATGTGTGTGTGTGTGTGTATGTGTGTGTATGATACAAGCATCCAAACTTGGTCTCACATAGAGCAACGCATAAATACAAATCGACAAATAACGAATATGTCTATTTCTTTTTTTCACTTTACCTCTCTCCCTCATTTAGGTCGAGTCTCCAAAACAAAGAAATGGAAAAATAATTCAAAAAAGCTCTTGTCTAAACTCAGATGCCAATGGGACAATTACTTCACACAGTTTATTTCAAAAAAGTATTCGCACGATTGAGTCCTGTCTCAGAATGGTCTGCAAACCATGTCTCTAAAAGTGGAGGTTAGATAGCTTCTTCTATTTTGGACTCTCCAGCTCTCCATCTTCTCAAAAGTTAACACTGTCAAGGCGGCTTGCTATTCGTCAGCGGCCTGTGGGTTCACCAAAGTTTTAAATCCTGTTTTTTGTTGTGTTGTCACAGTACTGACCACTGAGCCACCAGAGTGATAAATAAATAGTTACCACACTCCTCGTTAGCTACCACAGAGTTCCAGGTATGAGCTGAAACTGGAATTGCTCTCAAAGCGGTCATTTTGAACACTTAAGGCACTGATGTTTACATGGCGACACCTCAGAGATGCTCAGAGAATATCACTTAAATGGAAAAATACGCCTACAGTGCAAAACACAATGCACTGCCTGACACACAGAAAACATTTTATGTTAAATATTAATCTCTGCAGACTGTTTGAAATTAATGAGGTTGTTGCTGATGATATTACATCATTATTTATTTAATGTTTACCTTCACCATGTTTGTTGGAGGGCTTACAGTGATAAAGCTAAAGTAAGAAATCCACATGGCACATTCAACCACACTATACAAGTTTGTTTTTTAAGTTTTTTTTAAGTCCAACAAATGAAACAACAAAATGTGTTGTTTGTAACTGCCCTTTAAAATGACACTTAGAAGCATTTTCTGATATGACGCTGCTATCAGCAATGGCGACACCATTTGTGTGTTCCATCCAAAACCGTAACTTTTCTATAAGTTTATATATGTTTTCATACATTCTGGTGTGTGATGTGGGTGATTTACACCATCGAGACTTATATTTACCTCTTGTGAGTACTCAAAGTCCAGTCAATCAGCTGTTTCCAGCTGTGTAAATAAATCCGAAAGCCCTGACAACATCTTTCACAATTCAACAATTCTCCAGCGTTAAAGTATGCTTGAATAACAGCCCTGTCTGTTTTTTTTTATACTGTATGTGAGAGATATTTGTTCTACATCCAGAGAACCACATTGATTTGCCTCTAAAAGGTGAATAAATTGTGTGTGTATTTTATGGAAACTGAAAAATCCATGTCGCTGTTTACAATACTTGCTGCTTCTGTAAATCAGAAGGTGATCAATGTGTGTATTGACTGATCCAACTCCTGGGTGTGTATCAGTATGTGCGTATATATGAATGCGTGAAGTGGTTGTGTGTTTGGGGACGATGCGCATGTGTGACTTCTCTTCTCTTTTGGATTTTTTTTTTTTCTGTATTTGAGTGCGTGTGTGTGTTGGCATATATGAGCCTGCAGTTGTTTGTTTCCATTAGTGTTACTGTATGTGTGCAAACAGGCATGTGGTTCCCGCGTGCATTTGTGTGTATGTGTTTGAATGTGTGTGTGTGTGTGTGCGTGTGTCTTTTTAGCCCTACAGCGGGGTCATTTCTGTATTGACAACCTGCTTGTCCCTGTCATACAGAGAACATGAGTAGAAAGGCCATTCTCATTTAGCCTGATAAAGCGCCTGTAGCGTCATAACGACCTCTAGCCATTTATAAATCATACTTTAACATGAGGGAGATGGACCTCTAACTGCTGACTGATTGCAGAATTGATCAAAATTACTCATTCATGAATCAGCCTAGCACTTCTGCAGCGTGTCGAGCAAAAGGAGACAAAATCTAACAGCATTTTAAAAGGTGAGACGTCCATGTGGGAAATAACACGGTGGTTATGATACGATAAATACTGTAGTGCTTATATTTCTGATATTATGCTTCATGTTGAATTTATTCCAGTGTATAAGTCTGTAAGACATTATTAGTACATTTAGTCGGTGACGTTCTTTTCTTTTTTCTTTCCTTTCTTTCTCCAAATTGGTCTCTCCTCCTTTTTTTCCACCCACCTCACCCATCATATTAATCTGCATAGGAACAATCAGCGGCTCATGTTTACTGATTCGCCCAATCAGGTATCAGTTCTCCCTTGAGGTTCAAGGTCCCCATCCGCATCCCGTGTGTGTGCTTGTGTGTGTGCGCATGTGTGTGTGTGTTGTGGATAAAAGAGGAAAATCCCTGAGAGAGCCGAGCAGAACGTGTTGATCGATCCTCTGCAATTACCAGCCAATCGAAATGTGATTTATTTCCCAAGGAATCATTTCAATATCAAGAGAGCCGGGATGGGAGGGAGTGTGTGTGTGTGTGTGTGTGTGTGTGTGTGTGGAAGGAGATCCTTGTCAATAAACTAGCACTCACTCCCCTATTCCTCTTCCTGTATCCCTCACTCAACCCATCCATCTGTTCTTTTTTTCTCTTCCTCTCACACTCCCTTGCTACATCCTCCCTCTCCACCCACAACTCCTTCTCTCCATCCCCAACTTTGTCTTTCCTCCCTTCTTTTCTTTCTTCTCCCTCCTCTATACTCATCCTGTCCATCTATTCCTCCACATACACACATCCTCTATCCATCCATAACCTCACCTCTCTGTCTCCTCTGTCTTTCACTTACCTACCCTATATTCCTCCTCTTTTTCACCCCATTCCCTTTAGCCTATCTTTCCCTCCATCTCCCTCTTTCAAGCCTCCCCCCTCCTCCTTCCCTCCTTCCCTCCATCCCTCCCTGTCTTCCTGACTGCTCCCCAGTGAGGCTATCATTCTGAGGCCTTGTCAATACGACCAGTCAACCAAACAAAAAGACAAACTGACCAATTGAGGTATTTTGATTCTTAATCCCCTCCTCACCCCTCCCTCCTCCCCTCCTTTTCACCACTGCCTCCTCCCCTCCACTATCCCGGTCCTTTTTTTGCACTTAATTAAGTCGCCAAGTGGCTGTCAGGAATAATTTTTTGCTGCGGCATGGGGCCGAGGGCCGCGGTGGACTTGACATTTGATAATATTGCGTCTCCACGTTGATTGAAGGGGGGTGAGAGGCCCCCTGCTCGCCGCTGCCGTGATCGTTTGACAACTCTCAGCCAATCAGCCCCAAGGACAGCCTGTGGACCCCCATTCTTTGGCTTGGCAACTCATATTCCTACGAGTGATGGCTGGGCGCCTGCTTGTGTGTGTTTGTGTGTGAGAGAGTGTGTGTGTGTGTATGTGTGAGTGTGTGTTGGGGTACCAAGGGTCGGACACAGAGTACCGTCGCAGGGTCATGGAACTGGCAGTCACATTTCCCATAAATCAGTTGGGCAGTGCTGAGGGAAACGTGTGCAAGTCTGAGCGTGTGCACAAGACCATGTCTTCCCTTGTGTGTGCGCGTGTGGGTTCGCAAGGTTATTTTGTGTATGCAGCTGCATTTGAGTATGTTCACAAGAAGCACACACACACACACAATTTTTGTTTTGTGTCTTGTCTCGGCAACCTCTGCCCCCTTCAGCTAAGTTTTTCCCTCGCTAGTTAATAGAGGGTATAATGTTAGATGCAAATGACTGTTTTAATTGTTGCCTTATTAGCGGGGAGTGGGGGTATTAACTAAAGAACATCATGATGAAATGCCACTCAAAAGCAAGCTGCAGTCGGAATCAATCAGGGTAATTAATTACAAACATGAACACCACCATCAGTGTTTCCATAATGTTTACAATCAGACTCCGCAGCGCTCTCACTTCTCTCTCAGACTACAGGCCGAGGTGTGAAACGAGTGGCGGGGCCTTGTTTCCTGTACGGGTCCCCCAGCACGTTTACTGCTATCTTTTTACGAGCTGTTGTCCCAGGGCAAAACATAATTGTTATTTTTGTTGTTTTAAAAGATAAAGTATTTTGGAGCACCCCGCCTAAGGAGCATAGACTGGTAAAGCAGTGTTTTAAATTACTTGAAATGTTAAAAAAAAAGCAAACAAATAAACAAACAAAAAAAACCTTAACAGGCTTTAATTTAATTAGTTTGGACCAATTTTGTTGTCATTATATTAGATGTATTATTTTGCTTTCAATTACAATTATATCTGGAAGTGTCTTTTTTCCTGTTTATCTTACTGACATTTATTTGTTATTTTAACATGCTTTGTAACTTTAATGAAAAATGCAATAAAGATAAGCATAGCAGCATCATCAAATTATTAATGTGATTGTTTATTGAAAACTTTGAAAAGTATTACACATCTGTTAAAGTTGCAATTTTTGTCATGAAAAGTGTCAGATGTAAACTGTTGAAATGTTTTGAATGTTACACAAATAGAAATGTACATTATTTACATTACAGTAAAATACCAGGATTTTGTAAACTGAGTAGATTGTCACATTTAACAGATGTTTAAATTTTGATTTCTGTGCACCCAAAAGTTGTTACATCTGTTGCAAGAAAACACTGTTTGTCAACGTTTACCTGGGTTTTTGTATTTTCCATTAAAAAAAAAAATCAGATGTTCCCTCATTAAGAAGCAGCAGATAAAAAAAACAAATAAATCAATAAACTCTTTATGAAAACTGAAAATCACTTAAAGCCATCTACCAGTGGATCATATTTTAGCGTTGGGAATTTCCTTGAAAGACAACATAGTGCAGGCTACCACACATTCATGTGTGAAAAGCCCTTCAGCAAAGCACTCAGCTCCCTCATTCTCCAAGGCCTGCTTCTGGAGATGCACCTGAACCATCTGGAGAGCTATGAGCATGTACATTTACTTAATGCATACGTCTTTGCATAAAGTAATTGCGTTAATTAAATCTGCATAAACAAATGAAACACACAGACATACAAAACACACCTCATATTTTAAGATTATTTTACCCTGTTGTGTCTGTGAAGATTCTCAGCCGTTCAAGCAGTATGATACACACACTAAGTCAAAGATAACTGGAATGGATCCAGTACTTCTATATGTATCTGTATACCTTTTTGTTTTTTGTTTTACATCCATCTGTACATGTCACTCTCTTTTAGAACTAGACTGAGCTCAAACGATTTCCTCTGTTGAAACACCCACAAACTGTCAGACATCCAGGAATCCAACACCGTAACGTCTTTGATACCTCACAGTGAAGGAACATTTGAATCTGCAGATTGTTTTTCAGCACCCCAGCCCTAAACACAGCAGATTTATTTGTCAAGTCCCCAGCCCATTCCCATTCAGTCTTTTGCATTTTCATTTGCTCCTGTTTTAATTGGGTTATGCGTGTCACTTGGTGTGTCTCTGTCTGTCTCGGAGAGCCGTTCCATATTCCTGATGAGGTTCTGTCTTCTAACCCCCTTTTTCTGGCTCTCTAATCGCCTCTCAGCGCTCCAGGCAACAGACAAACTGTACCAGACGCACACAGAGGGGGAATTGCTTTTATTTTGGAGGGGGCTTGTCTAAATTAATTGTGATTTTTTAGTCACCAGTGGTTAACTACAATGTTTGCTCTGGTAACATGGCCTAGATAAAGACTCTCAATCACAGCATGAGAACGCTTCTCTCAAGGCCTTTTGACTCAGGCAAAAATGTCATGACGGGTGAAGCTCTGAAGCAGCTTGTTTACCATTCAGGAGAAGGACAGGAAGCTTTTACAAAATCAATGTGAAAGACTTGTATAATATGCCAAGTTCAAAAAGATACAAGGTAAATAAAAAAAGCAGTACTTGGTGCTTGATGCAGCTGCTTGATTGACAGTAATTTGTTCAAACACTTTTGAACCCATAGTAAAGTTTTTTCTTCTGGAAAATAGTGACACAAAACCTCTGATCGTGGAGGTCGTGGTGCATGTTGGGTGTATGAAGCATCCACTGCAGACACTGGAAACTGGTGTTAACTTAACCAAACTTTAACCATTAAGAGGAAGAGGAGCAGAAAACATTCATTTGGATTATTTTGGAAGGCAAAGACAAACAACATATTTGCTTGTTAAGTTCGGATGTGTTTGGATGGATGGAAATGGCTCATGGTTGTTTCCCACCAAGAATTTTTTTTTCCCACTTCTTGAAATCTCTGAAAGCTAAATTTAAGAAATGTGGTCTCACCATGAAAGAGATGTGAACAGTTACAGGTTTACCATTAAACAAGCCACTGAAGACATCTCCTTTCAGCTATGACATCCTGTGTATGTGTTCAGAGAGGTGAGTGTGTGGAAAATGCAATCTGTCAGTACTTTATTCAAATCTGATATATAAGTCCTTCCTCTCCTCTTTCTTACTCGTCTTCCTTTCCCCTCTATCCTCTCACTTTCTGTTTTAGTCCTCTCATCCTTTGTTCACCTTCCTTCCTTATTCTCCATCTCCTCACTACACCCACATTCGTTCTTCTCCTCTCTGCTCTCTCCTCCTTCTTTCCTTTTTCACCCTCTCTGTCTTTTACCCTCCTCATCTTCCCTCTCTTGCTCATCCCTCGCCTCCTCCTTCTGCTTCCCGCCCCCCTCTCCCCTGCTCGGGCCTCTTGTCCAACAACCCAGCAATTAACCTCTGGCCTCGCGTCTCTCCTCCCATCACCGCTGCAGTAATTAGGAGGTCAATCCAACCCTCCTCTATCATTTACCCTGACATACACGCACACACACATTTTCACTGACATCTCTAAAAGCACGCTATGTGACAGATTCTTTGCATTACCAGCTCCACCCAAACACACACTTACCCTTAAAACAGATGTATGTCAATACAAATTGGAAAAACTTGACACTCAATGACAAATTGATTGCTCTTATAAAATAAAGCAGATTATTGTTTGCCTTTAATGATGGTTGTCAGCTTAACATCTTTGTTTATTAAATGGTACCAATATTAATAGCTTCTCGTTAGGGTGGGAAATCATTACTCAATAAAGTATACAGTCCAACCATATACAGTAATTATATCATAACAACAACATTGAAATATCTTGCTTCACATTTATCATGTCTAATTGAATGATGAGAGAATGGCTTATTTAACTCAGCTGATTCGGATCCTCTCACCTGAGTTAAAAATATATAGGAAGAGGACGTAGGCACCAAAAATAGCTGAATAAATGGTAAATAGGAAGATATGCTCAACTTAGTGCACTCTCTGTGCAGGACATGGTTTACTTCAGTGTAACCTTTTATTTAGAATTTATCAGCGGTGAAAGAAGCATTCAGATCCTTTACTTAAGTGAAAGCAGTGATACTACAGTGTAGAAATACTCCATTACAAGTAAAACTAATTTAAATGTAAGGAAGTACACTGATATACAAAATATAAAGTACTCATTATGCAGAGTGGCCACTTTCAGAGCGCTATATTATTATAGATAGTATATTATTGGATTATTACAGACATGTTAGCAGCATTTTATTGTTGTTGAGGGTTAAGCTAATTCTTTACATCTCTTTGGTAGTTCAGTCTATGAGGCTGATTATGCATTTTGGAGGTTAAATCCTGATCTGCAAAGTAACTACAGCTGTCAAATAAATGTAGTGGAGTAAAATCCTGAAATGGAGAACTGTAATGGTAAAGTACAAGTGCCTCAAAACTGTACTTAAGAACAGTACTTGAGTAAATGTAGTTACTTTCCACCACTGGACTTTATTATATGAATGCCAAATTAGAAAAACAAAGTCTCCTAATCCTGGTGATGCTTGTAACAGCTCACCTGCCAATCTCATACACATGCGTTGGATAAGCCCCCCAATTAGTGTATTTATTTATTTTATTGTTAATTTGTGTTAATTTGTTTTAAGTTGTGTTCTAGTAAAAGAAAAAAAAACAATGTAGGATGAATGTGATCCTCACTTTTTACCATGTTTTTTTAATAATTCAGTAAATATCATTATCATAATATATTATTAATAATTATCAGCAGTAGCAACAGTCATTTTGTCCATATTGTCCATTAGTTTTATATGTCATTAAATGGTTGCATTTAGATTTTAGAAAAACTGATTTTCTTTCTAAGAAAATATTACTGAAAAGAATCTTCCCACAAACACATACACACAAACACATTCAATATGGTAATTTGATGCATAATTTTAGTGTGTGTTATTAGCTAATCACACGTTTTAGAATATGTGCACCTCCATGCCACATGCACACATGCGCGCCCCCACGTACACACACAAAACACACACACACAGCAGGGTTGACAGGACTGGGCAATGAGCTGTCAGAACAGTCTCTCTGTATCACACAGGTCATTGGCCGATCCCTGTCTGTCTCTTCCTCTCCTTTTCTCTCTCTCTCTCTCTGTCTGTCTGTCTCTCTCTCTCTCTCTCACCCCTCCTCCCTCCCTCTCTCCCCTGCGTCTCATTAACACAACATACAATTAAAGTGTGTGTATCAGTGTCAGACCCCTGCTATTAGCACCTCAGCCTAAATGGCACTTGGCAGGGAGTTGAATCGTAGCTTCCTCTTCCCTGTCAAACAATTAAAGGCCTCACACACACACAATCAATGCCAAAAACACGTTAACACCTAATTAGCTTGACACAGCAGTGTACAGTACGGCCGCAGTGTTTGGAGGTGGACTGACTCTAGCCAGCTCCTGTCACCTCTGTTGGCATCAGGATTTAAATATCTGATTTTAATTTTGTTTTTTCAAAATTAACAGTCTTTTTATAATTGAGAAATGGGAATTACCCTGCAATGGCTTGTTAAGTTGCACTTGTGCTGTCATTGTTCAAAGCTGAGCCAGCACGTTCACACCATGTTGGTATTTTCACAAATTTTAAATGTAATTTTCAACTTTTAATGCCAAGCTTCCTTATTCACAACAACTCCACAAAAGTCACTGATTTATGGATTTCCGCATTAAACATCAGTGATATTAACATGGCCTGTTTTGGGGCATACATGAACTAAACTCACCTGTAGGGCCAGTAGTATGGATGCCATCCAAAAGGAGGGACACAATGTCTATGAAAGTTGAGTCCACTCCAATGAATTTATTTGACTCATTTATAAATAAACCTATGCGCTCTCTTGCTACAAAGCTAATACAGTTTAGCTCAGATTGCCCTCACTCACAGTGACAACCTGTGAAGCTTGCAGTTTTGATAACCCAAAGTAAAACAATTAAAAAAAACACCCCAAAGGTCTTTGGAGAGGGCATTATGAAACAGCATTATAATAAAATCAGTCTAATACTAATCAAAGTTTAGCTTCTTATCCAAGATTTTTAAACTAAACTACTAAACTAAAAGTAAGGAAAGAAAGTTTAACATTCACTCTGGCCATTATTAATCTTTAAGTGCTTTAGCAACACAGCTTTATAGCATGAACTGGATGAATAACAGTTTTCAACAGATTTGATTGTACACTTCAGAGCATACACACACACACACACACACACAGACACACACACTCTATCTCATGACATGCCACACCCTCTCCCACACTGCAGCAGTAAATATCTGAGATCTAAATCCTCTTCACAGCATTGCCTAATTACTCCCAACAACATGGTAGCTGATTAACTTGTAATTGCTGCTCTGAACGCAGCCTGTCCCTCTCTCCTCGTTAGGGTTATTACTGACTATAATTACCGCTAATGTGCGGAGAGGAACACACACGCGCACACACAACACACTCACATGTACACAAACATACATGCAGGTGGAAGCAAACTCACACATGTATACTTCCTCACAACACATGCATAAACACACCTCACCAGGAGAATACTTAGTTTGTTGGAAACTGTGACTGGTGCACAAAGCAATAACAGTGAAATTTAGGCAACTAAATTCATTTTCAGTATGTTGCCTCATTTAAGCAATGCAATTCGCAGCAGCCAAACTCCTGTAATGGTCTTCATATGTCACTTCATGTCTCGCCGGTGTCTTTCGAATCTCATCACATCCCCAAATCTGACATTTTTGTCCCTTGATCCTGTGAGTGATGCCTACGACATGGTAAAACATTCTCCCAAACAGTTATGATCATAGAATTGCATTACTTTAAATTTTATTTTAGGTTGACTATGATGACAACTGAAGCTTTTTCTTCCAAACTTAAGGGAAAAACTGTCTGCTACGTGTAGAAAAACAATTTTAGTGGGTTAATAACAAAGCAAATACCTTCTCTGATAAATTATTGGACTGAGCCAATCCTTTAACAGATAACATAACAAAAACACGTGTTAGTGTGTTTACGACATCAAAAAATCCTGGTTTTGAAATAATCATCCAAAAGCAACCTACAGCAAACAAATGATTATAAAAATGTGTTTCCCGTGTTTTTTGAGCACGCTTTAAGTATATCCTATCATCACTGAGATCATATCCCAAATTGTTTTGATATCCTGCTGGAAATCAGATAAGTAGCGACATATGTTTTGCATTTCCATAAAAGCAACATTTGTAGAATTAACTATCCGCTTGTAAAACCCCAAAAAGGGAATTTAGAAACGCACATCTGTTTATGAACTTTTACAATTCCTCACTGGGATGGCTCACATATACTTTAAGCCATTATATAAATCAATTTGTTTTAAAGCAACAAACAAAAGCAGAATATAGGTGCTTGCCAGGTGATCTCTGATTGGAAACTACATGCCTCTTTTTTTAAGAAAATGTGAACACTGGATCATGATTGTTAATGAAAATGACTCCTCTTTAAACCAATATACAACAATGAACTGTGTGCTGACAGCATGGGGCTATTGTTCGTCTTTCTACGCTCACTTTGCCACACATGGGCTTCTCTTCTCCCCTCCTGCCTCCTCTATGTAAAAAGGCATTTGCGTGAATCTAAATCCGGCTTAATCGTAATTCTCCAACTAAACTTGCTGTGGAGAAAGCTATGAGCGCAAAGCTCCTTTTAAGTTCATAATCACTTTCTCCTTTACCCGGGGATAATGGTACTACTTGTGGGAGATTTAGCCCACGTCTGTCTTTCTCTCTCTCCCCTGCCCTCCCTCTCTGTCTCTCTCCATTTCCCCCAAACACTATCTCTCTTTCTTCGGACCATTAGTGATATTGCCGGGCTGCAGACCTCTGTGTTAAGTCACTTAATCAAAAGCAATGGGTTGAAAATCTTGTTTGGCCTCTTACGTCTGATTCATTCCTGCAGACAAGAGCAGCAGAGAGACAGAGAGAAGGCCGGGGGGAAATAAATGGAGAGCGAGACAGATAAGTAGAGAGAAGGGAGAGAAAGTAAGTGAGCGAGTGTTGATAGTAAAGTGAGATGGCGAAGGGGGAAAGTGTGAGAGAGAGGAGAGAGGACATTAGGTGGTGGTGCTATGTGTTATCAGCTAAGCAGCAGCAGAAAGGCTATCATTGGCTCTTTCAGCCGCTGGGGATGAGAAGGCCACTGTTCCCCTAACCACTTCTGGCTTCTGACCACCTCTCATACACACACACACACACACACACACACACAGATTCACATTATTTTCTCTAGGCTTTGGCTTCCTATTGTCTAGCATTGGTTCAAATCTACATACAGTATCTTCTCTTTATAAGATACACAAATGTAAGAAATTTTAGGAACTATTTGATGACTGAACAGTTCCAAAAGTGGAGTAGAATAAATATGCAAGAGAGCAAAGCAAAGAATAAACTTGAGGTTATGAAAAATTTTGGCAAGGGACAAAAGTATTAAGGCAAAGGAAGGAATAAGTCGATTTCAATTTCGAAGTCGAGTCTGATTTTTGCCCTAAGTTAAATGGTGACCATGATGGACAGATTTTGCTAATAAAACAGCATCTGTGGATCTCAGGTGCTTTGCGGATGAGGAGAAACAAGGATAAAGGACTTCAAGGGCCAACAATGGAAGCAGAAATGGAAACAGGGAGAGTATTTGTTGTAGTTTCCAAATGAGTGCATGCATGTGTACATACATCTATTGTTTGTGTGTGTGGGTGTACACTCCGTGTACACTCCACCTGCCCCTGTGTACTGTACTTCTACCTATGTAAGAACCAATCTGAGTTTGAGACATTTAGATGGAGGACTTTTTTTTTTTTTCAAAAATGAGGACAATTGAGGCTGGTCGTCACTTCTTAAAAAAGGGGTCGGTTGTAGAGTTGGAGTAAGTTTATGCTCAGGCTTGGTTAGAATGCTCTATGTCAATGAAGGTCCTCACAAATGTAGAAGTATAAAACGTGCGTGCGTGTGTGTGTCTGTAGAGGAGATGATGGGTGATGGAGGGGCTCTATGCTCCATAGGGGGGCAAATGGAACATACGGAGCACCAGACCTCTCCTACTGTAGTACTGCGCACATACACACACGCACACACATACACTGATTTTATTTTAATTTATTAATACAAAAGAAGAAAAGGAAAGTTGACTTCCTCTCCTCAGTGCAGCTGACAGGTTTAAATAATAGAGTGTTTGTCTTCTGGAGGAAGTGCAACAGAAGAAGGAGGGAACAAAAGGAAATAGTTCTTGTGCGCTTGTATTCATCAGTATACATCTTTAAAAATAAACTTTCAGTGATACCCGCTGCTTGTCCTATAGAGACAGCTGTAAAAAATAAGATTCACAATTTGTCAAAAGTTGTACAGTACCTGCAAAACCCAAGAACTTACATTTTAAACTCATGGCTTAGAGAAGCAGGCTAATAACTGGAAAAAAAAAGCATCAGTCTAATTTTCTCATGTATTACTGAGGCCAGACCTTATACCATTAATGCACTCTCTAAAATTCATAAAGCTTTTAACATTAATACACTCTACGACTTTGTCTTAGTTGAAGTTATATCAGAAGAGTATTTGTCTCCAAAAGTAGAGAACTGCAAAAAGCTGAAGATCGATAAGATGGTTTAAAAGTCATAAGTGAATTGAATTTTCTTAATTATGGTAAAAGTGGGGTATTCTGTTGTGAATTACCCTATGATGCATATCAGGGTCAGAGAGTAATCTTTCACCACTTAAGACAATCGCAGTTTTCATTTCCTAATTGAGAAATGGATGGATTTAGGGATAGACAGAGAGCAGAGATGAAAGAGGGACACTGGTGTGACTCTCTCTCATCCCTAGTCTCTCTCCTTTAATAGTCTTTGCCCCATATGTATGAGTGTTCAAAGTCTCCGGGATTTGGGACATTGCATTGTGGGATAGCGCAGCTAGCAGCCCTACTTAGTGGAGTCAAGCCCCTTTTAAAACACCCACAAAAAAGCGACAGAAAATCCCTCTTAGATCAAATCTTCTAAAGCGCTCCGTCTCTCTTTTCTTTCAGAAATGCACAGTTAAAAAAGAAATGAAAGAATCAAAAATTTTAAAAAAAGAACTTAATCTCCTTTTTAGCTTGGCGAGAGAAAGAAATGGGAGTTATAGTAGATAGAAGTAGAAAAAAGATTTATTGTTGATGTAATTAGTTTAACCTTTTTTTTAGAAGAGATGTTTGTTCTTTCCTCTCCTGCACAAGGTTTTACCATTTTACTGTTATCTCTTAAAAAAAAAAAGAATTCCAAGTGTTTCTCTTTCTCTCCCTCTCCTTGTGTGTTGTTTTTGCATGTGTGTGATACACGTGTGTGGAAACTTCACATCAAACACACTCCAGCACCTGTACTCACAATCAGCCGCCTTCTCGCTGCCACAGGTGTACTGTAAGAACACGCTCTGTTACACACACACCTCTCAGATCTTTAAGAACACCCAATTCAATTAACAGGCAGACACATACACACATTCACACATACTCAAACCCATACATCCACACAACCAATCACCTAATACACAAATTACAGTATACACAAACACACACATATGCACGCACACACACAGTTCAGATTCAATCCCGTTGCAGACACTTCTCAATTCAATTAAAACACACTAAAATACTTCTTTTGATCTCAGTATTGGCTATCAGGCACACACACCTGATGCTAGCAGCACTAGTGGCCTCATTGTCTGCAACACAATGCTGCTAAAAGCTAACATCATCTGGCTAGCGGTAACACAACAGTTTTCAGGTAATAGTGATATTTTCAAAGGTACAACAGAAGAGCGTGCTTCGAATTCCAATTACGTGGCATTGTGTTTTATACGCGTGTGCTTCTGTGGACGTGTGTGTATGGCTGTGTGTTTACATGTACCTGTAAAATGTGCGTGTGTTGCCTCAGTGTATGCAAATGCCATTTCCATTTGATAATGAGTTTTCTCCCTGTTTCAGAATCAGAGCTCATATAGGAAGCACGTGAGCTAACATGCCTTATGATGGTGTTCTGTTTGATTACAAGACACTCTGTACTTACTGTATTTACATGTAAAGGTGTGATAACAATAAATATATCTTGAGTAAAAGTCTGTAAAGTGTTCTGTAAAGCATATTGTATCTTCTAGAAAGAAATGTGTTATATAAATACATGGTTCTTTGGTGGAAGTTTCTGTTTGACTGACACTGCCCAATCACAAGCAAATCCGGGCTTAAACAAAAGTAAGTTGACCTCAGCAGGAGCTTGTTTATCAGACAGAGTTTTGGCAGTGTCTGCTTCTCTCTTCTTGTGTAATGTGGATCGACAACACAAAATGACTCTCTCAATCTTGTTACTCTTCTTTAAGAAATGGAGAGAGAGGAAAGAGACTGAAGTGTCCAGAGGAGTGGCTGGAAGGGACAGAGTGCGCCGCTCTAACGGTTTTTGGGGTTCAGGTGGAGAGAAGGGACAGATGGGTATTTGTGATTTGTGAGTGTATCTGTGTGAGATTAAGAGAGTGTTTTAGAGCATGCAAGTGTGTTTTAAAAGACTTGTGTGAGCATATATATACAAGTCGAAGTATAATTGAGTAACGGAAAGTAAGGAGTGTGTGTGTGTGTGTGTGTGTGTGTGTGTGTGTGTGTGTGTGTACCTGCTTGAGGTTTTTGGAGAGAGAATCTAAGAGAATAGCGGGTAGAAAAGGCACGGGGAGAATAAACATCCTTCATGCATTTTAACATGCAAATAACCTGATCAGGGATCATTGTACCCTTGTGTTCACGCACACACAGTTGCACACAAACAATGTTTTGGGTTTTAGTGTGTCTAATGTTTCACTAGACAATTTCCCTTCTTCCAAAATCTTTGCAACAGAGTTGATGAGTGACATGTTTTCGTGATTTAGAAATGATGAACCAGATCCCAGTTGAGGGGAAAATGTTAAAGTCCCCCTCCACTCATGCACATACACTGAGAATTGACTCTTCAGTGAAGTGGGAGACATTTTGTGTCTAGCAACAAAATGAAAAATATTTGCATATTCAGATATTCTGGATTTGGAGGGAGAAGGTTTATGCCTTTAAGAATCATTAAGAATTTTAACAAAATACTTTTTGTACTTTTTTTGTGGAAAAACCAAATTATTATTCCAAACAGATTATTTGTAAATATCATAAAACCTGTCTGGGGATCTTTAAAATGATCTGTTTTTTAAGTTAGTGTGACAATTACAGTTGAGCATTTTTTGCTCATGGTAAATATTGGGTAAGGCTCCTGGGATGGGTTATGGGTTTGTCTCATGCTAAAGATCCTCAACTTTGGGGTCAGGGCACCATGTGGTGTCTCTTTAAATGCAGATAGGATAATGGGAATTTCTATATGTGTCCCATGATGGATATTTAGCATTTTGGAATGAAACCCTTGATAAAAGACACAATAAAATAAATCCTAAATTTAAAAAAGACAAAAATTACAAGAATGAATAATAGAATCAAAATTTCTTCTTTATAGAAATCTTTATCATATATTTTATTGTATGTATTTACAATGGTGATGAAACTTTGTGCTGGTAGGCATGAGAGCATTTTGTTCTCTGCAGATGAGAGTGGAGACAGTGTCATTGGCAAGGAAATGACATTTTTGATTGTAGCGCCTGTTTTGTGTCTGTCTGCATGAATACACAACGCCGGATTTTGCATATGTAAGGTTAAAGTGGCGAAGCTCATCCCGCTGTATTCAATCCTCAAAAAAGACATTTCCTCTTTTCCCCCGAGGCTGTGTGTGTGTGTGTGTGGTGGGTTGAGGTAATAGATAGTGGGGGCAAAATGGCGTATGTGTGTATCTGTGCGTGTATACGTGCACACTTGAGTGCATGCATGCAAAATCATTTGTGTGCATATGCGTGGCTCCCTGTTCATCTGAATGGGGATTCATTGGGCAGCCATTTCAAAATTAAATGCTTTTGGTCAGGCAGATTGCTTTACGTCTCTGTCATGTTGCTGTGAATGGGATGCAGCCTTTGATGGATATGAGGACTGACAGGAGAGCCCCCCCCCCCCCATATGCACGTACACACACAAACACACACCACTTTATTCATTTTCACCCTCATTCCCTCAACCACTCCATCCTTAAGCTCCACTCCTTTACCTTGTGTTTCATACCCCCCCCCCCCATATGTATATGTCATTCTCTTTTAAAGATTTAAAAAAATTCCCTATCAAATAATAAAAACTCAATAAATGGTGTAGACTTTAGCTTGCTGGGACATCAGGAAACTTCTGTGAAAAAGGTTATTTGTAACTGCAGTGAAACTTAAGCAAAACCCAAATCTTGATAATTCTGTGACTTAGGTATTATTTTGTTCATTTTGTCTTGCCATGTTATATTTCAGGGTTTTTTTTCCCTTCGGATAAAAAGGACAAACATTTTCTGTCAAATAATAATTAGTCTGCTCTCAACACAGTCAATGTTGGAGCCTCTCTAATGCAATCTGGCAAAAACTTCCTGCAGTTAGGACCATAAAACCAACAGCAGCTACCTTTTATTTAACCTTTGGAACAACCAGAAGGCCCACACATTACCTTAGAGGTCAGATAGGGAAAGACGCACTGGGTAGTAAGGTCCACAGGAAGTACAATTTTGCAAACTAACTGGAGGCCAATGCAAAGATATGAGAATACATTTGATGAGATCAATAATATTCTCAGCGGATTGACACACTGCTTCTGCAATCCAATACATCAACCATAAATGTCAGACTATCAGAAAGAATCACTCTGATGGAACAGAAGGGACAAATCTACCAGAGAAGAAGTAAAGAGAGCAATTTCATTGCCAACTAGTAGAGTGCGCTCAGTAGAGTGCAGATCTCCAGGTGTGTTTGGGGGCATGTGGATGGCACCTACTGCAACGCCACCACAACTGCCAGATGCAACCATTTGCAAAGTTTTGAATACAGTTTTTTTGTATATTACAGTATAGCATAGTGTAAGTTTTCTTATAAAGATGTATGCAACATTTTTGATAAAGTGTTTTTGTATCATATAGTCTCAGTTTTCTTTAAGATGCATAGAATAGTGTAATGGTATTGTAACAGAGTGCCCTGCGTTTGACTAACTGTATAAACTTAAGGAAACAATAAACTGGAAGATAAGTCCAATCTTTTCAATTTAAACATTGTTATTTATTTACAACATTTTGTTGTAACACACCACACAAAATAAAACCCCTCCCTACCTCCCTCTAACCTCCCAAACAAAGAAGAGTTGAATCTCACTCATATGTCCCTCCTGGCTCCCTTACAGTCAAGGTGGTGGCGAAGCTATTGTGCTTAACTTTAATGGATCATAACATATCGGGTATGGAATTAATCAGCAGATGCTCCGCTTCAAAATGAGACCAAACTCTTCTATGGATGTCAGTTTTTGAGCCACATCAGAGGCCAAAATGTGGCTTCCAGCAGACTATGTAACGCAGTTCAGATGACATCAATATAAGGTGACTTAATAAGATGATTTTGCCTTATTAGGAGGTTGGATGGATGGCTAGATAGTTAGTTGGTAAAAAGTGGACTTTGCTGCAGGAGACTGTTTGCTTCCCGTTTCCCACCGTGAGTGTCATGTTTTCAACCACGATTCGGGACATTTTTCTAAAAACAGTAACGTTGTGGTGTTTTTTTGTTTGTTGCCATGACAATAAAGGTTGCACAACTTTAAGGAAGCATAAACCACGTTTCAAATGATCATTTTAACCCAAACCATGATCTTTCCCTGACCCTAACCAAGTGTTTTTTGTGCCTAAACCTAACCAGACCTTAACCACAGCATTGCCACACCATAAAACATCATTATTTTTTAACAGTGATCTGTAACGGTTTTGAAGCGGCATACTGCGCTCCTTTGGGTTGTTATGGAGTGCAGGTACAATCGACCTATTTGGTCTGGTTCCCATCCGTCCTATAGAGGGCGATGAAATATATATTGTTTTGGGAGTAATTGGAAATAGACCTATTCTGTCGTTTTGGTATAAGGATGTGTTAGAAAATGCAATGCAGCCAAATAAATAAATGCTTCAGATTCTGATAAATGCTCTGAAATAGGAATACAGTCATGATCATCAACAAGCTTGTGTTCTTGGGGGAAAAAAGCCTGCTGTTGTGTGAATGGAGCCAGGTTGAAGATATGTAAATACAGTATGTAAAACAAATAATTAAACACGCATTTCTTTCAAAACGATTAATTACTTTGACATTTTGTGATTACCTGTTTTGTTCATTTTGTTATTGCTTCTGTGAGGAGATTTTAAAATGTCATTTTCATGCTTTGTTTCTCAACTGTCCAATTTCTTTTTTTGTCTTGTTCCATTAATACTGGTAGTCTGTTTCGAGCACTTTGCCTCTACTTTTTGGCACTTTTTTTAATTCAAGTTTCAACAGGACTATTCTTTGTGGAAGTTTTGCTCCCTCTTTGAAACACTCCACACACACACACACACAAACAGCAATCAAGCACTGACAATATTAAAGAGATCTACAGATGGTTCTCTTCTCAAATATCCGGCACACATTTCCTTTTCCAAAACCAACTTCTACAGAGTTGGTTTAAGAACAATATGCAAAACCTCCAGACTTCCATACGTGTTTGCTTCAGTGTGTGTGTGTGTGTGTGTGTGTGTGTGTGTGCATGTGTGTCAGTCATAACTAAACACAATCAGTTCTGTCAGTCTGTGAATTTCCTGTTCGGTGACAGTCTGCATCTGCCTTCCTGGTACGCGTCATCTGTCTGCCACACACACACACACAACTGGGGGAAAAATTATCTCAGAGTTACTTTTAGGACATTCATTCTCTGATGATGCATGGAGCGTTGCCAGTTTGATGAAGAGAGTCTGATGTGCTGCTCATCTTGCACACTAGTATCTGTACTGACAAGATCTTCATTATTTACCTACTGTACTGTGTTATGCTCATACTCTATGTTAGCCATACCGAGAAAAGGCTGTTAATCAGAGATGAAGTTTTAGATTTTTTTTTGATTGTGAGCAATACAATGAATCTATAAGAAGTGTCAACCAAAGGCCTTAAAATTCAAAATGTAAAGTCTTCAACCTGTAAAAGACAATGTAGATTCATCACTTTTTGAGGCAATATTACTGTGGTCAACCAAAACTGCAACAGCCAAACTCTATCATGGCACTACTCTGAAACAACAAGGAAGTTTTTATCAACAAGCTCATGATTTGTAACCCTGACAGGAAAATATCTGCTTTCACCAGCACAACAAGCTCCCTAAAAACTACTGTAGCCATAAAATATTCTTATTATAAAATCTATTTGAAATCCCTGTCACTCTTGTACTTTCTTTCTCTTTGGCTCCACATCTATCTGTATTTTTAGTTTTGTGTGTGTGTGTGTGTGTGTGTGTGTGTGTGTGCGTGTGTGTGTGTTGCACTGTCTCATTCACCTCAGATGCGAGGACTTCTCACTCGATGAGCAGATGAAAGCCACTGAGAGGTAATGGAACCTCTGTTGAGACGAGCCAGCCAATCTGCAGCTCACCAAAATACATTTCACACACTCACACACACACACTCACACACACACATACACATCTACCCAATACATTTGCATCTTGAGTGCAGTGGCAGCTAGCTAGTTAGTGAGACAATTCGAGTTACCATTCAAATGAAGGCAGTGTTTGTGTGAGCCCTGGAGAGAGAAAGTAGCAGAGAAAGGTTTTTTAGGAATATGCAAATACTGCCCTGCATGGGAAATCTTTCTTGAAATAGGCTTTCTATTTGGGGAGCTTAAATCAAGAATCACTTTGGTACACTGATGTGAAATGAAGAAGTTTTGCCTCTGCTGATGTTTACATGTATAACGTAGCCGGCAGGGCTGAGCAGAAAGAAAAAAAAAGAGAAAATGCAAAGAACAAGAAAGAAAAAAAAACATTCAAACTGAAATAGCCAAAGAACAAAACTAAAATAAAACTTAAACTACATTTACTCAAACTAAAACATCCAAATCCATAATGACAGTTATATTTTATCCCTCTTCCAAGTTGAAATCCTTCTCATGAAATTAAACCCCCATTTTTTAATATTATTTATGGTTGGCATTTTTTTCTGTAAAAGCCATTCAATGTACTTACATTCAGTAATTGCCTCACTATATAGTTCTTTTTATTTGCCATTGGTAGAGTTTGAATCTCTAGCTTCATACTTAACAGACATGAAAGTGGTATTGATGTTTTCATAACTCGCAGCGAGGAAACGAATAAGTGTGTCCCCCAAAATGTCAAACTATTCCCAAATTTCCACAAAACCACACACAAAAAAAATTGTCAACAAAGTACAGGTTGACCCTTAAGAGTCAAATCTAGAGCCGAAACAATTCATATATTAATCAATTAGTCATTTGTCAGAAAATTATACTGCAACTATTTAGATAATCGAATAATAATTTCACTTATTTTTCCAGCAAAAATGGAAAAATTTCACTGTTAAATGTGACTATTTAATGCTTTTTTGGCCGAATAAAACAACACTTTTTAATATGTTAACGTAGGTTTTGGAAAATTGAACGAGACTGTCCTCCCTGGAAAAAAACAACACAATAGGTCATAATGTCAGTCGCCCAAAAATTATATATAGCTGCGTTTGAGTGACAGATGCCATCTAGCAGCCATAGTAATTATGACCCAGAGCAGTGGTGCAGCTGAGATGACGTATATAAAAGTTGACAGTTTTCCTCATTTGGAGGTGGTGGGTTGGGTGGATGGTATAGCCCAACTTTGGACGTTGCCACCCACAGGAGACCGCTGTTTGTTTTCTGTCTGTCACATTTCAAACAGCGATTCTGGACAGTTTTTTAAAAACTGTAACTACGATTGTCCTCTATCCATAACCTCGTGGTTATTACTGTAGCCATGACGACGAAAGTCGCCTAACTTTAAGGAAGCAGTAACTTTTACCCACACCACATGTTTCTGTAACCTTAACAAAGTGATCATTTTCACCCAAACCATGCTCTTTCCCTAAACCTAACAAAGTGTTTTTGTGCCTAAACCTAACCAGACCTTAACCACAATCTGTCATAAAACAGAATTATTTTTTAACAGTAATTTGTAACAGTTTTGGAAATCACAGACAAATCCTGCTGATTACTGCCGATAGGGGCGGTAGTTAGTGTTATCCCACCAACATGGCTGTCGGCTGGTGGTCACATGATTTTTTTGCACAGTGTATTTGTGTGCGTACAACAGCTCACTCATATTTAGGACTAAACAGGGAGATATCTCTTAACAGTTCAATAATCACAGAAAAAGTCTAAATCAAAACTAAACAAAAAATACGTGCTAGCTTTGTACTACAAACGTGCTACTGCAGAGGACTGGCATTTTTTTCTCCACTTTAATTTCCCACTTTACACATCACTAATGCAGCAGAGTCGGTATAGATTTGGGACAACACTTAAGGCCCAGACTGTGGGCCAGATGGACGGCAAGAGACTTCAGAGAGAGATGTGGGTGCCTTGCTCTAAACAATCTCTTATGTGCAAACATCCACATGAATTTAAAACATAGTTAAAATGTCATCTAAAATATGAGATATTTTAAAATCTCCACAGTAAAGATCATTCTGAATCAACATGATACTTAGCACTATAATTCTGTCAAAGTGCTCTCTTTCCAGAGAGAAAGTTATTACAATGATTTGTTCATGGTGGAGCCTTCCACAGTTGCCTGTATCGATGTAGGCTGACCGTAGATGCATATGTGTTAATGAGTGTGTGTATCTGAGACACCAGTGTAGTGTATACTGCTCTCTTCCATGTTCACAGACTTGTGTGTTTATACATGCATGAACGTGCGTACAAGCAGGACTGTGCACGCATGCATTCATCTACTGTACTGTATGTGTGTGTGTGAGAGAGAGAGAGAGGGAGTGAGAGAGAGAGTGTGAGTCTTCATTCTGTACTATACGGGTCATAAAGCACACCTAAAAGGCTGAGAGGGTCGATGGAAAGGGGCGACAGCCTTCTGTGTAAAACTTACAGCTCTCAGATAAACTAATAGAGAGAGAGAAGCGGGAGTCGGAGAAAACACACTGCAGTAGATCACATGTAGATGCACTCGCCTGCTCACCCTAACACCGCTCTATCCCTTGAATCCCTCATCGTAAAAGTTACTTATGGTTGTTTTTAATTCTCTCTGGTGTGAAAAGACCCTGGCCGACAGTTAACTAACTGACGGGATAAAGGAGCAGGCCAGAGATTAGCCTGATCCAATGTAGCAGTCCAGAGATGAGACCTATACTCACAACAGCATTGTAAAACAACTGGAAAACACTGGAGTGTTATATACTGTGTGAAAAAAGATAATGTCTAAAATACAATCGATCTGGTAAAGGAAAATCTGATGCTTTTGTGCATTTGTGCTTTTACCCTTGAAGCATATTTGTCTTTTAGGGTCACTGCATCATGTTGGCTAAGGTGCTTTTGTTTGAGACAAGCTATAGGCAGCATAGGCCTTTTTCACAGACAATTTCAGGACATTTTGAGAAGAAAAGGACAGGTGTAAATAATAAAACGAATGATAGTTATCCATTTTGCCACTTCGGTTTCGGGGTCCTGGTCACACTGTTGTGGCTAACACTTGAATGGAACAGAGTTTTTGTTAAAGTCAGTAATAACACCTGTGCTTTCCCTGCTTTGAAAAGTCAAAACGTCAGCTGTGAAAAAGACGTATTGTCATATATCATCTCCTGCATTTACAGGACAAATACTGGTCATTCTCAGTCACTTAATGTTGAGTACGCCTGCACATGTGTGTGTATGTGTGTGTCAGCAGATGTTTAGCTGTATTCACTACTTCGATAGAACATCAATACCTGCGTTACAGTTCAAACAGGATAATGAAGAGATTAAATCACAACCACGGCTGTGTGTAATTACCTAATTATCTGTGACTTCAGTCTGAAGGGTGACCAATAACCCAACATGGTAAACATGGGAAATATAACACAGACAAAAGCAGAGAGTGAAGATTGATTATAGAAGTCCAGATACTTTTCAAGGTTGCGCCAAAAATTTTGGCATATATACAACTGTGTCACATACTCTGTGTTCTGTGTTACTGTGTGTTACATTTTCACCCAAAAAAGAAATAATGCAGAAGTACCAGAAGACAGGGTGCAGAAAAGGAAAAAGGAATATAGAAGTAAGCACATGGGGAAAAAAAGAAGGAGGAAGAAAAAAAGACTGCTTCCTATTTAGATGATGATTAAAATTCATAGGCTCCCCACCTCTAACATCCCTTTACCCCCTCCATCCATCCATCCATCCCTCTATCCATCCATCCATCCGCCCCCCCCTTTGATGTTGAAGCAATCTCGCAGCAGTCACAGCCTTCTCTCCCTGCAAAATTAATTTGACAGGTTTGCATTAAGGCACCTGATCAATACCCACTTAGAGCCGTGAGGGCTAAAGCCAAGAAAAATAACGCACCGGGCCTCCCATCCTCTCCCTCTGTACCAGATGAGAAAAAAATGAATCTTGGACACTTTTTTCACCCCCCTCAATTGCTCGGCAGTCCTAAGCCCTGCTCTCTATCAGACGGACACACACACACACACACACACACACACACAAATAAACACTCACGTAGACACATGAAAGCACACAAATGAGCACAGAGGCACATATACAGACACGCACATGCAGCTCCAAGCTTCTCTATCACCGGGCTGACCTCCTGCCATTGATCGGCAGCCGTTAAGTTGACAGAGAGCCTGGGAGGTGTGTGTGTGTGTCTGTCTGTGTGTGCGTGTGTGTGTGCTTTGTGACTTTCACTGGGCACTTAACCAGGGAACGATCAACTATACAACCTTGATAGAGACTCAGCTTGAGTCAAGACTGGGTGCTTGTGATAGAGGGCCCAAAAAGAGTATATTTGTGTCCAGTTGAAATGAAACACAGAGTCTGAGTTTGACTCGACCTCACAGGCCGTTTATCTAAAACGGAGGAGAGGAGTCAAAAAGAAATAAGGAGTAAAGAAACAGAAATATGAGAAAGAAGGCTAACAAAACAGATAAACTGAGACAGTTTAATAATCAGTGATTGCTAAGTCCATTTGGGTGTAAAGTCAAGTCAAGTCAATTTTATTTGTATAGCCCATTATCACAAATCCCTCAGTTTGCCTCAGGGGGCTTTACAGTCTGTACAGCAATACAACATCCTCTGTCCTTAGACCCTATATATAAATGTATATATACATTATATTTGTATGCTTTTTATTTATCCTCAAAAGGTCTGCTGAGCATTCTCTTTTTCAACAATGCAAGGCTTTAGGTTAATTCATTTCCACACATTCACATTTAGCAAGCTGTCCACAATCTCCTGAGTTTCACTGCTAGTGAGTTAAATGTTTTTGCTCAACGGCACCTTGTCAGGAGTTGTTGAATGACTTCACAGTTGCTACCTGACCGATTCACAGAACTGTTACACAAACTTACTGTTAAACGTACTGTTCTCAACGAAAGACAAACCTCAAAATCGGCGTCGGTGTTCTCTTATGGATGTTGGTCATGTTAAAATCCTTACATGTCTTTATATGGAGGTGGAAACATCTGATTAAAATATCTGAAAATGGATTAATACAAATGCACAGATGATAGTTAAATTCAGGGTGTCACCACTGTTATCCAAAGCTTACTGTGTGAGGAAAAACACACCAGTGTCTTCAATAAGTCTTTGTGTCAAAATGCAGTAACCTGAAGCAAGTTGTTTTTTATTATTTTTAACCAAGATATTTGTTATTAAAAATAGGTACACAGTTTTTAAATACAAAAATATATCAATGCCTGAGTTGGAGTTTCAGTGTTAAGCTGTTTCAGACTTTTCAAGAGACAAAACTAGACTTAAAATCCACAATATTTTTTTTCTTTAACAGAAACCCATAAGTGGGGGTCAAGGCAAAGTTAACATATCTAGACGATTGAATCAGCCTCTGTATTGGGACAAGAGCTACACCGCCCCACATCCCTCTGTTGCTCCTTATCCATCCGTCACAGAGTCTTCCAGGGCTATCCCATCTCATCCAGGCAGAAATCAATACCTGGCCCCTGAGACAGGCCCTCAATAAACAGTAGAGGGAGAAACATGGGCCAGCCTCCAGAGCTAAAGCTCCCCCCTCACCCCTACCGCTCTCCACACAACACAAAGTAAATGAACTCACTACTTTTCCTCTAACTTCATCCAACCAACGGCAGGGACCTCCATCCAATGTTTCAGCCCTCAAGGTCGCAGTGATGTTTCAATCCCTGCCATGATTCACTCACACGCACACTCAGACTCGCATAAGAGTTTGCAGGCTGACAGGTGCAGGTATGAGCATTGTGCACGTGCATGGTCATAAGTCCCACTACATACATGTCGAAAACAGATTCATCTACAGCCAGTTTTTGCCGTTGATTTAAACCAGTAAAACTACAAAAATAATAGAAAACACATAACTTACTGTATGACGGTTAAACAGACTTTATTGGCCAGAAGAGTAGTGAGTCGCTACCCAGAGCGGAGACTGAGCAACCTAACACAGCAACTCCACTGGGCAGACGACATAACATTAAAGCTTCTTTAAACTAAAACAAGTTATGGATTTTAGCTTTGGTATAGTTTATTAGGAGACAACAGGAAAGGGGGGGGGGGGTGGGATTTGATCACAGGTTGTTGAGTTATAAATAAATAAAAATAAAAATAAAAAAATCTTCTGTGCCCTGTAGCCTGAACAGTCTTACTTTGGCTTTGTTTCAGTATCAGCTTTCGACGTTCTATTAATCTCTCCACTTTTAAGTAATGCATTTGTTTTCATAAATAGAGCATGTTGTTTTCATTTTAAGGCTGTGGACACAGTGAACACAGAGCATGAACTCAAAGTGCTACTGCAAGCTTAGCTCTATTTTAAATCTGCTACTGTGGGTTCACAAAGATTTTATATAAGAATAGAAACAAATTTCAAAAGGCAAGTGATCATTCTGGATCAGATCATCATTCTAAGGTAACCGTCTCCATCTAATCACATCTATATTAAAGACAGCGGGTTTTCATTGAATAAATGTGTTCGTTTGAGGAGATAAAAGTCAATGAAAGTTATTGATCAGTCATGTATGTTTCTAGTGTACTTTTACAAATTAGCAAATTAGCAGTATACACCTAATACCCCTGTATAGACACACCTGTATTTTTATGTATGTATTCTTATTTTTCCTCTCATCTTTCTTTTTTCTTTACATTCTAACTTTTATATTCAAACTTTCTTTTTTTTAAAAAAACCCTCCTGTGGACAAGTGTTGTAATTTAGTGTTTCGCTTCAAACACTAAACACATGCTGCAGATCCAAAGCTTTTGTGATGTCCATGTCAAATAAATAAACTTAACTTAGCAGAGAAAATACACCTAAAATGCTAAAACTCTGCCTGCTGTGTGCACAGCTTCATTTAACATGGACCCCAGAAGTGGGAGCTGTTGTGTTAGCACTCCATGTCCGCTGTGTTTTGGGCCTAAAAGAAATAATGCTCATTTCACAAAATTTCAATCACTCCACCACTTCTTCACCAATACTTTACTATTGAACTTTTCATCTTTGGTACGCTGGGAGACTTAAATGCCTCCAAATAGCTTTGTCTTAAATCAGACTTGTATATTTCCCCATCCACTAACACAGTGGACACCAGGGAAAGAGAGAAACAGACTAAGAACCTGTTTTGTTTTGCTGCTGAACTTTAAAAAGATTCTTGAGCTGCTTGCCAAGGATATTACCCAATATCTTCTCACTTACCCGGCTCTGTGCTTTACTTGATCGCTTATGTGAATGTATGTGTGTTTCCCCTCTTCCTTACTTGATAGTTTGCTCGTCTGTGAATTACTGTATGTGTGCCTGCGCATGCTTTCCTCGTTTTTCTTCTCCTATAGGTGAGAGCGGGAGTTGAAAAAGAAAAGACAGCGGTGGGATTTTACTTGAGAGAACCGAGGCCTGTGCACGCTGAGCTGCCACGATGCAATTTCACTGCCGCGTTGCCACTTTCAGGCCTATTCATCCCTCCCCGCTGAGCCCCATTAGAGAAGACGGGCAGGTGAACAAGTGCACATGGAAAACAAGTTCCTCTAGGCGCTGCGGAAGCACCGGCCACCCCTCCGCCCGCCCCCCCTCCAAACCCTTCTTCTTCTTCACTCACTCACACACACACACACACACAGGGCGCACAGTCCTTCTTAGCCAGATGTAGATTGGAACAGGCATCAATAAATAATTTAGAGGTCTTGAGACTTTTAAGTAGGAATCTATGCAGTGTGAAATGCCGTTTAATCGAGTAACTTCTGATGCCTTATCAATCAAAGTAGGTTAAAAGCTGCAAACGTCGGCAGAAAAAGGAGAAGCTTTTCGTTTTATTCCATCTCCTTCTCTTTCACTCGCTCTACCGCTTTTTTTGTCTAGTTGATGGGACATTAGGTGACATTTGTATTCATCAATTGACCCAGATCTACAGGGTCGCCAGAGAGAGATAGGGGAGAGAAAGAGAGAGAGAAGCAGACAAAAAAAAAAATCTCTCTGGTGCAATGCAGCTCATACTAATGCAATAAAAAACAGACTGATCAAGAGGCACTGTATTTGGGAGGAATGCATTTCAAGATGGGTTTCAAATAAGCCACTCGATTCAACCTGCCAGACGAGGCAACAGAGCCAATTTCTTGATAAAAGGAAGAAAATGTAATAAAATGTCAGAAGACAAATTTACCGCTAATTCTCACAGGCGCGAGGATGCACTTATATGATAAAATACAGAAGGGGCCTGTATGCAAAATGAGCAGTATCAGACTTGGGCACTGATGGACTGATTTGAGAATTGTTTCCCCATTTTTCACCGCTTCATGTTACAAGTACCTCACATATTTGCGGTTCATTTCACAATTCACATATTCAAATGTTTTACATTTTGATAGCAATAACTCCCTTGATACATCAAACCTGGCTCCTCAATGAAAAAACAAAAACAAATCGTGTGCCGTATTATGTTTATATACTTTTATCAGCTGTTTCACCACAGCTGAGCAATTTGCCTGCAAGAACGTAGCTGTCAAATTATAATAATATTGGAGTCTTTCACGGACAAGCATGTATGAATACGCACAAACACGCACACACAAAATGAAGGTGTGTCTGAGATCAAACACAAACACACACACACACACATACATACACACACTGCTCAATTCTCTGGTGTCATCAGCAGATGTGTACATACCCTCGTCTCAATACAATACAGATGAGCTAATAGCCTCGGAGGCTCCCAGCCTGCCTCTGATCTCCATAATATTCACACACACACACACACACACTCGGAGAGAGAAAGGGGAGCATACCTGCACAAATCCCATAATATCTCTATACCTGCCTGTCTGTGGGGGACTTAGATAGACCTGGTTTAGATTCAGCAACATTCAGAGGACAAATATGATCACTTAGAGACACATTCACAGACACACATGGATGTGAATGGGTGACTGCATACACGCACACACACATGCACAAGTAAGAATCTACATACACACACATGCACAGAGGTAATGTCATTTAGATCCAACTGTTTTACAAGTATTACAGGTTTTATAAGCTTGTATGCAGAAACACACACAAGCATACATTTTATTCATACAGTTCCCCCGGTGTACCGTGAAATGACACACACACACACACACACACACACACACACACACACACACACACACACACACACACACACACACACACACACACACACACACACACACACACACACAAATGACATACAAGTCATAACAACATGGGTTTTGTAAAGGTGACTTGTGATTCCTATTTTGTTGATCTTCCTCTTGGTGATTTAACAGTGACAGCAATTATGTTAAAAAATAGCACAAGAATTTAGATATATTTTCACACATAAATAATCAGCTATTCATGGGCACACACTCACACAGATTAAAGAGACTTCTGTCATGCTTTACTATTGTAGGGCCGTAGCCACTATTCAGGACACTGAGTTCATTTGCTCATTTGTGACCCACAATTAGAGAAAGATTACACAGGATAGATCCTGACCAATATATAGGCTGGCTGATATTGGCCAATTTTAGCTTAACATAATTGATGACTGATACTGTAATTAACAAGAAATGACTCCGGTAACTTTGCCAATTGTTGACTCGCTTTAAAGAAATTTAAATTGTAATACCCAATATGAGAATGTGACAGGTTAGAAAATTTATATTTTTAGAACAGTGGGAGACTTGATGTGTGTAAGAGTGTGTGTGTGTGTGTGTGTGTGTGCGCACGCCAAGTCTCCTTCTACGCCTGTCGTTAGGCCTTCCATGGCCAGTAAATAAAAAGCAAAGTGAATTCCACTTCAGTCTGAGGCTTCGAGAGGATCTGAGGGGATCTGATAATCACCAAAGGGATTTGTGTGTGTGTGTGTATGTCAGTGCATGCACGTGTGTGTGTCTGTGTGTGTAGTGTAGTGTGTTGTTTGATCTCCAGCAGTGAGAAGAGGCACCACAGGGACTCTCCAGTCAGGAGCTCAATAACACCTAATTTCACAACACACGTACACATACAACAGAAATGATTGTAGACATGGAAACATGCATGCCAACACACACAAACACAAACATACACACACACAAGCATGACAACATAGAACCACCAGGGTCCTATCGCCCAGTAATAATTGTGTAATATCCTGGTAATATAAAGAGCTGATTTTTTAAATCAAACTGTGAATATGAAACCTTCCGTTACCGTGCAGCAACAAGGACAATTTATCAAGGTAAAAACACAACTGGGGCAAAGTAATGACACAAACATTAAATAAATCGCTACTGAAAATCACTAACCTAAACTGTGGACAAAAACAAATAAGCTGACGGTCAGAATACATGATTGAGAATAAATTACAATTCATCTCCGTTTAAATCTACAAAAGTTTAGTCGTCTTTAGAGAGCAGTAGAAAGTATTAAAATATCTCATAGGCAGACAATTTTTCTTCTGTCGCTATGAATATTAAACACATTTAGAGTAAAACTAAACAAAAAAGAACTCCAGTTTAACTTCACTACACGCTGAAATGTGCAGGGAATGCTGATGTAAAATATAAAAACCTGCATCTCTTAAATATGGAAGACAAAATACAAAAGAAAGAAACTGAAGAAGAAATAAATGAAGAACATGAGCATAAACGTGAAAGGGGGCAGCTGACAATCATGACTGAACCAATCAATACACGGTTCCTTTACTTCCCTCTGGCTGATGTGTTAGAGCCAACATCTGTCAATTAACACACACACACACACACACACACACACACACATATATATGAACATACACCAGCATATAACATATCCATACACACATAAGTTCACATGCACGCATTCTGTACACACACACGCTGTCTACCAGCCAAAGGGCAATAACCTCCTATGAAGCGTTGTGGTTTGGATCAGCAGTATTGACAGCTTTCACATTAGACCTATTGAAATGCATTGTTGTTGCCGCGACGACAAGAACACACACCGAACACACACACACACACACGCACAGATACTGCAGGTCTCTGGCATGCACCACCAATCAATCTAACGCCGCAATCACATTCTTTCCACCTGTTTAAACGGAGAACAAGAGGCGGGCGGGTCTTGCGACTCTTCAGTGTCACCGATCTGACCCCAAACCTTGACCTCTGGCCTTTAGAGGTCGTGGTCAAGGGTTCAAGAGAGGAGAGGGGAGGAGAGAGAGGGTGAGGATGAGGGAGATGAGGGGGATCGATGGATATGTTCTTACGGTCTCGCCTGCTTTATCAGAATAAAAGGCATTATAGATCAATTAGGTCTGACATCTGTTTTTTTGCTTCTGAGTAATAGAAAGCTACCAAACAATATTTATACTCTACAAAAGTTATTTTTCGCAGAGTATGTCTTAAGTGTACTGTAGAAAATAAATAAGGCATTAAATAATGCTGTAAAATGTAATTGATTAATTAGTTACTGCTGTAAATCATTTAAGCGTTATTTCTTTAATCAAATATTTCATGCATAAATTGTCAAACTAATTTAGAGCTGTACATGGGTCATATAAGAAAGTGTGATGAATAAGGCAGGGAAGATGGAAAGAAATAAAAAAAATACTGAAAAATAAATAAAAAAAGCAAGAATAGGACTGAGCAAAAGAGGGCCAAAGCTAGGAAACCAGTCTCAGAAAAAATGTGTCCAGGAGAAAAAGAAAAGACAGAGAGGGTGAAGAAAAGAAGGAAGGAAGAACGAGTAGAACCAGAATGAGGGTGCTGTAGGATTTGGTAAATGCAGCAATTTAAGTGGAGATGGATCTCCACTTAAAAAGCACATTAGTGAAGTGTTTTTACTTTTAAAACTGCCAGTCTTTTCTCTAATAGGCTCTTACATTTTATGGATTC